>HG995203.1:6139285-7367142 GCA_905332935.1 Bombus hortorum
TTTCTATGCCGTTCCATAAATATTTTTTGCTTAACACGAGAGCGCAAAGAAATTTCTCAAATTTGTTTTCTCACAGATTTCTTCTCTTTCCTTTCCCATTCTGCTTAAATATTGCAAGAAACTGTTACATGCGAAGGAAGAAAGACAGACACATCGAAATTTCTCTTGGGTAATTCCTAAGGTCACATTTGGCCTGAAAAAAGAAATGATTGCAATGCTATAGTCTCCCTGAAGCTTTTTTTTATTTTCATAAAAGGCGTAACCAGTTTCATTCTTAAGAAGGAAGCTAAAATTAGCGAACATCTGCTTCTACATAATATCACAACAAATTGATAAAAACCTAACCTCTACAAAAGCCAGTTGCTAAGGCTATGCTTATTGCAATGTTACAAGTCGCTAAATTTTTATTCTATTTGTCAAAGATGGAAAGAATTTCGCCCACAGAAGCTTGCCAAAATGAAAAATTTCCCTTTTTATATTTCTATATTAGGATGTCACAACGCAGGACCCTAAAATATCATAAGCCAATATTTTACAAATACTCCTAACCTACAAAACAACCTAAACCTAACCTGAAACCTAAACTCCCAAAAGCCAGTTGCTAAGGCTATGCTTATTGCAATGTTGCAAGTCGCTAAGTTTCCATTCTATTGCACCTTCGTCAAAGATAGAAAGGATTTCGCCCACAGAAGCTTGTCAAAATGAAAAATGTCCCTTTTTATATTCCCATTAGGATGTCACAACGCAGGACCCTAAAATATCACAACCCAATATTTCACAAATACTCCTAACCTACAAAACAACCTAAACCTAGCTCCTAAAACCTAAACTCTACAATGGCGTCAGCTCCCAAAATGTTACAAGTTGCAATGTTGCAAGTAGCTAAATTTTCATTCTATTGTATCTTCGTCAAAAATACAAAAAATTCCGCCCACAGAAGCTTGTCAAAATGAAAAATGTCCCTTTTTATATTCCCATTAGGATGTCACAACGCAGGACCCTAAAATATCACAAGCCAATATTTCACAAATACTCCTCCTAACCTACAAAACAACGTTAAAGAAGAAAATTTCATTTACTAGGAATCTCTTCGAAAAACACATTTCTTTCCCTCATCCACTTAAACGTTGCAAGAAATCGATAAAAAAAAAAAAAAAAAGAAGTAAGAGAGAAATAGCAGAAGTTCTCCTGATCCAGTTGCCAGGGTTACCTGTCGGTAACCTGAGCCGGTTTCGTGAAGACTTCTCGTTTAGGCGAGTGCTTTCATTAAGGTCGTTGTTTGAATACGTCTGTCTCTGCGATCGATGTGCACGCGGCACCGTGTGCACGCGTCCGTGTCACCGGGTTCCTCCAGATAACGGGAATCGATTACACGGACGAAGCAGCGTAAATAGGCTCGTTCTCCATCGCTTGTTTTACCAATGCAAATCCTCCTGTTCCTCTACCGATCGATTTTTACGCGTTCGTAGAAAAATGTGTTTCAACCCTGAGCCGCGTCCCTCGTGTCAACCTGACACGCTTTTCCCTTTAAAACATTAAATTACTCCACCATTTGCAGAACCATTCTGCTGAAACTTGTTGACTCTGACGGCCGGATGAATTAGCATAATTAGAGAAAAATTAATGCGAATGCGCTTGAAAGACAAAGAGGAAAATTCGTTATTTGTCTGTCCCTCTCATTGACGTTCTACCGTTTCGTATAAAGAATTCACAAAATTGTTATAAATCTGGTGCATATGTTACTGTTGTATAAAAAATCGCAGGGGAAAAACCATACAATGAAGCTATCAACAAGTTCAGATCCATTGCTGCAACAAACTTGTCAAGTAAAATATTGCAAAGGTTACAAAATTTGATGATAAGATAATTTGTAAAAAGTGCAGCGAAGATGAATGAGATATATCTCCATATAAATAAAAGTGTAATTTTATTTCAGTTTATAATTGAAATTAAGCAAAAGCAAATTTGCAGGAAATTTTCTCAAAGTTCATTATTTTATACATTATTTAGTTATAAATTAATCGTTATCTAAGTTAATACAAAAAACTATTACTTTTTTAATCATCGGTCATTTTGATTGCACACGGTAGGAATATACACTAAGTGTCGGTAGGTTTAGTGTTAAGTCAATGGAAACGAGGCACAAACGAGGATGTAGAAGAAAGTCTAGTATTTTTCAGTTCTATGGCTTTGGATTATGACCAGGTCGTTCCACCTCTTTTTTCCTTTTCTTTTCTCAGAGATGAATATTTTTCTGTTTTAGGAAATGTCATCTTTTGGTATCTTTTAAAAATATCTTTAAGAAAAAAAAAAAAAAAATAGGAGTTTTTTGAAAAACAAGATACATGGTGTTCTTCTATGAAGACTATGATTTTAGGCTGATCTTATCTCACTTTCTCTTCTCGCGTCTATAGTGATCACAATACTCGTATGTTGATCAATTTTGTTAAAAATTACAATTAGATCAGATTTAATACGAGGGGGAAATTTTCGCATTCGATATTTCCTCGTTTGGTTCGAACGAATCTGCTGAACTTTGGTACCGGAGTTTCGAATAATCGATTAGGCATAACAGGTTTCTAATAGGACTACGTCTCTAGTTTGCTATTTGACACCTTCAATTATTCACGTACGTGTCAATTCCAATGAGCAGGCAATCGATACAGCTGCGTTCGAGGCACACGAGGCACGCAGTGAATTGTCATGGATGACCGATGAATATAGAGCCATCAGGTCAATCGTAAAATAATTAGCTGTAAGCCTGATCGATAATCTGTCCACTCTTCCCGTCACAGCTTTTACTCCTCTTCCACTTTCAACTCTCGGATTTCTATTTCACCTTTTCTGTCTTCAACATTTTATTTCCAATTATTATTTAGTATTATTATTATTTGCATTATTTTATTTATAATATATTATTATTATTATTATTATATTATTATATTATATTTATGATATTTTTATCTTGACAAATTTATTATTGTTACTCAACCTAATTTAGTTTATAATTATTGCTTGAAGATAAAATAAAAATTCGAAGGCTATTCTATTGGCTTGGCAATTAAGTGATTGCGGATTTTGTCAATACCACCTAATGGCAAAATCCGCAGTCACTTAGTTGCCAACCCAATATGTTTACAAATTCTGAATTATGGAATTGTAGAAAATGATTGAATCCTACATTGTAAAAATAGTATGCTATACTATTAAAAAAGAAATAAAATTTCTCACATAAAAAAATTAATATTTAATAAATAAACATTCCCCTATTTATATATTTATCCCTGTACATTTATTATTTGTTATATATTTACGTTAAATTTCATTCAACATTATCGAAAAATAACAAAAGCTCACGGGCTTTCGGCTATATTTCAAGGTCATCCCTTTACACCCAATTCTGAGCCAGCAAGGGATCACGAGGAAGATAAATTACATCGTTTCCTATCAAATGGTATGTCACGCTGTAATCCTCAGCAGTTCGAAAATTTTATTGATCCGAGACAAGGAACAGCAAGAAATCAGGAAGAAAGTTTTTAGACTGCAGATAAGTGACACTAATCCGATCACTGTCTGTCTTACTCTACTTCAGGTCAGACCACCGACCTATTCCACTAGTCTGAACACTGCCTGTCTCCTTCTACCGATCTAATTCTACTTGTCAGACTACACAGAATATAGTTAAGAACAGCAAACAGTCGACGAAATGCAATAAGATTTCACTTATCTAACACACACGTTGCCATCAAAATGAGCTGCTTTTCAAGAGCTGCATACGTTCTTCGTCCAAACTGGACTCACGTATTGAACTAATATTTAGGCTGCGGATTCTTTTGCATTTAACTGCTTGCTATAATTTGTAATTCCTGCAATCACGTTAAAAAATATTACTTGGAATTAAATCATTCAAAATACGTGTTTATAGTGGCGGTTTGCAATCATTTTTCATCTCATGACACGTATAGAGTGATTGTTGAGGTTCTCAGGCACACCAATGAATGTAGATATTTGGTCCAAGACGCAGCATTCACAGAGATATTATCATTTTTCTTTGACGATCTAAGGGATTGAAGATGGTGCTTCTGAGTGAATAGTTTAAAAATTTTTGCGGCACAATGAAAAAAAAAAAAAAAAAAAGGAAAAAATCCTGGGTTTATAGGAACGAGGGTGTTAAAGGTTCGGATCTAAGGCAGCAAAAGACGAGCAGGTTCTTAACTATTGAACACTCTAACGAGGGTAATTCCTAATCCCTGGCAAATAGACATCAAGCTTATTTGCCTCGCCAGAGGCGATATCGATCGCCCCGTCGCATGAAAATTGACGTGACAGGGTTAATTGAAAGGGCGGGAGACGTTAGCCTGCGGGGGTTCGACTATCGAATTCCAAAGAACCGTTAATTATGCCTGTAGCGAATAACGAAGATGATAAACGCGAGACGTCGTCTCAAGTTTCCTGGATTTCACGTTTATCGTACCTGTGTCACGCCAATTAAGACCGACGTTTATATTCGATTATATTTAAACGCGTTTTCAATGGATAAATACCGTGGCTCATATATGGCCACGAAGCTGACTAAGAAATCTCTTCGTATGCTTCGCATTAAAATTGTGACAATATGGAAGAACGTTTTCTACTTTTCAAGACCAAATTTCGTTTTGGAGGAAACAGAGTTTGATCGTGTTTGATCATGTTTGATCCAGTGTCAGCTACGCATGTACTTAATGGCCATGAAAAAGAAAAGAATTTTCTTCGAATGCTTTGCATTAAAATTGTGGCAATATGGAAGAACGTTTTCTACTTTTCAAGACCAAATTTCGTTTTGGAAGAAACAGAGTTTGATCGTGTTTGGTCAAGTGTCAGCTATGTGTGTACTTAATGGCTATGAAGAAGACTAAGAAATTTCTTCATATGCTGCGCATTAAAATTGTGGAAATATGGAAGAACGTTTTCTCTTTTCAAGACCAAATTTTATTTTGGAAGAAACAGAGTTTGATCGTGTTTGATCGTGTTTGGTCAAGTGTTAGCTACGCATGTATTTAATAGAATTTATAACTCCATTTTCTAAAAAAGCTCTTCAACCGCAAGCAATGTAGCCTCCAACTTTAGTCCAACGTAGAAAAGAAACGAAAAAACCAACTGTCTGCAACCGGTTGAAAAATCGCCTGAAAAAATGTGCGATTTGAACTGGACTGGGATACATTTTTGAGACACACGGGAGCAGCAACGCAGCCAGGACGATTTATTGTATCGCAGTTCGTCCCGTCTGCTCGGATATCGTGAGGAATTACAACCGTGTAACGTATCTCCGAGATACGTGGACCATGGAGCGATCATTTCCAGGGGATGTGTGGTGACGCGTGGCTTACGTGGATCAACAGTGAAATATGATGGATGACTGGTCGATTAATGTGGCCGGGATCAAGTAATTCGAACCCGATCTCCCTCCATCTCCGACTTTCCATCGCGCTGTGAATTATCGCGTGGACACATGAAACCTGTTAACGCCACCAGCAAAGCTTTGTCTTCGATTCTTTCCAGCTTGTTGTACTCGAAGAATGTTCGAGGATGAAGAATATCCCAAGCAGCTTCTTTGAGTTTTGAAAGCCTGGTCTTCTCTGGTTTCGGGTGATTTTGTTGCAAATGTAACTATTTAAAAGCTAAATTTACAACGCAGAATTGTGTGTCCTCGCTGTTAGGTCAGGAATTAAAAAATATCCCTGGCAAGTTGATCGATCATGCGACCTATTTTTCCATAAACCTGAAGATAAGATGATCTTCGAAGGTAGACCTGATCCACACACTCGAAAATCTAAGCTACGCGACCAGCCACGAGTTTTTCAAAGTTCCTTGCTACATAAAGTCAGAGCTGTAATCTATTTTCGGTGCACGTGTAGTGACAACAACTTGGGGGAATGCAAACGTCCCATGGTCAGGAAGTGCAACAGTCGCGCGACAGTTGATCCGCAGCCAAAATTTCGCTAATCGTCGAGCGAGGCACCAGTGGCCATGAATCGTTTATGGCAGCTGCGTAACGGTTGACTGAACTGACATAGAACCTGTTAAACAAAACGTTAATCAAAACGTTACCCACACGATTTCATATAAATGGCCCTTTAAATCGCACCATTTAACTCAGACAAGTGCGTCACTGATGAAAAATCAGCGAGGACACGTAAAGTGTGATAATCAGAGATTTAGCTGTATCCAAAATACATACAGCATAACCTCGATTATTCTTTGTCCCAATTCTCATCGGGATCAAAGGATTTCTTTCAACGTTCACCCTAAATTGCGAATCATCCTGTGGGATCAGTGAAATTGGGGATGAGATGAGGTGAATAGCACGTGCATTAAGACGGTATTAAAAGTCGTTCAGTAGCTTTAGAGGTCGCTAGGACCTCGCGAAGATATGAAACAATTACACGAGGGTGGAGGGCACAGAGGACAACAAAGGATTCAATTTGTCAGGTAGAACGTGAAATAGATAAAGGAAAATGGCGTTGTTAGTCTGATTCTCTAGCCAGTTTGCTGTTGCAACTGTTTCAGTCGAGGCAGACAGAGTTGATTAGGCGAGCACCGTGGGTTTTACCACTAGGAGGTTTAATCCAGGATCAAACTTAGCTCAACGGAAAATTACGAATCGTTGGACGAAGCAGCAGGACCAGGAAATAAAATTGAAAAGTCCTGGATTCAGATACAGGATGAAACTCTGTTAAAGTTTACTGGATCGATCGTGAGATTGGAAAATTTGAAACCAGACTACAAATAATGCAATATCCAAAGATAAGTCGTTATCATTGGTGCAATTCATTCATTTGCTTTTCAATTTTTATATGAACCAATGGACTAAATTAGGATTAATTTTGGATCAGAGAAGAATTGTATACATAGAAGTATAATAAGTTTGCGATAGTACAGTAATCAAAGTTTATCAGATGAATCATGAGAAATTAGGTCAGACATATATGAAGACAGATCAGTTCTTCCAACTTTTACAATTTAAAATGGACTTTAAATAAATTCGCGTCGCGTCTAATGAGGTTTATTAATGGATACATAGTTCAGTTCAAGCTAAGAGTTGATAAATCCAAAGAAGAGTTAAAAAGTGGAAAGAGCTTGGAAGGGTCAGATCTAGTCTTGAACCAAATTCTGTCCAGCTGATCATAAGATACCAAAAAATATAGGTTAGGGTAAACGAGGCCAAAATATGGGTCAACCTAGTCAGTTTAGTCAAACAAAATAGTATATTAAGATAGATCTGTGTCGATGATGCAATTTTCCCACTTTTCATATTACACAACGTAGTCCAGTTTAGTCCCTGACAAATACTATTGGATTTCCTAGGGATTATTTACTAGAGATTAATCTAGAATCAATCAGGGAACCCGAAAATAAATCTGTCAATAAGTTTGAAATAAGTTCCTCAAATCAGATATAACATCTGACAGGAGTTTCGACAGGACTCTATCAGATGGATTATAAGACACCAAAGGTTAGGCTAGAAGAGATCAGAACTAAATTTGGCAACCCAGTTAGCCTAATTAAACATCAGAATGTACGTTGTTTGAATCAGTTTCCATACTACACAAGGGAATCCAATTCAGTCCACGTCGAATAATATTAAGCCCACCACTAGATAAATTAACCTAGAACCAATCTAGACTCAGAAAAGAACTAAACCAGCGATCAACAGAGGCAAACAGAGAACCACTCGATAAACCTGAAGATTTCATATGTTACATACTTCTGATAATAACATCGGATTTATCAGATTATACTGCAGAGGATACAGGTTAGGTCAAACAAGGCCACAATATGAGACAATCTCCGAAAAGATAAATCAGTTATAAATAATACAGTTATAGAACAAAGTCCAATTCAGTTTATGCCAAATGCTATTGGCCTGACCACTAAACGAATTACCCTATAACCAATCTGGGGTTAGAAAAAAGCCAAACACGCTAAACCCTAGAAATAACCTGTCAATAACCCTAGAGGTTCTTAAGATTAGGTATATTTTGTATGACAGAGAGAGAGAAGCAGAAGATGTATTAGTTGCCAGGCGATAAAGGCGAGGCTTCCTGTCAGTAATGTCTACGAAGGATTAAACTTCTGACATGGTTGGATCGCCATAGATAAAGAAAAGCGAAACTTGGCTAGATTACACGCGGAAGGTCCAACTTCCGTGGATTACAGCCCAAGGCCACGACTCTCCAGGAGTTCTCGGTCTCTTGGTTTCCTAGAGGCTTGGCTAGAGCGCGTGGTAATTGCCCCGATAATTTTAGCCGAAATCTCTTGAGTCTCATCCTCGATATCTGGCGTCATGAAGGCGACTGTAATTATAGAAGGAATGACGAAATTCCCATTGGCCCAGCGATGCACCCGGAAAAGTAGGCGATTCGTCCTTCGGATGGACGTCGTCTACTTTGGCCCAATTGAATCACAGCCATGCCTGGAATCTGGGACCCTTTGCGACTGAGACATAGCACTTCCAGTAGTATTTGACATAAGGTGAAACTGGACTACATCGTGTAATATGAAATGTGCAAGAACAGCATCAATTACCCTGTTCTATCGTGGTATACAGCTTTGTTTAATTAAACTGACTACTGGGTTGCCCTATATTCTGGTCTCGTCGCACTAAATCTCTCACAACCATCATGGAAGATTAATTCCCATGGGGGGAGCGAGGAGTCCTATAGCGATATTTTTGGATGCTGCTGATCTAGAAAAGATCGTTATGAAATTGATGTGGAGAACAGGGACAGTTGGATGAGAGGATCCTCGAACGTTCAAGCAGTTCAGTTTCAACGTTCGAGTGCAATCCTTTAGGTCAAGTGCTGTCAGCTTCGTAGAATTCGAGTGTATCAACCGATGGTTCGAATTACAGACATTTTACTGGGTTTATTTTGTATTGCTTAACCTGGATTTGATACTTCCATTGTTTCAGGACTAGATGGTCTGATTTTGTTGCGATGCTAGAAACTCTGTACAGGATGTGACAGGAGATCGGTCCGTAGACAAAATTTAGTTGAAAATATCCCGAATATTTTGCATATTCCAACAATTTGAATAAGAAAGACTTCTAATAAAGTTAACTATCGAAAAACTCATTGTTTGCTTGCATTATCTTCTTTCCTGTATATTTTTCATTCTCCTTTCTTCCATCCGAGTTTTATTAAATTCTCAATACCTTCAACGTCAAAGTTCTGCTTCCGCTCGTTCGAAATTTTCATATCTAATTCAAATGAACAAGCAACTTCATTTCCAAGATACCTCGACCCAGATTCCTGTAATTTTTCCTAAAACTTCCAAGTGAACATGATTGGCAAAATTGGTTTACGGATACCGGCAGGTTTTATCAAAGATTCGAAAACAGCAATTGCCTACTGTTGGACACATCCTCAAGCAGAGTGAGCCAGGAAAAGGTC
Source organism: Bombus hortorum (assembly GCA_905332935.1). Taxonomy (NCBI): domain Eukaryota; kingdom Metazoa; phylum Arthropoda; class Insecta; order Hymenoptera; family Apidae; genus Bombus; species Bombus hortorum. The sequence goes on from HG995203.1 coordinate 6,148,717, forward strand.
AGCCGTCTATTTAAACTGTGCATTATTATAAAGCTTAATGGGGCTCCATTAATGCAGCTGCTGGCGAGGATAGAGCAAGTAATTACAGTGGCATGAAACTTCCGTACAATTTACTCAGTTTCCTCCTCTCTTGTTCGTTCGTGTTAGCTCGCCATCAGAACCATGTCACTTAACAAATTAGTATTTGCGATACTGTGTAATCATCATTCGATAGGTATCACCGTGTCGATATGTTTCACCATACTCTTGAATCCCTGGATCGATTCTCCGGGATTGAAACGATGCTCGCAGAAACGAACACACACGTCTCGTTCGGTAACACATTATGTTGGATAATGGGAGAGCAAACGATGCTTTGGAATACCATTCGATCTAGCCAAGTGCATGGGAATATTGTACTGATCAAGGCTGACCAATTTGGGCTGTGGTATCACGTATAGCCACGATAGCCAATACAGCCGTGAATTAAAGCAATGACTATCGGATAATGTTTTGAAAAGGCAGTTTATCGAAGATACTGCGGTTTCAGTGAAATTTGCATGGGAGTTGAATTTATGGTGAATATTCGTTGGCAATGATCCACGCTGAAAACGAAATACTCTTCAGGCCTAACGTCAACCAAACAGAAGCTAGCTAAATGGTTAGCAGTTTAAACACTTCGAACCTAACCTAACTCTAAGAATATCCAGTAGGAGAAGCAGGCACAACCGCATTGAGACGAAACACAAGTTAATACTAACTCGTGCCAAATGGACCGAAAGTGTGATCTAAACTGAATCCTAACCTGCAAATAATCTACATCAATCTGGTTTAACCTAATTTAACTTACCTCATCCAAAACTAATTTCTGTTTAAACGACCGATCCAGTGATATATCTGCTCCAAACCCGCTATAACTATTATTGTAATTCAGAATCAGATTTTCGTTGCTTCGCCCGTAATTTGCTACACTAAATCAAATTAATAGCACGTACGATCAATTTTATACGAATTTCATGAAACGTGACGCGGTTATGTTTAAATTACATTTGAATTACAAGGTGGAGTTTCGATTCAGTTTAGATTACATTTCGCCTTCTTTTGCAACATGTTTCGATTATATAGGTTAGGATTTATTATGTTGGCAACTAAGTGATTGCGGGTGTTGTCATTAGGTGGTATTGACAAAATCCGTAATCACTTAGTTGCCAAACTGAATATTTGAGGTTAGGTTTACATTAAATTTGCAGTTGATTTCTAGGTGTCTCTGATCCTACTTCAATGGTAATCAAGTTAGGTTTTAATTACGTTTAGCTTACGTTAGAAGCCAACTTTCCCTCTGACCTATGAATCGAATCTTCTACAACTCATGCCAATGTTTCGTATTATACGACGCAACACGAGCAACGAGGCATTCAAATTCCCGATTAGAACGTCCGAAAACGAAGTTTCTGCCGGGAATCCGTAATTCTAATAAGATTGTACGCTACGCCCTATCAATTATCGTTACAGATCGATTGATTTATCAGCAGACCATGGCTCACCATAATGGCATTATTTAACGACGTTATTTCGTCCTGTCGTTTAATCGAGTTTCCATGTAAGCTGAAACCTCGCCACGGCTTCTGCCTACGTTTTCATTTTTAGAAGCCATCCTAAATTTTATTATCTGCCTAATGGCCCCGCTACGTTTGGCTTCGTTGTTTACCGTTTCGAAAGAGTTCGCAGATTTCGTGGAATTCTTCTTTTTATCGTTTTTATAAACAGTATCGTTCGTTTTATTGTTGCGGTATGTCGTAAGTGTTTGCAACGTATTTCAGAGATCATTTTTCACATTCTTTCACAGGCAATCTGGATCTTTCATGTTCGACCTATTTTTTCTTCTTTTTCTTCTTCTTCTTTTTTTTTTTTTTTACTGTTCTAGTTTTCGGTGCAAGATAAAAATATAAAAAAATTCTCGGCTACTCATCGACGTTTTTATCGTAATAGATGTAATTTAAGTGAAACGGTTGATATCTTCTTTCAATAAAAATAGAAGAAGAAAAGAGAGACGTAAGAAAGTCCAAGTTTGATTATGATGGGTTAAGTTGGAGCATGAGTTATGGATGAGGGGATGGTGTTACATGATATTCGACTCTGAAATGAGCAAGAACAAACTTAAGTATTCACTAAGGGTTCCTACCCTTTTATTCTTCATAACTTCTTTCTCTTCCCAACCTTATGTTTTTTCCCATCTTTTCTTTTCATTTTCTTCCTCCTCTCTCTCTTTCATCCTTCCACTCTCATCTTTCTTTATTTCTCTTCCTATTCTCTACGTTATTTCTATTATTTTTATTACTTTACTGTATCTTCTCCGAGATATAGAGATTTCTCATATTTACACAAGACGTCTTCAATTGTACATTGAGAAAATACTAAAATCTCTATTGCACCAAATCCTTTTCACATTAAACTCTCTTACGTAACGCAGATTCTCTGTGGAAACGTCTTGAGAGACCTTAAAATTGTCGTTTCTATCCCACACGAAATACCTCACCTTTACCATTCGGGTGAATACTTATTTTTCGAGGGCACGTAGTATTCCAGCGATACAAGTCCACGTTAACCACATTATTTTTTTTTCTCATTGAAAGAAAAAGAAGAAAAAAATTCTGCCAGAATAATGGCCAGCTTCACGGAGAGGAATTATTCAAGCATGTACAGATTTTGAAATCGGTCGACATTAATTCATTTAATTGCGGTCCCACGATACTTTGCTGAACTTCGAACGCTCTAATAATTCCATAATATATTTTACGAACCGATGGACTTGCCGAAGCGGATGAGATCGATCGGGAAAAACATCTGAACGAATGTGTCCCAGCGAATGAATTCCCTTTAATTGCTGTCAACGAGCTACGGTTATCGTGGTCGAGTCGCTGAACATTTACCACCCTCTTCGTGTCTCTTATCGCGATCAAGACACGTTCAACTTTGAATCGTTCGACTATTGAATCAGAAGTGAAAATGACGATGGGATTTGGAGGTCTCCTGGCGTACGTTTCTTTCACTATCACCGTGTCGTTATTTTATACAGGGCGATTCATGTAACGAGACGCGATTACATTTTACATACAATTTACATACAGCCCTCGAATAATATCTTTGAGTTATAGTTGAGTATAGTAATTTACGTTGCATTACTGAAATTACTGTATAGTTAATTTTAACAAATTTAATTACTAGAACTTGAAGAGTTTAATTAAACTTTATATTGTGCATTACACTTGCGCAGTAATTGCCCCGAAAGAGGGAAAACCAAGTGGAACAAATTCATAAAAACAACGGGAAACTCGCGGGAAATTCTCTGAAAATTCTCTGCTACAGGTGACACAGACTCAAACATATATCAAAAGTCAAACACTACATGAGTCTACGTGAAAGAGCTGAGGGCGAGCTTGGCCAAAGAAATTGCCTGGAAAGGAGAAAAGAGCCACTCCAAACAGCCTGCGGAGACCAAGTGCTAAAACCCAGCCTAAGAAAGTGAAATGAAGCAGGTGAACCGAGAATACCTGCAAAGCTAAAAACAGCTACCTGCAAACGTTCATCTCGTATCCTTAATCGACACCCGATTCTTATCTCAGTCCAGGCGATTCGACAGAGTCTTCTCTCACACGGTGATATCGAGATGTGTCCAGAAGGTATCCGATCTATTAGGTTGTCCGAAAAGTTTCTTTCGTTTTATAAGAAAATAATAGACGCAATAATAGAATTAGATTAATTATTAATTAATTTAAAAATTTAATATATATATAAATGTTAATTAATTATAAAAATTAGATTAATTAGTAATAGACGTAATAATAGAAATAGAATAAATACCTAATTCGATAAAATAATATAAAACAGAAATTGTCGTTCATCTACTATCATCCTTATGAAACGAAAGAAACTTTCCGGACAACCCAATATATTCCATTCCCTTCCTGGCAGGTTGCGCTATTGTGCAAACCAGATTCTTACCACTGAGGGGACCTGTATCAATGGCCCCCACCGAGTGGCAAGACCCTCCCTATCTTCAGTCAAAAGTCACGATATCAAGGTACATCCACAGGCCAGACATTTGCCTGATACAGTACTCCTGCACTCGCTTGTGTATGTGACACGTTCCCTCTCGATACACGCGCGTATCTTTGCAATTGCGTCGTCTATCAAACATAAGCAATCAGACCTGCCAGCATCCCTTCGCTTAATCGTCTTCTCCCCTCTGCCTCGTATCTTATCATCAGATACGTATCGCATATACCTGCTACGACACGTCTACTTTCGTACGGCCGCATGAAAGAGCTGCTAGAACGAGGATCCGGGAGCAAACAGGGGGCCTAGCTAGGCAGGCAGTCGTGAGTCCCTCGGCTCCCCTATCAAGATGGACTACATCCATAATGCATGGCGGTCGCGTGTTTCGCGCTTGGAATTGATAGCAAGGAGGCGAGGGACGAGGAGCAGAGGACTGGTCGAAGGTCGGGGGAGAGATCCAACGGTGGTAGGCTTGGGGGAACGCAACGGAAACGAACCGGTGCCTCTCCGTCGATGTAACACGGCCAGAAGGTGTTGGAGTCAGGGGTTGACCTGAATTCAGGTGGGCTGAATCAATACCGCGCTCGTTCACCTCGCAGTTACCGTGGCAACCAGACTCCTTTATTAAATATAACCTGCACCGACCTTTGCTGAACGAGCCCGTTAACCTTCCGGGTTACACCTGGACACAGTCGACGACCTGCGGATGCAAGAGGGAGAGGGCCTTGACGGAGGACAACGAACGATGCTCCGTCTTTTATACTTGGCTCTTTCTCTCTCATTGGCGAGTTACGATCGGCCCGACCTTGGCACCCGTGAACCCAAGTCGGTGCCAGCTTTCAGGAAGTACATACTCTGTCTCTGTCTGACTGTGACGCGCGCGCGCTACCTGTTCGTGTTATGGCTCAGTTTAGGCGGGATTAGAGGAGCGTGTAACGCGATTTCGTGCCTTAACAGGGAACAAGGAATTGCAGGGTAGACATTGTTCTGATGGTTGGAGTCTATTGGACTTGGAGTTTGGAGATCGTCAGATACGTAGCTTCGGATCGTGTTTTCGGGCACGTGGTTTTGGGTGCTGTTGGTATCTGTATTGGTTCTTGGAAATAGATTTCTCGTAGGACATCTTTTTCATTCGGATGGCTAGCAATTTGTTTTATTGTCTGATCTTAATCAGATTGGGTTAATTAATGTATCATTCTTGGCTGCATAGCTAAAAAGTGTGGTTTTGGGGCTACATTAGGTGATTTGGATTTTCTAACATATTTCCCAATATTTGTCGCATTTAGACTTTCTGTCGTGAGTGAAAATCTATCTAAAGACTTGGCTGCAGCCTTCTCGTTTAGAAAACGGACTCCTTTTAGAAAAACCTTGTTACACGTTTCTCGAAGCTTACATTGTGGCCTTTGCTTAAACGTCTGCTTCAAAAGAGGCGAGCACTGAGATTCTGTTGAGAGCGAGTCTTCACAATAACAAGTCCTTCAACAATTTCTATTAGAAATACCTTGTTATACAAAGGGTTAGTGTGAAATAATATGAACGAGGAGAGACTCGTTGCTCTTTCAACAGTGGAACAAGAGCTTCTGACGGGAGTGTCTAGTCAAGTGACTAGCCAATTAACAGGTTAATGATGTCCTGATATGTAAATTTATATCTATTCTACGTTGTTCTACTTGCAAACTCCGCTGGTCTACTTGGTCCACTTGGTCTACTCAAAGGTATGCTCGAAGCTTCCTCAAGTGGCTACCCTTAGTTACCAGGAATCAGTTCACTCGGTGATCCCCTGACTTGTAGCTTCGCTTCTTGACCTACTGCGTCTGCTTTTCTTTCACTCCACTTCCCACATTCTTTCTACCGATTCACTTACTTTGCTTAGAGATCTATGAAACAGTTACCAAAATGTCAGGGGTTACCGACCAAGAGACGCGAATTTGCTGTTGAACCATTCGTGGGATTAAAACGCGCTTTCTCTAGAATTCCGACGACTGGCTAATTTCAAGCCAACTTTCCTTGGCGATTTGTCGTATAAATCGGAGGATTTTATCGAATTCCTCGGGCAAACAAAAAATTGCAGAGGAATGCAGAATTTTACGCGGAAATTAGACATAGTTGCAAGACTATGTGTCGATGTCCAATTTCGAAAGTTTGCCAGGACCCAAAAAGAGAATCGATTTACATGGAACTCTACGTTCCATGAAATTCCATTAGCCAACGTCCGGAATAATAACGACATCCGTATGGTTGGTAAAACGCTTCAGCGGATCCGATTTGAATGAAATTACGTTGGGATGAGCAATAAAAATTGCCTGACACTGCACCTTCGATTTTACGTGCATCGTCCAATGAACACGGATTGATCGTTGTCGCTAGTTTGGAAACCGAGTGCTCTAGGATTTCAGGGATTTCGAAAGAGATCAGTAGAGTCCAACAGACTTTAAAAGTTGTCACGAATGATGCTGAGAAGTTTCAACAGGTCTGAAGGTTCTCTGAGAGACCTCAAATGGTAATAAAATACTGCAACATGTCCCCAAATGGCTATGAAAGGCTTCAAAAGACCCCAATATTTCTGCAAAGTTCTGAAAGACAATAAAAGATGTCAGGAGATCTTTATTTACCATAGGTCCCTGCGTTGCATGCATTTGCTTTAACTTTCTGCAACATTCGATGATCCGTTTAATCGAAGACAACTTTATAATAATAACCTTGAATGGTATTTACATCGAGTCTCGTTACCTATTGTAGGTAACGTAGTTGATAACGTTTTCGCTAATTTCGCATACACGCGCCGCTGTTTCCCGTGGAATAATTAGAAGGGAAGAACCCCAGCGCTGGGGAAAACGATTTTGAGAAAGTTGCGATACGAGTAAATTGCTTGTGATCTTGTAAATGTTTCGCTCGAGTGGAGATTAATCTTGGTCACGTGACTGCAATTTGGTTGAAACCAACGACCGTGTATTTGGTTGCAGATGGCAATAAAATGAATTTCCAAATAGATTTTCTGGCTAACCCACGTCATTCATTCGGCAATTTGACGAATAAGTTTTCGAGTACAGGATGATTCACAAGACTGAGAGAAATTGTACTTTTAGAAAAATTCAATATACAGAAGGATTTGATCTTCAAAGGAAAATTATATTTTACGAGATTCTGGCACCTTTCGTAAGAAATAAAAGATTAAATCGAATAGAATAGAGAAAATTATACCGGGTGTTCTACAAATTTTAATGTCAATGTAATACAAATTTAAATGTTAGAAACTGATAAAAGAAATACTATTAACAATTGGATAAATAAGTTATATAAAAATTACACTTAATGCTCAAGATATTTTCGTATTTTCCAAAAAGGAAAAAAGACTGCAATGATTAGCACGCACAAAAGTTTGCAGTTCTGAAAGCAGCGAGATTACACGTGCCATTTGCAAGTGGAAATTTCCATTTGAATGAACGCAATGTATAAAAGTGCTCAACATTAACGTGCATACATCTATCATTTCACACCATTCATGGAATTTCTTTCTATATCTAACTGATTTCAAAGATGAACTTTGAAACACCCTGTATAAGCTCTGATTCGTATCTCATCCAACGTATTATGTCACTTCAGATCCCCGGAACGAGAATTCTCAATTATGAATGTAACGTTCATAAAATCGTTCCTAGATTTTCAGCCTTCCACTTTGTAGCACACCATGGAAACATGCTTGCCAGTTGGCAAAATTATGATCCAGCCTGGCTCTCGTTGCAAATCTATGTTCTCAAGCGATCCAATGAATTTTCCAATATCGAAAGCAATAAACATAGAATGCTGGTTTCAGGATAGGCTAGTACTACGCGTCCTTATAAAGAATTCAAGTTACATTACGACACTTTGGAATTTCACGGTGGAGCAGCAACGCATTCGTGATTTACAGTATTGATTTTCTTTATCAATTTATTGGTGTGGCGGAAGACGAGGTTTCAACTGAAACCACGAAACTGGCAATGTCGTTGGTATTGGTGGAAATAAGTGAAACTTGATTGGAATTCGATATAGTCAGACATTGTATTAGATCGAATTTGGATTGAGGTTAGGTCTAACAAAGAGATGACAAGAACCGTAAAATCTCGAATTAGTTGTTTGTGTTTGCCTTCGATGTTTTAGGTTAATGTACTTTATAAATTCCATCGTGTCTTTTTTAATGTTTAACTTTTACAATTTATTTTCATCAAGTTATTTTCATCAATTTATTATTTATCATTTGATTGGTTTATTTCATTTATTATACGACTCCTGCGTATTCTTCTTAGAATTTTGTGGCTGAAAATTGTAACAAAAGGATTTAAAACATAAGGAACTGCTGCACCGAGAACATCATCTTTCAAAAACAAAGGACCATACGCTCAAATCCTTTTGCGGCTGTTTTACCATCAACCTAAAGCATCGAATACATAGACAGTCAACTAATCTGAAATTTCGCAGTTGTTGCTATTTCATTGTAGGACAGATTACAAAATTTCTTCTACTGTGAACATAATTGTGAAATAATTTTTGTTAGACTCCCAATTTCGGTGAAATTATTCGAGAAAGAGTTAATCCACTCTAATCCTAACCTAATCTATTAGGACCAAGTCATTTACATCACATGACAGAGATTAAGCGATCGGGATCAAATTTCTGTCACTCGAATATCAAATCCATCCATCACGGTCATAGCCAAAATTTTCATCCAAGCTCCAGATTTCCCGAAACTGGGTATCAAGTTGACAGTTTCTGTCAAATTTCCACCTCTTAACAGATCGACTGCTGGGATGGCCATTGGTTTCTACTAAATTTTTTAGAACGATTAAACTAAGACAAATTGCATAGACTAAAAAATGTGCAACAATGTGAACGATTAAGCTACCATTGTCAGAGGAAAAGTACGCGCGTACAATATATGGTAGCTTGCAAAAATTAAATGTAACAGTGTAGCACATTTCAACCTACCGCGATTCCTAGAGCAAAATACACAAAACTCTTGTAGCAGTAAACTAAGTGTGCTAAGCTACGAAGACTTCTACCATCTCTCATACAGTTGATGCTGAAGAACGAAAGGAAGAGGAAATAGGTACAGCCCTGGCGCAACCGATGAAAGCAACAACCCGGCGCCAATGATCTGAATAAGCATCCAGGTCAGCACACGTGACAGACTGAAGATTGTTTGGACCCGTCGCGGCCGCCACTCTACGCGGCTGTTAAACTGAATCCACGCCAGCAGGAAGGCTCTATTTATACCACGGTAACGAGGTCTTGGATGTAATCTTGCGAAATACTCCGAGGAGAATTCGTTTCCACGAGGAAGTCACCAGATAAACCAACTATCATCACTAGTGCCCTGTCCTCGCGGAAAAACGGCATCTGCTCGCTTCATTTCCGCTTTCTCCTAAGTGAACCGACGAAATCGGTCATGTCGGCCTGAAATTCGATTACCGGCTACGATTCGTTCAAAGGGTGATTCGGTTGACGAATCTCGACACATTTCGCCACAACGGATTCGAGAGATAAAATTGGATTCCTGATGGACGATCGTTCGATGTGGTTTGTAATCATTCAATTTCATACCCATTGAGACCAGCCTGCCCTCTATGTGCTCCATATTCCATGTCCACCGCGATCGTCGCGCCATCATCGGGTTTTCCCCGCACAAACGTTTATGGCTGATGGGATGGTAAGTCCCATGTATGTTGGCGATGAGATTGGGATGATACGATGTTCATTCTTGAGATGCAGATGGGTGGAAAGTTAGGATATGCTTTTACAGAGTGAAATATACAAAAGGAAGTGGAACGCTGCCAAGCGTTTGCGGATTTTCAGGGCAATTTCGCAAATAGATATCTGGAACATCGTTTATACCTTTTTTGGTTATTTGTAATTGCGATTTAAATTTCTACAGTGAATTATAAGTATGATATCGCTTAAATTGTATGGTAGAAAAAATATTGTGATATTTATGATACAAATGGTTCTTTTTATTTGTTTATAAGTCTAAGTGTTTAAGAACATATAGATTTTACTTTTTCATAATTTTGCTACATTGTTAAATATAATGACATTATTTAGAAACTTTTGGTCCACTCGGTGTATGGATATGGCTTGAAAAATATTACTACAAACGTAAATTAAGTACTAATAAGTGTGAGAAAGTAATTTTCTGAAACAGGTACTACACTTTTCTTTAATCAACCTGTCAAATGTTAATCGTTTTATTCTTTAAGCTGCTTCAGGGGGAACATTAAAACGCTTTTAATAAATTTCGCGATGGAATTATGAAAGCGTATCGTAAAACGTATAAAACAAGTTTTCATTCATTAATGTATCAAATTGCCAGTTTTTGTGCAGCACAAGAGTCACGTCATTTTCCTATTATTGTTTTTATAAAAATGTAAATGCCAGTTTTTGTCCACTAAATAATTATCCGTGATAGACTTATATCTGCAAAAAACAGTTTTTACAGTCCTCTTTTTTCATAATTTTTTTTTTATTTTTATCCAAAAAAAAATTTTTTTATGTGAAGATTTAACTTTGTCTCTACCATGAACCTGGTAGAAATCAATAAAGCGTCAATTAAGCAGACAAGAATACTATAATTAAATAACATTGTATTCTGTACTTATTACACGCATGAGCAAATTTCACGAAGAATCTGTACTTGCATATTTACATTCAAAAGAATTATATACGATGCAATTCTACAATTTCACTTTGATGCGTTTATTGCTACATTTACGACGAGTGGCACAGACAGGTAATTTATTGTCTAACAGAAACGTTTTGATGCTTCCGGCATAATTTTCCAATATTTGACTTTTTGCATTATTTATGTACCTATTTAGACTGGACTACATTGGAAACAAATATTTTTACGAGACATTTGGTATTTTGAAGTATATCGTATTTTACAAAATTAAAATGTTTTTATATTTAAATTAAATATTACCTGTATAATAATACTACGTTAGATATTTCTGTATATATCAATAATAAAATAAAATATATATTTTATATTTGAAATGAAAATAATTTCTGATGATTCCAATCTTCTTCAGAAATATATAAAAAAATAAAGGAAGAAATTATATCAACAATTTTTACAATACTCATTGCAGAAAGCAATTATAATAAATTTAACGAAATTCTTTTTTCAATTTTCGTTTTCCAAAGAAAGTGCAATTCTTAATGTTTCCACTATTATTTGTGTATTTCTTTGTTCGACGTGTCGGATGATCTCAATTTACGAAATGCCAATTGTTCCGGGCGCAGCCAATCAACTAACAGCCCTACTTGCATCATCGAGCAAGAAAAAAAAAAGATCGTTACAAAACGAAGCGAACCCGCACACAGGGAAGGAAGAGGAAGAAAATAGGAAAAAAACCAGCACGATAATGGCGACTACTCGAGGAAAGTGGACTGTCGGTTGCGTGACGCGACATTTGTGTCACCAGAACATCGTGACACGTCGTTTATATCGCGGATAATTATTGTTACTGTTTTGTAGCCACGGTTTTAAAAGACACGGAAAGATACGCATAAAAATACATATAATGCTATAATAAAATTCATTTCGTTTGATTGCAATAAAAGATACGATGTACCACATGTAAACTAACCTGTACTAAACGTGCCAGATAGCCTGTATAATAACTGAGAAGTTGTATATACAGGGTGACGAAAGTATTCGCACACCTGTAGAAACATTTGCGAAAATAAATCTTTAATAAATCATTTAGTAAATCCTTTCCCCAATTTTTAATAAATCTCTGTAACAAATCTATGTATATATTTTTTTTATGAATATAAATACAATTATTTAAATATAGGGTGGTTCCCATTAAACTTCATCGGAAAATAGTTAAATTCAAAAAGTTGCGTATTTAATATCTAGCTTTATTGAAACGTCGGAATGAAATTGAAGAAGAATTGGAATGAAAATAAAATTGTTATTTTCATGACAATTGATAATGGATGTTATTATTGTTAAAATACACCTTGTTGTTTCAAAATGCTTGCATGTCAATAAAAAATCGACAGGACAAAGTAAACTGGCTTTATTACTCTACAAAGCTCGATTTGATTTCGTCCCACTTCATCCAAAGGAAAAATCAATCATCAACTCTTTATATCAGTTTACGATTTTTTCTTTCAGAGCTTCTCGGACATAAAAGAAGAATAGCGTAAGCTCGCACAATATTGGAGACCAGAATATGGTTCTTTTCGTATTTCATTGTCAGAATTTTTTAATAAATCTTTGAATGATAAATTTGTGCGAATTTATTTCTTGTAATTTCATCGGAACCTAACCTAAACCTAATTCAAATTGTAGTAACGTATAACTATGACAGAACCAAGTAAATGTTAATATTCTAATTGTTAGAAAATCTAAGATCTTAAAAAGACAATCAAATAAAAAGAAAAAAATCATGAAACTTGCTTTTTAAATTTACCATCTCACATTAGAAAATCTAACCTCAATGTGAACCACGTCTTGTAGAACGATCTGTGATCCAGTAATACCAACTAAATATTAATACTGGAATTTTCCTTCAAAGACAAGAAAGATTCATGAAAATGTATTGTTTTCCAATTCCTCGTTACAAACTAAGTAACTTAATCTTAACTGAATCTAAACTTTGTAGTAACCTATAACTATACAGTGCCATCTAACCTTAAGAATTCTAATTTTCTTCTAAAGATAAAAGAATATAATATAATATAATAGAATAAAAGAATATCAAAATATTTTTAAAGATTCATCATCCAAAAATGGAAAACTATTTATCAAAGGATCTTTTCTTCACTCCAAATAGAGTTGTAAAAAGTTGGCAAATTTATTATCCCCTGGTTGGATCAGGTAGATGGTCGGCATCGCGTGGACAAAGGTTAATCAGATCGTATGGCCTGTGAGCGTAGTTTTCGAGGCTGGAGCGCGATAAAATCGCGCGTGACAGAGACCGATGACAGGAGGACTTCCTAATAGAAGCGGCAACCCCTGGCTTTGGCTCGATATAATTAATCTTCGCCCCGTGCCGGCGTGATTGGCCCCAATGGTAACAGGCTAACCGTGAAAAAGTGCGCCACCAACGAATCGGGTAAAATTTGCACCCTCTAATGCTATCCACGAGCCAAGAGAGTGAAAAAATCTAGTTTTGTTGCATTTTTGTTGAAGGCCAGTTCGATGGCCGCCCACTTGGAATTGCTTGCTTGACCTGCCTCCATGAATAATGAATTCTTCGCTTCCTCGTTCGACGCGCGCGCTTCCACTCTTGGGAACTTGGCTTTTTATTACCTCACGACAGTGTAAACGTTTCTCACGCTGTTGTTGGATCTGATATTTGTGAAATGCATAGTATAATTTATTTTGCAGGCGAGTTACGTATTCGTAGGCGAGGTTAAGTTAGGTTCATTTTTAATTTAATTGAATTCCGCAGGTTAGAGTCGATTTCTTGGCTTGCAATTGATTCTGCTTGCTTTTTAAGATTGTTATTAACGTAGTTAAGTTTTGTAGCGTTCAGACGATCAAGGTTAGGTTAATTGCCACTGACAATTGGTTCTTCTTGTTTAATTTGATATTCCATCGAATTAGGTTAGGTTCGTTTTCAATACGATCAGAAGTAATTTTAAATTAGCTGATTTCGTAGAAAGCCCGATACGATTGTCTTAGCAATTAGACACGGTTGGTTTTCAATATCGTTACACGTATACTTAATTCTTATGTTAATTTTAGACCATCTAGGTTATCTTGAGTTACATCCACTTTCCATTTAATTTAATTCCCTAAATTAGAATCAATATTTTCTCTCCATTCAATTTGCTTCAATTTCAATTAAAAAAAAAACACCCCTTTTTCCGACTTTCTATGCATTTTCATTTTCTTGACTAATCCCAGTACTGCATTTTCATTTTATCTACTCTTATTTTCTTCTTAATCACCTTAACCTTTTCCCAAGGCTTTTTATCCGTTTAATTCTTCTTTCATTTTATCAAAGTGCTTTTGACACAGTTACTTAACCTAACATTTGCGAAGAGAACGGTAGATGTCACTTTTTGTAATATGGTTGAGCAGTAACTTGATGGCGCGTGTTCACAAATTTCGTTAATAAGCTTCACAGGCTGGACCAGACGGAGATCAGACGATCCTGATTGCTTGTATCCATCACGTGCCACCCACACGTTAGAAAAAGACGTGAAAGAGAGACGGAGAACAGCATCGTTCGCCGTAACAGTGACAGGTCAATTATAAATGGGGGGACTCACCAAGCCATTCAGCGTGTCGTTTCACGGAGCACGTGTACGTCGTTTTATGGTAGCAATAACTTACAATTATGTCATCGTGTCGAGTTATTTTTATGCGGCACACGCCTCCTCAGTTCGACCCTGTACGCCTCCGAAATTCATTTTTTTTTTTTTTTGTTTTTTTTGGCTCTCTCCATCTCGCTCTCTGCTCACTCCACAGTAGTTCCATTTGTACTTTTTCTCTCGGCGGGAACCGAGGAACCGAGCTGGAGCAAAGGGAAACCCTTCTATGTCGAAATTTCGTGATTTTTCCTTTGTGAAGCATGCTCCGTGCCTGGGTCTGGTGAAAAATTGAGAGAGAAAGCCGAACATTCCCAGAAAACATTGTCAGAGTTCGGGGAATTATTCCAGTTTTTGAATTATGGATGATGGATAGAATCTGCTTTTTTTACGTAAAATAGGTTCTGTGCTTTAATATGATTATAGTTTGATCTAATGTAATTGTTATTTTAATATAATTATGGAAATTTGATAAACCCAGACCTTTGTGGTAATTCCACATTTATAGATTGTAATCTAACCTCAAAAATTTGGAATTCCTTTAATTCCATAATCTTTTTCCATCATTTTTTTTTTTTTTTTGCTGTCCTATACAATAAAATCCATGTTTCACATAGAATACTTCCTTTAATTGTAATTGTGGATGTAGAAGAAATAATTCTATAATTTGTTATTTATGCAAAATAATTACAAACACGAAACCTTTTTTATATGTCTAATTATTTTTCTATATATCTGTAATTACATTAAAATATAGCAAAATATTTTATGTAAAATCATATTACATATAAACTTATAATTATATTAGTAGAGAGAATTGTATACTTTATAAGTTAGGTTATAACCTATTACTATGAAACTAGGGAGCTGGATTTATGAAATATTCAATTTTTGTTGACTTCAGAATATATTTCGCGTGTTCCATATTTCAAGTCTGCTTTATCCAGCTTTGCTGGAAAGACACCAATTCAACGAACTCTGAACTCGGAGACGCCACGATGACGACAGTTTCCATGCCAACGAATTTTCCATGAAATTCCTCTGCTTCATTCTAGCGCTCGTTTTCCCGTGTATTTATCGTTTACAGCGTCGCCATAAGTTACAGGCGACAAGACCAATGGAAAAAGTTGGATATCACTATATAGGAAAGGTCTGGATGAACGGGGAGAATAGTTCAGGGGAACCTGTGCCAAAATGTCTGCCTTTCCGGTTGAGAATTCCGTCTACTTCGTTGATATCGCAGAATCTTTTATTTCTAGCGATAGTTAAAATGGCTGTCATCGATCATGCCACAATTTTGGCAACACTGAACGCACAAAACATACTCTGTGTATAATGATTGAAAGCATTTTGGCAATGAAATAACGATCAAGCAAATGATTGATTGTAAATTAATCATATTTAATTTATTCCGAAAAGTAATACCCAGGAAATTGGAAAATCGAAAAAAGATTTGGTAGGTCATGAATCGAGATTTGATAGGGAATTAGTCAAGCTTATTTTGCCTCGAGTCTAGGGAAAAGGAAGAATGCTGGAAAGAAATTACGAAAACACGAAAAGATTTGATAAATTGGTCATAAATCTAGGGAGTTAGCTAAAATTATAAGTTTATGCTTGGAGATTAGTCCTCCCTCATTTTGTACAGGCAATCCACCTCCGAAAAGACCTGTTTAGGACAACTCTAAGGTGACTTACGATCCCTAAACATGAAACCTAGATACGTATCATGGGGTCTATGGTGCATTACTCCCTAGCACGACTATGCCATAACAAGCAATGTCAAGTCCAAAACGTACAACTCTGTTATACTACTAAATACGAAGGAAAATAGCTTCGAACACGGAAAGCTGTGTATATGAGTATATGGGGGACCTTTGATCGTGGCACGTGTAATCATGTTACTCACGTTTGAATAACAAGATAATGGAATGCTTATATGACAGTTTTATAACACAAGGAGAGGGTTAAGTTTGTTACTTGGTAGAGACAATTTGCTAAACGTAGTTATTTTGTTTTAGTAATATGTTTACTAATTGAGTTTGATTAAAGTAACTAGGGTGGTTGGATTTATGCCCTGGAGGATTCTATGAAAGAATTTTATTTATAAGCTTGACTAAAGCAACTAGGACTAATTGAATTTTTATCCAGGGAAACTTTAGGAGAATTCTGCCTAGAATAAATTATCAAACGTAAATAAAAGTTACTATTATTATCTTTTTATACAACTTTAGCTTACAATAATGGTGTTATATGTAGCATAAATAATTACGGACAGAGACTATATTAAAATCCGAATCAATATTTTCAAATTTATAAAGCAGCTACTTTCTAACCTTAAAATGAAAAAGACTTTGGTATTTCTCTTTGAGGTTAAGTACCGTATAGCAAAATTATAAATACATGTTCAGGTAAGGAAACACTGCGGTACAGGTAAATTACTTCTGTGAATATAGCTGAAAAGTATTTCGTGTCACGAGCTCGACCACGGGACCTAATATTCTAAATTACGAAACAACAGAATTGTTCAGGAAGAAAGCGCATTCTTGCATACTGCGCGTTTGCAGTGGCTGAATACATAATCCACCGTTTACATTTGTAATCCATTGTAAACATATTAGATATAATTTCATTAGGTTTAATTAACTTCCGATACTTTAACTAACCTCTCTACATTTACTTCGTTACAATAATACGAACTATAACAATTGTACGAAAGATCAAAAGTAATAATTCCAAATTTGGCGTCAGAACGAATTGAGGTTAGGAAGAAATTAAGATCAGGGTCGTAAGTATTATTATTCATTATTGGATATTATACTTATACAATATACTAATGTACTAATGCTGGCCTTGAAGCAAGTTCGAATGTATATATATATATCGGCGAATACATTTCCCTTGGCGAATACATTTTCCTCGATATTAATAATTCACGATACACAATCTACCTCTTTTGTATCCTTATCACGTAGCGATCAGAGAAAATAACCAAGTTCCACACGAGAATTGCGAAAAAATGATTATGTTTAACCAGTAAAAATTCGAACTTATGTTATACGGGGACTGAATAGGATTATATTAGAGTTATGATAGAAACGTCTTTAATTTTAAACAGAATTATCTCTAATATAAATGTAATTTATCCAATCCTAGATGATCCTAAGTATGTATTCCAACTATATAATTCGCAACTATAATGTTAACACTTTAAAAAATTTTTACTATCTTTTTAGTACTTTGTCCTACTAATGGAAATCCTAGGCTGAGCTATTGACCAGGCTGAATAAACTTTTTATTCTGTTTTCATAAAGAAAGGCGTAATAAAATTAATTGATAAATGCTAAAGATGAACAATGTTCTTTAAGGGAAATTCTTTATAAATATAAGCGAATCCTGCCTTCAAATTTTTTTAAATTTCCTAACCTATAAAGCATCGCGTAAACCACTGTAGGCACTATAGGTAATATAATCTAACCCATAAAATTACATAATTGAGCGTATAAATTCACAGTCAATCTACCCCAACTCTCCAGTATTTGCGTCCTCAAATAGCCACGAGCCATAACTCCGTAAGATCCCATTAAAACCCCATAAAAGAAGAAAAACGCGAAGAAACTGGTGATAGAACTAAAGCACTCACCGGTCTGCACGAGCTTGAGCGCGGCGGCATTGTGCTGCTTGAGCGGCTCGCTGAGCCCCGGTTGTGTGAGATCCTTGAAAGGATTGGCGGCATCCTCGCCGGCGCCAACGCGACTGTTTTGCATAGTCCTGGCGTGTTGTTCGCGACGAGTACCCTTCGCGACCTCGTGGCTACGCGGAGCCTCGTTACGGCTCGCTTTTCTTCTACGTGTCTGTCCTCGTTCCCTTCTCCTTTCCTTCCACTTCTTCGAGCTATCCAGCCAACTTGCTGCTAGTGGGCGGTTGTTTCTCTCGTTAACAGCGATCACGGTCACCTGACAACTCGGCCGACGATCTCCGGTCAACACTGGACTAGGATCACGGTCTGGGTTCTCATAGATACGCAACAGCTCGTCTGCTGGGTAGATGACGTACATGCCCAGCCGATGGTGTGCCGTTCGCCCGATCGCGCGTCCAATCTGCCGGTTCGCTGGCTGCCGTGGCTGCTGCCTCCTCCGCTGCTGCTCCTGCTGCTGCCGCGTTTCTCGGCCGAGCCAACATCGCTGCCCGCCAATTCATCGTTTATGAGTCCGCCGCGAGTCACGCTGCCAGGCCACGCGAACAGTCGCATCTTCTTGGCACGCGAGCCACCCTCGATGTCTCTACGGCCGTTACGTTTCTTTGCAGCTTCGTGACGACGTGGCAGCAGCTTCCCTCCAACCTGGTGAATCGGTGCTTCAACGCGTATTTATGAGAGTGTGGTGCACTGGAGATTCGGCTGTTAGATGGCCATCGGTGGATCTTGGTTGTTGGGCTGTAACAAAGAAGACGGCTCGTTAGTGGGTTTCAAAAGACTGTGATGTAATCTACTACGCAGTGACCATACCGAGGATGGAAGGTGATTGTTTGCTTGAAATGGTCGGTTGGAAACTCTGAAAATATTTTGGACTCCTACTTGAAGATATACTTGGTGTTTATGCTGGTAATATTAAAAGTGGAATGTGATTCCTGTCTTGGAATTGGGAGGATTGGAAGCTTTGCGAATACTTTGAAGTTTGACTTGAAGTTACACCTAATATGTGCACCAATCATATTGCAGATATGATGTAGACTAGGCTCTCTATGAGATGGAAAGTAATACCAACCCTGGAACAGGGAAGATATACAGGGAACACTGGAATCTTTGGAAATTTGGATTCTAATACAATTGGTAGTACTCTAATAATAATTTGTGTGTTGACTGTACTGGAGATCTGAATGTGAATAATCCTATATTGCAGTAGTTGGTATATTGTATATATAAGAGACTGGTTATGGAGTCAGTCAGTTCTTTTTCATTTTTTTATAGATGAATTATGCTTACTTATATCAGAAAGAATGTGGTCAACTGAATATTTAGGTTTTTATGATGACAGTGAACATTTTCAGAGTTGAGCATTTATTGTGACAAAGTATTAAAGATTCATGAAAGGGACCCTGTAAATGGATGATCATTTCTGGTCTAGAATACAAAAGAGTGGTTTGTTACCAACATAACTGGCTTCATAATTAATACTGTAATATCAATGAATGTTAATAGAATTGGTCAATTAATTTGGCGGGGTCATAGCAGTAATCTGCTTATGGCACGTTATAGTTCATCACCAGTAAATTTGGATTAACAATCATTACTAGGTCAGAATCCTTCCCTCCCAATTCAAACAATGTCAACTATTTGGAGTCGCCTATTACTGGCTCGACTACCTCATTCCTTAGTCATACCGTGTCCCTATATAACATTCTAAATCCTGGTACAGCTAATGGCTGCACTGTACTTTGCTTTAATGTTGCTTATTCCAATCTTCCATCTAGGCGCCTCTGTTTTTAAAAGAGCATAGATAGGATTTTAGAGAAATTAGCATTTAGTGAATTTTGTAGCATTATTTGCACAATTCTCAATGCAAGTTTCCATGTTGTTTCTATCTTCTATTGTTTCATAGTTTGCCGTGATTCCTCAGATTAAAAGCCTGTTTTCGATTGTAAAATATGTAAAACCCCTTTAAACATTCGACGATATTTTCATTGACGTTTTCCAGGCTGTGATCTAATTCAGTATTTATTTAAGTAATCGCCGTGCCACGTTAACGGTTCATGAATTATTAACGAACACCCGTTTTAACTTTGTTAAGGCTCAGCCGTTTGTTCCACGGAACGAGGAGTGCACTGTTTACAAGGTAAACGACTTATTCAGTGTGTCTGAATAAAGACGGGGAACATCTTCTTATTTCAACTCGAGGGGACACGGACGTCGTGATGTAAATGGTCCCTGGTGATTTAAATCTAATTTCAATGTGTCTTTTCCTGGAGGATGGCATGGAGGATGGTTGAATTCATTCAGATTGCAGTCTCGTTTAATTGCATACTCGACTTCGTTCGAAGACTACCGCCACCCATTTACAGTCGGAAAATTTCATTTTTATGTTACGTCCACGTATTTCCATCTTCTGTTCATATTTCACTTTTTCACGGTGCAAACGTTGCCCATAGTTTCGTGATATAAAAATGTAATATATTTTTTGTGAATGGTAGACGAAACTTTCTTCTTATCCTTCGAAAATATATTTCTATCTCCATGTGCATCCACCTAATCTAAACGTGAGGACGTTTCCCTGTGACTAAATATGAGTACAGCTCACATCGATTAATATTAAATTTCCCATTAAAGCACAGTCACTAGGGAAGCTTGTGCATCTGTCTGTATAAAAAATTTGTAGCACTACAGAAAAGTTGAATCTATCGATCAATCTAACGTTCTGATGTCCCTTCTGTATTTTGATGGATCACGTACCTAACATAATCTGTCCTATGACTGCGCAGTCACAGAAACGCCATAAATCGCGCTGAATTTCGAACTTTCTTATATATTCGTCTCCAGGGTTATAAATAAATAAGTTTACGAGATATTATGCCAGTTTTCCTTACTTGTTTCCTTACTTTTCTATACTATCAGAATATGGTCAATTCGCAATTTTTCACAGAACCCTTATAGATTTACAATGTTACATTTTTGAAGATTTGAATGATTTTTTTTGTAAAATATATGGATAAAGTTATGTTTGTGTAATTTCCATTCTTGTTTCTTTGATATGCATTTTATTTCTAGCCGTTTGTAATTTTTCCTTGAAACCTAACCTAACTCAAGGAAAGAGATTCAGACCTAACATAACCAACTACTTTGATTATTTACAGAAATAACATAAATCACGTTTAACTTTGAATGTTTCTCATAGACTGAACAGTACAGTGCACCTTAACCGTATCTGGTTTTCCTCATTTCCGTATAGTACACTGAGATACTTGTTGCTGAGATCTAACCTAACCTAACCTAACCTAACCTAACCGAGTGATTTCGACATTCCATTTTCAGATGAAAAGTTTTTATCGGTCGTCCTACGGATGTTCTTCGAACCTCAGAGGATTAATAACACTGTCGTTGGATTAAGATGGTCGAGCTAATTCCCCTTAAAAGATTATTTTCTACGGCGGTGAAAAAGCTGCACGTATTAAATTCCAGCAGATAAGCTCGACTCCTTTTAAGTAATTGAACCCAATCCTGGAGTAAGTGTGAACGCTGATTATTCCTTTTTTCACGACATTCTTCGCCGAGAGCTATGCAAATTGCGATAAGCCATTTTGTGCAATTAACACGTCCCATCTCGAACACGCTTTTCAGTCGGAACAAATTATGGACTTCGATGAGGGAACTTCTAAGAGAGTTTCCGACAGCTAGGCTCTCTTTGTTCCTGGTTTTCAATGGTTTCAGACCAGTTTGGAGCTCTAAGTGTGAGAGAATCTACATGAATCCGATTCGTATAATTATAAGTTCTGACGGATATGGGGATTGTTTTTAAAATATTCATATTTCTTCTCAATTTGTACGGAAAATAAATCAAAGTTATGTTATTTTATATTATTAGTACATTCACATTAGAATTTATACTTATATTTACATTAAAATTTATATTCGCTTCGAAATCATTATTGTAGGTTAAAATCACGTTATTAAGAATTATTTTATAAATATACTCTGTGCGCATAACAAGTGTGCAAACAATAGAATGATACTAATTCTTATGATCTCGTAAAAAATTACTATTTTTCCTACTAAATTAAGATAATAATTAAAATACTTATTCGAGTCTAATTACTATAACAAGCTAACATTGAAAGACAAATAGGTTAGGAAATACTTGCTAGATCCTAACCTAAATTAACCAAATTAAGTTAGGTTAGATTAGATTAAAATATCTTTCCTCTTATCTAGAGACGAAGTATAAAATCACTTTAATTATATTAAGACATAAAATTGTTCTTATTTGTTGATGGAATCCATCCAGTTTAATAAGGTTTGCTAAGGTTATTAACCCTTGATCTCTTGAGAAAGGATCCATCTTCTTAGAAATCTCGTTGTTCGAGGATGATAAATTCTTTCGCGACGAGTATTACGATTTTGCGTCTTCATCTTTGATACCAATAGATACAGCCAGGTCAGGCTTTCAGAGTCTCGTGATTTTTCTATACCGCCTTTATAAAGAAACGCTCTCAGACTCGATAAACCAGCGATACCTTCATCCTGCCTCTCCTTTGTAGTCGCTTTTCTTCCTAGAATCGTTCTTGCTACGATGATAGAGCCAAAGGATTCACCTTGTTTCCTGCTAATTGCTGACTTTACCGTCTCACGATGGCTTCCTTCCACTATTTCCCTCCATTTCCTAAGATTTTAAAGGGTTTATTCAAATACAACTTCTGGTGTGTACGTTTCCACTGTAATCCCACTCTTATATCCGGTACAATTTTAATAAAAATTTATTTTCTCATAATGCTTCTCCTCTGAAGGCTGTGTTAAAAACGATTCGTTTTAAAGAATCATAAGAGGTCCATAGAATAATAACTGGAGACCCTTTCTTGATAGACAACTTGATTCAACCCAGGGTTTCCATTTGCATCTAGTTAAATTTCAAAGATTGCTTGAGAATTCACTTTCTCGCAATGACCCGTGGATGCTACGATAATGTTAACTTTCTCATTAAAATTTTGTGAAATTTACAGAATTATTCTCGGAGGCTATTTATTGATACTTTACTTGGTTCAGTTCTCAGGTTTTTTAATACTACATACATAGATGGTTAAACTTCAAAGACAGCTCGAAAAAATATAATGTAATTCACTAGCCGGTAATGCAACACGCGACTGAAATCAGACAGGACTTTAACGCGCCTCGAGACTTCAGAAATCGCGTTACTATATCGAATTAAAACGCAGCCAGCCAACGTTTTATTCGATGATCGAATAATTGGAGCACTCGCTCTCAATTATTCCGCGCTTTTATCCTGTCCCCCTCCCACATTCTCAGCTTTAGCGTCCAGAAATCCCCGATTGCTTTTTCCAATAAGCGTTACCAACTATCGTACGTCGACTGTCACCAATTTAAGGCGGGAGTGATAAGTAGTCTAGAGATATTAAATAAAATCCCTAAATAATGTTCTATCTCTTAAGTGTTAAAAAAAAAAATTCTGTATGCGCAAATAAATTCCTAGAACTTCCCTAGGATTTCAGAAATGTCATTTCTAGAATGTCAAGAATTTAAAATACTGAAAATATATACTAAATAAATTCAGGGTTCTGTGAATTTTATATATTTGAGAAGCAATGGTTCTACAAATTCCTCCAGAATGTTATTTGCATATAAAATTCAAATTCTGTTGTTAGTAGATGCTTAATTGCAATGACTTTCGTTCAAAAAATTACAAATCACTTTCAGTAGACGTAAAATAACTTTCATAGAAAAGTGAAAAGGTTTTTCGTCCAAGAAAATAATTCTATAAAATCGAAAATCGGAAAGAATCCTTTCGATCAATTAATTAATTACAATTAATTTTTAATCAACTTTAACAACACTCTGCTACAATTTTAATGTTATGACAACAGTCGCAAAAGGATAGAAATGTAATAATATAGAAAACTAGAAAATTCTTACGAACCTTTTGATCATAACCTCTGTTTCATTCAACGTAAAATAATATCGTGCCGTGCAGTGAATAAAAATCCTCTTGCACAATAGAAATCCAAAACACAATACACTCAGAATTTAATTTCGCGAAGCAGATTGTAGAAATTACGAAACACTCTTTTTTCGAAACGTGTTCTCGTTTGTTTAACGCGACGATCCGAACCGAACGGAGAGAGCAAAAGAACTAATAAAAGAGTCTTGATCGAACCGTGCGAATTACAAAATTGACGATAAGAGGTCGAAAATATAACATCGAATTTTTCCCTCATCGGAATTTGTCGATCTAGACTATGAGAATCTTTCCACGCCTGACATAATTCTAACTTCAATCATCGACAACTGGAACAACGTAGAACACGAAACGGAAACGATAATCGGAGACAGTAAATATCGATGAATATCGATCGAACTTCCATTATGCGAGTTATGGCGGGATTCTCTTACAAATTACATCACCGGAAAAAAGGTTGATCTTGTGGAAGTATTCCGTGAAATGAAGAGGATTTGAATATCACATCAATCTTTTATTCATTTTTAATAACGTACTATTCTTGGATCATTTATTTATATTTAAATGTAGTTTCGAAATGAAATAAATAATATGTAGGTAATAGAATTAAATAAATTGTTTGCAGAGAATTTTTTCATGTAGAATATAATTAAAAATTATACACTATCTATTAGCTATATTGTCTATGTCATTATATTGTCTCAACAAATTATATTATTTTATTATCTAGACAATTTATATAACGTAATACAGTTTGTCGAATTATATTCTATATAAGAAAAATGATGTACAAAAATTTATTTACAATTCAAAACAACATCGTTAATATGAAAAAGACTTCTGTTCTAATCTTTTGTTGCAGTAATAAAATGAAAATTTATTATTCTTATAAAATATTCGGATAAAAATGTTTCACTGAAATCCTCCACGGCAATTACCATTGCTAATAAAACTCCACAGAACGTAATCAATTATGCAGAGAAGTTGGAAATGCAAATAATCTTGTTTTATACTTTTATACATTATAAAACTATTTATCAACCGTTGCAATTAATTTCGGCTAAATGGTAATCCAGATCTATTTATTATTCGGAATATTATTAAACTCTGCCTCAGGAAGTTGTTGGCACAAAACAGGGAACAAATTGAGCAACAGCTCGACAGTATGCTATTAAAAAGCCGATACCGGTCCCACTTCCGATCCAAACCGACACGTGTAATGGTTTTAGACTTCCCTCAACTAATTAAACTTCCCGCCCAGTACCCGAATTATCCTTTGTTCGTGTCACGTGACAAAAACTTGCCATCACAAAGGCTACGAGCTTTCGATCCGTTTAACAACTCTGTTTAACGTACATCGATATACCGATATAGAATCGTGGTTACTTGAAATTTGCTTGTTTATCAGCTAAAGGTGTTTCTGTGGTGATTTTGCATGGTGGTTCGAATAGAGAATTGAAGGCTGCGGTGAGTTTAAAATACTTTTTCTAGAAATGATAACTTTCGTGCGTTCTCGACACGTTTG
Organism: Bombus hortorum; assembly: GCA_905332935.1. Taxonomy (NCBI): domain Eukaryota; kingdom Metazoa; phylum Arthropoda; class Insecta; order Hymenoptera; family Apidae; genus Bombus; species Bombus hortorum. The sequence goes on from HG995203.1 coordinate 6,174,262, forward strand.
CGTGATCTATGCAAACTCTTATTCATTGAATTTTTTATTTTCTTTGGTTTTTTTTTAAAGCAGATGTAAATGTGAAATGCCTTTATATTTTAGTCATTCATATTAGCCTGTTGCTCTTTTGGCTAATTAATTAGAGTAATTAATCATGATAATGATATGGTGTGGCAGGTTTAACCTATATACATACATAATTTCATGTTATCTTTCTTCTACAAGGGGTTAGTCTTTTTTAAAATAGACAGATATAAAATTCTTTGGGATCTTTTAACTGACAATATTGATGTTATTACATATGTGAATGCTTAAATATTGATATTATAATTAAACAGATATAAGAAGAATCTCATTTGACTTGAAAGTTTAAAGATTAATAATCTCATTCTTTTCATTTAAGTATAAAGATTCTTAAAATATTTTTAAGTGTCTTCATTGTTTAAAAGTATAGAACTTGTTAATATAAAATTTAATATGAAGTTCTTAGGGAACAAAATTCTTTGAAAGTATTAAATGGAGTCTTTCAGAATATTTAAATATCAAAGAAAGATTAATTCTTTGGGAATCAGAAAGAAATATTCTTTGGCATAGGTAGGCATGGTTTTAAATTAAAATTTACATTTAAATTTTCAAGTTCAACTATTACAAATTCTTACTTTAATGAGATCTTTTTATATCATTTCTTATAAAATCAAAAGTGAAGAATCCATCCACAATAGTGGACAATATATTTTTTTTACATGTCTTATAGGGTAAGAAAAGTTAATGAGCAGCGATAAGAATAGAAATATAGTACAATGAGATTGGAATATCATTTTATAAAAGAATATAATTTACTGATAATTCAGATGATTTAAGTGAAAATAGGGAATATCTCTGGTCAGTTATTAAAAGTAAATCAATAGAACACAATCTAAGAGTGGTTTTGGAAATGAAACTCTATTATAACTGCATGAGTAAAAGCAAACTTATAGAACATGATTAATAGAACCAGGCCAACAGAAACTGACAAGTTGAAATGTACAAGTATAATTTGATTAACAGAATTTCATTAGAAATTTGGATCAGAAAATTATATTCAGCTAGAGTAGATTAATAAAACATGGGGTTTGATGTGCACCGCTGTCTATTTACATAATGGAAATTAATCATTGTAATTTAATCAATAACAATTAATCAACTACCACTTGAATTAGATTAACAAAACATATGAAATTGAATTATCATTAATCCCCACAATGACATTTGTTTAATAAGCGTATGTACGCAGTTACAATATTTGCATGAATTTATTTAGTCAATTTTTAACTATATTAATAAATAATAAAAATGGATAAAATGGAATAAAAATGGATGTCAGATAAAGATTAAATGATATAAAAATAGATTAAATGAAATGATATAAAGCTAATATTCTAACGTTTCAAGCGTTTATCGTTTCGTGTATCGATAAGAATTGCCAGATAACAAGGGTGACGGTCTTTGAGGTGGAAAGTTGGACGGCCTGTATCGATTCGAAATTTGAAATGCTAATTTTTTCGTGCGGACGCCGATAATTTTATCTAAGTACGAAATAAACGGTAGTAAACAGAACACTGAAAATTACATTGTACGAAATATCGTAATATTTTATGCGAACTTGGGCATACTTTTAAAACAACATTATCGATCGTCTCGTTACTAAAAACAAATATTAAGCCTCAATAATTCATGTTATAAATAATATTTTTATTTGAAATATTTTTATCTTATGTTTTCTTATTCCTTCTCAAAAAATATGCTAAGATACGCAGGTTTTAACGTTATTAAAAATATGATAAGTTAGGAGAAGACAGAAGGGTAAAACGAGGCTATTGGGGATCAAAGTTAATTTTACACATGCAGTCGGCCCTGTAATGGCGACCTTCGTCGCCTCGTTGCCGCGTGTAATGCCAACCTTTCTGTGCCAAAAGCGACACATAGGATAAGATTCTTTTGCCTTCGTCGGCCACGTGAACTCATCGTTCAAGATTTTATGCCTGCCTGATGAAAACCAGTCCTTTGCGACAAATTATATCCTATCAAACATTCTTGAAATTATATAGAACCTTTTGGTGTGCTATGTCCTATGTTGGCAGCAATTCAATTACGTTTTCGGCCATCTTTGGTTCGACGGAAACATTCATCATTAAACCTGAAATTAAATAGAAATTTTCCATGTTGGATGTATATTTTTATCAACAATTTTTTTAATCGAGGGGAAGCAAATTTTAATTTTAAAAAGTCACTCTTATTTTTAGATTTGGATGAGTTGATCCAGAGACAAGGTGATATTACTACAGTGTTAGTGAAGCATCAATATGTTTCCTGTAACACGTACATATTCATAAAAGGTTTCTAAAAATGTTCGACTACTTCCACGAGCTATCCAAGTTCGGCTGTATTTTTATTTGCTATTTTTATGCCATTGTTAGAGATCGGTATCATCGCGTAAAGGGGGTGCGGTTCGACATTATAAATAATGACCGTCGAAATCGATAAACACAGGGATCGACTGGAAGGTTCATGGTAGTAGATTCTTCGGGAACAATTGAGAAACAATTGTCTGTCCTAAAAGAAGAAGAAAAAAACTAGGATCAATATTTCGTTTGAAAGAAAATAGGTTTACTGCCATCATAAATTTCGATTGCGCCCTCGAGATACACCCTCGATCCCATCTCCGATTCTAAGTCGAAATTGTTCGCAGAAAATAGTCGAGAAACCACCGACTATTAGTTCTTCCAAGCAATTGTTGGCTAAGGAAAGCTTCAGCCGTTTGGTGCCTACAGGATGTTTCAAAATTTCGTTGAACTTATTTATATGAATTTCAGAGAATAATTATAAAGAAATATAGAAATATAGAAAATTTTAAAGTGAGTCTAAAGAAGTAACTAATTATTCATTGCACCAATATTTTATTATTTTAATATCATGAAAATTATTTTATTATTTTTATTTTATTATTATGAAAATCTTAAAGGTGCAGCCATTTCGCGAGAAACAATTTTTCAGGTTTGGAAAGAAAATCAAGAAGGCAGCAAGTCTTTTGACAGATAACTGTCAGGGTCCTACTAACATCTGACTATATTAATTAAATATTCATTCTGTCAAGGTCTTCCTATAAGAAGAATTTTCATTTTACTTAATTACCCACTTGAAACTTGACTACTTGACAAGAAAAAATTTGTCAAGTGTGAAAAGAAGTCATTAAAATACAGGAAAGTTTTTAGTAGAAAACTGGTTATCTTTCTAACATCCACTTATTTATTTTGATTAATTATTCATCCTACGACTATAATATATTATTACTAGAGCAATCTTAAAAGTGCCGAAATTCTGGACGACAAAATTTGTCAGGTTTGAGAAAAACGAAGGTCCTTCAATAGACGATCATCTAACGTACCAACATTTGCCTATTTATACGAACAAAGTGGATCTGATCTAACGGAACTCTACAAAGTTGCATGGGAGAAGAATATTTTTTAGGAGGAAAAGAATATCCCGTTAACATCAGGTGTACTGCTCTATACTTGTGCATTAACCAAGTGAAACTTTCTAAAACTCAGCATCAAAAGAATATCCTTGAAAAAAGAAACCGTAACAAAAATGCAAGGAAGAAAAGCCATAAATGACAAAAACTTGAGATTAAAAAGGCCTGTAGAGGAAATACACGTCCGATGTTTGCCATTCGTCAACGAATTTCATACTTTATTAAGTTCGTCAAGCATCGCATCAAAGCGTAGTCCAGCCACTGACGCAAGCAGCCCTCAAAATTTCGTGCTCGTGAAACTATACAGAGTAGCTAAAGCTAGCGCCGAGAAGTTTTCCGGTTGGCAGCACTGGAAGGCCTAGCATTAACTTGCATTTGTTCCTTTACAATGCTAATCCTAATTTGCAAGTGAAACGGTAGCAAATCGGCTATTTCTGTGGTTTTATCCTCATCTCATACCCTCGTTCCAAGAAATTTCGTTAATTCTTCATAGGAAAAATCCCCCTCCCCAGCAGAGAGATGCTTTAGTATCCTTTTCAAGGATTCTATTGGAGAAAAGTAGGACAGGGATTGAAACTTCGTAAAGAAACCCCTTTTCAGCCTTTTCTGAGACGTGCCAAGGAATTTCAGCTATAGTTGTCGGTCGATTATTTGTTTCTCACCGCGAAAATTGCCGTGTCTTTCGTTACTTCTTATTTTATATGTATTTTTAGAAAATGTTTAGTGGAATTGGTCAGCAAGTTTCTGGTAAAATTCGCGATTCACACGTGTCTCAATGGAAACTTAAAATTTATCGATTAATTGTACCGAACTATGTAGAAAATATCAATCCTAACCTTAAAATGATCATCTTCGATCTAACAAGAAGAGAAAGGGGCGTTCCTTTCCTCCAATTCTAAAATTCCTTATGATTCACCTTCTAAATTCTACAATCTGCGATTTAAAAATAAATAGTTGCAAAAGTGAGTACGTTGGCAGCTACCCTGCCTCTGTTAATTGAATAACGTGTCAGTGTCCTAACCTCCAAATCTTCAATAACCTCCAATTTAGAAATAAACAATTCGAGCGATAAAAACGCTGCCAATTGCTTCGTATCTTTTAATCGCGCGTCATCCTAACCTCAAAATAGGATTCCAGAGAGCGGCTGTTTACGTCAATTGCGATCGAACGTGGATCACGGAATAATTTTTGTTATGGGCTCGCGAGTGATTTGTACAGTTCCATTCGATCGATTTTACGAGGGAATTCGAGAAACGGTGAGCATCGAATGCCAAAATGGCTGAAATTTGGAACAGATTCAGGGTGAACGATGAAAAGGTCAGTACGACCTCCTCCGTCCGACGTCTAGCAATATCGTTCCGGCTTATTCGCTTGGTTTTAATTTATCGGTATATTTACAGGAGTTGCTTTTGCACGCGTCGTTCCATGCCTGCCATTGTTTGCGCACGTTCCCAGATTTATTAATACTATACATCTCGTCGAATGATCCGGCTCGGGAAGTTAAATAAAAATTGGTTCGTCTGGTCGAAAACTGGAAATTGAGCCGGATATCTACACCATTTGTGTATCCTTTATTGGCTGAAATATTTTTTGCCATCGCGTAAACACGATCAAATCGCGAATTACTGCTTATACAGTTTCAATCTTCATCGATATCGGCCAATTTTACATATTCATGTTCCAACTTCAATCTTCGAATTTAATGACGAATTAAACGGAATCTAAATGGACAGGCTGAATGTTCCAGCATATATGGAAAATTTAAACGTACAAAATGTATAGGACACGCAAAGACGTACACAAAATATGCGTAAACAGATACAGCCAGTTGCAGAAGTTTACGCGTGTCCGCTAAATTTGAAACATCGTTGCGAATAGTTTATTTCTGGATGTATTTTTGGCATGGAATTTTCTATTGGTTGGGCTTAGACGCATCTTTTAAAACTCAACGCGATTTGTTCTATTAAATATGAATATAATTATATTAAAGAGAAGTGCAAAATACAATTTCATAAATGCGTTCACGCTCTTGTCGTATTTCCATGAAATCGTAAAAAGTTAGATCTAACATCATATTAATTATTTTATGGACCTAAAGTGTTTTTCTGGTATCGACGAAATTAAAAGTTTCGTAATTTTGTGTTAAGACTCTCGCGAGTTAGTTTTTTATAATTAAAAAGTTTTTCAAATACAAACATTTTTAAGCATTTAACGCTTAATTTAATTCTTAATTTCTTCATTTCTTCAGATAAGAAGAGCTAACTTTCGCAACGAACTGTACTTCGTATGATAAAATAAATGTCCACTTAGCTTCTATTTATTTAATTACATTCATAAAGACAGCAATCTGCTTGAGCAGAATCCTGTTTCAAAAGAATAAATATTCATCGAGTACAGTAGATTTGTATTTTTATTAATCACAGTCGACAAGTGGAAATTTATTACGTTATCGAAAAATCGAGAATATAGGTTATGGCAAGAACCTACGTTCGACGTACTCTCACCCAATTTTAACCGAGAATAATAAAAAGCCTTTTAATTAGAAACATGTTGCTTTCAAAGTTTATTGCTTTCCTTTTTCCCGTTTCCTATCGAACCATTTTGTGACTTAATTAAAAGCGTTTCCAAGCTCGCAACTCCAACAAGTACAGTGCAACACTGTACCGTATATAAATTGCCCAAATGTGTCTAGTGATTTTCCTAGGGACTTTTTGTCCGACCAACAAACTAGTTGAAAAAAGAATGCTCCTACGCAAGGAACAATCTCATTGTTGAAAGATCAGAGATCAGAGAGGAGAATTGAAAAGCTTTTTCGCGGATTAGAATGGTAATTTCGAAGCCATAAATCATGACACACGCGAAACACTGCGAGGATCAAACGAAACCCTTTCGATGTTGCGTGTTCGGTCGCGATTAAGCAGATAATCCTATCAAATTTCATGTGGATATTAATCTGAGAAACAGGATTCGTTCTTAATTACCTAACAGACCAGGCGCCGTGATTTATCTGGCCAACAAAATTAATGGAATCACGTGTTTACCGATGGGATTGTAGCGAGATGTGGTGGTTGAAATACGACCGTATTATCTCGAGGAAAAAGTATATGTATTCATTGATGGCAAGATATCGTGAAATCACAAAAATTAATCAGACGCTAGGATTTACGTATTTCGAGAACCTGAAACGCTAATTTGGAAGATACATAGAGAGATAAGGGAGTCAAGGTCGTGTTCAGCACAGTATGCTATTGATTGTTTCTTCCGATTGTTTCTTCCTTCACAGTATAACAGCAATAGTTTTAACAAATATAGTATAGCACTTTTTCTAGACTGTTGCTATCTTTCATATATATCTTCGTCTATTTCTTCTTCGTCCAATTGTCTGCTAAATAAATTGCAATAATTTCCACACTCCTGAACAGGCATCTCTGATAGATAGCGGACCTGGGATGAGAAAGAGCGAATATCTAGCGAGTCACCGAGGTACTCTGACAAACGAGGGTTAATTTTATTTCATTCTTCAGCAAATCCTCACGAGCTTGCAAGTCGAAAAAATAAATACCTCGACTACGTAAATTACACCACAACTTGGAATGGCTGTACGTATCAGAAAAGACCTAGGACCATCAACGTACCTCTGAGAATCGGTTGAGATCGTCGGCAAAAATTTCCATTTACACGAAACTGTCGCCAAACTTGGGATTATCCTCGACCAATAAATTCGATAGTACAAACACGATAGTCTCAAGCATCCTGCGAATCCCTACACGTGTCCACAATCGTTTCTCTCTACAGTGAAGCTCCACGGACCTTCACTATCTGCCTGTGGCAACGAAAAACCTGGAAATTTCGGCAAGAACCAAGGGGAAAGAGGTCGAGACCCATTATAGATGGAGAAAGCCGATGCTGCGGGCAAAAAAAGCAGGGTAAAACAGGGGGAAGCGAAACACAGAAAGGCCATTCGACAGGATGTATCGTTGGTAAGATCCGACTGAAGATGGAAATGGGGTCTGACGATTCGATAACCGCTTTTCCTCTCAGCAAAATGCTGTTTATTACGCAACTAACTGTCTGCCAAGACTGTAGCTTTCTTCTGCCCATTCGTGTTCCCACAAATGGAGAACAAAATACTACTCCTTCAGAAGGGCTCGATGATTGCCTCTTATGGGCTGCTGAAGCCAGGCAATGAGGATTTTCGAGATATTCGTCGCTTATCCTCCAGCTTTTCCACAAACAAATTGAAGACGATGAGCCTAATTTTTGTATACCAATGAGTGGATCGTACAGGACCTAACATTTCAGGATGATGATGATTGGAAGATGTATTATTGAGCATCTTTGATATTTTCAGGGGGCAAGTGGAGGATGATGATGAGGATGGTTGTTGCACGATATAGTTGGGTCGAAGAGGACCCAATATTTGAGAGTTTATTAACAATATTGAATTTGTTGGTTGTCAAATATATTGAATTTTTTGAAGATGAAATTGATGAATTTTTTGATGTCCAAGTGAGCGTAGAAACGCAGAATCTGCCGTGAGAAAGAAACATAATTGACTATAATCATTCTCAATACAAGGCACACACATTCACACGTTATTTTCTCTACAAAGATCACTCGATCGTAGAATTTCAACATTGTGTATAATCAGAACAAAGTCTCGTCATAGATCTCGAGTCTTTTTCAAAAACAGCCTGTCCGATAAATATTTGCGTTACTGACATTAACAACGAGTAACATTTATTATTAACCCAGCTTCGTGTTTAGGGTTTCGATCGATGAAAGATTAAAGAGACGTCTGAATTTTACACGACAGCTGTAACTGGCAACGTTAAACACACTGTGCGAGCTTCGGAACGAGTGTGCCCATAAATAGCACCTGTTCTATTAGCGGAGAATCTACAGGCAGACAAACGCGTCCCGAGCATAGAGCTCGATGTGCACTGTCCTTTATAAATACGTGGACACCTCGGTCGCTTTACAACAACAATACGTGCATAATTTCTGCAATTTGTATAAATGTTGTCAATGTACACCAATTAATGATAAACTGAGATCAGAACCAGTGCTCGCTATGTTCTTCTGTGATCCACTCGTGGGTCTCGTGTGAAATACAAATTGTCTATTTCAAATCTTATCGATGGCACGTTCAAATGAAATGCACAGTTCATCTATTGGGTTGTAGTTAGTAGTTAACGTCATATTAGTATTTAAAATTAGTTAGCACTTTAGTAGTCCATTAGTGGTCATTACCACCTAATGACAAAACCCGCAATCAATTAGTTGCCAACCCAATAAATGAATTGTGCATTTCATTTCTTCACTTCGTTCATTTCAACATTTCATTTCATTCATATTAGTATTTAAAATTAGTTAGCACTTCTATTGGGTTGGCAACTAATTGATTGCGGTTTTTGACAATATCACCTAATGACAAAATCTGCAATCACTTAGTTGCCAACCCAATAGATGAATTGTGCATTTCATTTCTTCATTTCATTCATTTCAACATTTCATTTCATTCATATTAGTATCTGAAATTAGTTAGCACTTCTATTGGATTAGCAACTAATTGATTGCAGGTTTTGTCATTAGGTGGTATTGACAAAAACCGCAATCAATTAGTTGCTAACCCAATAAATGAATTGTGCATTTCATTTCTTCATTTCATTCATTTCAACATTTCATTTCATTTATATTAGTATCTGAAATTAGTTAGCACTTCTATTGGATTAGCAACTAATTGATTGCAGGTTTTGTCATTAGGTGGCAATGACAAAACCCGCTATCACTTAGTTGCCAACCCAATAAATGAACTGTGCATTTCATTTCATTCATTTCAACATTTCACTTTATTCATATTAGTATCTGAAATTAGTTAGCACTTCTATTGGGTTGGCAACTAAGTGATTGCAGATTTTGTCATTAGGTGGTATTGACAAAAACCGCAATCAATTAGTTGCCAACCCAATAAATGAATTGTGCATTTCATTTCTTCATTTCATTCATTTCAACATTTCATTTCATTCATATTAGTATCCAAAATTAGTTAGCACTTCTATTGGGTTGGCAACTAATTTTCGATGCTAATGTAGCGTTAACTTCTCTACAATACCAATTACGATAATACAAAATACAACGACACTATCGCATACTGAATCACAGTTAGTCTCTTTACGAATTTGAAAGAATTCCCTTTGTCGTATCGATATATAGTTCACAGTATATATATAGCACAGAGACGAGCTGAGAACGAAGAATTCCTTAAATGGCAATGCCCCTACAGAATGTCCGACGCTTAGCAGTTGCTGCCAATTCTTTCATCGCGTGTAATATTGGGTTACCACCTAATGACAAAACCCACAATCACTTAGTTGCCAACCATTTTACAAGTAAATTTTATCGAATCGCTAGTATGGAAGAGATCCCGAGTCGTTGCATTTGTAACGTTGAAACAACAACGTTTGTGTCAACGGGAATCAAATGACTACACACTTTTGAACAGTAGTGTACAGAGGGAATAGACAAATAACCGATGTAGACACCGATCGAATCGTCAAGAACAAAGACTACTGTGGCTGCGTCCTGTCTAGAACTGTAGAAGCGGAAAAAGTTTCAACTTCCAGTGGAATTAGATTTCACAACTTGAAAGCAGTCTGAGACTGTGTCGGCCGATGGGAATCGCGGCAACTCGACTTTGATCGAGCGTATAACGCCCAAGAAGAAAAAGGAAACACAGTGAATATTGCAGGGTTACAGCAAGATCTGGCGACTCGGTTCTTCTCGGGTTTCCAAGTTGTAGAAACTTGGTCAATCGACACAGTTCGAAGTGGTTAAATGCCTGTTTTACGATCTCAAACGACGTGCAAAATGAGTTCCGAAAAATATAAACTTTCTATCTTTTAATTTCAACGAAAATTGAAACGACACATTTTCAAAAATTATGTCAAGTAGAAAAATATTAAAAATCTCATGGAAATCGATCGACGCAGAGACAAGCAACATGGCAAAATAGACAAAAACGTGGACTTGTTACGGTTGTGGGGCAAAAGTCGTAGAAAATCGTGATTTTTATCGTTTTCAACAGTTTGTAGCTCGTAGCAACGTTAACCGATTTCAATGAAATTTTCACTACAAACCCAAATGGGAAAATTGGAAAAAGTAATCTTTACTCTCTTCTTCGCGACTGACAAGTATTGCATTTGTTTGGAAATTTTGTTTGCGCCTCATCTCGTCAACGATCCTTGCAGCCTCTCGAAAAAAATTGTCATTGTTGGGTGCAATTTTTTGAAAACGTAATTTCAAAGGGCTTTCCAATGCTTTCGTCAGCCACTCTGTATAATATCAAAGGTAGGATACGCGTTATAGGTTTTTAGTAGGCAAAACAAATCTCTGTTTAATCGTTTCGATGGAAATATTGGGTTATATAATATTGGGTAGAAAAATAAAGGTTATGTTGGGTTGGCAACTAAGTGATCGCGGGTTTTGTCGATACCACCTAGTGACAAAATCCGCAATCACTTAGTTGCCAACCCAACATAACCTTTATCTTTCTCCATGTTTCACTTCGCAAAGTTAATTTGCCAGATAAGCGGCTGGTTTGTAGCAATGATTTTTAATAATTACTTTCCAGCAATGCGAGAATGGAATAAGCATACTGAGAAATTGTCGAGCCTAAATACCATTAATAGTTTGGATTAATTGAGAGATGATTGAGGTGATCGCTACGCTCGGCTGGCTGCATTCTTCGCGAGTTTGCATTCCAGTTTCTCATAACTTCTCCATCAATTTCGAGGGACAGCTAACGTTCGAGGGAAACTACGTTTGACCCACGACGTGGCTTTTTTTGAGCCTCAGAGTACTTAGACCGTACGATGGTGAAATTTTATTCTTCAAGAATAATGATTTCCCATACCATAGAAATTTCCCAATTTCCTGCAACACAGAGCTTCGAACGAAAAACCTTACATTCTGGATTTTCAATTCCTTTTTCAACCTACAATAACTTTCTGTCGATCTTTTAACAACGTTCGAGTGGAACCATGGATTAGCCAAATTCACGCGCACTTGACAAGTTTCCCAAGTCGACGAGACAAGTTTTCGCAGAAACGAGGTTCTAAACGAACAAATCTTATTTCTTCTGCCGTGCAATTAGGTTGGCAACTAAGTGATTGCGGATTTTGTCATTACCACCTATTGACAAAACCCGCAATCACTTAGTTGCCAACCCAATACCATTCTTCTTCGCTCGTTTCTTATTTATTTGTCAAAAAAAAAAAAACGTTCCAAAATGAAGACTATCATTCACCTATTTTTTATTCTACGTCCTGATGTACTCGTCATCGCTAAGCAGGAGCCTAAATTAACCAAAGGGAAAATGTGCGACAGTAGTTTGCGAGACCGCAAACACTTGTCGGTCTTCCTGACCGCTCTACTTCGAAATATTAATTTATCCCGGCTGCCAACAACTCCAGAGAAGCCTTCTACGTACCGATTATCACGTAGATCAGCTTTGACCGCGATCTAACCCGCTGGCGGAATTCATCGATTCAGCGGAACAGGCGGTTTTTTTTAGCGGCTATGCCGCTATTTAATTGGATACGGTCCAAACAGGTAGAATTAAAATGGCTAGCCAAAGGGATCTCTCTATTTTTCAGATAATAGGAAAAGTAGAGGACGGAGAGTCGCGTTTTCATTGATTCATCTCTACCCCTTTTTATTTTTATTTTTTTTTTTTTTTTTTTTTGGTTGAGATGCCCTGTCTACCATTTCGAAATATCACAAAAAATTGAAGCTGTATATTATCTTTGTTTTCTTTCGGTCGATTTAAAAAATATTTCATCGTTATTTATGTAACAGTCTGTACAGGGTGTCTTGGTAAGCGTGATATACTCGACACAGAGGTGATTCTGCGTAAAAAAAAACCAGTAGAAAACGTAGAATAAAGTCTGTTCGTGCGAAGTTACGTTTCTGAGACGATCGAGTTTCAAAAGTTTGACAAATGTACCTCGAATTGACCAATTTCGAATTAATCGGCAGCGGATAAAAACCAACGGAAGATTGTTCTACCCGTAAAAACAAGTAAAAAGTGTAGAATACAATTTTTCCAAAAGACACTTCGTTTCGGAGAAAATGAAATTTGCAAATTGTTCGGTATACACCTTGAAATCTATTTTTTTGTTTTTTAAGATGGAAACGTTGTATTCTACGTTTTTCACTTATTTTCACACGTACAATAATCCCCTGCACCGACAGATAACATACTCATTCGTAGCCGGTCGATAATTCAAACATACTCGAGAAATTTCCAAGTTCAACTTCGTCAAACACCGTCAAACCTGTGCGAACGACTTTATCATACGCCCCCCACTTTTTTCTTCGCGTACGATCACTCCCTTGACGATAGAATCACGATTACTGTACCGTCGATAATATCGATCGTGTCTAGTCTCAAGAAGTTTGAACCGGTTTGACAAAGTTTCTGACAAAATTGTACCATCGATATTGCTTTGGCAACGAAGTGATTGCGGGATTTGTCAATACCACCTAACGACAATATCCGCAATCACATAGTTGCCAACCTAATATTATTCACCGATCCCTTACAGCCCATGTTCATCGAAGAATCGAGGTTTTTCACTTCGCAGAGAACCTGCTAGGCAGGTAGAATTTGATAAAAACGAAGCAGTGGAACGAGGTTCCGTATCTTCTGCGGATAATGGCAAGTGGTTTTTTCATTCGAGGTTAATCTAAAGAGACGAGGCTGCGCCCGTGTTTGATCTAGTTGTATGGCTCGTTTCAAGAAACCTTGGCGTTTACGATCAAGGCAACCAATATGAGATTATCCCCATGCCGTGTTCTTGGGAGACTGGTGTTTGCGTATGTTTGTGTACCGTGTGCTTTTTACACGCAGATCTTCCAACAAGATTTTCTCTTTCCTACGATATATCTTGAATTTCAAGAGAAATCTGTTTATCGACGTGCAAAGCAGATATTTTTCATCGCACGAGCTTGAAGCATTATGATTGTGTGCTATTAACTGGTTAAAAGTGGTTGCTATGGTCGTAACAGAAATGATATGGAAGCTGAAGATGTTTTCGGCTATTAGCAGAGAAGTTTCGATGGGGCAGACGTTGTTGGAACGAGTTGGGAGAAGTTTGAGAAGCAAGTTGCGTATTGTATGGAAGAAAATGCAGATGTCGTTAGCAGGCCGTGGATATTTATGTACATCGAACGTGTGGGAAATATACATTTATGCAAGTAAAGTATGGAAACACGCGATAAATATTATCAGGGATATTTGATATGCAGCGAGTCGTGAAGGATTGAAATAAAAAGAGTTTCTTTCGTGCGAAATTAATCTTGAAAATAAATTTACTATATGGGTCGCTGCTGTTTCTTCTTAGCAGGTGATTAGTTCATCCGATGGATTAAAACTACCAGTTATAACATTGTCATTTGTTGAGAAGCACGCGGGAGGAAATTATCCCGTTGATACGACTATAATATGTTCGATATAAAATTACCAAAGTGTTCGAACGTTTACGAAAAAATGAACCATGAATTTGTGAGAAATAAATCTCATGTCACAAGTCTGATGGTCGATGATTGCGAAGATACAAGACACGTATGTGTATGAAAATTAAATGTTTCTGAGAAATGGCGATCAGAAAACAACACAGAGAGCATGTTGATTTTCGAAAAACGGAAAGAGGATTTTCATGTAGCGTGAAATTGAACGACAACGATACTTGCAGCGAGAGAAGAGATGAGAAGATTTCTCAATCCTGAAGTAAATTTCCCTAAATTTACGTTTGGCTCGGCGCGGATCTGATCGGGAGAGACCCGTAAAAGAATAATTGATAGCGACCAGGTAATCGTTGGAGGATGTCCAATTGCCTGATTGTATTTGTCAATGTCAGGCGGCTAGCTGGCCAGGAATTGTAGCAGGCCACGATAGCCAGAACAACAAGCAGAGGAAGCTGGCCTGCGTTTAGGAAACGCGCAAACAAATATCGAATTCGTCGAAAGTCAAATGAATCGCGAGATGCTTTCGTTTGAGCAAAATCGAATTCTCTCTGCGACTGAATGGATGAAAACTTCTCTTCTAAGCACTTTGTTTGCCACGGTCCAGTGACGGAGAAAATATTTTGCTCAATCCCAAAGTTTCGCAGAATATTTTATTAATACAGCGAATCGAATCCAAACGAATCGGATAGAAATGAAACTAGGAGGAAGTAAAAAATAAATGAAATAAAAAGGAAAATATATTCACTGCGATGGATGAGCATTATTTTTGGTGAAAACAGAATCGTTCTATGATATTTATTGTAGTAATCTAATGTAATCGTTACGATTGCTTTAAGACGTCTAACCACCGGATGATCTCTTAAGACACTGCTAATCTCTGAAGATCCTCAGATAAGAAACTGACGTTCGCTAAGAACTGGTTTCAGCTGTAGCATATTCGTCTGCGATGTTGTCAGTGACCATCTTCTGGTTTATTTGTAAAATGGGATAAATAAGAAATCGACGAGTGGGTCGAAAATGACCATTTTCTCAGGTTAATAATACAAGGTAAAAGAGAAACTTCCAGTCGATTATAAACAGTGTTATACATAAAGAGATAAAATCATGGAAATAAATATGATATTCAAGTTACTTGTAGCTCACTTTTACATTGCAACATGATAAATTACCTAGGTTGCTCATTAGCGCGTTAGAAACGCCCAATGGGACGAATATTTTAAGTACAACTAATTTTAACTTCGTCTAAACATTCTACTAAATCACGATTAAAAAGTTCTTACCCGTCGCCAAATGAAGAAACGTTGCCAATCTTGCTCCAACTCTTCCCAATAAGCTCGAGAACACCAGCGAAACTAAATGAAAATTAAAGAAAAAAAGATAACAAAATTAGTCCAGCAGCACGTAGAAGGATAGACCAAGTCCAATTATCGAGGAACAGTCGAGATGAAATTAGTTTTTCTGTTATTACACGCACTCACACGAGGTAAACGAACGAGCACGCGCGTTTACATAGCGGAAATATGAACATAGCGCACGACCTCGCGCCACGAAGGCCCGCGCACCACTGACTCACTGCTCTCGTGTCGACGCCACGCGTAACATAGCACGCGGCTAACGAGTGGGGGTAAACGCACACTGGTGGGGATACGGATATTTCCACTAGTGTGTATTCTCGAACGCGAGTGGTGGAACTGTTTGAGCGCGTATTCTTTACGAATATCCGTTTCAATATGAGAAAAAGAAACTAGACGACTGATTGTATCGCGCGCGAGTGGATAATAGTCGCGCGCATGCGCGATGAGCAAGTGGCGGATTCGTACATTTCGCGAGAATTTAGGCATCCTGTTTTTTCAAGTATTGGCATGATATTTCGCTTCTTTAATGACTTGCGGGTATTCTAAGATCGTGTTAACGCTTAAATGTTTCCGTATTTGAAGAGGTTTGAGTTAGTTTCAGAGGGTTTGAACGTATGGAAAATTTTGAATTAACAGGTCTCATGTAGAGTGGCAAGTATATATTGGAGGACAAATTCTTCGTTTTTTGAAATTCTTCGTTTTTTGAAATTCTTCGTTTTTTGAAATTCTTCGTTTTTTGAAATTCTTCGCTGGAAGCTTCCCTAGATTTTGTTGGATCTCGCGGTCCTGCATACTTACGTATCTCTGAATTTGGATTGGTTTTAGCGAGTTTGAAAGTCCAGACAATTTTAAAATCGGAAGCTCGGAGAATTGTTAGTTATCGTGAAGTACATTAAAGAACAAATTTGTTCCAGTATATATATATGTATAATGACAGTCTCTCTCTACTTGGCTAGATGTTTTACCAGAAACTACCTGATCCTATGCGCATAAATTTTCATATTTTCCAGTTTACGTATCTGATTGTTGCATTTCTGGATTCACGCAAAAGCATGAAATTCACCAACGATAGCAACGTGTAGTCCATAGCAAACTTCCAAGTTTTCACTGGCGTTCTATTGGAGGACAAGGTGAATTCTGTGCACTTGAGCGATGAATAGATAGAAAGAAATGAACGGTAAGGAGCTACCCTCGCGTCTCGGACGACGGTCCAGCGAAACTTGGCTAGGAACCCCTCTACAGGTCGAGTGGGGTCTATACGAGAGCCAGCCCTGTCCTAGCGTGTATTCGAGTACAGAAGAAAACTGCACGCCAGCAACGAGCAACCCTCTTCTCCCTTCCTTCAAAGGGCTGTTCTCTAGCCTTTGTTCATTCCCAGGGCGACGTTGTCGTTCAGAATACAAGATGACCTGAAAGTGTTTGACCAGATCGTGCTGGTATACTTACAACTATAGTTCAGCCTTGCTACAACTCACCTGTGACTTTAGTTTGGACGTGTTTGCGATAGTTTGAAGCGTTCTAGATCAGAAATTAATCTGATCCATGTTTACTCTGTTTCAATTGGTTTACGTCCAATACACTATTTTTCATAAAGAATCATTATATTTATTATAAATTAGAAATTGTCGTAAATAACGTGAATATTAAATTGATATCAAATAACGTAGATGTATTTTTACATATTTTTACAAGGATTCGGATCACTTGATTTATTACTTGATATTTGTTATTTGATTTTTTATTAGGGGGGTAAACACTATTTTTTATTATAATATTAGTTGCAGTTACAGGTATTTTTAATTAGTTTAAATATATCTTATAGATCTAAATGTATGTAATGAAAATTCAGTCCAAACTTTATCATACTAATTGAATCTTTGGAAAGCAGCCTTTAAAATAGACATAATATACCAACACTGTTACAAACTCCTGTATCTCGTAAAATCTCAATTAATTGAAAATACACAACAATACGAAGATAACGATCCAAATTTCCCTTCATTTGGCCAAAACGGACCGTTGACAAGCCATTGTTCATTACAAAAGACCAATCGATCGATAAAGCGTTAATATTCATCAGCTTAGTGTCTGATTATAAGTAGACCGCGGATTTTTACCAATTTAGAGGGAATTTAAAATTTCAAAAATGCATAAAATGCACGCAATATTGAGAAATGCAGGAAATATCCCAACTATTGTATTATTATAACGATAATCAGTGGATGAAATAAATTTTTACATAGGTTGAGGTTAGGTTGGGATTAGATTGAGGTTAGATTGAGATTAGGTTGAGGTTAGGTTGGGCCCATCAGTGGATGAAATAAATTTCTACGTAGTTTCCATTTGTTTAACGCTATAATTATAATTCGAGTACAAACCTTGTGCCAAAGAAAGGAAAATGAAACATGCGCAGGAAGATTAAAATTAAAAAAATTATTATGAAAAATCGCAAATTGGCCATTTTGTCCGCTCTGCTGCATCTAGTAGCAATTAAGTTGGTGAAAGCAGCAATTTGAATAAAAACTCCGCAGTTCACTCATCATCAATTTTTAATCTTTTTCACCGATCATTAGGCCACGAATTTTTCTGCATTTACACAAAATCGAGAAACGCAAAATTTCGCCGATCGCGCTAACAAAAAATGTATCAGATATCCGAAGGTTTCTGTGATACTTGAGAGGTAAAATATAATTTTCTACCGAGTCTGTGCTTTTTTCCCCACATTCTCAAAGATTCGAATTTGCATGACGCTCCGCAGTCCACCCATCACCGACGTATACGTAAAAGTACAGGCTTTCTGTCTCTTAACCTTCTTTTGCCTCGCAATTATTTTCAGGCGAGGAACGTGTGGCGCGATCGATAAAACCGCCGGGACACGTGTGTGACGATCCAGTAGTACGAATAATGCATGAACTGTTTCGCGAGATTGCAACGTAACCGGAATCGAAAGCTGCCATGGTTACCTTTGAACGTTGTCACCGTTGATACGATTTCCAGGTAACACAGGCATAGTCTGGATTTAACGACGCAACCTTTCTATTAGGTAGATCTTCAGGAATAACGAGGTTCGTGTTGCTCCGTGATTTACACTTTGGAATTAACGCAAATCCGATGGATCGATACGTTTCCTTCGGATGTGTGTCACAGCTTCGAAGTGTTTCGACGCCTGTACACGCGTGGTGTGCGCTGCATTTAGCTTTTTCCGAAACTCGAGCAGATGGAAAGATTCGGAGCTCGATAAGCAGAGTACCAGTCAGAGCATTCAGATGGCTGAAAATATTTGTAGTTTATGAAGGAACTAATTGTGCAGGAAAAATAAATAACGTAGCGCAGTCCAGTTTTGGTTCTTGTTAGGTGCCAACTGCGAGCTTAAATGGTCATATTAGGTTGTCCGAAAAGTTTCTTTCGCTCCATAAGGTGATAATGGATGGACAACAATTTGTGTTTTATATTATTTTATTGAATTAGGTATGATCAATTCAATAAACTAATTTAAAATAAAAAAGATTGTGCGTCTGTTATTTCCTTATAGAACGAAAGAAACTTTTCGGACAACCTAATAGTTTATGGTAATTATTCGAATAGTTCAAAGTTCGAATCACTGAGAAATATTTATAATTTATAAAAGAGAAATAAATGAATAGTAGATAATATAGCACATATGCTGCTATATTGCTTCTTATTAGAGTTGGGCTGTCCATTTAAATGGCCACAATCTGGACAAAAATGTTTGTGGGCGATATATAAATAACGAACGTTTGAAACCACTAAAGGTAAATGCTCATAATTTATGAAACAGTTAGGTGAAGAGTAAATGATTGAAAATGTTCATAATCAATGAAACAACTAACTAAACGTGGTTGGTCTAGTTTTGGTTTTTAGATCCCGTTGTATTGTAGCGTTGAGCTGTTCCATTTAAATGGCCATAGTGTGGAATGATGGTGTTTGTGGGAAATATGTAAATAGTTTCTGAGAAATCATTTATGAAAGAGAACTAGATGAAGAATAAATGACATGATATAGTCTAGTTTTAGTTTTTATTGCGTTTGGCTGCGCTATAGTACAATATTGTCCATCTAAATGGCCATAGTCTGGAATGATGGTGTTTGTGGGAAATATATAAATAGTTCCTGAAAAATTATTTATGAAATAGTAGTAAATGAAGAATAAATGACATGGTATAGTCTACTTCTTTTAGTTTTTATTGCGTTTGGCTGCGCTATAGTAGAACATTGTCCACTTAAATGGCCACAATTTGGACCAAGCATATTCATCGAGAAGTTCCAATATATATAGCAGCGATCAAAAAGTTTCTGACTGCTATATATTCTGTATATATTTAGAATTCATGAAAGAAAAAGAAATTGACGAAAAAGGCGTGCTACAGCTTAATTATGGCCTTTACCAGTATTGTTTTAGTACAGCGCTGCTCGCTTAAAAGGCCACAAATAATCCCAAACTTCCTGACGACGATGTAGCCTGTGCTACCTCTGTTCTAAAAAAAAAAAAAAGAACTAACAAGAAGAAAGTTGAAACTTTTTTCCATAAATAATTTGATACGGTGTACCATTATCTCGTGCCATTATTTAGGAATTTCTTGCAGATACGGAAGGGACTTTTTCGATGCACAGAGCTACATTTCCACGAAGTCGAGAACTATCATGTGGAAAAAGGCTAACAAATATTGACACGCACCAGGGAATCCTTTTTCTAGCCGTGATTCCTCATTCTCCTCTTTATACGGAGAAAAGACATGCAAGCCAGATGTCAGTTTGCTTGGCCGTGTTTCCAGCTATGCAGACTACCTTCTCGTCGCAGACGATCCGAATCGATCGAATTATTCTTCTCGAACATACCAAACTTCCCATACAATTTCTCGTAACTCGCAGAAGAATAAATACACGTTGTATCAGAAAAATAACCGAATATCTGTTTCGTTGAATGTTGTTTCAAGCAGTATTTTTAGCTAGTGATAGAAATATTGAATAGAAGTAGCGGTAGTTTATGTGCTTACACGTTGCATAAATTATTACAGTCGGTGTAAACGAAAGATTTCTTCTTCCAGCATTTTTTCACTTTTCGCAAGTCGTATCTTACACTTTCTGTCGGTTCGTATTAAATAATCACATAAATATTATGATTCTGATATTTTTCGCATAATTATTCCTATCATTTGGTATACATTTTTTATCGTATTACAGGTGATCAACGATCTCAACTACAATAAACAAACGTTAGAAACTTGATAAATGATATTTGGTCAAATTTAGGCCACCTACGATATTTTTGCCTTCTCCTTACTCAAAACTCACATAAAGGATTTGATCGATATTCAGATACTAATGTACCTCATAAATTTTATTCACATTCCATATGTCAAATTCTTCTTCTTCTTCTTTGCCACAGTGTCCTATGACTATCGAATCCTTTTTCAACTTTAAGTTCACAGAAAATATCCAGGAATATTTTACTTTGAACGTTACTGTTATAGATTTTATCAAAATCCATTCTTCGCTGTAGTCGACAAGGACGAACAATAATACAAACTTAATGGGCGACGTTCGCTGAAATTTATATCTTCCGCAACTTCCTTAGCCTATCTTCAGTCTACAACTAGCATAGAAGATTCATGATTCTCACTTCAGTGATATTATTCAGTTTTATTGAAGCCCATATAGCACGTGTATTACATTGAATTTGTCTTTGCTGTAGCTGACGAAGCTCCATAGTAATTGAATAATTCAATCAAGAACTTGAAGAGCAATGCTCACCCAAATTTGCAGCCTGGCACTCGCATACCTAAAATTTATATATATTTACTGGCTTTATATTTATATATTAATTTGTATATTTTACTGGCTTTCTCGAATTTTATCGATGTCCATGTACACGAGTATTATTGGGTTGGCAACTAAGTGGTTGCGGATTTTGCCATTAGGCGGTAATGACAAAATCCGCAACCTCTTAGTTGCCAACCTAATTCATCAGATTTGTCCTTCTCATAGCTGACAAGATGAAGAATTTGATGAGACGTGTTCACCCAAATTCATATCTTCCACGACTCCTTCGTCCTATTTGCAGCCTGGCACTCGCATAGAACAAATTTGATGTATTGGGTATTAGGTGGTAATGACAAAATCCGCAACCTCTTAGTTGCCAACGTAATACATCAAATTTGTCCTTCTCATAGCTGACAAGATGAAGAACAGTACAAACTTGATGAGTCGTGTTCACCCAAATTCATATCTTCCACGACTCCTTCGTCCTACTTGCAGCCTGGCACTCGCACAGGACAAATTTGGTGTATTGGTTGGCAACTAAGTGGTTGCGGATTTTGCCGTTAGGTGGTAATGACAAATCCGCAACCTCTCAGTTGCCAACCTAATACATCAAATTTGCCCTTCTCATAGTTGACAAGATGAAGAACAGCACAAACTTGATGAGTCGTGTTCACCCAAATTCATATCTTCCACGACTCCTTCGTCCTACTTGCAGCCTGGCACTCGCACAGAACAAATTTGGTGTATTGGTTGGCAATTAAGTGATTGCGGATTTTGTCATTGCCACCTAATGGAAAAATCCGCAACCACTTAGTTGCCAACCAATACACCAAATTTGTCCTTCTCATAGCTGACAAGATGAAGAACAGTACAAACTTGATGAGTCGTGTTCACCCAAATTCATATCTTCCATAAATTGGTCCTATTTCTAGTGCAAAACTAGCTTGAAAAATTCGAACGAGTATCTAACTTGTAACATCCTTCACATAAATTTAATCGACTCTTCTAAGCTTTATTCGAGCCTATGTGCGCGTGTATCATATTAAATATCTTGCGCGACATAATTGATGGTAACCGTATTAGCCACGGAGCTCTAATGAAGAAGAGGACTATAAAGCTGTCAGCGCGCTCCATAAGCTTCGGGCAAACGAATTCCAATCGTCAAAGCGATTCGAAGAAGAAATAATCAGGCAAACGGTGCTTAAATAAAAATATTAAACGAGCACAAGTGTCGGGCGTCTTTTAATAGTTCGCCTAACCCAGTTTCTTGCTGAAACCACCGGTGCCATATTTTCGCGTCTCATCTCGTTGAGACTTGCCATTTCCAACCGGTTCGTTAACTTTCCGACCCTCCAAATACAAAAATCCTCGAATCTTTTGGTTTCTCATTTAACGAAGCCAGACCAATGCCCATTTAAAATTCATTTCTTGTTCAGTTGTACTGTACACTGTTAGCGAGTGGGGACACTCGAGTTAGGACACTTGATGGTTCTGTGTCAGACACGAGTATGACAATTGGTGCAGAATTTCGAAGAATTTTTGCAATTGTAATGATTTGATTATTTGTTTCGTAAGAAGAATTGCGAAATTTGTACCATGTCACTGCGAAATATCGTTCATTATTTCTCGCGAAAGGATCTGAATACTTGTGAGCAGAGGTGCTGGCAAATGTCACGCCTCCTTGCGCCAAAAATATGAACCCTTCGTTATGGAACAATCAGGAATTAATTGAGCCGTGCAACTTAACGAGTTCCAACCTGGAGAATCGAGATATCGATCGATAAATTTCGTTTGTACGTTTCTGATCTTGCGATGGTAATTGCTCGCGTCTTCAGAATTCAGTTTTAATGACTTCAGGCTGGCGACTTAATAATGACAATACGGTAACAGCCGAGGTTTGACATTTTTGATTCGGCGTGCAAATGAATTTTTCATCCGCGATGTAAATAAATTTCCTCGAAAAACCGAACTGAGAACAAAGTTTTAACTCGCTGCGATTAGGAGGATTTTAACGAACAGTTCGAAAGTTCCTTAAAGTGGGGATTCATCGATTTATCATCGCTTGGCTACCAGATGTCGCCGCATGCAAGTACATTATTAATTGAGAAATCCAAGAACTGGGAAATTCATACGATAAAATGTCCAACGATTGAAGAACCGCGAAACTGGACGGAAAATTGAAATATTCCAAAACTGACAAATCCGATAATCGAAAAATTCGAACGTTGAAAAACACAGGAGTTGAATAATGTGTCGGAATAATTCGAAAAATGACAAGTACGAGAATGAGAAAATAGCAAAGTCGAGAAGTCCGATGGTTGAGAAAATCCAAAATTGGCGAGATCCAAAGATTCATAAATCTAGATATTGAAGGTTCGAGAAATTAAAATATCCACATACTGTTTTTATTTCCTAATATTTTGCTATTATTAGCTTGCCCATTTCACCGATATTCACGTAATAGAAAAATGTATAAATTCACATAATAAAAAAATATTCTAACCACTATCGATCCACTGTCAAACGAACGGGGATGAACGTATCATCCAACGTAGTACGTATATGACGTGGAAAATTTCAGCTCGACTGTACTCACTACAGAGATTGTAGGCGCTTGTTCTTCAAAGTCAGCAAAACGGTCTAAAAGCCTGACAGGGAGCACTCAACAGGAAACGATGTCGGTCTTGTTATTAGAAGAAGATCACGACAGTGAGCGTGTTGAAAGCCTTTTAGCGATCACTTTGTGTCGGCGGTTTTGAATTTGCGGCCCTGCAATCCGATCAGGAGCTTCTTAGGGGGTCAGACATTTTAGTAGGATGCCAGATAGGCTCTTGAATGTATAGTGTAACGTTGGGATATATGGCTACCGATCAGAATCATGCCTGACCATATATCCATAGAGCTGACTTTCCGAGAATTAGCCCACATTATCTGATTCTCGGTCGTTCTGCTGTGCGTGCATTAAGGATAAGTGTGAGGAAGCAGGCAAATCGAATGAGACAGAATAGGCAGAGTGTAATAAGATACTGGTAGAGTCAGATCATTTCACACTCCTAATCACACATTACACTAGTGTCTGGATATATGAGCAACGATCGGCAGCGTGTTTATATATCCAGAGAAGCGAATTCTGAGAATTCTGAGAAATAGGCCGGATTATCTGACTCTTGCTCACTCAGCCGTGCGCGCATAAAGGGTCGGAGTGAGACGCAGGCAGAGCGAGTGAAGCGGAATTGACTAGAGTGTAATAAGATACCATATGGTCAGGGAATTTCTTATTCCTAATCACGTTTTACGTATTTCTTTAGTTTAGCTGAAAATTGTTGGTCAAATATAGTCATGCTTAGTATCATTTTGATCGTACGAATCTCAGTAATCCGACTAAAGCCATCTCGTAATAATATAATAATAAATGAGGAAACATTATATTCTTTGCGTTTTGGTAATTCGATACCGGATTGAATTACATCGATGCGAATCCTAGATAACACTGAAGCTCGCAGTTCGAGGAATTGGAAGGGACAATGGTGATGATTGGTGGTCATATAAGTGGACAAAGTCATGATCAATGCAATTGATGAAATTCTTCGATAATATTGAATTTCAAGAACAAGGAAGTTGGAGGCATGAAGAGGAACGAAACATATGGAGAAAGAGAGACACGTGATTCCGTCGATCATAACACCTCCACGTTAACAGCACAGTTTTATTTTTCTCCGATCTGATCGATACAATCGTACAATTCTTCGATCGATAGATTTTTTTCTCCTGTTTTTTCTCAATTTTTTTTCTCTTTTTTACCCCTTTTTTTCTTTGTATAGTTTTCTTTAATTCTCGATTACACGGTGGCGCAGGCTGCATTTTCTCCGCGACTTCTTCTTGAGTCGTATCTTGAGTTGACACGAATAAGTAACGCTTACAGTACACTTCATTACAGATTCAATAATATATATATATTTATATATATTTATATATATAATATATAATAGATATTTTTTTATATATATATTTCTTTATGTACAGAGGGCAGCTTGCCTAGTAGGTTTGTAAACGCCGAGCAACGACTGAAGTAATCGATTGGACGCTATTTTCTTTTTTTTTTATTATTATTATTTTCTTTATGCTTTTTTTTATTTTATTATGATAATTGACGCCAAATATCGATGCGCTTGTTTGCGTTGCTCCTCTATCGATTCGTGGTCAATTATATTTTATGCAAGGCTTAAAAAATCCTAAAACAATTATTATTTGGAATGTACATGTACAGTGACGACGACAATTTTATTCATTGGCACAGACAACGTTGTTTTGTAATATTCTGTCTGACTTTTTTTTTTTTATTTAGTTTCTTAGGGAAGTTTCAAATCTTCTTTGCAGAGAAATAGCCACATTTTAATAAAATATTCAACGTTTACAGGTTCTTTTGAAAACGATATTAATTGAATTAGAATTTAGCGAATTCGATGAATTTGTCCATACAATATGTTGGTCTAATTTCGATATTCGATTTTCATGTATTGATTTTTCACTAATTGGAATTTAGAACAAATCATCGGTATGCTTTTATCATTTATTCTCATCGTGCAACTGCTTAATGATAATAAATTATTATATTAATTATTATTTATGCTTTAGATTCGAAAGTTCCGATATACAGATTTAAACTTCCCGCCGTAAGTAGCAAGACACTTACTAACACCTACTATACTTACATATCGAATTTTATTTTCCATTTAGTTCATTATAAATTTCTTATTTGATCGTGATGCAAAATTAAGAACGTTAAAAATATTTGTTAAAATTTCTCAATAAACCTGACCAAGTAAGTGCCCTAATACTTACACAGAATTTTATAGGAAAATCTGGTCTGTGCCAATATCTTTGTTCTTCAAAGTAAATCAATCTTCGTTCAACGAAGAAAATTAACGAATGCCCCGTTGTGAATTGGTTGAGAAACATTTACTTTGATGTATCGACGTTTGCTCAAGTAATACAAATACGACACTGTATAGATAGTTGTTCCTCGAAGTAAATCGGGTCGTTTTTAATCCCTCCAATCTGACCTGTCTCACGCTCGAATACTATGCCGATAAAAAATACTCGAAACCGTTTTAAGAACAGTATCGAATCTCTTATATCACTTTCAAAAATCGTTTCGAAAAATGGGGCATCGACGGACACGCACCTCCAATCAAAATGGCCGACATGCTTCACCTAATGGAGCCTCTGCTCCAGATTGATCCGCACTTTTCCTCCGTTTATTGTCACGCAATCTTAGGAAGCAACAGAATTTTACATTCTCTAATTATTTGTTTGCACATAAATTAACGTGTTCTTGGAGATATTTTTGGACAATTATTTAATTATTAGCAGATCTTGGATTGTTAGGTTAAACTTTCCAATGACTAATGAACTTTAAAGTGTTACGTAATTTTTTAATTTTTGATAAATCTCCAAATATTTAATAAATCTCCAATTATTAACAATCTTTCAACTATTAAATAATTTTTTAGACCTCTATAAACATTCAATTATTAAGTAATTCCCAATTATTTAATAGTCTTTCAGTTATCCAATAATTGTCCGATCTGTCAAGAATTTCCCAATTATCGAACAATTGCCCTAATGTTGATAAATTTCCAATTGTGCACTAATTTTTAAGTTACTAATTTCCCAATTATTCAGTCATTCTCTAATTATTAACAAATTTTCAGTCACTACACCACCCTCCAATTGTTGCTCGAATTCTGTTATTTTTCGAAAACTCTTCACCTCAATGTCTTCATCCAAACTGCACGATCTTGTTAGAGAACGAACGTTTTCTCACAATGTGAGAGATTCTCGAATTTTCCTACTTCTTGCACCGACACACACGAATTTATGAAAATTTTCCACCTCAATGTGGAAACTTGTAGCTTCAAGAAAAACGAAAGCCTCCCAATGGAAGACGAGACTTTTACAGATTTTTCTCGAAGAAATTCTTCCAAAAGAAAAACAAAAAAAAAAAAAGGAAAAAAAAAGGAAAATATTCACGATCCACAAGTGTGTCGAGCGTCCACGTCACCGTACTTCAGCCGTCGCAACAATTCTATTAACATCATCATCTCAGGTGCCCGAGCTTCGATCGAGCCTTCGAGGATCAAAGTTTTGAAAGTTGTGCATCAGATCGACGTCGTCGAGAATAATAGGTTCGAGGGAGAACAGCCTCCAGAAAAAATCGAGTTCCTCTATAAGAAGAAAGGAAACGCCATTGAGAATACAACACATACAGATATATTTCAACTCTTATTTTTTTTTTTTTTTTTTTTTTTTTTTTTGCAAATTCTATTCATCAGAGCTGCAACTTTTTGTTCGACGATTTGCGCCATGGCGAATTCAGAAGTGTTTATTAACACATTCGCTGCTATTTATTAACCCTTTTACGATCCGAATGTTTCATGGACTGTGTACAAATTAATTGAAAAATATTCTTCGATAGTTGTTGGTAAGAATATATTTTTTTTAATTTTAGGGAATTCTTTTTAAAAGAAGAAGAATTTTTTTAGATTTTGGATAATTGGGAAAAGCTGCGTAAATTGAGAATTTAATGAAGTATAATTATTAAATGAAAAGAACATTAGTATTGACATTAATAACAAAAATGAGTGCAATTGCATTAATTAAACAAAAATGATTTTAGTATAAAATTTTCAAAAATTAAAATCAATATCCTGTTTGCTATCTTGTATTTTTATCGATTAATTATAATATAATAATCTTCTAAAATCGAAGATAACTGAATTGACGCACCATATGCGTCAATAGCAGCGAATGTGTTAAGCCCCGTTCACGCCTGAAAAAATAATTTTAACCATAAATCGGTTAAATTATGTTATCCTATCCCAAATGCAATAAAATTCAATCTAGCTCACATTCAATAGATATGTCATAACTTCATTTTCAACATTTTACATTTTTCAAGTGTGAAAGGGACTTAAGGCGCTTCTTCGTTGAAAGTTCTTTGTTATCTAGCCAGCAGCACATGAAATCGTCAAAGATCATCGTTATCTAATAACTCATGCTCCGTCGAAACGAATTACAGTGATCTTCAGAGAAACAAACTGATCCGTGAAAAGAAGATTGGAAAAATGGCGGGTGAGATCAGTTTGTCCCTGAGAAATATTTCATGGAAACACGGCTGCTTGTTCGAACGACCCGCCATTGGAATGTCTCATTTGTAGTGAAACCGAGTCTTAGGATGAATTTTTTCGATCAATTTGGGTTCGATGCACTCACGTTCTGTTTCACTTCAAATGGTTCGCTCTTTCGTTATTGTCCTACTCACGTCGATGAATCGAGCAGAATTTTCTGTCTAATCAAAACAATTTTTGAAAACAAAGGAAGTAACATTTCTCCTTTTTCAATTTACGAGTATCAATTTTGTATAAATTTTCATTTAGCGAATTCGTATTCCAATGAGAAAGATGGAAATGAACAGCGTGACAAGAACGTATCCCCACCTTGAGCCGCTGAAAATGGTGCTAAATTTAAATCTGTTAGGGGTACAAGATCATAGAGATACGAAATATAAATTTCCTCGTCACTAGGTCAGATATATCGCGATTCTGCTCTTTGCTTGAGCTTTTAACGATGTCTGACCCTTTCTTACAATTTCCCCGTCGAACCCAAGAAAAATACTGCAACGTCTGCTCGTAATCGGACTCGGATTAGCTCGATGGCACCTCCGCGTAATCAGGCTACAACCATCATACATATTTATATATGTATACAGGGCGAATCGCGTGACTAATTGCTCCTACAGTCGTCAGTGAATCGATCATCAAGCTTCTGATCGAATATCTAAGAAAAAATGGAAAATGTTGGATTTTTTAGTCTAGGGGGAGTGGTCTATAATACGTGAAAGGATAGGAGCGTCTCTTACGATAAGAAGTGGAACTATCCTTAACACAATGGAGATCAAATCTTCTTTCTACTTTGTTCTGGGATAAAAAGTTCCATTAAAAGTGATTCATTATTAACAAACAATTTATGAATTAGAAACGGAACTTTAAGATATACAAAATATTGTTGAAACTATTAAATATCATAAAGTTATAATTCTTCAATAATTAGATTCCCAAATTGTGCTAATGGCAAAAGATAGGTTAGAAACTAAAACATAGATATTGAAATTATTGTGAAGAGCAACTTTGCACGTTAAAAATTTCAAGTTTGGGTAATCCTCAAATATTGAAATTCCCAAATTTGATTAATGACAGAAAGATGGGTGAAGAACTTAAAAGGAAGGAATTAAAAGTTATTATCTATTAAGATATTCAAAGTTAAACAAATATACGAAAATTAATTTCCAATAATTTTAATTCCCAAATTGTTGTAATAACAAAGGATAGATTAGAGACAAGATCAAAGCGATTGCCCAAGAGAACAGTATGCCCAAATCGGTGCAATGATAAAAGTTAGGTTAGGATTCAACGACTCGACGCTTATCTAATTCGAAATTTACCGAATTTCTGCTTCGAATTCTCAACGATCGTTTTATCAACACGGGAAGCAATCTTTGTCAAATGGAGTAGCACGGTTCGCCCTGTGCATATACATTATTTATGTGCACATATATAAATATATCGATCGAGAAAGGAGGAAAGAAAAAGAGCAGAACGAAGAACGGCCGGAAACATAGGTCAAAGAAACGACGAACAAAGTGAACTAGAGCCAGCGTTTATCACTCGACCTTCCTTCTCCTCTCTTTCTCTCTCTCTCACTTGCTCTTTTCCCGCATAGCTACACACTCACACGCATAGCTACACACTTGTCATACACACAAGACCACGTGCACAAACATTCACGCATACATATACAGGCATACACTCGTTTTTCTTCTAATATTTCTTCATCTTTTCCCTTCTTCATTTTCATCTTCATCTTCATCTCCTTCTTCTTGTTTTTCTTCTTACTCATTCTTATCCTTCTTATTATGCTTGCAAAGCAATTAGATGGGCGTCCATGTTCTTAGCAATTACAATTGTCGTCCGTTGGATTGGTCGGCTGATCGGTAAGTCGTTGACCCTTCGCCTGACCCATTCCACCTGCCAGCAAGGTCGGATCATTGTCCAAGGACTCGCTCATCTTGTCGCATATTATGTCCACCAGCTGCTCGAATACCGTCTGCGAAATGTAATTTGCTTGGGTTTAATTGCCTTGATATTTGAGGAACATAGGGGAAAAAAGATTCTGAGTAATTGAGCTGCACTAATTGACGTGATCGTGCGATTAATGATCTACTAGCGGAGATTGGTTCACGCCCTCTTTTCAAACAAGGACACATTGATAGATCTAACTTCTCATAGAGTCACATAGTTAATCTGGATACAGTCTAATTTTACGTCCTAATGTCAATTTTGCTTACGTTGTTTCTAAAAGATTCTAACCTAACCTAACCTAACCTCACATAACCTAATATTGGCCTACTCTGAACCTCGCGTACACAGATTTGGCCTGTTCGAATCTCAATTTTGTTTAACACTTGTACCGTCAGTCAGTTGATCGTCAGGTTCACGTGATTTTAGTGTTTTAGTTTAATTTCATTTAATTGAAGCATAAGACAAACGATTCCTGTACTTGATAGTGTCCTATTGAAATGAAACGATTTAGAAAATACATTGAGAAGACCAGCAATTTATCAGTCTGATTCAGTGAAAGTGAATGATCAGAAGAAGATTATAATCCCAATTTCTGTAACTGTATGGATGTAACAATCGGCAAGTAAATAAACAAATTCATATAACGCATAGGATAATTAGGATAACACTATAAAAATTCAATCATGATGATGGATTAGAGAGAATTTTCTCAAAAGGTGAAAAGTAGGTTACAGCAACCGGCGAGTGACAGTAAGATCTACGTCGAAGTATGTGGCCATCGAAGTGAAGTTACTTCTAAAAAATTTAGTGTAGCCTCTGTGTAGATATTGACTTAATCTAGGGCTGAAATAGATATATGTCAGTTCGTCTTCTTCTACTTTTGCTATAGAAATAATTCGTGGTTAATCAATTGAAAACAGTTCAACATTGTCTCTACTCTGTGACTCTAACTCTTCTCATAAACTTTGCACATTTACTCAAACATTAGACATCTGTTAAGTTTCATATTTTGGCTCAATATTCCTTATAAGACCAATCATATTTACAATGTAACATGCGATTCTCTTGATACTTCAATTTGATCAATATCTATAAGCTTTTAAAATCGGTCCCTTCATACGTATTGAATGTTTGACGTTGTTTGATATTGTCTCACGTTGCCTGACATTTTCTGGCGTCCTTTTCTCACATTATTTAATGTTACTCGACCTCGCATAATATCTTTTATCGTTGTTTGACGTAGTTTTACGTTGTTTGACGTTGTTTGAACAACACTTTCAGTAACGAAAATACTGGAAATCATCGTTGATCCTCTGCAAATTGCTTGCCTTGCTATCGTTTTATGGTACCAAGGTGTTTTCCGATAGAAAAGCTGAAATCTCGTGTACGTCATGCGGTCTAAAGGTAGACGCGGATAACCGTGGGCAGAAAAATCGATCGAATGGACGTCGATATGCCAGTGCCAATAGGTTTGACCCGTCGTGTTGGGATGATTAATGGGTGTAGATGAGCGATAATTGAGGATGCCGGGTCGAAGGTAATGGCACACTGTTTACACACACCATCGCGGATGGAAATAAATGTAGAAACGTGACGCGGTAACCTTCTCAACCACGTGATGGTTACGTATTAGCTAGGATAATGGGCTGGGTAAACAGTCGAAGAAAAATGAAAATGGACGTTTAAAATGGTGTTTAACTATAGATAGAATACTTTGTGTAACTTCCATGAAGAAAGAATAATAGATCTCTGGAACCAATTTTAAAAAAGCTGATTTTTTAAGCTTAAACCAAGTTCTAACGCAATTTTGGCTTCTATTAAAATTTGGCTTTAGCTCATAAATTAATAAAAAACATCCTGATTCTTGTGTATCCAAGTGGTAACGAAACTAAAGCCGAGTTCTAATGAATTGGATGAACCAATGTTCGCTGAATAAAAAGTCATTTAAGATTCTGCTGTCTCCAAATGGCAATTAAGCTAAAGCTAAGTTTCATTAGGATGAAAAATTGATAGCCCTGTTCTAATGGAACTTGGTTTTAGTTTGACACTAACCTTACCAGGCCTGGCCAAATGAATGGTTTCAAAACTTAATTAAAAATCCTACGTTCGTTGTTATTTCATTCGTTCGTCTAACTTTATGTAAATTTGTATATTGACAAAAACTGAGAAATTGATTAGTCAGACAATGTTTTTTATTAGTTTATATGCCAATATCAAATTCTAACTTAGTCTTTGCAAATATTATGATATTATAATCTTGAAAGTCTTTTCATCAAAATATTTATCAAAATACGAATTTTCATAAGAATCCACAATGTGATTATAAATTAATTATAAATAAATGAAGATAGTCCAGATTCTGGACTCACCTTGATGTTGATGTTTTCTTTAGCCGATGTCTCAAAAAATTGGACGCCTAATTGGTCCGCCAATTGCTTGCCCCTTTCAGTAGTTATCACCCTTTCGTCCTCCATGTCGCACTTGTTGCCAACCAGGATAACCTGAGCGTTGTCACACGAATAAGTTTTGATCTGTGTGACCCAGTCCTGCACCGAATTAAACGACTCCTCGTTCGTGATGTCGTACATTAGGATGAAGCCCATTGCGCCTCTGTAGTAGGCCGTCGTTATCGTCCTGTATCTTTCCTGACCTGCGGTATCCTGCAATAAAACAGATCCTCAGATTAAAATTAGCTTTTTCTGGCTTTCAAGGTTATTAAATAATAATTAAAAATATTCTGAAAAATAATTTATGCGATTGATGGGACTAATAAGTCTCTTTGTGTGAATTAAAAAATTCGATGAAATAAATAAATAAAATTAATTCAATTATAATTAATTAGAATGAATAGTAATATTTTCTGAAGTACAACAGTTCTGGCACGAATAATAAAATTATGAGAAGCTTTTCTGTGAATTTGAAAATTAAGTTTATTTGAAATTTTTATCGTTATTTGACGTTGTTTGACGTTGTTTGAACAACACTTTCAGTAACGAAAACACTAGAAATCATCGTTGATCCTCTGCAAATTGTTTGCTTTGCTATCGTTTTATGGTACCAAGGTGTTAATTTGAAAAATAAATAAAATAAATTCCCTTAATATTCGAGGAAATAAACGGTAATATTCTCTGCAATAATTAACATGGTTAATAGAAGCAACAAATTTCCAGGAATTTTCAAACATTAAGAAACAATTATCAGTGTAGTGAAATAATTGGTACACCATTTGTGAAATTGATAAATTTTTCTGTAAGAAAATTAAAAAACTTATTAAAAAACCAATGGTAACATCTTGAACCATTATAACAATAATATTTTTAAAATGATTTGAAATGATAAAAAATATTTTTTAAATGATTATTGTTTTAAAACGATGAAATAAATTATTACGAATATCTTGAACATGGAAGCGATAATGTTCGATTCGGTTGATAAATGGAGCCACGTGCAGTACGCTGTGCTTGTGGATGGACGTTAGCATTTATTGCAACATATTTTCAACCTGTTCTTTCTGCTTCTCTTTTTAATTCCTCGTTTTCAATTTATTCCAGTTATTTTTTTTTTTTTTCTATGTAAATTTACATTTGAATTTACATTTGCTCTTCAGCTTTATTTCACGTGTGTAACTCTAAAACGATCTATCACTCAAAAATATACTTCTCCCTCTACCAGTATTTCTGTCCTTTGAAGTTTTTTAATATTTCAAAATAAATTGGAGAAAGAACATACTGCCTATAGTTGTCCTCTATTAATTTCTCTTTGTAAATTCGATCGACACATAGCAAAAAAAAAAAAAAAAAGAAACAATTGGAATAAATTGAAAACAAAGAATTAAAAAAAGAAGCAGAAAGAATACGTTGAAAATATGTTGCAATAAATGAAAAATATGAACAATTAGTTGGGAACACCGAACCAGAGGAAACAGTGAAATATTTGTTTTTCAATAAATTGAAACATATGGAAAAAACAATATGATACTGAATATTCATATTGTATATTATTTATATAGTCTATTATTATTATTACATTATTATAACTTTTGTTCATATTATTGATTGGCAAACTAATTACCATCTAATGCAAAACCCGCAATCACTTAGTTGCCAACCTAATAGATGTACGTCATCGGACTGAAGCAAAATCCGAGTGAATTTTGAGTTCTTTGATCTCCCACAATTCAGAAAAGAATTGTCAGCTTAAAAATTCGTTGCAATTCGTGTTTGGTAAAATACGATTCGGTTCTGTTATCAGAAAATTCAATTACAAAACCGTGGGACCGGAAATGGCTGGAAGAAGCCGCCATTTTTGTTCATCTGAGATTTCTTTATTGGAAAAAGTACGCCTTCTTGCTGAGAAACTTTCATCTAACTCGTATAAAGTTCTTGCCATTGTGTACTGACCTTTATGAAATATCAGTTATTTTACGATGTACGTGATAATACGTTCAAGTCACAGTCCAACTTTCGGTGCTTTCAGTTTAAGGTTAAGTGTTACTAGGGCTAGGTTGAGGTTAGGTTGGGGTAAGGTTGTTAGGGTTATCGTCTTAAAATTTTATGTTTGGAGAGTTTTGACACACACACTCAACAGAGGCTTCACACATGTATCATATCTCCTCGAAGCAATCTGATCCTACGTAATCTGTACCAGGTATCATCTAGCAAACAAATTAAAGTGAAGTTTGGCATAATTTAACAGATACCGTTTAAATGAATACCCGTGGGTCAGACCAATTCACCTGATGACGTTAAAGGTACTACACTTGGACTCGTGAATGAAAATAAGGAAAAAAAAAATAGCAGCAAATACAAAATGGATAAAATGATATACATAATTAAGATACATAAATAGATATAACAAGTAGCAATCTTCTCATAGACAGGGAGGTTTCAGCCATTTTACACTTTGTCTAAAATAACATTTTTTCAACATGTTGGTCGTTGAAGTTTAACAAATTGAAATTTTTGTTGAAAAATATAACGTCGAATCAAAGTGAACAAAAGAATTATTAAAATATTATCCAGTTTCGTCGACACGATCTTTTCTCTTCAAAAAGTATCGACCCCACTCTGTCACCTAATATATTGTCTGTGATAAAACTCATTTCTTTTCTTTCCCCTTTTTCAATTTTTAAAATATTCTCGCAATAAATTGTAAGAAGAAAGAAATAACATAACAGAGATAGTGGAAACACAAGGGGAAAAACATACGGGGTAATACTGACCCAGATCTGTAGCTTGACCCTTTTGTCGTGTCTGAAGACCGTTTTCACCTTAAAATCGATGCCCACGGTCGATACGAAGGCCGATGTGAAGGAATCGTCCGCGTAACGGAACAAAAAGGAAGTTTTGCCGACCGATGAGTTGCCGATGATCAGCAGCTTGAACATGTAGTCGAAGTTCTGGTCCGCGGCCTCCTTCTGAAACTTTGGATCCTGGCCCGCCATCTAAAAGCAGTTCCGCATTACGTAAATAATCTTTATTTCATCTGTTTTCGTAGTTACATCTCGCCTATTCCACGTTAGACACCATCTCGTTCATTTGCTGCAACAACTCAAAGTTCATCGTTCTCGAGTTATTGGTATTTCATTTAATTAACAAGCTATTGGTAGAGAAAACAATGGTCTGTTAAGTGCGTTGAGTGAAGTTGGGAAATTCGTCGCGCGAGGGCAGCAGCGTCGCTATTGCATCATCATGAAACTGTAAGAACATTTCAACTCGTAACTTTTTTAGGTTATGTCATTGTTACGGCAAATGAACGATTCGTAATCTCAAGCTGCATAACCACAATCTCATTCAGCCATAATACAGACTCGTATTCTCATATTGGGTCGATAGGTTTGTGAGTATACAACTAAAATTTACAGACAAATGGAATGCACTTCGAGGCTTAACTCGATGAATTGTTCGTGGTATCATACATTATCGAGCATATGCGATTGTTATCCAACAAGATCTATCGGGTGTTTTCTTTTGAGTCTGCATTTGATGCAGGTGCAGTAGCGTGCACCAATGTGCAGCAGCCTGTTACCGTTTTGCTAATGTGATTGTCCATTCGACTCGAATGTTTTCTGCCATGTTTTTGTACTTCGCTAATGACAACGTCAATTTATGTTAAATATGACAACGTAATTTATATACGCTTCTTTCGTATCATAATTTTATGTGGAATATTTGCATGTATTATGTCGATATGCAAATTAATATTTCGATAATATCTAGCGATTATTTCTCTCAAACTTTGCTTGACTTTTGCGACACCCTGCACGTTTATTCGTATTGTATAACTTATTACGTCGCTATTTGAAAATTTATTAGAAAAATTGCCTGTGAATATGTTGCGTTGTATGTTACGCTAACTATGTTGCAAACAGATCGGAAACAAAATATGACGAAACTTGATTGATTGACGTACACTTGGCGTTATTTATAAACGTGTGGCATATGTTTATTGAGTTTGGAAGAAATTTAATATGCAAATATGCTCAGATACTATATATATTTTAAAAGCTTATTATTACAATGATAAAATTTGTTGCAATTTCTGCCAATTGTACCTGTGTCTACGTTCAAATGTATGACCCATTTTTGCAACATTTTCAAGCAAACAATCTGTTGCGGAATTCATAAGAAAAGATATGTATCAAGACACAAGCTAACTCTGCTCTTAATAATTTTAATAATTTCCAGCAACAAACAGCAAAGGCAACAATTTTTCTTCGAGCAATTTTCCAGGAAAATAACAAATTTTAATTTTAACATTTTTCAATATATTTTGTATAACACGTAGTATATTCAGGAAACATTTTTCTAATAAATTTGCAACATTGTTTCGAAACTCCTACCCTCCTAAAGGCCCACATTTCTAAAAAAACTGACAACAAGAGGATAATTCAATTTTCTAGCGTATCTCTGTTAACATTCTGCGACTCTGACTAACGCTTTCACCGGCTGTTCACTGTCGATTGAGCCACTATGAATTTTCCACGACGCGTTCGCCAGCCTCGATCGAGCAACACTGCAACATAGCAATTAGCGTTATCGCGACGAAACAAACGCATGCCGGTACCGGAAGTTTGTTGTGCGGAGTAATATCGACGATGGACATCAATCGAGTCATCCTCGTCCTCAGTTCCAACACGGAATCCTTGACAGGTGGCCTGCTATTTTTCGTTGACTTCTCTGTTTCACTCTTCGACTCTTCGTCTGCCATTTTCCAGCAACCAATTTTTCCAGAATTTAATTTTTCCTGCCAGTACGTTCGATAGCCTGGACCCAACTACTTTGAAATTTCAGAATTGTGGAAAACAGGTGGATCGTTTCGATGGAAATTTTTTCCAATTTTCTTTGACAAAAAATATACGAACACACGTGCCACTTTTTTTGGTAATTTTCGGTCGAAAAATAAACTACGAATACTTTGAGGGATGATGTCATCAAACGAGGGATTCTACGAGAATCTTTTTCTCAGAATAACGAGAAAACACAGGTGCAATTATTTTTCATAATTTTGCTAACCTTTGGTTCAAAAATAAATGGCAAATATTCAGTCAGAATTAAAACGAGCCACACAAAGGCACCTGGACACAATTTTTTACCAAATCGACAATCCGTGAATATTTTTAAGAACGATTCCACTAAACGAAAACTTCCTTCAGACTTGGAAGCGATACACTGTTTCTCGTCATTTTTATTCGACACTTTCTACGATGATCTGGCACAAAGGTACAATAGGCGTGACAAGAGCAACGAGGTTCTAATTAGTTGGGAAATGGCCAACTGGTAGACGAATGGCCAACGTGGCTATGTTCGTGGTTTCTTTCGTTTTTGTCCGTTTCTTGTCATTGTGCTTTCCACGATATCGCGGTTTCCTGATACGTGTGAACACGCCCACGCAGGGCTGGAAGAAGAATGTCACACGTGTGGTGCCATTGTCTGCTTCGTCTATTGCGTTTGCCTATCAATTAATGTCAATTGTAAATTATTCTTTGCTCGATGCTATCAACGTTATAACGCCTCTACAATTGCAGAATATATAAGTCTGATGTACAGGGTGATTTAAAAAATGGCATTGTTTGACGCAGGCACCTTCACTTGCAACTACGTCCAACACGTTCACATTCGAATCTACTAGTTTTTAGTATCTCGTTATTTATCGTCGTTATCTTGACGTTTGTGAGTTATTTTTCGAAACGTTGTTTTGGAATCTTCCGTAGAAAATTCTTATCGCGTGATACGAAAGAAATTCAAAGAATACGGCGTGAAAGACTGCGAAGGGTACAACACGTTTGAATCATCCTGTAGATGTGAAACATAGTAAAAATTTGTTCTTATATTTGGAAAGAATTCTTTCTAATTCTATGAGCAAATTGATTGGTGGCCTTTCGAAAAAAAAAAATACAAATATTGTTTAATCACTGAAATAGTATTAATTGTGAATTATTATTAATAATATCGAACATAGTTTTGTTCGATATGTTCGATTGAGATATGTTTTAACTTGTTCGCAATCAGTGAAGGTCGTTTCTTTTTGTTCACCGTGTACATTACTGAATGCAATTGCCGGCACATCTGTAGCCATGACCGACCACATGATCGATAATCCCACAATGGGGACAGTCAAACCCGATAACCTCCAACTACAGGTCCGTACAAAAAGCACGTGGGCTCGACCGAACCACCACTCATCGATTACCAAATATTTCAATTATTCGAAGCAGTAAGGGTGACCCAATACGATATGTTGAAGAAGGAGGAGCTCCATTGCAATTTTAGTCGTACGATTTTCTTGCATTAGTTAATTAACAATAATGTAGGCTTATATTGGTATTGTATATGTAACTTATATATAATTATATTATATTGATATTAGTATTAGTTATGTACATATTTTTTAATACTAGAAACATATATTATTTTTAATAAATAATATATTTGTATATTGATATATTATTATTTTCAATAAATAACATACATTTAAAAAATATGCGCTTTTAATATTAAAAAATGTATATATTTTATAATACATAATAGTATTATATTGTGTTATATACATATATTTAATATTAAAAAATATATGTATATTATAATATATAACTTTTATTATAATATATTACATTATGACATATATGTATGTGTGTGTATATTTAATACTATATTTGCATACGTATGTATATTTAATATATTTAATATTAAATATATATACATATAACCAATACTCATATAACTATAATTATAGTTATATTATTTCATTGAATATAAAATATACATATATTATAATATAGAATGGTATCATATTGTGTAATGTATTACAATTAGGTTTATAATAGCAGTTAGCCATTAATAGCTAAATAATATATATGTAAAAAATAATATATCCTTTTAATATTAGAATAATGTATAATTATTTTACAATGTATGATAGTATTGTATTGTGTTTCATATATATATGTTTAATATTAGATATATTATTATCTAATATTATGTTATTTAATATTATTATATAAAATATATCTAATATTAAATATATATACATATAACTCGTATAATTGCAAAAATATATATGTATATATTATACTATATATAACGATATTACATTATATAATAGTATAACAATCGGATTTATAAACTCCACAAGAATTTATTAGCAACATCAGTAAATTAACAATAACAATAACTTTCCCTAAAAACCAAATGCCAAATACGAACATTCCTCGACTGTGAATTCCAACGAGCTATTCCCTGGAAGTGGCAGCGAATCGGTGGTTGGCAATCGTCAGTTGCTTCCTAAGTCGATAGGAAGACAGCGAGTTCCGCGTCCGTGACTTTTTCCGGGTGCCAGGTGCGGCTATACACATCGTCGATCCACGTGCATTACATCCAGCAAATGTATTCAAACAAAAGCCCCTAAATATCTGTTTCTACAACTTCGTGATCCGACTTAATGCTTCTTAGACAGACATTGGCTCTTACCGTGGTGCATATATAATAGGAATGACACGTATCATTCCATAATTCCAGATGGTGTCATTGCTATTCGTATGGAATTCCCAGTTCTACAATATGAATTACAAATACCAACTAAATCGAGCCTTCCAACTGCCCTCACTCTGCTACAGCAACATTAATAATGTAAAAATTGTCATTTGTCACCAAGAAAGAAGAAAAAGGAAGATCTGCCAACGTTTACGATTCTCTTCTTCCGCAGGAAGAAATCTGCGATTTTAAAAAACAAAAGATTACAGAGCCTCCTAGTTGCGCTACTCAACCAAAAGTTGACCTACCAAAACAATTTGCAAACTCTTATGATCCTGTTCTTCCCTGAAGAGAGACCTTGTTAAAAAAAAAAAGAAGAAGAAGAAGAAATATTTTGAAGTTGCAGGTTGACCAATGACCAAATGATTCGATCAAAAAAGAAAAATAGAAGAAAAAAGGAAAACGTAAAGTGAAAATGCAAGGGATGAACGTCGCAACGAGAAAGGACGAATTCTTCTGAAAAACCGTGCGCTCGACCTTCGATCAAGTCAGCGATCACAAGGTCTAAGGGCGGAATATAGCGCTGAACGAAGAATCAGCTGCGATTTCGTGTGCAGTTATGCCGTAAAATAAATTTAAAAAGAGGAGAGTCTATAAATAAACTGGACGTGGAGGCACAGAGACGGAGAGAGAGAGAGAGAGATTTTTACTTCGGAGTGGGAGGCTCTTATCGATTTTCTTGGCCGAGCCACACAGCCATAGCTACCAGATTTCCCTCGGATTTCAAGTCCTATCGTTTCCGCCTCGCTTCATTCTACTATGCTCGTCCAACTAAAAACTACTGCCATCCCTTCGATAAAAGAGCATGCAGACGCTCGCCAGACTTCTAACAAATAACCCAAGAAGAATTGCTCGATAACCAACCTCTTATCTTCCCCTCTAACTATATTGCACTGACGATGAAACTTGAAGAAACGTACTAACGTCATAGTGGAAGCTAGCTATGGATGTGGAGCCACTCAAAATCGTCTTTTGTATTTTTTAAGTAAATTGAAAAAATTAATAAATTGGAAGAATAAAGAAAATAAAATGAAAAGAGTAAATTTTAAAAATTAATAAATTGGAAGAATAAATATAATGAAAAAAGTAAATTAAAAAAATTAATAAATTGGAAGAATAAATAAAATGTGAAGTAAATTGAGCGAAGCAAAAGTTAAGTAAAATGAAGAAACGTGATATCGTCAGTCTATTTCAATTTATTGAAGCATTTCTTCACAGCTACGTAATCTCTTCAATTTCCCCATTTTTGTAAATGGGATATTATGTGCGTCATAAAAGTGTCTGAGGATTCATAAACGACGATGCATTTATGACAATCATAAATCAAAGAAAAAAAGAAAATAATTTCTCACGAAAGACCCATTTCTTCCCATCTCTTCTCATCTCTTCGGACCACCGTTAAGCGTCAAGCTGAAGAAAAAAGGTTTATACGCTTGGAGGATTGAAACAAGCGACCAGAGACAGTTTTCAAAGCGTAGAAAATAACGAAGATCCGACAACCTTCATAAGAACGATAAAGACTCGAATATCTTAATAAGGTCAATTATGACCCATTGATTTTGGGTCTATCTCATCACATGACTCTCTCGAGATGCTGACGCGAGGCTACCTCGGATGTCACGTTCTCTGTTCGCATTCCACAGGCAACCGCTTCCATAGATTGCACAATTTTGGAATAGCGAAATGCTATCGCAATATCCTTTCACATGCGAAGAAAATTGCAATTGGTGTAACAGTTGCTCTGTGCATTTAAGAACCAAGGAGAATTGCTGTTAACGAAATATGGTCAGTTAGTGTTTCTTCGTCTATCAGGTGGACGAGAGACTGACGTGTACCCGGTGTTCTTCTTGTACTTAATCAACCGTTTGAGTCCCAGGGGTGTTTGAGAAAACAGGGTCGAAAAATTACAAACAACATGGCAGCGATTGTCTTCATCGATTGCGAAGAGAACTAAGATAGCGCTCGCCATATTTATAATTTGTATGAAATATATTTGTCTTATTATATATGTTTAGTATTAGTTTACAAATATTCCAAATTTTCTTCAATAAAAATTATTGAGAAGATAGGAATGAAATATTGGGTTGGCAACTAAGTGGTTGCGGGTTTTGTCATTAGGTGGTATTGACAAACCCGCAATCACTTAGTTGCCAATCCAATACAAAGTACCGTGAGTCGACCGTAGCGTTCAAATGTAGTGGCACTTTTCCACACAAAATCTAAACAGCGCGATCGCGCTGCCTGCCACTCAAACAACTAAACACCTACACGAGGAATTTGCAATTTGTGGCTCTTTGTGACAAGACGAGTCTCGCCATAGGTGGAATATCACAAAATGCTGAAGATTCAACGAAGAAGCTGTAACGTTAGAAATGAGAAATGAGCTTCTGATCGAAGATGACAGCGAATGCGACGAGTCTACACGAGCGAAACTGCCGCTTAATTTATGGAGAAAGAAATAAGCTCGAGGATGGACGGAAAGAAGATTGGAGGAACAGAGTGGCAAGCGCAAGATGATAATGCAGCAAGTTGGACAGACTATTCAG
Organism: Bombus hortorum; assembly: GCA_905332935.1. Classification (NCBI taxonomy): domain Eukaryota; kingdom Metazoa; phylum Arthropoda; class Insecta; order Hymenoptera; family Apidae; genus Bombus; species Bombus hortorum. The sequence goes on from HG995203.1 coordinate 6,217,146, forward strand.
CAATATCGAAACTCTGGAGAAAAATTTCAGCCACCTACGCGTGTTGCTCCAAGTGGCTGGCGAAGAAAGTAGGACAAGGTTCGCGATAATCGTATCGCGGCATGTTAACACCGAGGTGGTGCGCACGAATGCATGCAGAGCGACGCGATAACACGCTGCACGAGCTTTGCTAACGTAATATCACGAGGAAGAGAAACGAGCATCGCGTGAATCTGTGAAACTAGCTTTCTTCGGCGGCACGATACGGTTTTAACGCGATAGAATCGTGTATAGTTAACGTCAGGTTAAGTTCGGCGACCTGCTGTACCATGACCTTGAAATCTTGCGCAATTCCTCGGCATAAATAACGCGGAAAAATAATCTATCGATTGAAATTTCTACAAAATAAAATTCGTGTTTTCGTACGCGATCTATTTGACGGACGATTTCGACGACTCGAAAATTCGCCGTCCGGTCGATAAGCCAGCGCGCGCCGATCTAAAAAGAAAAATAACGAAAAAATAAGTCGAAAATATATAATGAAGTTTGTTCGTAAGACGCTCCATTTTCGATTAAATCGCATTTGAAAACCTGTCGGCTATGTGCCAACTTGCATTTTTAGGTTAGAGATAGTTTAAGGTTAGGGAAGATATTCTGCGATCGGTTGATGGGAGAAATTATTCGCCACCCATCGTTAAACAAACCTGAAAGAGGGGGAAAGAGATCGTTCATGAAGGAACCGACGAATACAAAATTCATTGGGAAGATGAACTACCAAGAAATAAGTTCACAGTATCGATGAATCGGTGAAGCGAGTTTCAATGGTGAAATCTTTCAAGCACTCGGCCCCTTTCCACAGTTAATGCTCTTCAGCGACAGACACACGGGTCTTTGTGCTCCAAGAGCCTCTCAACCCTTGGCTAGATTCAATTCCTTCGACTAAAGACATTAAAACATTCAAATGCAACGACTTGTGTACTATTTTGTCAGCCTCTTTCCTGCGCGAAAAATCTAACATTTCTTTATCGACTGAGCAGATCGTCCAGTGGTTTTATCGAAAACTAGATTATTTTGTATATCAGCGATTCGAGACGTACGATCGAACTTCGAAGAATCGGAGATCCGAGAAGATTATGGGCGGAGCTTGGAAGAATCTTGTGAGCCCCTTGGGAAATATTTCGCGATAAAAATTAGGTTAGGCAGATGAGTTACTTTAAATTTAATTCACAGATGAAACTGTGCTCAAAGGGTTTGCAAACGGTGGAATAAATTTGAGAAGCCAAGATGGAAGATTCCTGGAGCGAAATTTGAAAATACAGTAGACGTGAAAGCAACAAAATTTTGTAAATGAACAATGTTGAAACATCGGCAAATGAATGGAAACAATTATAACGCAAATTGTTCCAAACTTAATTTGCAGATATAAAAAATCTAAGAAGATAGATTTTCTATGCAAACGATAGTCGAACGGTGGCAAATTTTAGAAAAAATTAGAAGCTCGAGCTTTCGACTAACTAAATTCTGTGGTCTGAAAAATTGGATCGATTAAACTCGCCTCAAATCTAACCAAAGACACAGAACATCTAAAAAAAAAAAAAATCAATTACAAACACGATACAAACACGAGTTTCAAACAGACGGAATATGCCTCTGAATTTTTCCAATTTCCTAACCCTATCCCTCCACGAATCACAATCAGAGTCCTGTATTTAATCGTAAGAGATTCAACCGGCGAGTCAGGTTATGAAATATGTCTTAAAATGGCGGAAATATTACGAGAAGGAATAGATCGAGCATTATTACATAGCGCCGTGGAATGATGGCAACGGTGGTGGCGAGTGGCTAGCAACAGAGCAAATATTTTTGGAAGATCGATTCCCAACCCCTGGCCACCCACGCCGCCCGTTACACAGTTTCGATTTCAGCGGCTGGCAGAATGAACGTAGTCGGAAGATGGAGCCTCCGTATACGTACTCGTGACGCTCGAATCTGGATCCCGAAAACGCGTGCGGATCGATACGTTAGATTCCTCGATATCGGCGATGCCCGGCCGATAACGTTGCCAACTCGGTCGCCTGTCTACCCCTGATCGTTAATAATTCTTGGTTATGCGGCATGCGATGGCATGGCATAGCTACTTTTTAATGTCGACGTGATCACACAGCTGACATGTCTGTCCCTTTGAAGGGTAAAGAGAGGGAGGTGACAGGAGAGCAAGAGAGAGGGAAGAAGGTCACACAGATTGGATCGTCACTGATGGTCAGTGAAACTTGCCATAGAATCAACCATTGTACTTAGCAACCATCCAATTAGGTCCATAATCTCGACATCGCAGGAGCAACGGATTGCTCCTGAGATGAGCCTTGGACCAGGGCCAGCAAAATCTAAGGAATTTCTGGACTTAACAATTTAAATTGACCGAGAAAAAAATCGAGGCAGGGACGACGAGAAAGCAGGAATAGACTGTCAGCGAGGATCATGCAAGCGCAGAGCGCGTGAAAAGTCGACTCGACGACCACAGTTTCTAGCGTGAGAGAGGAAACCGCGAGAGTGGGAGAGAGACAGAGGGAGACAGAGAGAAATCAATAAACGGTCTATCGACGAACTGTGGCTGGTCGAGCAGAAATATATCGAGCTTAAAGTCTAGGCTAGCGAGATTCTTCTCGAGGACATGGACACTGACGATTCTCTGTCGTTTCCCGTCCAACGAGTCGTTTCTCCGATCATGTACCTCCTGAAAATGTTGATCCTCTCACTGTTGATCGCTGAATAGTAGGGATGCACGCCACGCGTTCCACTCGAACCCTGCACCTCGCTTCGATGATGAAATGACTCCGAAACGCGAGTCCGGAGGTTCCCGACACACGACTTAACACACGGCAGCACAATGGGGGGTTGTTTCGCGACGATTTTAAAGAGACTGGACTGGCCTCGGTAAAGCCTCGCGCCACTGTAGCCCGCTATAGTTAAAATATCGACCATTTCGTGGACCCCCGCCCGTCCTCGGACCAATCCCGAGAAAGGCCGCGCCTGCGCCACAGGCAACCCGACTGACATCTCGAAACCGGAGATAGAACCCCGTTTCACGGGGGAGGGACACTTGTTGATTTCCTGGTTCGTCGGCGCCTACGACAATGCGCATGAATCTCGCTAATTGTAGATGTTTCCTTTATCGATCGTGGGTAACTTATCTACTATAACTTGTCTACTCCATTTCTGCTAACTCTTTCTATCGGTTCCTGTATTACGGACAACGAATTGCTCGTCGACAGGCGCTGCGAGATAATTTCGGAAACTTTTAGAACTTTCTATGGGTGTATGACTTGAGTAGGCTTGGGAACAGAATTCTTATTGATGCGAAGTAATGTACATGGAATAACCAAGTGATAGGTAATCTTCAAATTAATAAAATTGCAAAATAATTGGTAAAAGTGTAAAGCTTCGTTAATACTCTGTTGTACTTTTGCAAGAGTGTGCTAGTATTATTGCAGGGAAATTAGCAACATAGCAACCACGGTTGTTTGTTTGATAGAAATTTGACTTACTTCTCTCGTTGATTATTCGTGTAAATTCTGATGAATGTTATTTCCTTCATTATTTGCAAAATCGTTTTGAACATGTCTCACAAATCCTGGAACTCGGGTAGCAGTCTGGCGAAAGAGAAAATCGTGTTGGAGCCGGAAGTAAGCTGCGAAGGTGAAGTAGTAAAACGATCAGAATCCGGACGTGAGCTGGACGAAGCGAAGCTCAGGCAAATTTCAACGTAAAATTCATTTGTGTTGTTCGACGAGAAAATAAAAAGAAACACAAATTTTTGAAAAATTCTTATTCGTAGCTTGAGGAAATGCCGAAGCGTGGATGGGACTTTGAAAAGACCGAAAATTAGCCACGTTCGCAGACTAAAGACTCAGAATTTAAAAGTCCCACAGATCTCCGAGAAAATTGTTGATATCGTCAACATTTTGCAACACGAAAATTTTCTGGATGTGGTCGATCGGTTCTTCAAACCGAAATCCAACAAACAACCACGTACCAAAAAGCCACAATCCAAAAAATCCAATGTGAGCAAGAATCTTGACTGCAAAACTAAAGTGCTCGTGTCCACTGATTTTCATGATAACACTTTGTAATTTGTTAAAAATAAACAATTTCAACCTGCGAACTGGGTCGTCTCTTAATTAAGGACTTAATGAGAAACTCGTAATGACAATTTTACAAATAACATTTCTTTTCAACAAATAAGTGAAAATAATTTTAATTTTAAATTGAAAATAATTTTGAAATACGTGCCATTTTATTGCACATCTCGCTTGAAATTGGCCATGAACACATCCTTGTGAAACATATACATCACAATATTAAAAATATTTCTCAACGTTTTATTTACAATAAAACTGTCTTCGATCGGTAAAATTCGATAAAGCGTGCATCGCCTGGCGTTGCCTCGCTAGCTGTCGCTGCTGCCCTCGTAGCGTGCAGGAACATAAAACGAGCTATAATTCGACTATTCTCTCATTTGTAATTCTACGCATCAAGGCAGTAAGAAATATCAAAGAATTGGATATTTAAACTGTCCAGTTACCAGACTATCCAATTTCAAAAAGATCCGTCGACTAATTCATTGACCTAACCTAACCTAAGCCAACAGTGTATATAAAATTTGATTACTTAGAACTCGATAAGTATTCTTCAAGTGACGTTTCAACGCGTTAACTTCCTTCAATACTTTGATATCTACAGTCACTCGCAATATCGTCCACTCTTCTTGAACACAGTGTCAAATAAACAAGGAACTCGTTATAAAATCTTTACACTTGAAATCCCTGTCAGCATTGTAGCATTCAGGCTTTCAGCTTTAGGATGACAATACTAATCACCACTTTTGATTGCACAAAATCAAAGCTTGCTTTCGGTGTCGTCGTAGATTATTGCAGGGTTCGAGGCAGCCCATTTCTCCTTGAAAGCTAGTTCCTCCTTCTTAGGCCTGGTCTTCAAACTTTGGATACCAGCATAGTGTTCCTCGATCTCTTTCAGAGATCTACCTTCTGTTTCTGGAAGGATGAAGTAAAGGAGTGCTCCCCCAGCGAAGTTAATTAAAGTGTAGAAGAGGAAGGTTCCTGGCAGAGACATCCCGTTCACCATGTACAGGTACACTTTGTTGGCGATGGAATTGAAGATGTAGCCTATGGATCCAGCCATTCCTGTTGCGCTACTTCGTACCTGGGTCAAAATTGGGACATTGTCAGAAGATTAGTTTCTCACAACTTAGATAATTTTGTCTACCTTAGGCTTGCGTTAATAAAATAGGCATACTTTCAGGAGGGAATCCTCAGGTTAAGTTAGGATGGTGTTAAGGAAACGATGGACCGATTTCCACTCAGGAGATTTTGGTTCGAGTTGTGTTTGGATTACGTTTATGCCAAATTGGGCTCACGATTGACTGAAATTTGCAGTTGAGAGATGGCTGACCTACCTTTACGGGAAAGACTTCACCAGCCAGGACCCATGGAAGCAGCCTGATGCCAGCATGAGATAGAAAGGCAGCTCCAATCAACAAAGTCATTGGAATCCAAGAAATGCTCTCCGTATTGATCATATCAGTCTGAGTCAAATAGCCATAGACAGCGACCAAACAGAAGCATGTGCCGGTACCACCGACTGAAAGGAATGTCAGCATCCGCTTGCCGGTGAAATGAATGGCACACACAGAAAGCAATGTTCCTACCAATTCTGCTAGGCCAAGAAATACAGCAGCCGTGTATTTGTCTAGAGGTGCGTCTAAACTGTCAAAGATCAATACAGCGTACGTCTGAAGAGTACTGGTTCCTCCAAAAGCGCCAATGCAGAAGGCACTACTGACCAAGAGGAAAGGCACGTAGAAGGTTCTCTTGCCGAAGGATTTCCAGATCTTTTCTTTGGATTCTGTTGGCTTCTGTACATCTTGACAGATGATTCGGAGCTCCGACTGTACGTGGATCGGACTGACCCAACCGCGAAGCCAACAGAGAGCTCGCTCAGCTTCCCGTTGGCGGCCTTTTGCTGAAAAATTGTTTCACGACACTTAATCGGTGACTAATTTAGACTGCTAAGTCACACAACAGCAACAGCGTAGTTGCAATGTAATTTGGCGACTCTGACCCTAACTATAGGCAAGTTATGAACTGAACCGTGCAGACTATGAGTCTAACTTGGACTGAACTACAAGGTCTATGAGATTAAACGCTAGAAACACCAGTCAAAGTCGTCATACTACATATTTTGCGGACCAAACATAAAATCATTTGCATCACAAGGAAGAAAGAGGATTTACCAACAAGCCAATAAGGACTCTCAGGCACCAGGCAGAGGGCAACTAAGCAAATAAGTGGATAGATGAGATTGATCATGGTGACAGTCCTCCAGTTGCCTAATTTGCCACCCAACATCTGCGTGAAAATGCCCAGGATCACAGCCATGGTGGAGGTGGCGGATAGCATGCCACGTAAATGGGGTTGCGTCACTTCTGCCACATAGGTCATCACAGGTGCTTCTAGGAGACCACCAGTTAGACCAGTCATGGCCAGTGCTATAAACAACATCTCAGCTGTCGTCGCGTAGTAGAAGATAATCCACGCTGCTGTAAATGGAATGGTAGTCAGCATCATGGTCCTCTTCCGTCCTAGGAACTGCGACACTGGCCCACTAGCGAAGCAACCGATTGGGACCAAGAACAGATTCAGGCTACCTGTATTGGGATAAAGAGAATGTTTCATGAATTCTAGGTTTTTATGACCTTCTACAAGTTTACGTAATCGATAGACATGAAAAGCTGGCTAGATATAAGACAGAAGTGAAAGGAATTCCACTGTGGAAGCCTAATTACGAGCCAGACGTTCAAATTGATACTTTAAGTTAGACTCTAAAGTCAGATTTCCTTTCAAATCAGTTTTAAATCTGGCTTCCCAGTTTGATACTCTGAGATCAGCCTAGTTTTGACATTTCAAGCCAGATATTAATTCGAGTCCTGTTGATTTTGGTTCTTCATATTCAGCTCCCAAGTCGATCTAAGTTTCAAGGCAAACAAACAACATGCTCACTTATCCACGTCAACTCCTCCATAGTGACTGGGATTTCAGAGTTCTCTTTTTGTAGTTCTGGAATTAGGACCGTGGAAAATCCCAATGTCGAACCAAAGGTGAGCATGAGCAGGTTCTTCGCGCTGACGGCACAGAACTGTGGAAATGCCTGGCGTAGCCTCGACGTTGTCAGACCCTCAGAGATGCCATTTAGCTCAGCAGGTGACGTTTTCTCGCCATTGCTGAAACGCAAAACAGAATAACGAAACTAGTAAAAGTGCTTCGATGAAAGTGCATGCCAAAACGTACGAATGGATTTATGTCTGTAGGACCCAAGGGACCAGGTTCGTCAGCTAAAGAAAAAATAGCGTATTTGATATTTGGTCCCAAACGTTCTTCAGTAAATTTCGTCATAAATGATCCCACTTAGCATTATTGAACAAAATTCCGTGTTTTATTTTTGGAACGAAAGATACTTCGATAAATTTTTGCAAGTCATCCAGGTTCTATGTTTACATTTGACGATGCAGACAGGTGGATCAACAACAGATCAAATCCAAATGAGCGTAGTTGGATCGACACCGAGTCGCAGGTTTAATTCTATTGAACGTGATTTTCTTTCTTCGACGAAACTGGGTTAACAACGATTGCGCAATGATTATCCAATCGCCCAATTAAGTTCCACCCGGTCGGGTTCCATACATTAAATGGGTAATTTAAAACCCGTAATCTAAAACCTGCCCTTGCTGGCTCCGACAAATTTTCCAATGCATCCTAATTATTGGGTTGGCAACTAAGTGATTGCGGATCTTGTAATTAGGTGGTAATGGCAAAATTCGCAATCACTTAGTTGCCAAGCCCAACCTAACCTCAAACTGTCACTTGGAGAGGAAGAAAGACATCAAACTGATAATTATAATATTGGGTTGGCAACTAAGTGATTGCGGATCTTGTAATTAGGTGGTAATGGCAAAATCCGCAATCACTTAGTTGCCAAGCCCAACCTAACCTCAAACTGTCACTTAACAAGGCAGAAAGGCATTAAACTGATACTTATAATATTGTGTTCTACAATTCTAAATTCTACAATTTTTCATAATAGCATACTGTTTCACTGGTATTTGTATTAATAGACTGTTTTACAATTTTCATAGATTTTTTGTTATTTTTCTAAAAACACAATTTCGAGATTTGTTTGCAATTTACAATAACAATTTTGCTAAAAAGGAAAAATTCACGTTGTAAGAAGATTCACGCTCGTCGTTCACCTGTGCCTAGCATCATCAGTGGCTGGCTTTTCCGTCATTGACATAGTTCTCTTTTTGCGTGAAAGGAACCGGAGGCTGTCGACTATTGCGGTTGCATAAGCGATGCTACAAGTGCATTCTGTCAGTTTTTGCGAAATTTCAAATGACCGGTTTGCCACGTCAATTAAAGAAATAAATACATCGACTTGCTGGAAACGGTTCAAAGATTGCAATAAATCAAAATCATAGGATTAAAATTTGGATTGTTTCCAAAATTTGGTAATTAAAAAAAGATATATATATATATAAGGTAGACAAAATTATTACCAAAATAATCTGATAAATTGATAAAAAAAAGAGAGGAAGTATGAGGCAGACCTGTTTCTTCTACTTGAAAATTTAGGAAACGAGATTCACAGCAGACGAAGTGAAAATCATAACTTGCATTAAAACGAGTTCTATGTTGATTAGATCGCCTGAGGGATCCGGTTATGCAGTCATACAGGTGGCTGCACGTGAAAGGAAAAGTGGCACGCAGAAAAGTATAGTACACTTCCATCAGTATTATTAATATCGTGACTAGACTGCGAATGCTTGTTATTTTTATATTTCATTTACATGTCAAAAGGAAGCTTTGTTCTAACATCGATATTATTAACCACTAATATACTAAGTATATTAAATATATTAGTAGTTAACAATATCAGTCTTGAAACAAAGCTTCCTTTTGACATGTAAAAGATATACTTAATATACTACTGATGTACTAAGTATATTAAATATACTAGTAGTTAACAATATTAGTGCTAGAGCAAAGCTTCCTTTTGACATGTAGAAGATATACTTATTATACTATAATATACTTAATATGCTACTAATATACTAAGTATATTAAATATATTAGTATAATAATAGCATATTAGTAGTTAGGTGTATTAATTATATTAAATATACTATAAATATTTAATAAGCAATATGATGTATATATATTTAATTGTAATATCATTATTATATTATTATTAATTATAATTTGATATTGTGTATCAATTTAATATTATAAGTATATTAGAAGTATATTAAATATACTTAGTATACTTAACTACTACTATACTTAATTACTTAATTATTAATATACTTAATATACTTAACTATTAGTATACTTAACATACTTAACTACTAATATAGTAACGTTAACATTGTTAACTACTGATGCACTAATGTTAATATTTCTGATCGTAATCATCAGAATTCAATAGCATCTACGTACTACTCTAAGTGCAACGTCTCAGGCAGAATGCTTGGTCAATGCTTATTTGTCGCGTTGTCTGTCTGATATGTGAGCGACGTTGCTAAATTTTCTAGAACCATTAAAATAAACTCCATTTCGTAGCTTAGCAAACTTTCAACAATGTCAACGACCTGGACACCATTATCGGAGAAAAGTGGCGCCAATCTTTGTACTTGCGTGGCCACTTTTCACGCTAAAGTATCAACAATTTATGAGCCATAAGGATGGAAAGTCTTGAATCTTCCTACTCGTAATAACGATCATATATAACTCACAAAAAGGACGATGACATCTCTGTGAAAAGTAAGCAAATGTCCGCACACCTTTGAGCAACAGCGTACTGAAGGTTCATTGGGTCAGATTTGACCCGAGCGCCGAGCATAGCGCACGAATGGAATCGAAGGAGGCGCCTGTAGCGTATCAGTAGATTAGCGAAAATAACTCGTTACGAGCTTATTATGTTCTTACGTCTATGCGATACATATTTCTGGCGCGATAAGCATAAGTCCATGTTAATATTTATGATCCTTATTATCCCTGTTCTACACGCTGATTTTATTCTAATCGCGTTTTATATCGTTTTATCAATGTCAATTTCAGAGCTACGAGGAGATGAATTAAAAATTGCTGCGTCATTTCGATTGACATCGTCGAGTGAAATTGTGAAAATAATGCTCCCTCGATTAGTTACAACGTGATTACACGATGTTTCCATGTATCTTTTACGATAGCTACGCGATGATGTTTAATTAGCTCAATGATTGTTTAGAATATCTTGCTTTCCTCTCTTCGAAGAGATGCTGTTGTGTTTGGTTTGTTCTTCGTGAAAATGCTCGGTCAACGCAAGATTGGCTCTTAAGAAGGACGTTTTAACAAGCAGCGTGTAAACTGATGCTTTCACATCGTCATAAAGCTTATCGACATTCCTATGGCATTCGAGGAGCACGCGTTTCTCTTATCATGGATTAAGAACACAATTTCTGATATAGCTAAAGTAAGAATAATCTTAGCTAAGATTTCTAAGGATTCGCGGCCACTGATTGTAGCACTGTACTATCTGCTGAGATTTATTTAATTTTGGATTAGAATAAAGTTTCATATATTACGTGTATTACGTGTATACGAACGATTTGATAACGAGCAATAAATCATATTAAAGACAGCTACTAATAGCGTGAGAACGAGACTTTTATAATCATAAACGATAACGTCGTTTCATTTTTTCTTCTTATCTGAATCGCAACTTTATTCTTTGTTCAGGTTATGACTCGTGGTGCGACACTAGCGCCACACGTGTCGATTACTAGTTCGCGATATGCATATTTATCTATATAAATAATTGTTACTGTATCCTTTGAATTACTTATCGTTTTTCCCTTATTTATTATCCATTTTTCAAATGTACTTACGATTATTGAATCCACTTATAAATATAATAAAAATCATATTCTACAAATTTGTAGTTTACGCGAAAGTTTCGTCTCGACGTTGAGATATAATCTTGCAGCGGTAACCAAATATATATGTTTTGTTTGCTTAGATAAATAGGGGATTGTAGTGATATCTGATCCTGTTCGTACTTCCTAAGAAGCACCTAATCCAGGAATTAGTTTTATCTTGAGAAATATCGATCGATTCAAAAGTAATCGCGTTTATATTTCGTCGTTACCTAACGACGTATCGTAAAGCTACAAAAATCCTGATTATTTTTAGAAGATCGTAAGACTATTGGATTTTTAGTCCAACTGAACAATCACTTTCGTAACGAAAAATAATATGAAAAATAATAAACGACAATAGGGAAGTTAATTAAAAAAATATAAAAGTAGATGTGCAATATACTGTTATAATATTCTACAAGCATTTTCTTATCTCTTTTACAATTTGCAACTTGTTTTACAATTGGCATCAACGACAATGGGGAAGCTAATTAAAAAAATATAAAAGTAGATGTGCAATATACTGTTATAATATTCTACAGGCATTTTCTTATCTCTTTTACAATTTGCAACTTGTTTTACAATTGGCATCAACGACAATGGGGAAGCTAATTAAAAAAATATAAAAGTAGATGTGCAATATACTGTTATAATATTCTACAGACATTTTCTTATCTCTTTTACAATTTGCAACTTGTTTTACAATTGGCATCAAGTATGCTTTATAGCCATTGCAACAGATTGCTGCATTCATTATGATTATATATATATATGTTGATTGTGATTATGTATATATACTATACATTTGTAAACTCCCTACTCCCACGTTGCACTTTGTTTAAAGGACACTTAAATCAAGCAATTCGTCGTGAAGAGTCATCGACTAGAACTGAAATAGAAAAGCAACCTGAAATCTGTAAAAAAGTAAATTTTCATTATCTACTTTGACCATTTACAGCTATCGTAATCGGTATTTGTACGTGACGCCATATTGATACGACCTTCATGGTGTCTAGTTACCGTCATAATGCGTCATCGTTGAGGAAAGAGCCTTGAATGCGTCGAGTTTCGTGAAAAATTCATGGACCTTGATTTAAAGAATCGCAGGAGAAAAATGAAGAAAAATCTGATTTAAAAGCAGATTCTACATTTCCATTCGAACTGGTCGATTCTCGAAGTTGTACTTTCAGAAAATTATTTTTCAGTTTAATTGAATTTTTTAGCTTCCAAGCCGATAATTTTGAGAAACTTTAAAAACTGATCGATTTGAGGGAAATTTGTTAACCTTGATATTCGACAATAGCAATATTTCTATATTTGAGAATTTGCCAATTTACAGCAAATCTGTGGACTTGACTGATTTTTCATGTTTTCATCTACATTAAATTAATTTTGAACTTAATTTTGAACAAAAATTGCGGATTTTAAGAATTTTAAAAATTGACCAAATTGAAATTGCCAATTATCAATTTTCTAAAATACATCTTTCTATTCTTGTAAGAAAGTGATTCACGCGTATTAGAACAGCGGTTATCGTCGCTTATCTTCGCTTTATCAGTTCGTTAATCCAATTCCACAAAATTTGGCTACGTATGATTCCGTTTAATGCGGCGCGCATGCTCCGCATTTTCCATTTTCCCGCGATTTCTTCGAACTATTACGAACGGATTATTCGATTCAGGGAAAACGACAGGTAAATTTATCTTCCGATTTCCTCTCCCCGTTTCTCCGCCGATGATAATTTTTAATGACGTCGATTAAGTCTCATCTGCATCTTACAATTTATTTTTACCCCAATCAACGCGAGCACGCGAAGAAGGAAATGATCGTGTAATTGCTCGACCAAGGACGCACCTGAAGAAGTTCCAGTCACTTTTTCTCGCTTTTTGTGAAACGATTTTTCGCCTTCGGATTCATGCACGTTTAAATAATTTCCAGTCGAAAATAATGCATCTAGGTCCTCAGACGTACAAACGAAATTTTTTTGTTTGATAATGTTGCATAAATAGTATTTCAGGTGTACGAATATTAAAAAAATCGCAGATACAATATCCAGATAAAAATAAAGTTACATTCGTTGTTTGTATAATAGCTATATATGAGAGATCACACGTATATGCAAATTTTTCACAAATTTCATCTTTTAGTTGATCAATTATCCAACACAGAGGAAAGGACATTATACTATTTGCATTCTGTTAGCAACGCTGCACAGTTTTCCTCATCATGACAGAAAAATAACCACATAATCGTGCTACAATGTTCATTGAGGAAAGAAATCTAACCTAACCTCAACCTAACACCAACCTATGCCTAACCTATTTATATAGTTTGCTTAGCAATGCATATTCTAATAGCCTGCAGATGAAGGATGCTTTTATGCAATTTTGTACGACTCAAAGTATTAATCATGCATCGATCAACTATCAATTAAACGGCACGCCAAATGACGATTGTCTTTATACGATTTAAAATTCTAGAAAAGTACGTGCCATTTGGAGTGCCATTTTGCTGGCTAGCCACTCGTGGCCTCAACTTGGACTTCTCAAAAATATCGCTCAATTTTAATCCTACGATTCCGTGCGATGTCAGCAGAATCCTTTTGATCCTCTTAATCCATCGAATCTGTCCCAAGCTTGCCTCGGACAAAGAGAATAGAAACTAATGAAACTATTGGGTTGGCAACTAAGTGATTGCGGATATTGTCATTAGGTTGTAATGACCAAATCCGCAATCACTTAGTTGCCAAGCCAATAATAAGCCAATTGGCCGGTAGCGTCTCATTTAAAAATTGCTTTCCCACGAAAGACAGCAATCGTCACCTGTCATTTTTATTCCACGAATTCCACGTCCGAACCATGGTCGGTTGTATCAAAGACAAGTGAAACAGATGTCAAGCGATCAATTTCGTAACGACGATACCAAGGGCGAGGATCACGTTCCGAGAAGCTCATTTGCTACGGATGGTCGTACAACGTTTCGACTATTGTCGCGAGATTTTCCTGTTTGGTGCGAAACGTAAGACAAAGAGCAGCACGCGTGTTATTAGGAAATGCTACAGCTCGTTCGATAGTTTCCAGGAATGTTAATTCTATTCAAGCGGGGAAACACCGCTCGATCTTTCTGTTGGCTTTGAAAATTAAGCGCTCGTCGCGTCATATACGAGCCACTAGCACGTGGCAACGTTAGAAAATATTTCACGTTGCAGCAACGTACGAGAAAAGCTTCGTCAATATGCGCGGCTCTTTGCCCCGATCTTTCGCAAAATGCCAACCAGAGCAACGTCGAAGTATTACAATTTTTAGCGGAATTAACATTCTATCGTTTACTGATTAATAATAAGTTGGCGAAATAAAAAAATTATCGAGACGCAAAAATAGCTTTAATTTTGAAAGTTCGAGATCAGGTGGGACAGAGGTTAGTTAGGTTGGCAACTAAGTGATTGCAGATTTTGTCATTAGGTGGTATAGACAAACTCAGCAATCACTTAGTTGCCAACCTAACTAACCTCTGTCCCACCTGATCTCGAACTTTTCAATACCACCTAATGACAAAATCCGCAATCACATGGTTGCCAACTTTTTTCCTTGCTTTTGTGTCTTGCGTTTCCTGTCTACGCTGATGCGAGTCCCGTATGTCGCGACACACCTTGTATATAGTACAGAGAAGATTCACTGAGATCAACGAAGAGACCATCGTGATTCTAGCAACGGTATTCCAGGCTAATTAGCCTTTTGACGGATTGGCTATCTCATTTGAACGATGAGAGCTTAATAATAATCCTGATCGATCACCGATAAGGTATTAAACGAACATGAATGAACTTACGTTTCGTATGACACGTACGAGTTGATGCCAGAAGAAGATAACAAGTAATTGTTCTGGTCTTAGCCTGCGATTAATTGGGCTAAATTATCTAAGAAGTTAGCAAGCTTTAATCATCTAAAATTCAGTAGATTTAGTTGGAAGATTTTCATTTAGAAGGGAAAAGTAGCTTTATTTCTCATTTCCTATATTTTCTACCTTCTTCTTCTTTTACAATGTTTTTCAATGGCTTATTTCATAGTATAATTGCTAATGCCTGTTTTCTACTATAATTGAAGATGCTCTCTGTAAAATAATTACAAGTCTGATACGAATCTACAACTTGCTATTATAATATAACTTAATGACTATACATTGATTTTTGTACAATTGATAATTGTACAGCGTAAGAGTCGTTCTACGGGTTGATAATTTTTTGCAAAATAAAAATCGCACGATCACGACATCAGCACTGTATTTAATTAATTTTTCCTCGTCATAGAGGGATAACCAAATATCCAATTAAATGGCACGAACATAACACAAAGAAGGCGAGTTAAATACCTAGGACTCCACTTAGACACACAATTTACATGGAAACAACATACTAATTCAATTATAGACAAAATACGGATAAAAAGAAGACGGATGTACTGGCTGATTAGTCGAAACTCTAAACTCAGCATAAAAAGTAAACTAAAAATCTACAAAACGATAATAAAACCAATTTGGACGTAGGAATACCACTATGGGGGACAGCAGCAATCAACCACATAAATAAACTAGAGGCGCTACAATCGAAGATACAGAAAGCTTAAAAATACCAACGGTGGAAGAAGAAATCGCCAGGTACGCAGAAAAATACACGGAAAGAACGACAACACATCCAAACCAGCTGGCTACTGAAGCGAGCAAAACTCCCATAGAAGGAAGACTAAAAAGAGAACACCTCACTGATCTCATTAAAGAAATAAAAGAGTCAAACATGAAGATGGTATCCCGTAGTCATCCACATGTTATTTAGCAATGAAATTAGAAAAATTTACCAAATGTCCAGCTGGATAAATTGTAAAATACAAATTAAATAATAATAATGAAAAAAAAAAAAAATAGAGGATTGTAACTATGAGTAGGTTTCTCCTGAGCAACTTGGCTCAATTCACATATCGTCATGATATTCGTGTGTTTCCATTATAAATCTGCCAAAGTATCCACATAAGCACTCGTTGATTTACGCGATATCGTAATCCGATACAACAGCGCACTCGAATGGAACGCTTTGTTATTATTAATGTTGGCAGCTTGTTTCATGTTCGATGACTATTTATCGAATGTTGCTCATCTTGATTATACGTAACTGTACGAAAGAATGTATAACAGTCAGAAGCATAAACTAAAGCGACACGAGAAGAATTACACGATGCCCGCTGCGTGATAGAATACGCTCAAAGTGAAAGTAACTGTTTGTTATGCGATGCAAAGAATTTCTCGAATGTTACACGTATCACATGGCTAACAAGCATCGAATTTTCTTCGTCTTTTTGAAACACACTTCGCACATTTCGGAATTTCAGTGCGTTCGCAAGTGTTCCAGCTTGCCAAAGATTGCACGTTTTATAGGTTAAGTTTGGCAACTAAGTGATTGCGGATTTTGTCAATACCACCTAATGACAAAATATTGACAAGATCCGCAATCATTTAGTTGCCAACCCAATTGCTTTAACTGAAAATATTTCGTCGCAACTGGGACATATTCGAAATTCGAAAGTTTTCGTGCAGAGTTCTGGAATTTTGCATAACTGAAGATTTTAACAATAAACGTTTACAAATTTGCGATTTAGCACACTCGGACGTTTGAAACTTTTTCTACGCGAATTTCTCAATGCTGCAACGTTTAGAAATGTGAAAAACCTTGGAAATCTTTTGAATTTTTAACTTTCAAATGTTTAGACGTTTAAAAGTTCAAGTATTCGAAGCGTGAAGTTTCGAGATCATAGAAATTTGACAAAATTAAATCAGAATTAAAAATTCTTCCTCCACGGCATTCAAAGTCCTTGTTCCTGATAGTTTACGATTTCCAAATATATTGGCAAACTGAAAATACTTTACAGGACACTAAAGTGCAGCATTCACGTGACCAAAGCTATGGAATACTATCGTGTTACATAACAACCTGCAATAATGTTGCCGGTGCTATGAGAAAAAAAGAGCTGCAAGAATTGTCTTTTGTTCTTACAATGAGAATTTTCGTATGGTTATCTGTAATTCTTTTTTAGAGAAGAAAAGGAGGAACGAGTAATTATTCGTATAAAAAAAAGCAGCAGTTTTTCATAGAAAACAATAGTTTTTCCATAAAAAAAAAAACAGCAGTATACAATCAAGATAGAATCATGAAATGAAAGTAAGTTGTTTATCAAACGTTGAAAGCAGTATAAAATAATAAAAATTCAATTTTCTCCCTAATTTGGAATTTTTTAATATTATTCTCTTAGCAAATTGTTAGCTTTTTGCTTTCACAAGGACAGCGAAGAATAAGATAAAAAATCCTTTAGGATCTAAGTGATAAAAAAATATGCTGAAATGATATGAATTGCTTGTTGAAACTGACATTTCTTAGCAAGAAGAATATTATTAACATATAACAATAATATATCGCTATTAACAATATCGAAAAGCCCAGCATTAAATTGAAACAAATATCAGAGAATGAAAGAAGCGACTGTTAAATGAAAATCCTCATAAAAATTGTCCAATTTGGAACTTTAGAAAAAGGTATTTAACAACGATATTATTTAAATAGTGATATTATATAATAAATATTGTATACATAATATATTACATAATATCTTCAATAGCACTGAAATTATTATTAAATATTTTGAAGAAAATATCGGTAAATTGAAATTCTTATGACAAAAATTTATTTGTTTCAGGACCTGTAAGTAACGAATTGGAAGAATATTTGTCAAATAATATCATCAGGAAATTCAGCTTTTTTCTTTAAAAATTAAATACAATAGGCGCTTGAATTATTCGTCCTTCGAGTGCCGAGACATTTTTCTGATAAAGTTATCAGCCAATGTACAATATATTGGACCATGAAAATAAGAGCAGTCGATAATTTGTTTAAATTTTACTTACGTATTTACAAGATACCGTACAAATAACCGTTAAACAGAATTATCTAAATGAGGAAGGCAATTATTTCTGAAGATTAACGAGTTCATTAGATAAATTTATTCTCCTCATTGCGAATCACATAGACGTTCAATGTTAGCAGAAAATTTGAAGAATTTACAGACCTGGTGGTATCGTTGTTTCCTGATTGTGCCATTCTGAATCGATAGTGTACACCGTATATTACTGTTCTTGAGCTGTTTTCAAAATTCTTTCACAAGCGCATTCTTTGTTTCGCGCGTTCTGCACCAGCTACTATGCCGCCAAATTTCTTCTTTCTGCTTGCAAATAACGTTCGAAGAATTCGGGTAATCTCGTGAGATGCTGTCAGGATTTTCTTCCTCTCAGATCTTGTCAAGATTTTCCTCGCAAAAAATAATTCAGTTTACTCTTCCTCTGGGGGAAATAATCGAAGATGATTTGACGAGTGACTAGCTTCGATAAAGAGAATTTATGTTTCACTCGTCTTCTTGATCCTCGTCGATTCACATTCTTCTCGTCCCTTCGTCTTTCACATCTTTTACAATCACGAGAATCGTGCTGTCATTTAAAATAAGGCGTTAGAAAATCTTGCAAGAGCTTTTGTTTGTTATTCTGTTTGCTGTTCTTCTTATTCCAACGTCGCGCGGATCTCTTCTAATCGCAAAGAGTCCAAGAGTTCTACTTTCGTTGACAAACGATGGAGCGATATTTGAATAGTTACTTTCCTCTGATATTTTCTGCGACGATGATTTTTACTGTGTCAGCTTGTTAGCTTCGATCAGAGGCGCAGAATTTACGAGTACGAGCCGAATAGCCCAGATACTTTCACTTCTCTCCTTCACCCTGCGATTTCCCTTGCTCGAAAATCCTAGTGTTGCAACTGTAATCCGCGTCTATGCGCCAGCCTCGCGTTCAAATGTTTCCCAAAGCCTCGTCGATCGTTCGCTCGCGTGCCTCGCTCGTGACTAAAATTCCGACGTTGACAAGTTGCAGTCGAGAAAAGCCACTAGAGGCAGGTCAAACGACCAGATCGCCTTGCCAGGCGTCGATCGCGTCCAACGTCGAAGAAAACGGCGATAATAAGGTCTTGTGGACAGTGCGGGAAGCGAACACGAGGTCTGGTTATCTTCTTTCTCGTATTTACGTGGAAACGCGATTTCCCGAGCTGCAGCCAGTCGCCTGGTCTCTTCGGCCAGGCCCGAGTCTCACGGGGCAACAACGAGCGTTTGCACGACCACTTCCGCTGGCAAGCCGAGAGCACAGCCAGCTAGTCCTTCGCCCGACTCTTGTCAGACACACTAAACTGTTAATGAAAGCGAACAGCTCGAGTGCACCTTCCGATTCCTCCTCCACCAAACACGTTCGCTTTCATCAACGAGCACATGTGACGGGTCAGCCTCAGTCAGGCGAATATCAGTCTGTCGCACCTCCAGCTTGCCACATAGTCTTCGCGCAAATGAGAGACCGGTGTTTTCTAATCCTCTTTGCAAGTTGATCAGACCGGCGGCAGTGGGAAGCAACAACGTTGAATTTAGAGTTTGAAACAAAGTGGAAAACTCGGAGGCTGCTCGTGGCTCTACTGATAACCTGGTAACGCTAGTTGGTCAGCTGGGGTAGACGTCTTGGCTTGAAATATTAGAGCAGGAAGAGTAGATTTTGGGTTTTGTTCGATTATACGTATTCTCTTCAATATTTGGTGTCGTATTTCACTCAAATTGGATGCTGTGAAGTATTAGGAGTAGCATTGTTAGTGTTAGGAATAAAGTATATTAGTATGTGGCTTGGAGAGTGAATTCATATCACACTGAATATTTGTGTTGATATAACTCAAACTGAGTCATGCAAAGTGTTAGAAATTGTTCTTTCTACTACAAATTCTTGATATTCTAAAGTTCACTGATATAGCTTGTGGAAATCAGTGGGCAACAATATCAAACTGTATGTTTGTCTGGTGTTGTATGTAGTTCAAACTATTGGAAATCACATCTTGTATCCTCTTTGTTGATATCCTGAAATTCACTCAAGTGGCTTGGGACTTTGTTGCATTGAATATTCAGAATGCAAGCTTGAACTGGTTCACAGGAAATTTGTTTGGTAAAAGGGTTCTTACTGCTATCTTAAAGATCATTGAAGAATATTGAGAAAATTCAAGTACTATAATGTCATATTCTCAGCTACAGGTAGCTTCATTGAACTAGATTTTCTTCTATCAGGAAAAGTGTCCTCTTTAGTGTCTTAGAATTTATTGAGTTACTTTAGAAACTTGAGTCTTACTTTGAATGTTGATACAAAAGGCATGATACATGCTTTGCAACAACAATTTATCTTTGAGTACTTCATTGTCTTAATAATCAATTAACACAATCTGACCATCATTGGATTACTTGAGCAATCTACATGTATGTAGTAATGACAATGTTAGTACATAGCAAATGCTTATTAATTAATTAGTGTATTAAAGCAAGAATCATTCTGCTAAGTTCAAACTTAATATATTGGCCATTGAGAATACTTTATGATAACTGAGACAGCTCTCAATGTGCTAATTATCCTCAACACCTGTTGTTTATTGCCACTGACATTATGGAAAACTTTTTATCTTTATTTTCAGCCAATTAATCTTACAAATGCCTGGATTAAATTACAGATAGCAATATTTCAAAATAAATGACACTAATCCAATATCATATTCCCAAACTTCTTAACATACAAAAGTTATCCAACCGTTTTGAACTTACTTATATGAAGCTTTAGAGATTCAGATCTAGATCTAGATTTATTGCAACAAAATTTTATATTGATATTGATCTCTTTGAGATTTTCTTTATGTAATAAGTGTGTCACAATAGTCTATGAAATTTATTGATCTTTAGAATAAAAGAAAAATATATTACCAAAGTTCACTATAATTTATATTCCTATGTCATTAATTAATCATCAAACTTGCTACCTTTGTTACAGAGAATTTAAGTACACTATATACCATAGAAAGAGGAATATATCTTTCAAGCATAATTTAGATAAAATCGACTGCGCTAATTGGGCATACCGTCTATTACAAATGAGCTACTTATGTGCTCTTGCCAGTCCAACATCATCAATTACTCTCGTCTACGCTATGTTTATCAATTGTAAGAGGCAATTAGCTTCCAACTGTTCGTGCATGGCCAGCATGTGTAAGTCTTTGTTGTAAGAACGATAATTCGAATTGTTTTTTCCTCCAGAAAATTATACTCCTAATCTTGAAATATTTGAAAGACGATTATTCAAATTTCAAAAATGTTCAAATTTCTCAAATTTCTGATCTTATTACGTCGAATAATGTTGAATGGTATAACGAATGAAAAGGTTTCAAATTACTTAAAATAATTTATTGGAAGATAAAGTTGTCTTGTTGCCAAATATTTGGTTATTTCAAAGAAGAAAAGAAAATCTTATTTGAATAATTATTCGAATAAAAGCTCATAACTTTGTATGACGCGCGAATTTAAGAGCCTGTTAATAATATGATAATCTGTCATTTATTTCCTATTGAATATTCATTGCTCTTAATACCGATAAAGCCAGTTTGCTACTTGAGATTTCAGTTGGCAACTAAGTGGTTGCGGATTTCGCCATTAAGTGGTAATGACAAAATCCGCAATCACTTAGTTGCCAAACCAATATTTCTATGTCTTATTATCAAGAATATTAATTACAAAATATGGTGTTGTCCATAATATGTCATTGAACGATATTACGCACCACGTAGTCTGATCATGGAATTATACTACACTTGTACTATCACCTATTGATCTCCCAAGAAACTTAATTACACACTACAATAGTATAATTCTTATCTGGAGGAAAGTTCCATCATATGCGGAATTTTTTGCATTATAATGACTCCCAATTGCATGTTCATTTCGATTTTCTAGATGTATCTTCCTCATAAAAGATAGTAAAAATTTCCCTTCTAAAAGAAAAAAAGAAAAAAAAGAAATAAAACTCCATAAACTGCATTAATAATTTATCTGTTTTAGTGAGGAGGAAGAGAAAGGATAGAGGAATTGATCAATAGAATATTAATAATATAATAGGAATTGATTAATAAAATATTCAATGTAAAGTACTTGTTACAATATCCAGATAGGATGAGGAAAAACTGAATCTGTATAATTATTCATAGCTTATTATATAGAGGTAACTCAAGGTGTAGTAAATGTGAGAATTTATTAAGAACGGTATATCTGGTGTACGACATATTTGCACATGTTAAATTAATTAAATAAATATAAAAATCACGCGAAATTCTAAATGAAACGTTAGCCAGCCAACTGTGTCATTAAAAGCATCATCTTCTTTCTTTTTTCAATTGTCTTATCCTTACTTTTTTTTTATTCCTTTCGCGTAACGACTTCTATGAATATGAACGTGTCATGATCTCCGATATGATTTATAACTTTGGTTAAGAAAAATATATATCTCTATTTTTAATAGACGCATGACCCAACGCTAATTGCCTTGAACTTGTATCAGAAAAATAAAACGAAATTTGTTGACACGTACCGCCATACAATTCAGTCTAAAGACATATAGATCGCTATCTTTAACATTCATTTCATAACACACATGCCAAACTTCGAAACCTAACCAAAGAGTTCCCTGGCAATTAACTGGAAATGTTCGAATAAAGATGTGGAAGTTGTTGTGTACGTTTTAAAAATATGATCGCATCTTTCTGATAAATTATCCAGAGTTTCATTATACAAGTGGAAGTCCAAGTAACAACTACGTATCGCTAGACTGCAAAGTTCTATGCTTTTATTAAAATTCAAAGTAATTGGAATGAACTATAAATAGATTAAGAAAGATATTATATATAAAACATCTAAAGCATATTATTTGTTATAATATGTAGTAGGTGGAACGAATATAAAAGTTTGCATACAATCTGCAGTCTGTACATCACATAATTTGCGAGCAATAAAAACATCATATTTTTAAATCTAAAATAAACTTCTAAAATTTTCCTTCAAACAGCTAATGCAGCTAATGGCCGGGAACCCTTTCTGTAACATTAAACGCTCTCTTCAACAACAATTTTCTATATTTCAAACTTTACACTTGGACTTGATTCGAACGCTTTTGTACAACTTCCTCTCAGAAGAATAAAACATTGGCGACACTCTGCATCGTTATGTGTCCCAAAATATACATGTTCTTCCCTTCGAACCATAGCGATACATATGTATACATATGTATATTATATATGTATGCAAAATAGGACCCATTTTCGTTCGTTCGAAAGTAATGATTGTTATTAGAAAAATAGATCGCTAAAACTAAACAAGACTACATGATTTAATACATAGGATGTTAAATATTCAATTCTCCCAGCCTAAGAGCTCGGTTCTTGAGAGTTAAATTCAACAGTTGCGAAAGACTCTTGGCAGGAGAAATTAAATTACATACTTTTCTGTCAATGCGCTAAATGAACAACATTCAATGTACGATTCTAGATAATTGTAAATTCGCAAGCCTCCATTGACATTATGTCGAGGGGCCAAGCGTCAGAAGATTGTGATCTGTTTTATTCATTTCCACAGCCCCTTATGAAGATACGTTTATATTTAATTAGATTAAATAAAGACTGAATAAAGGCACTCTTAGACCGTGTAACAAAATTGCATAGAGACAGAATGAAATCTCGTCGTACGCTAGACACTTGTTATGCAATACATTGATTCTTAAAACTCTTGGAGTTGAAAGATCCTCTATAGTAAACCGATAAGTGTACTGCTTATGAACTAACTCATCGTTATTTCTAGACTGCAGATATTTATGCAGATTCATACTTCTATAAATATAATTAATAATTAATAGAACCTATATAATAGAAAAATCTACATAATAAATTTGAATATTTTATACATCTTCGCCATGCATTATTGCCCTTAAATTCCTCATAAGCGTATAAATATCCGCAGTCTAGATGCTTGTATAATACAGAAGTGAAAACCCAGCACGTATCTGTATTTAACAGCTCCGATTTAACAATCAAAAATGTCAGTTCTGCATATGAATCTACTCCCAAGTTGCTTAAATACAAAGAAAAATAACAAACGACGCTTATGAAAATGCTCATAAATCGCACTATGAAAGAAAATGGATGCCTCGAAATATAGCACAGCCATATTTTTTTATTTGTTATTTAGGCAACGAACGGAGATATCAAAAGTTATTCGACTCTCTGTTTAGTTATCTAAAAATATGATCTCTATCGTGTATCATTGCCTTTAGCGATATATTCAAATGTACATAAACCATCACGAGAATCGTTGAAAATTTTTCGTAGCGGTTCATAGAAAGGGTTAAGTATACTTATATACTCTACACGTTTCTCTTAATCTGTCACGATAGGGTACAAATATATTAAGGCGACGACCATGACGGTTGTAGTCTGGTGTAAAAAATTCATATTAAAAGTGTGTGTCTACTTTTCAAATGTAAAATGTACGTCGTGTAAAAATCTATATCTCCATAGATGGTAGAACACTGTTCAAATATTAAAATTAAATAAGAAACGAAACAGAGCTATGTACAATGGTGCATATACAGATCTTAATCTAGTTTATCAGAGACCAACGGGAACCTGACTATCCGCAATTGTCGACCGAAATCGCACACTACGCTATCTCTTAACGCTAACATTTGTTTTATGAAAATACAACTATCTGTGTGACCCAGTCTCACTTCGCGCACAGGCTCTCCCGTCCTCACGTCCCAAACTACTAGTGATCCCTGAAATCGTACAAATTGCAAACATGTCTCATATTTTCATGAACCTTACCCACACGATATTTACGTGGCAAGGGTTGCTACGAAAGCTGCTAAAAACTAATAAAAATTTCATCTCATTAGAATAGAATATATGCACATACCTGACTGCTGGTTATGAGTAAATGATGTGTTAACATGACTAACTGTAAACTGTATGCTGATCTGTGTGCTGGAAGAGCATGTAGTAAGTGTCCCTGAAATCGTTCCCATACGCATAACCTCTCATCAGTGCCCATGCTTATCACGTACGACACGGAGCACGTAATAGCGGCTATAGCACCATCGTGAGCTTGTATACTGTACATACACGTTCCTACGAACAAAAAATAAAAACATGAGTTTGTTATAAAAAGTTATGATTTGTTATCTAGGATATAATATAAGTACCAGTTAAGAGATCCCAGACACACAAAAGGCCATCTTGAGACCCACTGCCGGACGTCATAGGGCTCACCCTGTCAATAAATAGACAGGATATGGGGCCACAATGACCATGGAGGGTATACAATGGCAACTGGTCCTCCAGCCTGAAATTGAATTTGAAATTAAGTAAGCGTAACTAGCGGACGTTTCAGAGAAATCATGAAACAAAGATACATACCTATATACTTTAAGAGTGTGGTCCTGACTACCAGTTAAAACTCGACCACCCTCGCTGTCAAGCACCGTTATTGCTTGCTGGTGTGCTTTATGAGAGCTAATTTTCATGCAGCGAAGATCTTCTTCGGATTGCATGATGTTATTTATATCCATAGGTGAGCCAGCACTTCCTGTTCTGACGTGAGCTAAAAAAAAGTAACAGTGTAAAGAGCAGTGTATTTAAATAGTAACAAATGAACTTACTTCTTCTATAGGACGTGAAGCCCCAGTCTATTTGTTGACCTTCGCTATAACTTTCTAATTGTAGAAAGTCAATGGAACCGTTTAATTTAGCCGCCACCACTCTACTGCCGATGAATTTTACGACGGATATTCCGAGCCCTGATCCGTCATCGAACAAACACTAAAGTATTTCATTTATTTTTATTTTTGTTATTTTCTAAAATATTAATATTGATATTGATATTAATTATTTGTAATATTCACCTTAAATTTACCTGTAGTACCTTCCCAAAATTCTAAACTGCCGTTTGCACAACCCACGACTATAAGGTTCTCCTGATAGTCCATACACCAAATAGGGGACACTGCATGCGAGATTTGCATAGTTTTATCTATATTCACAAAAGTCACATTGTCCACTACACCGGGCGAGTTTAACTGTACACTAGGAATGCACAATTGTTCTAAACTCCCTGAGTTCTGCAACTCGTCTATAGACCTATTATGTTCCTCAAAGAGATGTTTATATTGGTCACCAAAATCGAATCCTTGCTCGGGATATTGCTGTACTTGGAACTGTTTCATCGATGTAAACTTGATATTTATCGCTGACTTTAAGTCTGGAAGATCGTAAGCGTTGTCCAAACTTTTACGACTATTTTTCTTCTTCTCCAAGTTGAATTCATTGATTTGATAATCATAGTCCAGCGTGTTTCCCATTGAATGCCTTTTCCTATTATCATTTTGCCCTCTATGCATATTATATAATCCAGGAGAGGATTTTCTGCAAGTCGACGCTGGCCAGTAATACGATCCAAACGGATTAGTGTTCTCCATTTCCCCTCTCGAAGGTGGCGAGCCACTTTCGTAATCCGACATTAACTCATCCACGTCCGGCGTTGTGTGGTTCAAGTTTTTATTAGGACTACTAAAGAACTGTTTTCTGTCTATGTGAATTAGCTGTTCACCCGATGTTGCATCCCACACCTTGATGTGTCCAGCTAAACAGGTACTGGCTATGGTGTTGCCGTCTGTAGCGATGCATTCTACTTCTTGAGCGTGACCTTCAAGAACTAGGGGTAATGCCTCCAAAACCAATTGTGTTGCTGAATCGTGTGCCTTTTCTGTCTGATACCAACTTGCTCGCCATTCGGCGTAATTTCTCGAGCAAATACATCTATAGAGGACTACCATTGTATAGGCGACGACGATAATACTAATGAGACATAGCACTGTCGCTAAAAATATTTCCATCGGACTGGAGGGAATGAAAGGAGCATCCGCGTTAAATCCTCGACTTTCTGACCTTGTTGGTAATTCCATATCTGTAATAAATTTTTAATTGAATGACTGTGTCGTTAATTGTATTGATAATTTTTTCATGTTATATAGATTTACCTGAGAAATCTAACGGGTCGAAGGCGACAGTCGCAAAACTCTGCCATTGAAAATGCTGCACATCATTTGGATTACTGATTTGTTTCACTAATTGCGGACTGACAGCATGAGATAGTTTCATGGTAGGTAATACAATTATACGTCCACCGGCGGCAGAGATGTTGTACATTGAAAGGATCGAAGACCAGTGATAAAGCGATAAACGATTCCAAGGTGGAAATTCCACTGGTTTTAATTTATTCAATTCATCGGTAATATTATTTGTTAAATCACCCTAATGTATAAAAAACGCGGTAAATTAAAATTCATGTTCTGGAAATTCCATACGTTTAGTATTTAAAATAAAATAAACAGATGATCTCTAAATTACCTGTTTGTTCAAATGATCTGGAGCAATGGTTGCAGAAGCAATGGACATTGATTTCATGGTATTTAATTCGATGTAATTGCTTGAGGACTGGGACCTGTCTAACGTGTATCCATCAATATCTGATTCTGGTTTTAATGTTTCGCTTAGATGTATAACATGTTCAACAATGCCAGAATTGTAAATGATCATGCTGATCCAGACAACCATCCATACCATAAAGGCACGCTGAAATATTCGAGTTCTTGCCCAGAAATGTACTAGACGTAAACGTTTTGGAATTTTGCCAAATGTATGAGTGTTTTGTGTATTTGGAGCTATGACATTCGTCGGGCCACTAGATAAACCATTTAATCTCGGATGAGATTTTGATCGGAAAATATTTGGTTTTCTATTCGTTATGGTCGTCGTAAATTGCTTACGCGTAGTTGGTATGTTGGGCAAGTGAAACTTCGACGTTTCATTAGACAACTCAGTCCGTCGGATATCGATAGCGAGGATCGTTGAAAAGAACATTATTTGCAGGAAGAAATCATTGACTAATCCCACAATGGCAAATATACAAAATTCTTGTATGGCTGGTACGAAAGTAAACAATCCAATTGTCAGGATTGTTACTTCTGTAAGCAAATTTTTGGTAATGGACCAACCCTCTTTGGAGAGGGCTTGAGCAACGCGTATTTTCACATCCAAATGTGCTGGAGTACTCACTACACTTTTGGTTAATACCAACACATTTTCTAGCCCAACTATAATCACCAAATATGGGAACACTTCTTTTCCACTTAAACTCAAT
This sequence comes from Bombus hortorum, assembly GCA_905332935.1. Lineage (NCBI taxonomy): Eukaryota > Metazoa > Arthropoda > Insecta > Hymenoptera > Apidae > Bombus > Bombus hortorum. The sequence continues at coordinate 6,245,322 of HG995203.1, forward strand.
GTTAAGCCAAAAAAAAAGCAAATACCCACAGTCATAGACAAAGAACCTATCACTGTTACTGTTGCACTAAAAGCTATTCCAATCTTTGATTTCACTAACTCTATTTTACGCACAGAGAAATAAACATAGAAAAACAAAGCAAAAAATGTCATCATCAGGGGGAAAAAGTCACTATAGTTAAATTCACCAGGATAAAGAATATGCAATGTTTCATCCATTGGAATGTAAGTAGCATTATCATTTTGCGTCTGATGAAGATGATAGTAACTTTTCAATCTATGTTGTAATCCTTTTATAAACCTGAAAATAAAATCAACCAAGTAATATGAAAAATAATTGTCAACTAATTATACTTGTCAATTAATTACTTACTCAGGGTCATAGTCCTTTAAGTAAATAGTTACTGCATATTGTAAAATCCTTTGTCTAAGTCGAATTGGATATCTTTTAATTCCAGTTTCTTTTAAATTCATTCCAAACATTACTTCGGCTAAACTAATTTTACCTTTTTGTAGATTCTGTGAAACATAATTTTACAATTATAGCAAATCATTTTTTGGATATTTTATTATTTCTGGACTTTATTCAATCCACTGTTGTCATACCTGGTATGAATATATAGTATTTATAAGATTTGTATCTTGTGCATACAGTTCAATACTTCGTTGCCATAGATTTGCAGGTGAAAGAACCAAACAATTGTATTCTGGCAAAACTTCCGACTTTTTGCCATTTCTTTTTTTAACTGCCTCAATATGTAAGCAGACTTGACCTAGTGTCTTTAGTCTAGGAGAAATAATAATAATAATAAAGACATAGCACAACATAGAGAGTCAATTAAAAGCAATCAACTTACGTTTTTGGATGCTGATAATTCTGTATGATTTCTAAAAGATTAAAAACTTCATACAGTGGACCTCTGAAAGCATCCATCAGTGTTAACTCCTCTGTCCATGGTATAACTCCAACCCTTAATACCACTTGTTGCACATAAAACACAGACTTCTCTGTATTGTTTTCAGGTACAATAGTATGGTTAATTATTGTCCTTGGCATGTTACCAGGCATTGGTAAATTAACCAAAGGAGAGCTATGGAAAAAGAAAATACCAATTATTTTTAATTCCTGTTATTTGTTGTAGGATACAAATGAAGCAGTATTACTAACCAGCATAGCAATACAATCGAGATTGCCAATGAAATGATTGCAATGGGATGAGACGAACAAAACAGGCCATGGGCATAATATAGCCCCGCCACCCTATCTGGTAAACTACGAAACATTTCACTTTAAGGCTGCCTCACTAACATGTCTTACATCGTGTAGATATACATATTATTAGCATATGACCTGAGAACATTTGAAAAAAAGATATGATAGGTACAGTAGTGCATAATATGCATGCACAAGAAAAGACATTCATAATAATATTTGCTAAAAAGAAATTCACAATAAATTAAATACAGTAGAGATTATGATTTATTGGAGCACAAGAAAGGACATTCATAATATTTGTTAAAAGGAAATTCGCAATAAATTAAATACAATGTATCATGGACTTATTGAAGCACAAGAAAGGATATTAATAATAATATAGAGATATAATAATAATCGCAATAATTTGAATATATCTAATCAAATATACGTATATGTAAACATTTACAGGGAATGATTTCAGAAAAGAAAAAGAAAACGTCCAACGTATTTTTCTTCACGTTATCAACGACATTACGCAATTGACGTATTATTCAATTCACATTTTTAGAGGAACGAAAGGTTCAATGATGCACGGCGTGCAAGGTTGCGACGAGCAAATGCGTTTTCGTCCAACCAAATCCATGACGCAATAAGCGGCACGAATAAAACGATGATTGGACACGACGAGAAAACAAGTCGACGTTGCACATCACTTACGTATGCGAATCACACTAATTATATCATTTCTCTCAGATCGGTCTCTTCATTTCAATTTACATCGTCGGACGAATAATCGACACAGTAACAAGTGAAAACGAGACTCTTTTTCCACACAAAATAAATCCACTATAAAATGTACATTATCACTCTTCTAGCACCATGCTAAAGAAGATTCTTCAAGTTGCACTCCACACGAATAATTTATACGCATGAAAAAAAACACTACTAGTGCGATGAAAAATATAATTTATCATACTTTATTTTCAGTAAAATCGAACAGATAATCCAGTAGGAAGTGTAGTTTTATGAAGATACAGATACGAGCTCGAACGATTTTGAGGTTAGGTTTGCCCGTCGTGGTTGCGCGTATATGTGTAGATGATAGTCGGAATTGATCTCGTAACGCGAAACGCGACGTAAAATGCGCAAGAATCAGTCACACGTGCTTTGAACCGTGCGTCATTCCTCGAATAAAGGAGAGCAGAGGCGAGTACGAGCACGACGATGTTCGAGAAACGACTTCGCAAACGAGATGAGTGTAACCAGAGAACCCGAACACGGCCGGCGTAAATTTCCTGAGTGCACTGGCCGGTTTCAATTTAACCCGCAACGACACTGCACAGAGTGGTAATTTATTTTTAAACGATCCGGTCGAGCCTCCGACTGGCGACCAATCGCAGGTGCATTAATGTTATGCAGCCCAGCTGAGCCCCTCTCGCGCCTTTTGCCACGCACGTGACAAAAAATTTGATAAATCTGTGGAATGAGACCGTCGACAAAGTGAACCAATTCTCTTGGCTTCACGTTCGCTTTTCTCCACCCTCTTCAACCCATCAAGGACTAACGTTGCGTCAAGGCAGCATTTCATTTGCAATTTATTTAATCAATTTTCATTATCGGATTCTATTTTTCTTTTTTAATACTTTTAATACTGTGTCCTAGGACCTACTTAATATTTTTTCATCGCTATTTTCTCCACCTTGATCTCACAATTTTATAAAGTTTAAACAAATTGAAGTATTTATAATATTATGAAAAAGTTTTGTGAACATATAATTTTTAAATGATATCATCAATAAGCAATTCTCGCATTTCAAATATTGTCATTAATATTGATAGATTGGGTAGATTAACATTTTGCACTGTACTTGTTTATTAGTGCATACGACAGAAAATGTATTAATTCTCCGGTTTGGCATAACGTGAAAAAGAACGAATAAATTTCTGGTTTTATTACTATTCTTAACACTATTTTTACATTGGGTGATTTATGTGATAGCTGTGTATATGTTCAACATATAATACGAATTAAAAAAGTGATATTTGAATCTAAAGAGCAGTAAAATGATTTATTTAATTAGACCATAATTGTGTAGGTTATTAGTACATTAAAAATAACTTGCAAAACATACTTGTCTATTCTTTAAACTTTCAAGTATAGATTAGGCTAGGTATATTTCTATACTTTATTATAAATTTCTATTAATATTATTATACATTCTGTTGTATAAATTTTATAGCCAAAAGTATGTAAATTAAATTGTATTGTGCCTATAATGTTTTATTATACAAATTTTCATATAAAATAAATAAAGAGTAATATATAGAAAGAGAATAGTATGATATATAGTACCTATTTCGAATTCAAATTCTATTTGGAGAAGAGAACGCGAGTGGCGCTAGTAGTTTCCGCGTTTTTCGCGTCGGTCGGTTTGAATTCGCGTTTTGTTGCACGATATTGTGAAAATTATATAGGAAAGTGACTTCAATTACCATAAATCTTTCTCAAAGAGTGATTAAAAGGTATACTATTGTATAAAATGTTATAATTTCGCAAACAGTATCGATAATTTATTTCGTTCAATGTTTGTTACTTCGTATGAGAATATTACTGACGCTTTGCACGTTCAATTTATTTTCCACTTCTGACGCTGTAAATTCGTCTGTTCTAGGTTTAATTCAACTACTGGTGCAATATAACAGGAATAAATCTAAGTGGAGTGAAGTAGGAAAGAAGTAGGAAGAGTAAAGCAGCCGTTAATTTAACAAAATGGAAAGCATTGTCGTAGGACCAAGTAATTGGTGAGTCTAATTGAATTCTTTTTATGTGTGAGTAGAAATGTATGCGTGCGCAGTAACAGAGATATTATAACGTTGCAATATTTCTAAAATAATGAAGCTATATAAATATGTATAATATCCCAATATATAAGAAAAATTTTTATTTCTGTATGTATTTTTTCATACGTACTTAATACCTTAATTATAAAAAGAAAGATTATTGCATCAATAGAAACCTTTCGGCCAATTACAGAAGGTCATTCAGACATATTTGCTTTTTTTATTATGTTTATTCTATCTTGTCTTGGTAATATTTTATAGTTAATCACGATTATGAAATTCGGTGGTCAACATTAGTTTTTGATGCAAATTAATTTTTTTTTAGATATCACAAAAAATAGAGAGATGAAAAAATAAGATTTTAATTAGTGTAAATGAAGTGAGCATTTGTCAGGATTACGCAAGAAGAATGTTATACTTGAATCTTTGAGCTTGAATCTGAATCCAAATGCTAGTTCAAATTTACATATTTTTTTGGAAAGTTATACAGATATTGAAAGACACAAATTCTTATCGTTACAGTAAAATTCAATTTTTTCCATGGACTAAAGTTACCTTTATCATATAAATTTAATCATTAATTATGTTTATTATTTTATTTTGATCTTGCAATTCCCAAATGACAATAGAGTTGCAACAATTTTTTAAAATAGAAAATACACGTAATTCTTTAATTCTTTAAATAAATGGTATTCGTAATTTTGAAATTAATAAAAAAAGACCAAATATTAATTACGTTTAATGCATTATTAAAAAAGGAAAAGGTTACAAATAGTTAAGGAACGTCATCGCATTCAGCACAGAATAATCGTATTTTAAAGTGATTTGCACTTTGAACGAGAATACGCTGGATCAAGCTGTACAGAATATTCTGGACACTCGACGTTCTAACTTGACGCTCAGTCCAAGTAAAGGAATCGATGCTCACCGCAGATTTATTAAAAATAAAAATTCCCCGATAGTCATGCAAACTGTATTACGTTTGTAAAATAATCCAAATATTTGATTTTGCTTTTTAGTAGAAAAATAATTGAAAGGAAAGTTTCTATCTATCAACAATAAGTGCAAGATCCAGCTTTCATGTAAAGATCCAAATTTTTTAGAAAATTGCCCATTATTATTGTATAAAAAAATATTGCATAAAATTGTTCCCCTTCCTCGATAATTTGAAATTTTTCAAAATTTGTTAGGATTTTGGTATAAATAAAAATTCTAATTTTTACAAAATTCAATTTTAATTTTATTTATTATTTATTTGATTTCACGGTATTAACATTTCTAAATGAGTATTATATTTTAAACGATTCCTTCTTCTAATAAAAAAATTTCTCAAAGGCCGTAACTGAATTCCAAAAATTCTCGCTGACCTCGAAACAAATTAAAGCCTCAAGATAGAATTCTAGTTTTATCTGAGAATTTCTGAATCGCTTTAGAGTAAGATGAAGTTTTCTCAATCTTTTTACCAATTTTGAACCAGTTGGATCAAAAGTTACACGACGAACACGTGCTGCACAGTTTTGAGCCAGACTGCACAGCCTACGAAGCTTTGAGCTTTTTGGACAGCCTTCCGACTGTGGCCATCTAATTTCGCAGCCGCTTAGTTATTTTTGCAAGCTCATCCACCCAATATCGTTGCTTAAAACAGAACAGCCCGCGTGTATTCTATGTTATTCTACAACTATATTCTTCTATTTAGAAGATTTATAATAGAATCTTTTGTCTTTTAATTACTCAGATTTTGTATAATTCTCATGTAAAAGTTTAGATATTTAGAACTATCTCCTTCTATTTTGTCAACATTTTTAGAACAATTTATAATAGGACATTTTGTCTTCTAATAGCTCAGGTTTTACATGATTTCTAGATAGAGAAGTCTCAACATTTTTAAGTTGCACTTAACTCTAGAAGCCTAGAAGATTCTTTCAGATCTAGACTAAGTCTGGACTCTTTCAGTTCTAAGGCTTTCACTATTTTCTCAATTTTAGATTCTCCAAATATATCTTAAATGAAATTTTTCATTTCAACATTTCAGAATCATTTCTACATTATTTAATATTTAATATTTCAGGGAGAAAAGTTTAAGAGACTCGTCTTTCTTCTTTTTCCTTTTACCTCTTAGTTATTAAGATTTTATAGAAGTAAATAAGTTTTTTAATACTGTTTCAATTCTAGATTTCTCAAAGATGCTCTGAATGAAACTTCCCATTGAAGGAGCCTCCAATGATCTTCCACTCTTGAGTTCTTTGTTCTCTGCTTGAAGAGATTTATTATTATCACCTAGACAGTGTCTAGACACAGAACAAGTGTGTCAAAGAATCTTCTTCAAAGAGATCTTCAAAATTGTTTTACTTTTACATTGTAAGAAGCTCTTTGTTGCATCTTTATTATGAAATTTGTGATTATGGATTTTTCTTTGTCCCTTACTTAAGAAGGATCACTATTATCATCCAAATACTTTGCAGTAACCTACAGTTCTGCTTATGATATAGTTCCAGATGCTGGTGGATTCAGCTAACAAACAATTTTGGATATTTGCTGTCATTAACAATAATGGAAAATTTCTGATTGCGAGATACTTCTTGGGCATAAGTTTGAAGTGTGAAGGTTATCTGCTACTCTTCATGACTGACAGATATGAATTTCGTGTCACGCGTGTACCTCATGATTTGGCTCATCTATAGCTGTTCTACATTTTTGGACACTGACTTTTGTGTCCCCTCTTTGGAATAAATTTCTCTTCCTAGTTGAATGCTGGAATATTCCATTTTAGCAAATCTTACTTCAGAATCTGTCACGTAATAAGAACAAAAAAACCACAGCGCGTTAAAACTTGTTTCTCCCTATCACAGTATTCTCTCTATCAAAATAATGTAATTTACTAATTACGTAATCGTGATAAAATCGTACACAAATCATTTCAATGTGGCAATAAAGTAATTAAAGTTCTATGCTTCTCAGGCTTGCCTTTTAACCCATATTATATCACATTGTTGAATTTGCATACAAAATCATCATAATTAGTTTAGATATGCATGACTGACCTTCTTCACCATTTGTTAATAAATCTTTAACATTATCTCTCTACTATCTATTTCATTAAATAGAATCCATGTTTCACTTGTGCTTTATTCAAAGCCAAGATGATTTTTCATTATTGATATTCCATGCATTCCTGGGAAATTAAAATTTCAATATTAATCTATCTTCACAAAATGTTTACTTCTTGTGTTGTCTATCTTAAGAAAAGTCGAAACATGTTTGTGAATTGATTACATTTGAGGCCTTCGCAGCAAAAATAGATCATAGCATATATTTTCTGAACGTGAATTTATAATTTTACTTTATTTCAACAAGTTGCATGAATCGTACAAAAATACTGAAATGCGTATTTTCTAAATGGAATCAGTTATCGTATAGAATATATATTTATAGATATAACGTTGCTATAACAGTATATATAATTATATATATATATACATAACATATTATTCAACATATACATTAGTTAGGGAATTATTTGTTTCACCAAATATTAGAATTGAATTTTCCTCTAGATGCCACTTTATAGCATCGAATTCTATATTTTATTATATATTTATTATATTTAAGTTACAATATTATCAATTTAATAATCGTTCTCATGTCCCATACAGGGTAGAGAAATTTGATGCTTTGTAGAACCGTGCAATCTGTATGAGGAAGCCCATTTACCGAACTTGTTCGAGGTGCAGTCTGATCTTCGAGCAACATTTTTGCTTTTCAACATTCATATTGACGTACATCCACGTAATATTTACCGTGAATATTTATGAGAATCCGCTGGATGGAATTAATTACATGAACTTACCGACGCAAAGCAGCGCCTCTTTTTATCTGCTTTCCTCATGTTATATATTGCTATGAACTACGGGTGAACAGTTTCGTGTTCGATTATACAGTGCACAATGTTGCACGAAAATCTGCCTTTCTACACGCGCGGGTTCTTTGGATCATGACTGTTTTTTGTGCTCGACATACAATGTTTGCATTTCTTAGAAACGAGCTTCCACCATGTTAAATTACGTCAATATATTTCCGTGTTTCTATTTCCTGATTCCTGCCGTGTTTATTCATTTCATTCTTTTTCTAGACTAACATTTTCTATTGCTTATATCGAAGATCTTCTGCTGAAAAACTGATGATTTAGGTGCTGTACTCTGACTCGACAATTTTTTCAAAACTCAAGGTTTTGCTAGATTGGTAAAATCTTGAAATTTTCTAACGAACAGATCATTTACTATATATATATATATATTTATATTTATATTATATATTATGATATATTATTATCATAATTTAATAATTATTATAATATTATTATAATATATATTATAATATATTATTATTATTATTATAATTTAATAATTATTATATTATTATAATATATATATTATATATTATAATATATTATTATAATATATATATATATATTTCTGAGAAATTTCGAGATATTTTTTATGAGAAATAAAGTCTCCAAATGTTCTGGGAAAAGAATTATTTGAAATATAATCAAAATTTGCAAATATTCCAACAGGCTTGTTTCAAATAAATTTTGAGAATTTTCTATCCAAATATTACTTAATGGATAATTTCTGTTTCGAAATTGTACGATCGTTTATTTCTTTATTAAATTGCATAATCACGGAATTTATAATTTGCTTTCGAAAGACGAATGTCATAGTGTGTCTGAAATTGGAAGAGACGTGGAATAGAATGTACGCGATCCCATAATCATTGTATAAGGCAGACAACGAAATTCTCGATTCTGAATTTTAATACCCGCTGAGGTCATACTTGTTAATTATTATTTATGTAATTCCTTTTTGTTGATACACGTTCCGGGTGAGTGGTTGGAGACGAGGGCGAATTATGGAAATACGATGAAATAATGTTTCACTTACGTACGAATTGTCGTCGATGTCATTATCGCATAATATTATATAAAGATTAAGAATATATTCTATACTATGTATCGACGATAATTTTTACCACGCAATCGCGTTTTTGTTCCATGCTTAATGCCTCGTCAACTCTCCAATTGCACGATTTTATTATTACACCATTCAAAATATTAAACTAAAAGAGAGAAATAAAAATTTCTCCTCCGCAGAAGAATTATTCCAAATCTTCTATTAACGATAGTAAAATGAAAGAAGAAGAGATACTAATTTATTCTAGCGAAAGGTATTAGAATTAAAGTTTCATTTTTGTAATAGAATTATTCCAAAACCAAGTAGTTACTAACAATGTTTATTAATTGAAACGCTTGTTGGTTGCTGATGCTGATGAAACGATAATAAGAAAATTAGAAATTAAGTTCCCTTTCTACAGTAGATTTACTTCCTCTTCTTCTTCTTTATTTATCTGACACATATATTTTAACACTAATGACAGAAAACAGAGAAGAGAGACGTTAGAATACTTTATCAAAAGCGGAAATAAACATCTGCCCTTGAAAATGGAATTATTCCATATTCACTAACGACCAAGCTACAAGAATTAAAAAATTATCGCATTTCAAACAAACATAAGTAATTCAAAATCCGGCTACTTCGTATCAATTCTTATAATCCTCAAGGCAATCTCAAGCTACGTAATCCATCGTTAGAAAATTTCCTTGACACCTAACCTTTGCTGCACAACAGTATGGAATTATTGGACACTGGGTATAGCTGGGTCTGTTATCCATTCAACGCAAGACGAAAGCATGTTTTCATCGCTGGTGAGCGTTTGAAGTCGGATTAACTCCGCATTGTTAGCCGGTATCCATCTCGACCATTCCATTATCCCGCTGATTGACGTACCTAATTGCATCAATTGCGTAACAAATGGAAATTGGGCTGCTGTGAAATGGTCAATGCCGCGTGCTGGAGGCGAGCGTCTGCGCCGATACACGCGGCGCGAAAACGCGCAACAAGAAACACTTCCTTCGCTTATTTATCGTGTTTTAGGAGAGAGTAAGAAGTTGGTTATGGAGGTTAGGTTTGCATTACGAGCGAAGGACCACCGGCTGCACTCTGGTGGTTGATTTGACAAATTACGGTAAATAACCTGTTATGGTGACGTTGACCCATGAGCGACAGATTGGGAGGTGCCATCACTCATACACATTATATTATTATATTATGTATACGAATGGATGCCATGAGAGGCGATCGAGAGACCATTTTGATGCAACGACGAACGATGAGTTAATTGGGGATTAGGTTTTTTAGCGTCAGGCTGACGTTTCTGGTATCGAAATTTTCTTTTAATAGGATTACAATGGGTACAGGGGAGGCAGGGGGAACGTCGATTTTAACAAAAATTCTGAGAATGTGGAGTTTAATATTTCTTCGTATGCTGCATACGTCGCGTTAATTGAAATATAAATTTTCCACCTGTACGACGTATTTCTTATTCTGTACGGTTAAATGCGTTGTATCGTTACAAAGTTACAGGTAAATTTATTCAGAATAAACCGAAGAATAAAATGTTTCACTCTGTGTAATGTCTAATGTCTAAGATATAAAGTTGTAAAATTATGTGTAATAATAAATGTTCGTTTTCTGGGAAATATGATAAATATTCCTAACAAATATAAAAATTTCATACACGTATGTTTGGGGTTAGGAAACTAATCCTTAATATGGTGTAAATTATTTTTCGATCTTAAATGTGGAAATTATAATTGTGCACGGAAATTGAGATCTTCTCGGATGAATCAAATTTATAGCTTTCTAGATATTCTAAATAAATACAAGTTATCCTAAAGTTTCTTTCGTTTAAAAATTGTGAGGTTCATCATGAGAGACGAATGAAGTGTTAACTGTAGGTTTCTGGGTACGAAGATAGTTTGAAAAAGAGATCCAGATGTCGAATAAAATAAATACGACTTTAATAATAAATATTATCATACGAGTATCATAAATAATAATAAGAAAAAGATCACGAAAATAACGAATAAAATTCTTAATGCTTTTCTAATATTTAATTATACTTATATATATAATATTTTCTTATTATATTATATATAATATAATATTTACTTATACAGAAAAGACGAAAGTATTTAGAATACTCGAAGGATGTTTCGCAATCTATTAAGAGCGTCAAAATAACAAAGTAAATATTTTATTACGACACTAAAGAAACCGAGTTCGATGATATAAATTGATATGAAAAAACTGTAAACGTAAATGTGTATTATTGCTTAATAAGTAATCTAATCAACCATTATCAACAATAATTCGTCATCAGCATAAAATAATTAACAAAACTGGTGAATTCATAATTATGAATCTATCTAATTAGAAAATACAATTTCCAAGAATTCTCTATATTATAGCACCGTGTTGCATCATGCAATTTAGATTGATATTGATTGATGATAAAGTGAACTTTTTCACCGGATTTACCCAATGATCCGATTTGTTGATTTTAGATTTCACAAAAGTGCGAATTTTTGGTATAACTTCGGTTCAATCCGTTATCTAATCTCTTAAAATGTTATTTGATCGTCGATAATGCTTAATTCAGACGAAATGAGTTTATACACAGTAGAAAATAGCACGAACATCGATTCCTTCGATCGATAAGCCAAACTTAATTCATTGCTATAGTTTCTCCATACTAAACGTTACCACAAAAAAAAAAAAAAGAATTTAACGGAATTAAATAAAAGAAATGTTCCTTGCACATTAAAATTCCTCTTCGATTTATTTGAAATCTTTTAAATTTCCAACTTAGTACGCTGATTTTTGTCGAGAAACGTGCAACTAAGTGATTGCGGATTTTGTCAATAGATGGTAACGATAAAATCCGCAATCACTTAGTTGCCAACACAATACTTACGCAAGGATTCGAACGTCGAGATTCAGATAATTTCCGAGAGCACAGGTTGGCTATCAATTTTTCTTTCAAACGTTTAAAACAAGTTTCACGACGTTCAAAAAGTTTAACGATCGTTTATCACGTTTGAGTAGTACGTTGAGAAATCGCTATGTAAATGATTTTTTTCTACAAATATTTCCTTTGCCTGAGAGGAATACTAAATTATTCAGGTTAAATACATTGAAATAATCGTAGGACTGTAATAGAAACGATCTCTGTCTAATTATAAATTATAATATGAATTAACCATTTTTTTATATATATATATATATACATGTTATGCAGTTTATCTGACCATGAAGTGCTTTTGCTATTGTTACGCGCAAGCAGAGACGAGTATTCGTCTCTCGCATAAGCATAGATGACGTACGTACGTACATCCGTACCTGTTTTGTGACATAAGTTCGCAATTTTATTTCGCATCGCCGATAGAGTCGCGACCGATAACGTCAGTTTCTTTCGTCATGAGAACTTGCAGTTGAAATTGGTTCTCGCAGGTGGCGCCAGCTATCGACGCTTTGCTGTTACCGTTGATCAGTCGTCTGCGGTGTTGTCTATTATACTAGTTCGAGATTGGTTTCCGATAAATCATTGTCGACGTTGTTATTAAATCACAGACGAGGCACAGGATAGACGCGACATGCGAAACTTCTGCGCATCTCGTGTCTTGCGGATTACAGGGTCCCCTTACCATTTTCGTTTCGCGTGCTACGTTATCGATTCGGTATGTTACTGGTACCGACGAGGTGCAGATTGGTTTGAGTTAAAAATACGAAACTGAGGCTCGAGGATAACTACGCGGCTGAAAATTGAGATTTAAAAGCGAGGCTTGAAACTAAATCTTGAAATAAAGATCGAGCCCTTTGTAGCTTATAACCCCCGCCGTTTCTCCTCGTCCAAGAATGAGACTTAAAATTCAATCAAAGTATTGGGGGTCGGCAACTAAGTGATTGCGGCTTTTGTCATTAGGTGGTAATGACAAGATCCGCAATCACTTAGTTGCCAACATTGCTAAAGGACTGAGACAAGAACTTTGCATGATCTAGATTGGACTGCGTTGTCCGTGGTTCTCAGCTTGCTATTCTTTTGCGAAGATAGTTAATCGATTAACAAGAATGTAATACAAAGGTTTACCTTTGTGAAAGAATGGCAATTATCAGGTCTCAGTACGAGACCTACCCATGAATTACTCAACGTTACACAGAAATCTCGATATCGAAGCTATTAGCAAGAATTCTGACGCTACTTACTCATAGGCGATAAACGAAAGATAAATATATGATAGATAAATGATAAATGGAGATAAATATTTCGCAAACTAAGCTGCCAAACATCTATATGCCACACAGCGATTACATCGATCGTCGGTAATTCGGAACATTGTACGGTAATCCGCAATCCTATTGGCAACATTTGTATAGTTTGAAAGGAAGGAAATGAAACGAAGCCACCGACACTCTATGCATAATTCCGTGTGTAACAAAGGGAAATTCGAATCGTTCTACTAAACTCTGACATTCTATTTTTGCCACGCTTCGTATCTTTCGAAACGTCAGAAAATGGTATACTTTAATCTGACTCAGCTGAACTTCCTTTCAACACGAGAAAAAGATCGGGTTCAATTAGAGAATAAAATAAGATTCGCGGAGCATCCGAATTATTCTATTCATTTTCTAATATTTACGCTAGTATTTCGAGATACTGATATTTGAAAACCGATGCAAATTACCTGGACCCACCACGGTCAGGTGACCATCCCTGGATCATATTATACAGGGTGTTCGGGTAGGTGTGAGGAAATTTAAGGGATGATTGTAGAAGCCGAAATAAGTCGAAGATCAAGAATACAAAAATCGCGCTTTCGGCTTTGTTTCTTAGTTATCGATAATGAAAAATCGGTTGGACTGTGCCTGCACGCGAGCAACCCGCCTTACACGAGCGAAAGACGGTTAGCCTACGCAACGGGGCGCGCAGTGGTTCTCAAACCAAACGACAAATGAGCAGCAGTTTGTCTCGTACAAGTCGTAGAGAAGAAGACCATGAGATGCAAAAGAGATGGTAGATTGAATATTAAGCCTCTTTACTCATGGAAACCCATAAGAGGTTTAGATGGAGTTATTTAACTTTAGAATGCTGCATTCTTATTTATACTTTACTGAGCACCAAAAGTACTTATTAATAATTACACTTGTAAATTAGGTTTGAATCATATTTTATTAATTTAATGTACCATAGATGTACTGATACGAGCACCTAGTCAGGATCGCAGCCAATTAGCTCATATTATTTGCCATATAATTAATAATTGTATCAGTTATACTTCGCTGTATAGTGATACAATTAGTAATTACATATCAAATAATACTGATTGCCCGGGTCTCACCACGAGGAGGTGCTGCGAGTGGAGACCCACCCTAACCGCGACCCATCCACCCTCCATTTACGCGAAAAAATCTAAAATGTATTTATCGTCAAATAAATGCTCCTTTTGCTGTGCGTTCGTACAATGTTCGAAACAAACAGCAAAAGGAACTTTGACATGAAAAACCGACGCGGAAACTAAACCTGACTAGGACTCGTGCATTTAAAAATCCAATATATGCAATGCCATGCTTTTACTACCATGCCATACTTCTTACTACTGTATCAACCTATCTATTGGGTTGGCAACTAAGTGACTGTGGATTTTGTCACCACCTAGTGACAAAACCCGCAATGTTGCCAACCTAATCCTACCTATTACATATATTTTATCTACTTACATAGATCACAATCTCAAAGTAACCTACCTAACCATAAATCACAGCTACGTAAGAGTCTAAACATCTACTTAACCTGTCTACGTATAACCTAAATGTAACAAAGGGAAAGGGAGGGGATAATGTCAGGGGTATGAGAGACCTTTTCGCACAAGAGATTCGATAGCACGAAAGAGGGACTTGACGAGAACTCGATGCTATAAAAGACTGAGAAAGAAATTCAATCTGCGAAAGATTAGTAAAATTCTAAGATTGGTAAATTCTATTAGTAGCACTTAGATTAGTAAAATAAGTACAATTATTGAAGATACTACGTGATATTCAAAAGTGTAATTGGAATGCATTTTATGTAAATTGGTAAATCTGAAACAAAAGTTTTCTGGATTAGTACTTGGAAAAAAAAACTCAGACAGCTTTGAAATGAGAATATTTTATTCGTAAAAAATAAAATAATAATTGTCAATTAAATTGAATTGCTGTTGATAAATTTTTGGAAAAAAAATAATAGGGAATCATTTGTATTTTTTTTAACGAAAACTAGGAAATTTGAACGCGAGTATTTCAGGTAACTGAGTTTCAAGTAATTGAATTTGAACAGAATTGAAAATTGGAAATCTGGTTTGAATATAAAGATGAGAGAAAAACCGATTAATATAAAATCGCTTGCTTTGTTTTTTAACATTTATTGTCTGCTATTTTTATTTGTTTTTCTTGTTGTTATTTTCTTCAAATTAAAATTATTATTATATTGTCATTTATCGTTATCTTATTGTTATTTCTCATGGAATGTTTTTGTTATCGTTACATTCTTCCTATTTATATTATTATTATATTGTTATTTATTGCTATATTATTCATATTTACTACAGTTAACAATCCGAAAGATATGCACATAAATCATTTTGTGCAAAATTGTTGTTACAAACGAACGGTGGTCGCGAATGAACTTTTGTTTCACGCAAATGAAATTCGAATATTTATAAAATTCTATATTACTGTCAAAAGATTGAAAATATCGCGGTCGAAAAGATCCTAAAAGTTATGGTTCTAAGAACGAACGATCAACAGCATTAATTCTAACAGCAATGAATTAAATTTTAAAAAATATTTCAAGCCTTCGTAGCAACATTAAGATATCTCATTATAATAGTTTGTTACGCATGAAATCGCTCACAATTTCATACATCTATATATATATATATGGATTAAATAAATATATAAAATATAATTTAAAAAATATATGCATATATTACATTCATAATAAAGTTCTGTATTTTAGCAGTCATGGTAACGTTCATGCTGACAAAGGAATATGTCTTGTAGCAGTATTTTCAGTAATAAACGTAGTAATAAGGGGCATATTAATAAAAAGCACGTTAATAAGGGGCACGTTTATAAAAAGCACATTAATAAGGGGCACGTTTATAAAAAGCATATTAATAAGGGGCACGTTTATAAAAAGCATATTAATAAGGGGCACGTTAGTCAGGGGTGCATTAATAAGGGGGACATTAAGGGGTGCGTTAATAAGGGGGACATTAAGGGGCGCATCGATAAGGGGGACATTAAGGGTCCCACTAATAAGAGGGACATTAAGGGGCGCTGAAAAAGAAACAGCGCAGTAGCCAGAAGGGCTACTAAAATTCGATCGTGTTCCACTCTATGTAAACCCGATCAACAAACCGTGAGTGGAAGGGAATATTCTTATTTCGCAACGCTAATTTACTACTAATATTTATGAAGCAGAAAATTCCCAAAATCAAACGCGACGAGTGCTTCGTTTTATATTTGCAATATCAATTAATCTACTATTAAAAAAAAAAAAAAAAAATTCTGAAAATTCCCGAAATTTAATACGCAACGCTAATAAATAAAAATCTACGCACTCGTATTTAAGCAATACGCAACACTAATAGCGAGTGATCGCAATGCAACCATTTAGGAGGTTGCCGATCAACGATCACATTTGTACAGCTCTTGCAGCTGTACCGTGTGATCCAGGAACAGTGTCCGACAAATGCAGTCGGAGGGTTTGGGCATTTTATAAACGCAACTCTACTTAAGAAAACGCGATCATTCGTTATCGCAACGCTAAAAGGAAAAATAAGTAGAACTCGCGATGGAACCATATCGCAACGCTAACTCTTATAGTGAATTTAATGAAAATTACTATTTACTATATGAAAAAGCTACTTGAAATATTCTGATATTGCTACTTGCAATACTATAAAATTAATTGACAACTAACATTTTTATAATTTAATTTTAAACAATAGAAAACAGGATAAATTTTGACACGTATAGTTTAGTAAGTATAAGAAATTCTAAATATGCATAATAAAATTTGCAAAAGACAATCGCGATATCGTAATTCGCAATTCTAAAGCAAACGCGATTATCATTTTATCGCAACTCTAATCCAAACCGTAATCATTTTCTCGCCACACTATTAAAAATCCGCGATATTATTTCGCAACTCTAATGCAACCCGTAATTAATTTATCGAAACACTAATGAGAAAAATCGCGAGTGGAGGGCTGACATATCGCAGGGCAACCATTTAGGAGGTTGCCGATCAACGATCACATTTGTACAGCTCTTGCAGCTGTACCGTGTGATCCAGGAACAGTGTCCGACAAATGCAGTCGGAGGGTTTGGGCATTTCGTAAACGCAACTCTACTTAACAAAACGCGATCATTTCATTATCGCAACGCTAACTCTTTTAAAGTGAATTCAATGAAAATTACTATTTACTATATGAAAAAGCTACTTCAAATATTCTCGTATTGCTATTTGCAATACTATAAAATTAATTAAAAACTAGCAGTTTTATAATCTAATTTTAAACAATAGAAAACAGGATAAATTCTGATACGTATAACTCTCTAAGAGATTCTAAAAATTCATAATAAAAATTGCAAAACACAATCGCGATATCGTAATTCGCAACTCTAAAGCAAACACGATTATCATTTTATCGCGACTCTAATTCAAACCGTAATAATTTTCTCGTCGCGCTAATTAAAAGCCGCGATGTTATTTCGCAACTCTAATTCGACCCGTAATTAATCTCTCGCCACACTAATAAGAAAAATCGCGATTTGCCCAATGGGACGATGGACCGATATACATCGGCCAAAAACTACTACTACTACTACTACTACTACTACAAACACTAAAAGCGAGCATAGTGACAAAGTAGTAACGACAATGACTTCCCATGCTCTGGATGACCCAGAGGATGGGTAGCCATTGGTAGTTGCCCTCTTGAGTGGCAGTTTGCCGGGCCTCTTCGGCATATAGCCTCTTCTTTCTTCGAGCGCAATGCCCGCTGAAACTTAAATCTAAGCTCGAGACTTCTAAATCGCAAACAAAAAAAAAATTATAAAGGTAAAATAAAAATATAAACCGCGGAAGCTGATCGAAGTGCGCATGGACTGGCCAACGATCACAGCTGCGATCGTTGCCCACTCGCATGTGCGTGCTCGAGCGATAAACGTTCGTTTCGAGCCCATTCGCGACCGCGACCGCGAAATTCGAAAAATCGATAGGCAAAACCAGAGACGAGAGCATGCTCTACTCGTGCCAGTTTCACCGTCGATTTTTCAAATTAGATTTCCAGAAACAGGTTGGTCACACGAAAACGTGCCTACCCGACCAGAGACTGTGCCAACCTGCCCGGCCCTACCTACTTATAATTAACAGACACACCAGAAAGTATACTACCTATCCTACCTAGCGCTATATTTAAAAAATGGCAAAACGAGCACACCAACACACTCGCTCCACGGTTCTCACACAAACGCCCGGGCGCAAAGGTCCTACACTAGAGAGGACGTCCCGGGACGCCTCCGACACCCGAGCTTAACACACACACGCACACTCTAAGGTACGTACCTTTTTCCTGAAATCGACTGACGAAGGCTAGCGACCATTGCGTGAAACGCGATAAAACACGTTTGAGGGAATCATATTTTGAAAATAAATATAAGTAAAGTTGAAATTCTAATTGCAATTGATGGCAATATCAAGAGTGTGATTACGCTTAATCGTGTGGATGATATTATCAGAAATTGTAACTGTATCGAGACTTAAATTGAATTACATTGTCTCGACATTTTTAATATTTGAAGTTGTAAGGAATGGGAAAAAGCGACGCAATTCCACGGCCTAACCACACACACACACATAACGTGGAAAATACGTCGTGCACGATACACTAACGCATCGTCAGTCGCTGAGAAATTATTAGATTACTTAATTCTAGATCATCGTGCCCAATGTCTTTCTCCCATTCAAGTAGCACCTGGGCACGTGAATGAGATCCTGACAATGGGCACGGAAAGGGTTAAACCTGAAAATCCTGATCTAGAAAGATGATTAGTTTGTGTAATTTTTATTTAACGGACTAACGTTCTTCGATTTTGTATTTTACTACTTCGTTTCTGATTAAATCTACTTTATTAATTTAATAGTAACTAAGTAACTCTACCTTATTAATTTAATAAATCAGAACAAAATTTTAATACTGCGAAAAAGGTAGCGTTAATTGAAAAAGACTGAGACTCGATCAAATGGAATAATTGACTGTAAATATATTACTAGGAAAGAAATAATCTCAGGCGATCTCTTTATCAAAGCATATACTCGAAATTGCGGAAGCAGTGTTCAAAATTATTGCTTTGATTCAAAGATCTGCCTGTCGCGAACTGTCTTCTTGCACGTAAAATTTCATTCTTGTACGGGAAAACATGAATTTTAACTCATATTTGAAATTCTAGCCGAAATGAAATAAACGAAAGTGACTTAATATTGTCACCATCAATTCATCGCTTAAGATCAAGTATATGTATGTCATACAGGTATATTCGTGTAGATATTTGCCATTCGCAAATATTCATACGGAATATTAACATGCATATTTCTAAATAACACGAATATATTCTCAAGTGTATATGTTTAACCTAATTATTAAAAAACTAATTATTATAATCGCGATGTGCAAGAAGACCTATCCTAAATTAACAAATTTCTAAAAAGAATGTTACTACTCACGGGTATAAAAAATACCCGCGGTCACTATGCTCGCAAAAAATTCTACTTAATACAACCAGTCACCCGTGCCGATTCGGACCTTTCGTCCTACGACATGATTGAGTGACCGGAGGAAGAAAAATGCATGCGACTCACCGTTCGAAGCGGAGAAACAGTGGACGTACCATGGATGCTGCGCTATCCTAGCGAATATCATCAGGGAGACTAACATCAGGCAGGAACCGTGTAAGATCCAGTGGTAGAAATGGAGGTTGCGAAAGATCTGTTACAGAACAAAACACGATGAATGATCGCTGATTATTTAAAAAGTTGGAGATAATGAAAAATGAAGGTTTATTAACTTTAGTAACTTTAGTAGTAATAAAGATCGAAATTCTAATAAACTTTGATAAGTATAAAAAACTGAAACTCTAATGCGAAAGTTTAAAATCTGAAAGTTAAGAATCCAATGATTTCTGAAGTATCTTAGTCATTTGTTTCATAATTCGGTATTGAGACTTTAACACTTATTCTATTTTAATGAAAGAATAACCTCAGAAAATGCCAACCTCCCAAATTTTCAATCGAATTGTATTTTTCAATTGATAGTGATTAAAGAAAAATATACAGAATAGACATAATTGAAGTACGATATGTAGAAATACTCACATTCTTGGCTTTTAAGCCACCATTGAAGCATTCCCAAAGAAGACAAAGAAGTTGAAGCTGTGATACGTCTATAACAAAATATAAAATATCATTAATATGGTTATTACATAATAAGAAACATGGAACCTTAGCAATAATAAAGACTATGCTCTAATAAGTATGTAAATTGTTCGAGAATAAAACATTCAGTGATTTTTGATACGTATCAGACAGTTTTATTGTACTTTAATGTTAAGACTTTATGACTTTATTTCAATTAAAAAGAACATTTACAACTTTCTAAATTATCAATCATTTTCAATTTATAATTAATAATATTTCAAACAAAATATACTAAATAGAACAAATTGAAATACAATATATAAAACTACTTACATTCTTGAGCTCCTGGAGAGGCTTTATCCTCTTGAGGGAGGCACTGACTCTAATACCGAAAACGAATATTCAAAAAAATAAATATAAAAAAAAAAAATATATATAAAAGACTACGTTACCGCGACCGCTTAAATTATGATCGGCGAACAAGAACTCTAATATCGCGTACGAATTTGATTAATAAAATTTTACTACTTTCGCGTGTGATTATTCGATCGAATTTAATCAAAACTATTGTGGTTTTAATATATTGAAAAGAAACTATCGCGTAGCAAACACTGACTCTACGACCGCATTGCGCGCGGTCACAAATATTCTCTGAAAATAAATCTGTTTAATGGCGGGTTGGGTGTGGGGTGGGGTGGGGTGGGGGGTGGGAAGGAGCGAAACATCGTTTCGACATTTTCTTTTTTTCCCTATCGAACGTTTATTTAGAAAATACTGCTATCTTTTTACACTTAAAAAATTATTTTTAAGAAATTGGAATAAGTTTGAAAAATATTATTTGGTTGAAAATTGTGAGATATTTTTCGATAGCGAACAAATGCTTACGAATACCGCGAATGCAATGCTATCGTTTGCTAGAATTATACTGTTCGCTATTAGAATACATACTGTGAATTTTCGTTATTAGAATACGAAATATACATTCCACTAATACGCCATAGTCGCGTGTTATAAATATTGGAAAATATTTGCAAGAATTCAAAAGTTCGTCATTAAATATACTTAAAGAATACTGCACAAACGCGCGCGATACAAGTTACAATGTTGCATATACTTATGACGTTAACTGTAGTAAATTTATATAATATAACAAAATAATCTGATTTCGATACGGGAATGTTACAATAGCTATGGAAATAATGAAGTTGTTAAGATTTCTATGTTTCAAACTCTGTCTACAAAAACAATCCAACTTGAAACAATAAGATAATTGGTTAAAAATTCGTATCAAATGAGAGAATGATTTTCTATATCGGAAATAGAACAATGATTTATTTAATTGGTTTTACTTTCATCTTAGTATTGCAAATAATTAAGAAATTATATTTAAAATATATTTTCAAATAAATATAAATTGTATATCGAATGTTATTCATGCTCGAATAAAAAGGCAACAGAATCGTTCATACGGAGCTGTCTGAATTAAAATAAATTAAACATCACCAAATTTCCATGAAAATTCATCGGATCGATCGTTAATCGTCGTTACAAATATAGTAATGAAGAACCGACGCCACCAATAAGTTGGAATACGTAACAAAGATGACGCAACACATGTTATTGGTACGAAATCAGACGACTGAAAGACTCCTTGCACCTTAGTTTTGCTGAGCAACTTCCGAAGTGGTGGGGGAAGGGCGAAAACGCAGAAACAGGTGACACAAATAGATACACAGTTAACGATTATACGCAGCTACACATTGACTATCTACAGAAAGACAAATGTATATATCTACAAACACATTCATCTTCTACGCAACATGAATCTATCCAAATTTTAAACAAGACATGCATACACGCAATATCTATATCCTACACAATGATTATATCGATATTTCTAAACATTGTACAATAATTCGTAGCCCTACTAACACCATTCGGTATCAAAGACACATTTATCTAGCTTGGAACAAGAGAAAGAAACTGAAGCTATTGACACTGTATATATAATTTCGTGTCTTGCGAAAGGAACAAGGAACGAGTCGTTGTACTAAACTGTTTTAAACGTTCTGCTTTCGCGACATTAAACTTTTGAAAATATCAAACAATTATAAACTCTGAGATGTCTGAACTAATTTTCGAAAAAGAAACCGCGATCGATCAGAGAATAAAATAAAAATCGCGGCGAGAACGAAAGAGTTCGTGATCTTTCGAAAGAATCAAAGAACACACGTGACACACTCTAGTTCACAAAGTAACCGCGAATTTCAGTGTAGAAGGAGAAAACATTTTTTATATTTCGTTCCAAGTCAGATAAGTATCATAATACAGAACGGGCTCACAATGGACTTGACATCGTCAGAACTTGTACAACGGTGTCTAACGTCGTCCAACGTTGTCCCACGGTGTCACACGGTGTAAAACAGTGTCCAATGGTGTCCCACGGTGTAAAACAGTGTCCAACGGTGTCCCACGACGTCCCACGATGTCCAACGATGTCCAACGATGTCCAACGATGTCCCACGGTGTCCCACGGTGTCCCGCGGTGTCCAACGGTGTCCCACGGTATCAAAAAGTTTCCCACGGTGTCCCACGATGTCCTACGTTGCAGTCCAGTGTAGATCATCCAAAATTCTTTCGCGGCATTTGGAGTCCACACTGGACCAACGGTGTCCAACGATGTCCAACGATATCCAACGATGTCCAACGATGTCCAACGATGTCCAACGATGTCCAACGATATCCAACGATATCCAACGATGTCCAACGATGTCCAACGATGTCCAACGGTGTCCAACGATATCCAACGATGTCCAACGATGTCCAACGATGTCCAACGATGTCCCACGATGTCCTACGTTGCAGTCCAGTGTAGATCATAAAAATTCTTTTCGCGGCATTTGGAGTCCACACTGGACCAACGGTGTCCAACGATGTCCAACGATGTCCCACGGTGTCCAACGATGTCCAACGATGTCCCACGGTGTCCAACGATGTCCAACGATGTCCAACGATGTCCAACGATGTCCAACGATGTCCCACGGTGCAGTCCAGTTTAGATCATCCAAAATTCTTTTCACGGCTTTTGGTGACCCAAACTGGACTGGTGCGTAGTTCTTAGCTTGGTATCGTTCTCCAAAGATTAATCAACTGATTAATTTTTGGAAAACGATGCCAATTACCAGGTCTCACCACGAGGAGGTGACTACGCACGAGACCCGCCCATGAGTTATCTAACATTATGCATCGATCTCGACATTTAACCTGTTGGCAAAAATGTCGAGTTCCGACTCTACTTGTCCATGGACCTGCGTAATAACATAGTTGTTTCGTAGCCTAACTGCCAAACACATATCTCCAATACAGCGCTTACACAAGTCTTTACAAAGGTAAAACAAATCATACAATAGCAATCTAACTCTAATATTAAAATTAATGTTACGAGAAGGTACTACACTCGGGACCTAATTACGTAAAGAGTACGTAAAACTGTTAAGCATCGGGAGTAGAAAGCATAAAATAATTTTATAGCAATAAAGCAATGTGTATTGAAATATATAAATTGTAATAGGTATAGTATATGGTACATATTTGAACATTAAACTTATCAAAGAAAGCAAACCATACGACTTAGCAATTGTAGTACGCATAAATAGGTGATGAGTTTTCGTTACCTTCGGCACTTGTTTGTTCAATTCCATGAATACGGTGTCGATTCCTTGCATTTCAGTGGAAACAAAGAATTATATTCCATCCATAGGCACCCAATAGTTACACTTCTCATATAAAATTTAAAAAAGGAATTAAATAGAAATAATTTGTCATAGATTAGTGGTTTAAAGATTGTAAATTAATAGTTTAAATGTTATAAACTAATGACAAACGTTATAAAATAATAGTTTAAATGTTGTAAATTAACAGCTTAAATGTTATAAATTAATAGGTTAAATGTTGTAAATTAATAGCTTAAATGTTGTAAATTAATAGCTTAAATGTTATATATTAACAGCTTAAATGTTGTAAATTAATAGCTGAAATGTTATAAAATAATAGCTTAAATGTTGTAAATTAACAGCTTAAATGTTGTAAATTAATAGCTTAAATGTTATAAAATAATAGCTTAAATGTTATAAAATAATAGCTTAAATGTTGTAAATTAATACCTTAGATGTTATAAATTAACAGCTTAAATGTTGTAAATTAACAGCTTAAATGTTGTAAATTAATAGCTTAAATGTTATAAATTAACAGCTTAAATGTTGTAAATTAACAGCTTAAATGTTGTAAATTAATAGCTTAAATGTTATAAATTAACAGCTTAAATGTTGTAAATTAACAGCTTAAATGTTATAAAATAATAGCTTAAATGTTGTAAATTAATAGCTTAAATGTTGTAAATTAACAGCTTAAATGTTGTAAATTAATAGCTTAAATGTTATAAAATAATGGCTTAAATGTTATAAAATAATAGCTATAAATTGATACCTTACGTAAAAGTTCCTTCACGATCTTCACGGTACGGGAGTTCACACGAAAAGAAACTCGCGCGCGAGTCGTGCATTCCTTATATACCTTACGATATGCATGTAAACAAAGTGTCGGAAGATTGAACCGTAACTGTTTAACGATATCAAAAAAAGGTGGTTCTTCCGTTAGAATACAGTCGAATTCGTTAATTTTTTAATTTCTATTGTAAATTAACGCCTTCAACAATTTTTTGTAATAATCATTCTTATAATTTTTACATCTTTTACAATCTAAAACTAAATTTACACTTTTGTGGTAATAGTTTTTGACTCAGCATTATTCTAATTTATATTAAATGACAGTTCATGACAAAAACAATTCTACTATAATATCCAAATATTGAAATTGACCAGCGGTCAAGAATGATCAACCTGTTTATTTAAACCTGTCACGCAACAAATACTTTATTTCCTTACTATATATGATTTCTCTTTTATATAATAGCAGTTCACGTTCAAATAAAAGAATTTTATAGACAATTCTATACAAGATAAACGAAACTAACGATATCAGCAAATAATAACATCAGAATCGAATGATTATTTCAATTTTTGTCCACTGCATTCCGCACTGTGCAACATTGCAACTTATACTTGTAAGAAACGCTCTGATATGTTCCAAAATTCATATTTCATAACTATACTTATTTTATATAGTTGTAAAAAATTGCCCGACAAAATTATACGAAGGATGTTCGATAAAACGTACAATTTTTCCACGATTCTTTTTCACGAACCTGTTATAACAAAGCATTATTATTTTCATAACAATCATATATATATTTTATAAATTACCATTGTTTCCGAATTCGAAGCTTCTAATTCTGTTCTTTAAATTCTTCGAGTTTATAGAGCACGTAATAACAATTGCAAATATCTGGCCAATAATATACCTTCCCAAATGGACGTTGTAACAGTTGAAAATAACTTTGCGTTCGGTCGATTTTAAAATCTTTTTTTACGTCGCCACTCGTATTATACGATACGTCCATGCGAGGATTGGTCATTTTCCAAAGAAACGGTCGATCACTATCGCCATCAAGAACCATGCGCCAGCAACAAGTGTCTGAAGAAGCCCTTCATCGCCTGGAGCGACACCGGCGTGGTCAGATCGCATTAGAATTACTTGAATCGGCCCGTTGCCGGACCTGAACGTGTAAATTGATCGTTCTCATCAAATTTCCTTGTAGGATCAACCGCCAGCGGCTTCTTCGTGATAGAATGCTTAAGCTCTTTTTATCACCTTCGATACTATTTTATCAGCCCTTGGACACTATTCTCCCCTCCTATTACAGTGTTAGCATATTATATGTAATTTTAATCGCTTTTTACGATTTCCTCGAGATATTTTATGGACAAATTATTAAATTATTATACATATTATTGAATTACTATTATTATACATATTATCGAACAAATTGTCGAATTATATTGTTATTATTATATTATTATATATAATTATAGGTTATTTCATTTTTTCCCGGAACGTGTGAAATCTGAGGAAATTTTATTTTATACTTTCGAGTCGTTGCATTCTTTTTCTGTACAATCATATCCTTTCTGGTTGTATTATATGTTCTAATTTATATAATATATATTATATATTTGAAGTGATGTTGGGTGTAGTGCGTTAAATAATCACTCGGTGTTTAGGCCAACAAGAGTCTTCTTTTGATCGCGTCGCGTATCGCTCTCGGTTTCGCTAGTCGATCTCGGTGTCCGGTTACAACTCGACTTTATCGCTTCTTGGTTCGAACCTAACTGTCGATCGCATTCGATTC
Source organism: Bombus hortorum (assembly GCA_905332935.1). Classification (NCBI taxonomy): domain Eukaryota; kingdom Metazoa; phylum Arthropoda; class Insecta; order Hymenoptera; family Apidae; genus Bombus; species Bombus hortorum. The sequence goes on from HG995203.1 coordinate 6,272,083, forward strand.
TTTTCCCTTTGTCGCCCCTCAATATCCCCACTATCCACGCGTTTGTTAGACGTCCGCGACCGTTGCCACGCAGCCATCTTCTCGAACATTCGGTGGAAGGACTGTTGGGATATTGATGACGCATTAGGCACTTCGCTTCGGCCATATACATTGTTGCCAAGTGCCGCTGCATATGTCTTATTAATATATATATATATTTAATAAGAATAACGTTAACATTTCATAAGCTTTGCACCTAAGGAATTTCGCAAACCACAGACTTCGGCCATATACGTTGTTGCCAAGTGCCGTTGCATATGTCTTATTAATATATATATATATATTTAATAAGAATAACGTTAATATTTCATAAGCTTTGCACCTAAGGAATTTCGCAAACCACAGACTTCGGCCATATACGTTGTTGCCAAGTGCCGCTGCATATGTCTTATTAATATATTTATATATTTAATAAGAATAACGTTAACATTTCATAAGCTTTGCACGTAAGGAATTTCGCAAACGACAGACTTCGGCCATATACGTTGTTGCCAAGTGCCGTTGCATATGTCTTTTTAATATATATATATATATATATATATATATATTTAATAAGAATAACGTTAACATTTCATAAGCATTGCACGTAAGGAATTTCGCAAACCACAGACTTCGGCCATATACGTTGTTGCCAAGTGCCGTTGCATATGTCTTATTAATATATATATATATTTAATAAGAATAACGTTAACATTTCATAAGCTTTGCACCTAAGGAATTTCGCAAACCACAGATTTCGGCCATATACGTTGTTGCCAAGTGCCGTTGCATATGTCTTATTAATATATATATATTTAATAAGAATAACGTTAACATTTCATAAGCTTTGCACCTAAGGAATTTCGCAAACCACAGACTTCGGCCATATACGTTGTTGCCAAGTGCCGTTGCATATGTCTTATTAATATATATATATATATATATATATATATATTTAATAAGAATAACGTTAACATTTCATAAGCTTTGCACGTAAGGAATTTCGCAAACGACAGACTTCGGCCATATACGTTGTTGCCAAGTGCCGCTGCATATGTCTTATTAATATATATATATATTTAATAAGAATAACGTTAACATTTCATAAGCTTTGCACCTAAGGAATTTCGCAAACCACAGACTTCGGCCATATACGTTGTTGCCAAGTGCCGCTGCATATGTCTTATTAATATATATATATTTAATAAGAATAACGTTAACATTTCATAAGCTTTGCACGTAAGAAATTTCGCAAACGACAGACTTCGGCCATATACGTTGTTGCCAAGTGCCGTTGCATATGTCTTATTAATATATATATATATATTTAATAAGAATAAGGTTAACATTTCATAAGCTTTGCACCTAAGGAATTTCGCAAACCACAGACTTCGGCCATATACGTTGTTGCCAAGTGCCGCTGCATATGTCTTATTAATATATATATATATTTAATAAGAATAACGTTAACATTTCATAAGCTTTGCACCTAAGGAATTTCGCAAACGACAGACAGAAATCAAAATGCACAACACGTAAAAGATATAAGCAGAATGATAGATTGTTACAAGAAAGAATTAAAGGCAGGACAAAAATTGAAATGCAGGAAATTTGAAAGGAGAGACTCGCGACGTTATGAAATTTCTCTTTAGTTCAACAATGAAATCTCTTGAATTATCAATTCGCGAACGTAATATTAAACAGCCAGAATTTAAAGCTTCTCAAGCAGTCATTCGACAATTTATCTCACGAACCCTTTACATAGAAATCTCCTCAATTTTTCGATATAAAATACTTGCAAGCGATAGGCAGATTATTTCTTCTTCTCGTTTCCCTTGGTATTTCCTGCAGTTCGTACAAAAGTAACAGCTGTTTATTCAAACAAGACGGTGTAAGATCTGGCAAGACGGTGTCATATTTCCTAGAAATTTCCTCCACCATGTTCCCCCGCGGCTTACATAGAACCGAATTCACGAAACTCTTCAGCGAGAACTGTATCTTATTCGCGTTGCCACACCTTTGAGGGTTTCGTTGCCGGATCGTTGTCGAGTTATCGTTATCTCTCGTTAAATTTCTCGCTGAACTTTTCTACGCGGAACGTCTCCTTCGAGCAGAGACAGGTCGTCGAGGATTCCTTTTATCTCGAAGAAATTTCAGCTCGCGTAAACTTTTCGTCAAGACAAATTATCTTCTTCGTTCTGGCTCTGTTTCGAGAAAAAAGTATCCGTCGTCACGTAAATAGCTAATTTTATATTAACGTAGCCTCAACACTAGAACTAACGATAATTAACGCGAAGCTGTTTCTACCAAAACCAGTCAAAATGACTTGTTTAAAAAATACGTAATAGTAGAATATTTTTATATTTATTGATTTATTATTTTCTTACAGAAGCAATTCCATGTTATGCAGTACATTTTTGCTATTATTAATCCATCTGCGGCCATAACCCCTAAACGAGGGTTGGCATATTTATAAAATTGTAGAATCAGTCATTTTGACTGGTGTGGTATTTTTAGTATTAGCATCTAGCGATAGATTTGGAATTTTCCTGATAAATAATATCGTAATATTGAATGGTACACAGTAAAGATTTGAAAAACGTGTGGCAAGTTGGTTAATTAGGGTTCCATAAACAGATTGTAGGACCCTTTTACACTTTGATAAGTAGCAGTCATTTTGATTCGTATTGGTATAACTAGCCTTGATAAAAAATTATTTTCAGATTGAATACATAAAAAGGGAAATAAAATTCATTATATTATTCTTTTAGTTATTGTTGCGAAAGTAATTACATCATTGGGGAGAAAAAATATGAGGTAGTCGTTGGTGAAGGTGCCCACAATAAATACTCTTGATTTTCAACAAAAAGTTTATGAAACTATTAACAAGCGGCAGTCAACAATTTACGATCAACAATTACGATTAACGATTAACTATCAACAAGAAATAACCACTAACGATTAACGATTAACAACAATTCACGACTAACGATCAACAACAATTAAAGGTTAACGATCAACAACAATTCACGATTAACGATCAACAACAATTCACGATTAACGATTGACAACAATTCATAGTTAACGATCCACAACAATTAACGATTAACAATAATTCACGATTAACAGCAATTAACGATTAACGATTAACAACAATTCACGATTAACAATCAACAACAATTCACGATTAACGATCGACAACAATTAACGGTTAACAATCAACAACAATTAACGGTTAACGATCAACAACAATTAACGGTTAACGATCAACAACAATTCACGATTAACGATTAACAACAATTCACAATTAACGATCAACAACAATTCACGATTAACAACAGTTCACGATTAACGATTAACAACAATTCACAATTAACGATCCACAACAATTCACGATTAACAGCAATTAACGATTAACAACAATTCACGGTTAACGAACAACAACAATTCACGATTAACGAACAACAACAATTCACGATTAACAATGAACAACAATTCATGATTAACGATCAACAACAATTAACGATCAACAACACTTAACGATCAACAACAATTAACGATTAACGGTTAACAACAATTCACGATTAACGAATAACTATCAAGAGTCAATAATCACGTACCTGTAATTGTGTTTGCTTCGCTATGACACTAAACCTTTCGCACTTCGCAGCTCAGGGCAGAATGAATCTGATTCGTAACCAAACGGTTTCTTTCTTTGTTGCCCCTCGATATCCCCACTACGCACGCGTTTATTAGATGTCCGTGACGGTTACCGCGAATGTATCACGTAAAATCACAAGTCACAACTCAGATTATAAAAAGTACAAGAAGATTGATCCGAAACACAACTGTTCACTTTCTTTTTTATTGCGCTTTATTATGCACTTAATAATATCCACCACATATTTTGTTCGCATGTTGCGATAGAAATACCTTCGTTCCTGCACACTGTATCTTATCTTTATTTTCGTTTCTGCAGATCGTTTTATCTCGCGACTGAGTATCTCCACGTTATTTCTGAATTGGCAACTAAGTGACTGCGGCTTTTATCCATACTACCTAATGACAAAACCCGCAATCACTTAGTTGCCAAGCCAATATATCCCAGGAAATACCAGCAATTCTGGATTTTCCAAAACATCGGATCGTTGCTGTCCACATGCAGCTTCCCTTGTTTCCGCTCTGCATCCACTTGGTTTGAACAAGTTTGTAGAAGTTTGCTATACCGGTCGATTAGAAATTGAAATTTCAGTTGCATTTAAATTGGATCGTTCGATAAATTCTAACGAAAAGATAGCCGCGGTGAAATGGTGATTTATTCAATGGGTGGGAAAGAAAAATAGCTGAGTATTCGTTTTATATTCAGAGGTGGCCATTTGTTTCCATAGTGTGCCATAACATTTTTCTCCGGCTTGGAAAACTTCGCGTTGCTACGCATTTTCCGCTGCATTAGGTATCGACGCGTTGCTCGTTCGCCAATATGTCTACACGTTACATAATAAATTGTCATATTGTGAAATAAATTGTCCGATATGTCATAACGAATAAATGTTGTCGTTTAATCATTATCGTCTGGCTAACATTCTATCGCTTGAAAATTCAATTGAGCGTTACGTTACTTTTTCTTTTATATCCGACACAATATAACGAGATACTTACGTGCAGAATGAGACACCCTTTATCGATTGAATAACGAAACAATATGGAAAATAATAATATACGTAACGAGGACGTAGAATAAAATACGACAGAGTTGTTTCCAACGTTATGGAAGATCAATTGTTTATTAGAATAATATGTTCAATATAATTGCAACGATTTCAAAATAATAATTAATTTCAATCTGAGTCTCTTCCTCACCTTTTTAACTCGTTTTAGTTATGATGGTTTTGACAATCGCAATGAACGATTTATTCGAAATAATCAAATTATTAAAAATATAGAAATTTAATTATAGAAATATAGAATTTTAATTACTTCAACAGCTGACATTTTTAAAAGAAATAAAAATTCATAAACCTGAAGAACACGTAAATTTTCTTACGTTTCTAATAGTTAGCAACAGTAAGAGTTGATCATTTTCATCGTACCAGTAATTCTATCTATACTTGTACTATGATTACTGCAATATGCTGTGAGTGTAAAAAAGAAAAACGAAAGACGCTGTCGAGTTGCTCGTTAACGATTACCCTGTTTTACACCGATCCGTGCCACGTATCCGAAGAAAACACAGATGCAATTTGATTCTAACGAAATCATCCAGGTGAGGCATGCGCGCTGTAACCGCGTCGTAGCACGGGGGTTGATTCGTTTCAACCCTCAGTCTGGCGCCGCGTGCGAGCGCGAGTGGATCTTGGCGCTCCCTCGCTCGAAAACGCTCTCATCCTCTCGGTTCGGCGTCGCTCGAAGCGATGACTCACGACACAACCGATATTTACTGTTCAAATTCCGATGACCCAACCTGAAACAGCCCTCCAAACGTTACTAAACTCTCTCAAACTCGATTGCAATTATTCCCTATAATTTCTCTTGGAAAAGAAGATGAACATTTTCAGCGAGAAACCGTGGTCCCTGTTCCAAGAAACTCGAAAGTCTCTTAGAACAGTGCAGAAATCGTGGCTGCACAGTGCAAATCGTCGATCATCGGATGGTCGATCGTGACTCGGTGAATCTATCGCGAGAAACATGCGACAGACAAACGTGGCAGTTAATTTCGGATCGGCAGAAGCTTAGTGGAACGTAGTGGTGCGAACACGTGACGGAAATGACGGTAGCCGCGTTGCAATCCCGGCTCCTGTCCGGATGACGTGACTGGGCCGGGATCTGTACAGCTCGTTGCCTTTGATGGCCGTGAATTCTCATCTAAGATGAGTATCCTGTGTCGCTGGTACGCGCTCGTCCTGCTCACGTGCACGCTTTGGACTGGGCTGGCCGGCTACGCTGACCAAGAGGCTCAGATCGAGAGGTCCAAGGAGCTGCTGCGGCACCAGCAGAACCATCGACCTTCCTTCATCGAACGAAAGCTGGTCGACAAACTGGAGATGCACGAAAGCGTGACGGAGCCTTCAATGGAGCTAGAAGACCAGGAGGACACGCTACCAGACGAGGATGACAATCAGCAGGAGCCTGAGGATCGGTTGGTCTCCTTTAGATCTAAATTGGAAACTAACTTAGAAAGACCAGCCACCCAAATCAGACACAGTAGATCCAGAAGTCATTTCGTGAGACAGGTGAAGCTAGATGATACCGAGTCCTCGTACGTGTTTAGTGGATCCAGTAGAAGAGCTGAGCAGATGGACAATGAATCTCAAAGCGAGGATATTTCCATTTCAGACCGGTCTAGGAGCAAGAGTGAAAGCTCTAACACGATCTCAGGCCAGGATCTGAGATCGTCGGGCACGATCGACGAACGATCTACAGTAGAACTGGACAAGCTGCTCACCAGACTATCGGAAGCTGGGTCTGACAAAAGGAAGGAAGGGAAATTGCGTCACAGAAACGATTCTTTATACAAGTGGAAGAAAACTTTCAGCAGAAACAAGTTTAAAATCTTTAAAATCTCTAACAGAACTGCCGGCAATGGGACCGAAGGCTATGGAAACATCGTGCATGGAATATCGTTTGGTGATAGGAAAGACCTGGACGACGAGGACATCGTCCTATCAGGCGATATTTACGACTATGGCATGATCGGAGACAGAAACAATTCGGAAAATGAAGACTACGAGGAATACGAGAAGAACGGAGACCAAGGGAAGTCGAGCAAGGAACCTGTCCACGTGGACATCGTCACGAGGTTCCTTCGTATCATCGAGAATCAGCATATTCTCGGTGAGAACTGCACCGCAGGGACAGATTTAAACCTGGGCGAGGGAATCGTGGACCAATATGCTCAGGAAAGGTTCAAATTGGAAGCTAATCTCGCGGTGAACAGGGCCAACATGTTGACCAGACTGTGGAAATACGCGCCAGACGTAATGCTCTCCTCGGAGTACCTGTTACACGCTAGCGTCTTGTCGATGGTCGAGTTTGACGAGGATATATTCGCTGCTGGGAATTGCTATGACAAGCTGCAGTATGGAGACCACTGGCTTTACTGTCCCTTTGCTCATCGACTTCAGGACCAAGATGGAATTCTGGTGAAGGACCTGGCGATCGAGTACAAGTATCTGAGTAACAGCAGCGAGTGGTTTTACATCGCCAGGAAGAACGCCGAGCGCGTGATCGCGAATAATGATCAGTTCAGTCGCGGTGAGTGACCTGAAATTCATTTGGTTTTTTAAGCCAGATCAGATTTTCCTCTTTCTTTGCGATATTTGTCGAGGTCCTATATTATTGTCAGCTGTGGATGGTTTGAACCATTATTCGCAATTTTGTTGAGTAGATGAAGAGTAGAAGTCTAAGAATACTCGACTGTCTTCCTTAGCTAACAATTTTTAAAGACACTTGGATAGAAAACGAAGAGTATTGTGTAAAATAGGACAAAATTCATTTTTCTGATAAAGTTACTTAGACATTTTTTATACTAACTATAGTGAAATATTAATAGATACGTGTAATTACATTTCATTGGACAAGAATTACCATAAATATATGGTAACGACATGGTTGTTCGTAGTGGGGCTTTAAAGAAAATTTACTTCATTGCTCGATGCTTCTGTGAGATCACATCACTGAGACTTTGTCGATCAAAGGTAAAAGACAACTAAAAGTTCCTAAAATCTAGAATTTCTTGGAAGCTTTGGTCTGCAATGGTCACTCTAGAAGAATGGCCATTCTATGGCAGACACAGAGCAGTCAATTTCCCTCGGTCCACGACACAGTATCAATAGAGTGTTTAAATAGAACCACTCATCCAGATACCTGTTGTCTTCTCCTCGTAGTTTGAAAAACCAAACAAGAAATCCCAGTTGTTGAAGTTTTACGTTTCCTTGCAGTTCTCAGTATTCATTGTACCATAGAACAGAAAGCCTTTGCTGCTTGTTAATTGGACCAGTTTTTATTTGATTTAGAGTTTCATGTTTGGATATCTACAGGAATTTTGTGAACTATAATAGCTGCTAATCTGACTGAGATTTTGTTATAATATAAATAATATTAGTAACACCAATTGTTAGAAATGGTTTCCTGTAGTAACGCTAAATCAGTTGATTTATTGAAAAACAGAAGAATCTGAGATTTCCTAGAAGTCTACTTTTCTTCGTTGTTGGATAGCTGTGCTTCCAAATCACGATCTATTAATGTGACACTATAATACATCGCACAGGAAATATATGGTGTGAGCGTGATATAGCTATGGTTCGTGACAGGAAAGACGGCAGAGGGTGGTGAAACAACATGAGACAATGGATGACAGACTTCTAGATGACCAATAACGGAAACACACGTGTTCTACCTTTAACATCGTGTTAGGGAAAGGTACTTTATTACGCTATAAACCAACTAGACATCTGTAGAAACGTGAACAGTAAATGAATACAAATATTGGGTTGGCAACTAAGTGATTGCGGATTTTGTTATTACAACCTGAACAATAGATAGGTAGGTGGTACAGGATCCAAATTATGGTATGACATAAGGTTCGTGTTATAGTATAGAGGATTCAAATTATGGCATAGTGCAAAGTTCAAGTTATGATACAGCGTAGAGCTTAAATTACAGTCTAATATAGGGCTCAGATAACAGATGAAATGTAGCCAAACGTGGAGTTCAAACATCGTCAAACATTCTGAACATTTCTTTGCTATTGTAAATATTTTCAAATGGGTCAATTTCGTTAAAAAATATAGAAACTTTGTCGAATGGTAGAACTGTGAATTAAACATTGGGATGGTTGTCGTAACAGTGACAGAGACATCTGACGGAACTTATCGCACAGTTTTTTCCTTCTCTACAACTTAATTTCGCACCTAGGGAAACCATTGCCTGTCGCGGATATTGGAAACGTCGATTCGCCGGAACGAAGCAAAGAGTTTTGACCCAGATTTTAATGGAAGGCTGGTCCTCAGATTACTTCCGCTTCCCGTATGGACTACTTCATTGTCTGTCGAAATTGAATGATCGAACGGCAAAGAGGGAAAGAAATATACGCGATGGCGATTCCTTTTTGCTGGATGGTCTTTCCACTACGATTTCCGGTCCTCGTGGAAAATCTGATCGCCTCTTCGAGCTGGCACGAAGTTTCCTGGATTCCTTCTAACTTCGTTTTTACGATTGTTACCCTCGGTTTATCCATCTTAGATCACGAAGAACAATCTTTAGCAACTTTTTCTTTCCACAAACTATGCAATCGAAGACATTGTAACATCTTTCGAACTTTAGAGGTTAGGTTACGCGTAATCTCGGATTCTAGACAACTTCATTGATATGATCGTTGATCTTCATTCCTCTGTGTAAAATTGTACAGAATTGTTCACTTTTCTATTTTTATCATTTACGCAATAAAAAATTTTGCAGTGTTTTTTCAAATTTTGGTGACCACGTTAATTAGCAGATTGTGTGCCATACGTGTTTCAGGATGTGCGAGCATTTTTTTAATTACCTCCGACTTATAATAAATCGATCCAATCATATTCGAAGACTTCACTGTGGTATAGTATGTTACCCTCGGTTTATCCATCTTAGATCACGAAGAACAATCTTTAGCAACTTTTTCTTTCCACAATCTATGCAATCGAAGACACTGTAACATCTTTCGAAGTTTAGAGGTTAGGTTACGCGTAATCTCGGATTCTAGACAACATCATTGCTATGATCGTTGATCTCCATTCCACTGTGTAAGATTGTACAGAATTGTTCACTTTTCTATTTTTATCATTTACGCAATCAAAAATTTTGCAGTGTTTTTTCAAATTTTAGTGACCACGTTAATTAGCAGATTGTGTGCCATACGTGTTTCAGGATGTGCGAGCATTTTTTTAATTACCTCTGACTTATAATAAATCGATCCAATCATATTCGAAGACTTCACTGTGGTATAGTATGCTGTGTTTAAACTATTATTAATAAATATTATTAATAATTCATAAAATGAAGCAAAGTCATATATATTAAATATGTATACCAATAATTATTAATATATATTTACCAAATTAAATTACATTTACTAAATCTAAAAAAGAGATTGAGAACCTTCAAAGATGAAAATATAACCTATCCGATATATGTGTCATTCCAGACACAGGAAAGATGAGAAGCGTTCACGACCGGTGTTGAAATCAAGGCGTGAAACTTGTTATGTACAAGCTCGTCGCAACGTTGTAGTCATTATATCGGCCCGACGAATTAACGGTTAAATGTTTAATTGCATCATCTGCTGGCGTGCTAATTGCACGCGTATCGTTGCCGTATTAGCCGCAACTTTTCCACCTTCTCGACTTAATAATTGGTTTTTTGCATCGCGTGCACATATAACGTCGTTGAAATTGCCGGATATACAGCTTGGGTCGTACTAAGACATTTATCATAAAGGAAACTATATATTGAATTATATATTATTGAAAATATAATTTATAATTGTTGAGAAGCTTTACAGCAATTTAGCGTTCGTTACGCGTATAAGCAATGTTTATATTTAGACGGACATATGAAGAAATAATATAATATAAAATTGAAATTGAAATATAACATGAAAATGATATCGAGGAAAATGATGGAAGCGGTATATGGGGAAATAATAATATTTGTTTCGATTAACTGTTTGTATAATTTAGTTGGAGCATTTTTTTGTTACAAAAAGTACATAATAATATACAACATTTATATTTATTGATTATCGCGATCAATTTACCAACAATCCCTTGAAACATCAAGAAATGTAAATAAATTGCTGAAAATCAGTATACTTACATATAGCTAAATTAAAAATGCTCTGCTTTGAAATACCATGCAGATGCTTTTCAGGTGAAGCATCACCCACCAAGGTTTAAGGGCAGCTTCCTTTTCACATAGAATTCAAATTCATAAGACTTTCATTTCATAAAACTGTCAGATTTCTGCGAGTGCTAGAATATCTAAACGTCAAAGCTGCTCTAATATTAAGCCGGGGACCCGCTCGAGAACTAAGCTAGCCTGTATTATGGCATACTAGCTTCAAAAATATTTGCTTCCGTGCATATATGCGGAACCGTTTTCACTGAAAGCGAAGCTATACTAGTAGAAATGGTAGCCTATAAATATATCGCAGTAAATATTTTTAAACCTACCACAGCATAGCACAAGATAACCTAACTTTCCGATAAGTCGCCAGCTTTCATGTTGTATCACCAGACAATAAGCAAAAGCTAGACTGAACTACATTAAGATTTAGCTTCTAGCGCGGACGATTCCCTAGAAATATATTGCAGCAAATATTTTTAAACCTACCACAGCATAGCACAACATAACCTAACTTTCCGATAAATCGCCAGCTTTCATGTCGTATCACCAGACAATAAGCAAAAGCTAGACTGAACTACATTAAGATTTAGCTTCTAGCACGGACGATTCCCTAGAAATATATTGCAGCAAATATTTTTAAACCTACCATAGCATAGCACAACATAACCTAACTTTTCGATAAATCGCCAGCTTTCATGTCGTATCACCAGACAATAAGCAAAAGCTAGACTGAACTACATTAAGATTTAGCTTCTAGCGCGGACGATTCCCTAGAAATATATTGCAGCAAATATTTTTAAACCTACCACAGCATAGCACAACATAACCTAACTTTCCGATAAATCGCCAGATTTCATGTCGTATCACCAAGCAATTAGCAAAAGCTAAATTGAGCTATACTAGAATATAGCTTTTAGCGGAGACGGTTGCCTAGAAATATATGGCAGTAAATATTTTTAAGCTTACAACAACACGGCACAACATAGCCTAGCTTCCCGGTAGATCTCCAGCTTTCGTCGTATAATCCTTTGGTCACAAGTATCTGACACGAACAACGGCGTCCATCTTGTGGTTAGTTTGCGGTCAACTAGCGGTCACTTCTTCTAAAATCGTTCCTGACTGCTGTGGACGTGTCCTGGCTTCTGGCTTTCAAGTAGTTCCGTGGACAGTGTCCTCCATCCACGTGGATCAATAGTTGGGAAATAATCTGTTATCCTAAGGACTTCCTGGGGTACACTCTACGGTGATGAAATTGGAAGTTGGAAAAACTTTCACATTTGGGGAGAACAATCCTGTCACGGGGAAGATTGTTGGGATAATACCTAACGATAAAGGAAATCGAGTTTTGCAGAGGAGGAGGGCACACAGGGATGAAAAAACGATATGAGGATATGAAAAAAGAAATTTGTAGTTATAAGGAGAACGATGCAAGGATTTGGGAGGAAAGGAATTACACTGATAAAGGGGACAAACGTATATAATAGTAAAAGCAGAAACGTTGTAGCGATAAGAGGAACGATGTAAAGACTTCAGAAAGGAATTTTAACTCTCTGACAATAAAAAAAAAAAAAAAATAAATGGCGATACATACAAACACGTGTAAAAAAAAGTGAGAAAAAAAGGAGAGCCGAAAAAGAATTTCAGTGATGAGAAGAATTTGCAACAAGTAATACTCAGCAATAAAGAGGTTAACGCACACATACACCCCAAAAAGAGGAGTTCAAGAAATACAGGGAACCATTGCAACACCCTATAGATAAAAAAGTCGTGCACATTATAGAACATAACCTTCATCGTGTGATAGTTAAAAATAATCTAATGCCTGACCAATAATCTCGATAATTTCCATGAAATACTCACGACTTGGTATACTTAGTATACTTAGACTTTAATACATTATATCGTATTTGGCTGACTTTATCAATTTTTCAAATAGGAAAAAGTTAACTAGTTTGTAATTTATAGTATGTTGGTAATACCTGACACCTGGATGATAGCTGTTAACGACTAAACTCGAGTTAATTCTAGGGAAATTCTTATCCGAAGAGATTTTTACACCTGTTTACATTAAAATCGATTTTACTCTCCCTTCAACGAAATTGCTTACGATTTACTGCTGGACGTATATTCAACGTTTCCGTAGCGTGCTAGCTGCAATTTCGAGATTCGTACTTAACATATTGTAACCGAACGGCCTCGTTTCCCGGAAAACTGGTAATGGCCGTGGAATGAAAAGCGAGTCGTTATACCAAGGAAATGGAATACATTTGTAACACAGGCTCGCACTCTGGATCGTATTTCCTCCATCTGTCAGAAATTCCTCGAGTATCCAAATTTCTGTCATTCTTTTAAAAAATTCTCCTCTTACAGCGGTTTTAGGTTACGTTTTATTAAGATGGATTGTCTTTCATAAATTTTTTAAGCTTTCAAACATGCTGTTTTAAGGTATATTTGAATTAAATCTAGTTTATATAGAGTTTGCCTTGGGAATTACTGGCATATTTAAACCTATATCAGTTTCGTGAGTCAAATTTGTTTTAGGTTATGTTTTGTTACGACAGACTGTCTTTCGTCTATTTGGCAAAAATTCAGGAATATATATATGTGTATATATGTAAGTTATAACATTTCTTTAAGCAGTTCTTCATTCAAAGTTTTAGTACAATAAATTATATTTTCCTTAATCCAAACTAAATCCAATTCGATTTAAGTTAAATTGCGTTTGAATTCATTATGGTTTCACCTATTTTTCCCTATTTTCTTCGTGGTACCAGAGTATTTCTCTTACAATAATCCATAACAATATTAAAAGTTATGCTTAAATTCACAACTATTTGCCCTAATATTCCCTTTTCTCTTTCCTTTTACGTAACTAAGCCTGCAAAGTTTCCAAACCCTTAAACGCCAGTGCACTAAAGATCTTAACGTAACCTAACCTATCAACTTCAAGAGGTCATTATCGGAAACAATACACGGTGTTCAGGTTTCTCATGTGCCAAATATAATTTTAGCATCGCTGAAGTTTCCAATCCTTGGAGAAGACCCACGTTTGCAGTTTAACAATACCATAAGAACGTTCTCGGTCAAAGGGTTAACTTCGACAAAGAACCGAATCTAACCTCAACGAATCATCGGACAAGACCACAGGATGCACGTGACAGAGAACGCGTTAAGCTGGATTCTTCTGAACAATTCCAGCAAGAACGTTATCCTTTTGCGTCGTCACGCAAAGCAAACGGAAACAGTGGGGTCGGGTAAACAGCGGTTTGCTCGTTTGCCGAGCGCCCCCTGCTTCCTGTTTTCTCTCTTGTCCCCATACGGTGCAGTACTCGACCTACGGCCTCGAGGAGAGCCAGACACGCTTTCTGTTCTTTCTCTCCATCGCCATTGTTGGACGTTTCGCCGTTGTACACGGGAGAAGGAATTCGTGTTTGTTGCCTGGTGTTTGTCGAAACGACGACGTTTGCTGAACTCCAACCCGTTTCATCATGGAGTCTCGCTGCTGGCTGGAACTTCAGATTGATGCTGCGTGCAAGCAAGTTCCGTCCAACGAGAAACGTTCTCCCAGAAGAAGCTTTCCCATATGGAAATCCGATTGGATGTCAGGGGAACGGCTCCTTTCCAAGTTTCGGTCAACGGGATTAGATCTTTTTGCACGTCTCGTGGAATGGGAGGTACCGGAAATTCTGGAGGATTTTGCAGGGAATTTAAGGCCCTGACGAGGTTATATATTGCAAGAACCGTGCTTATGAAAACGAAAGCGAAACATTCTATGAACTTCTTTGTAAAGATATAGGAGGGATTCGGAAATACAAATAATTCACTTTATTCAGCACACAGCCGTTACACATATATCTTACACTGAAGATCTCGTAAACCTACTCGCACGCACGCTTGTTGTCAACCGACTCTTCCAGATGCTTCTAACCGACTGCCAATCGTCCTTTGTCCTAACTAAGACCTGGACGACCTCTGACGCATACACACACATTCACATGTACAGTGTAACTGTATCATCTTCCTAACATTCTTGCAATATCGTGACAAAGAGTTTTTCGTTTTTCGCCAGAGTGGAGCGAGCAGTAGGATCGGATTGAGTTTCACGGATCACGACTATAGTTGGACTTGGCAACGAGACGGTTAATTACCGTCGTTATCATCGACCCGCATCGTCGATACGGTATCACAGTCAGTACGAAACGACTGCCACTTGCGTTCCCACAGTCTCGTGTCCTCGTCAAATATCCAAATTCCTCCTTGTGTCGTTGAATCATTTTCCGCGATACAGTGATGCATCAAAGTACTCCGATGTCCATCAGAGAATCTTGCTACGAATGTATTAGGCGCGTTATAGGAAAGTTTTTGAGATCTCGTTGCCACCGTAACGAGTGTCACGACCGGCACACTTCAAATCCAATGGACTGACGACCGGGGTAAAGATGTGGCGGCACTCGGAGACGATGTATATCGCCGAAGTGCCTGATGAGTCACCAATATCCCAACAGTCCTTCCGCCGAATGTTCGAGAAGAAGGCGCGCGTTGCAACGGTCGCGGACGCCTAACAAAACGCGTGGATATCGAGGGGTGACAAAGAAAAGAGAAACAGATGCGGCCGAAAGTCAAATTGTAAGAGCTTCGGTCTTAGAAAGTGACGACTGGAGTTCAGAAGTAAATTGTAGTTAGTGTAAACCAAGTGTTAAGAAATAAATTCTCTCTTTTTATTTCTTTATTCTTATCTTTCATTTTCATCTTCGATTTCTCTTGTAGCAGCACTCGACAGTAAACTTTCCAACGGTTTCTGTCCCGTGGCTCGCTACACAGAGACCCTATTTTTTCGCACAAGATGATTGCCAGATGTCGTTATATACCGGTCCGAAGCAATTGTGACGGACGAAATGTCACAGACGAAATCCGACTAAACAAAGCGATAAGATAGCGAGATTCCAAGTGCCTTAGCACGAGTGAGCATCGGGATAACATTCGGACACTCTATCCGTTCTCAGAAATATATGATCGAAGCCTTTTCCCACTCCCACGAATAAAAGAATTTAAATACTCCCCCTAAAATCATCGAAGTCAGTCTTGAACAGTCACGCCTAGAGCTCAGAAGTGTATTGCAAACAAGAAAAAAATAAAGTTTCTTTTTTTTCTTAAATTCCTTTTTTATTTTACGTGACACAATACTCGGCGATCGGCAATTGTTAATCCGAGTCTTCGGCATCTCCGGCAATCATCACCCATTTTTCCAAGCGTATACCGCGCATGAAGCGCATCGTCAGAGCCCAACTTACAACTGCGAAGTTGTCACGTAAAATAGGAAGGAGAAATCGACGATGAAAATAAAACATAAAATTAAGATATAAAAGTGAGCATTTATTTCTTTACACTTGGTTCCCAGTTCACTTCCGAACTCTAGCCGTGACTTTTTAAGTCCGAAGCTCTTACAGCTTCACTTTCGGCGGAATCCGCTTCCTTTTTCTTTGTCACCCCTCGATATCCCCACCATCCACGCCTTTGTTAGGCGTCCACGACCTTTGCTCAGTATGCCTTTTTCTCGAACATTTGGCGAAAGGACCGTTGGGATATCGAGGGTTCATTAGGTACCTGGCTTCGGCGACACACATTGTTGCCGAGTGCCCCTACATCTTTATTTCCGTCATCAGCCCATCGGTTCCGAAGCGCGGTCTGGTACCTGATGTGGGCTGAGATGCGGCTTATGTTACAAAGTTGCTATTAATGATAACCGCGGGACATACGATAGTGTACATCTTGTATATACTAAAATAAACTACATTGTTGAGTTACACTGCAGTGTTCCTTTCTCTCACTGTCACGATCCGTCACCTCACTCTTTTTTATTTTACGTGACACGAGACAGGATCGTTGCAATTACGCTTGAAGTTGACCAAACGAGAGCCCAGCTTGTTCTCCGCTACAAAACTCTCAAACGTCTCGTTCAAGCGATACCGTCGATCGCACCGATTAAGCGTTTTGTAGGAGCGCGTCGCGAAATATGACACGTCTCGCGTTACGTCGCCCTTGAAATCGTTCAGATTCTACCGAAACATTTGTCAACATTGTGAAAAAAAAAAGCAGGCGACGAAGTTACAACTGTCCATCTAAAAATGTTGTAAAAACGTTCGAATAATTTCGCGAGTAGATCTATGCTACTATCGTTTCGCAATACTGTTATTACCTTTAGGAATAACAATATTCGCGGTTTTGCTAGATGTTGCGATACGTTCACGAGTCGCTGTAATTTCCTCGGTTTACGTGGTTGAATAAAACGAGGCAGTGCCACGGAATCGATCGAGGTTAGCTTTTTCGATTGGACATATTAAACAGGCCGGTTTAATGCGGTTAAACGGCGATACAATGGTTCGTTTAAACTCTTCAAACCCTCGATCCACTCGAGCTGCTCCGCTTTCGACACTTCTGACGTTACGGTTCGTTCGAAGCCGATATTACGCGGTCTACCGCTTTCCCCTGCTTGCCAACTAATTGCTAATACATTCATTGAAAGTCCCTGCCCCAGCTCATTTCTCTATATACTTTCTGCCTCTAAACTCTCGCTGGTGAATAGCGAGCAGCAAACAATCGGCGAAACATTTCGCGAAAATTGCTTTTGCTGGAACGTGTAGCCTCTTGGAACGCGTATAACGGCATTCTATGGAACATGCGCTGCGAAACTAGCGGCTAGCCTGCCCTATTTCCATTGTTTTAATTCTCAGTCGGTACAGTCGGGTCGCGTGCACGAGTAATAAAAAACTTTCACACCAACGTACGCTTCTACAATTTCGGATTATCTGTTCGGCGAGAAAATTCTTTTACCGGCAACAAGAATTGTTGCGTACTACGATGATCAAAGGGAAGTTGACGATTGCCACTCTATGAGTTTCTATGTTCTCGGTACGTTGTATTCTTTAATATTCGGTTGGCAACTAAGTGATTGCGGACTTTGTCATTACCACCTAACGACAAAATCCGCAATCACTTAGTTGCCAACCTAATATTTGGCGGGAAGGGAAACTGGACTTTTTTCCTGGTAAACCAACATGTTCGAGATTTTTATGAAAACCAATTCAATTGACCAAGTCGGTGAATTGAGAAATAAAAAATAAGGACGACATTATTGCAAATTATTTTTGAAATTTATTAAAAGGCAGACATTTTGAGAAGAAAGTGGAGTCGACTAGCGTTGCTTCTGAGAAACTCGTATTTCGTCGTCACGTATCTGATATCACAGCGAATTTGAAACAGCGTCTATCGCGTATTATGTTCTGTTCATCGCATTTTCCTGCAATATATTCGGTGTTTGAATTATTAACGAATAATTAGTATTGCACGTCATATTGTTTAATATATGTGATATCCAATTCAGCGTTACAAATTGTAAGCTATAAATGCGTTAATCCGAACGCGTGTATCGCCGAGACGATGAAGCATCGGTTTGAATTTCATCCGATGAAACGAAAATAAACAAGTTTCCGTGTGTTTATCGTCCCGCGTTTATTCTACAGCTGGCGTGCTACCGGAGAAGAATTCTGCCGGATAAAAAAATGGGATTTGAGAAATGAAGCAAATGTCAATGGAACGCTAATGCTTTAAATAAAAAGGGGAAAAAAAGAGAACAAAAGATCTGAGAAAATTGAGTCGTAAACTATTTTTCTACCGATAGCTGCCGATTAGTTTGGTTATTTGTGCAACTTTCCAAGGCCAATAAAACCAACATGGCGTAAAGAAAGGTTGGCGATGCTTCGACCTTATAAGCCATTGAATCTTCACCCCTTGAAAATATAATGCTGCCTTTTAGGCTACCACTGTCCTATGGGACTTTTCGCGTGTTTGCATTTTTACGAGAACACGAGAAAAATAATGGAAATCATAAGGAGAAATAAATACTTTTGATATATTTTACGTGTGGATCTAAAAAGTTGAAAGGAATGTTGGGACACCCGATGAAAAACATGAATTTAGCATTTGCAGAAGATTATGTAAATCTGCAAGCCGGTTCTCGCTGGTTCGTGAAAATTCGCAGCTGGTAATTTTTCGTTAAAGAATGGGCTAAGAGGAGAGCTGGAAAATTCCATGGACGTTTTAAGAGATATTACTGAAAATAATCCACGACAAACGAGGAGTATAATCCATGAAAGTATAATAATCCATTCTACCGTTATTCGTCGCTTGGCTCGGACAGAAAAAATGAAGAAAGTTAACGAATGGCTTCTTCGCGCCAGTTAAACGATATGCAGAAGCTTAGTCGGTTTGTTATTTCAAATAAAAATAAAGAAAGAGAAACTACAAAAGCAAACTGTCCAAAACGTCGACTTAAACGAAATGTTTTATAAAACTGTTATCATTAACCACGGAAATTAATTCGATGCCTGTTTCAGAGAGACTCGCTTGTCTTTCATTTATCCGTTTTATTTCTCCTGAATCATTTACAATTTATTCGAACGATGGGAAATCAAGTTCTTGTTCAATTTAAACAAAGTCTTTTTCCCAAATTGTTTGACTTACATCTTTCGAACATAATTA
Source organism: Bombus hortorum (assembly GCA_905332935.1). Classification (NCBI taxonomy): domain Eukaryota; kingdom Metazoa; phylum Arthropoda; class Insecta; order Hymenoptera; family Apidae; genus Bombus; species Bombus hortorum. Next base: position 6,291,517 of record HG995203.1, read on the forward strand.
TGTAAGTAGGTTTCAGAAATCATAGAGAAACCTTTCAGTTGAATATATAATATTAATCTGTAATTAATTCAATTTCAATATAAATTCAACGTCGATATTTAGTAATCATTATATTTAATCATATTTAGCCTGTTAGCTAGACAAATTTACCGAATGTACAGCTGGACAAACTGTAAAGTACAAATTAAATAATAAAACAAAATTTAGCCTGTCGCAGTTGACTTGTTGACTTTTTAATATCGCGCGGTTTTTTCGACGACCAATGAACGTATAGCGAGAAACGATAGGTGGAAGGGGAAGTAGGCGCGCGAGGCACCGTAGTACAGTGGACAGCGCTAGCTCCAGGCTTACGTACCACACGCTGCCTTAGACACCAGGATAGGGAGGCCGTCAGGAAATCTTATTTGCAAAGTTTCGCACGTCATAGACCTCTGGAGGCAGAGGGAAGAATATACGTTGCCTTAGCCTATATATATTACCTAACCCTTACCGACGAGTCCTCTAGCAAGCCCTGGACCAAACATTCCCCTCGTCTTCCTTCTTTCCTTCTCTCTCGCTCCTACATCGAACCCCAAATATTATTCAGCATACGTCCCTTCCCTTTCTACATGAATTTTAGGTGCCTCGCGCAGTCGCTGAGAGACTCGTGCACACGCGTCTTTTGAAATTCTATTTAAAACACGCGTCACCTTCTTCCCATGCGTTTCTATTGAGTTGGCAACTAAGTGATTGCGGATTTTGTCATAGGGTGGTGATGACAAAATCCGCAATCACTTAGTTGCCAACACAATATATCGTCAGAAGGCTGCTCTTTCGCCACCATTCAGGACTTCCAGATGATTTCCTTGATCGTATCCTAAGTGCCACTATCACAGCCTATGGCAATATCATCTTATTTGTATGTGTGACTTTTCGATCAATACGCGAGCTTATCTTTATGGTTGTATCGAATATGGGAGCAGGGGAGGCTTCTACTCGCTTCAGGGATTCCTGGTGCCACTTTCAGTTTAGGGAACAAGAAGAAGCGAGCAGAAGCCAAATCCGGGCAGTAGGCTGGGTCCCAGGGAACCCATCAACCAAGCGTGGGACAATGGCCGCGACCCAGGAGATGTCAGACACAAAGCGAGGGCCACGAGGTTGAAAGTGACAAAAACGTTGATCGTATGTTTTTTTTTTTTTTTAATCCAAAGCGATTGTCACGGTGATCCTCGCTGATTCGTTGAGAATTCGTGCCCCATTCGTTCTCGTCGATTATTTTACGCGCAAGTACTTGATCACCTTTCGAAAGGAAATGAAATGGTTGCACGATCGTCTTCGCTTGGAAGATAAATCCAAGGGAATGCATCTCTGAACTAATTTCAATATTCTAAACCAATTTAATTCGACTAAATTGGCTACTGAAATACGCGTGCAGATGCAAACTTCTTTGTTGCAAGATTCTTCGCCGGGTTGCAAATTTCTTCGATAAGGAGGATGACGCACACGTGTGCGTCCTCGGGTGTCGAATTCGAGATGCTCGTGACGCACGCGTTGCGTCATTACTTACGAACACGTTAAATATATTGCACCATCTTTTTTGGTTTTTAAACGATTGAAGGGCAGTATTTCTATGAAAAATTCACGTGCTTGCCGATGGTCCAAGAATATATATATAAAAAACAAAAATATTGTCGAAAATATAATGATCGTACAATAGATTTTTATTTTGTTGCTTACGCGTTGACTATGAAGCATATTTTTATTAGTTACGTGCGTTGCATTTTGTTTACACGGTCCTGCTTCTATGCGAGCTTGCAACATATGAAATAGTCGTATTTTATTTTGTAGTTCCCCGTATTTTATCCCGTTTTTTTCTAACGTATCAGATTTCACCGAGCCCTAAAAAATATACGTTTACACGATATGCCCTGTTTAGCTGGGAACGTTGAAATATCTGGAAAAATACGAATGATACGATAAAATATTTTGGACGAGAGTCGTGTGGTATCGAGGAGCTACAACATTCTGTGCTTTCATCTCGCGACGACTTTCAAGCGTCCTGTAAATGTGACATTAAAATTTTTAAACTGATACCTTTTGTTACGTATTCTTGTAGCTGACATTTGAACGTCTTCGAGACGCTACAAACTCGTGTCGTTTGCACCAGCCGCTATGGAGAAAAATTAAAAAAAGATAAAATATGTGAAAAACAAAACTTTCCAATATCCCAACATCTAGCATCGCTATTTAATATCAACAGTGGGAAGAAACCATGAAATATTTCATTTCTCAAAACCCAGTTATAAAAATCTCTATATTTAAAAAAAAGTACTAAAAAGTACTAAAAAAAGATACTATTAGGTTGGCAACTAAGTGATTGCGAATTTTACCATTAAATGGTAATTGCTGCCAACCTAATACTTTTTTCCACTATTGTAGTTCTGTATTTATAGATACTGGGATATGTATAATTTTATGTGCTAGATTAGGTTAGATGCGTAGTAGTAATACTTGTATGTGAATATCAGTGTGTAGAAGCATGTGTGTGGGCGACGTCTCAAAAACAAATGAAAGTAAACTGTTCAGTCGGTTAACAGTCGGGTTTGGAAGGAAGTGCTGAGACGCGTGCAAGTGTGTATCGATGAATATCTTTGAAATCGCTTATCAAATAAATATACAGTTATTCTAATATAAATTCTAAGTGTAAATTTAGTGTTCCTATACCATTATTTCGGCTATTAAGATCCAAAATTCTCCACAATAGAAATGACAATGCACATATAAAAAGCACGTATAAATGCATATAGATCATGCATAAGAAACAAAGAAATAGAATTTGTATGTAGAATAAATAATAACAACGATAATACGAACATCAGAAGTAACAAAATTTGGTCCGTTGTTATCGTCACTTTCTGTCTAATTTTTAGCGAAGATTTAGTGGGAAATGGCAGTAATAATAAAAGTTAGCGTAAACTGCATAGACAGGTACGGAGTTGGGCGGAAATTAGGGAAATAACCGATACAACAGAGCCCGGTAGTTAATTGAATTCTCCGCTTTAACAACGTTTCCAGTTCGCCAGGAACACGGCACATCGAAATCAGCTGACGTCGGCATGCGCGTTGCTATACTTAGCCGCCAATAATTATCGAAATTGATTTCCTTGACACGTTAATGAGTCGAAGAAAATGGTATCTAGGTACTTTGAAGGTTGTTCGAGATTTGCCGAAGAAAACGTGACTCATTAAATGTCAGGGCGCCTATTCATAGCGAAGCACTTGGGGCTTATCTTTATGAAATCGACGAGAGGATCGCGATAGCGACAAACAACGTTCCACGAATTTCATCGATTTGACGAAATCTCGCCACAGGAACAGCTTATAATTTAACACCTGTTTGCGTCGAATTTTATTTGAGACACCCTTTTGTCAATCGAATTGTCCGTCTCGTGAGATATTCGCTTTCCTGTTTCGATAGTTTGAATTTTCCCGCCGAATTGTCCATCTAAATTTGATGGATTTCGGCGCAATAGCAAGTCCAATTTATCACGTGTTTAACACTATTTTAACGATATTCGAGGGTTCTCTTGATCGATCTTTGGAATATTTGGCATTTTACGTGTGGATTTTTTGAATTTTCGCGCCAAATTGCCGAACTGTCTTTCATAGATTTTCACGAATCGCGTTAATTTTCCACCCGTTCGCTTCCAATTCCGTTTGCAACATCTTGCACGAATAAATTTTATGTGCCTTTGCATCTTTTTGCGCAATATCCAGTATCTCGTATTTCGATCGCTTAAATTTTTGTGCCAATATGGCAGCCATTGTGCTAACGTCGAAAACTTCGTTTCCAAGAGATTGAACCATCTTCCAGCAACACGACGAGTATTAGCATTAACTTTAGTCAATGTTAATTCCTGCGGAAAGATTTTCAGTTCGATAGGCAAAGGAATGTCAGGTATTCTTGTTTTCAGGTGAATCTTTCGGCACTCGAACGATTTCCTGTAAGTCGGATTTTCTGGGAAAGTTCGCCAATTAAAAATTTGCTCGCATTAAACACGAGCAAGGGAGATTCTTCTGGCGAAAGTTTTCCACTCTGGCTCCTTGGAATTCCTCTTGAGCGTTTGAAACGCGGCTAGGGGCGATAAAAAAAATGAAAAAGAAAAGAAGAAGAGATACCAAGGTGATCGTGGCGATCGTAAAAGGGTATTTATCGTCGAACAAATTCCTTGCGCTAACTTTCATCATTAATATTACTCGTCGATGTCTATCGTCCGCTCAACATCTTCTTTTCGCTTCTTATCTTATTCATTGCTGCATTTTCTTACGCCATTCTCGTCCAATCCCAGCAAACCGTTATAATTGATGGCCCATTTAATCATATTAATGATAATCTTCAGGTCTTCGAGGACAGGATCTTCTGCACGAGCCCTACCGTTTTCTCCGAGTGGTTTTCTTTTAGGTTAGGTTTCGCTTACGCGGATTTCTAACGAACGTTTAAGGCGATTAACGAATAACATCTATTTGCGATATTTTGTCTTGATACTTTGCTAATCCTTAGACGTTTCGTACTAACTTTCTGCACCATGAAATAAATCGTTGAAATCGAAATTTTGCCATTGTTCGAGGCAATCGTGATTTATGGGATAGGTTAGGAAAGTTAGAGTAAGGTTAGGTTAGAAACAGCAACCAGAAGGATAGAAATTTGCGCAGCGATAAAAAATCTAAAAACACAGTGGCGTATCCTGTTCGCTCGTTTCCCGAGTCAGTTAGCCAATCTTCCGCTCGAATCTGCTCACATTTTACCAGACAGAACCGTTCGACCTTCGATCCAGCCGCCCTTTCGAAAAGGAGAAAAACTTGCCGAAGTATCGATTCTGCCGGCCATTGAAAAGCAGGCCCGCCTGGGCTGCAACGAGAGGCCGAGTTAGGTTGCATCGATAACGCGCGTTTTTTCTAACAATAGAATCATCGGACACACGCAACGCCAGAAAATCTGCGTGCGGATATTTCCATCACGGACTTTTTAATTCTTCGTAACTGAAAAAGTAAGTCACCCATCGACAAGTTCAACATGTGTTGAATGCACGAATGTGCAATAAAACAAATTCATCCTTGTTCTGAGATGTACAAGAGAATAGAGCACTGTTCGTTAATACTTCAAGTTATTATGTTATATATAAAATAATTATTCTGTTCTAATAAATTTTGTATTTGATAAAACGCTATATAACATTACTTTGACAGTATCGACCGGTGTAATTACAAAAAGTTCGAATGTAACTCCGATTGACGATTACAAATAACGGCGATAAGGTTTCGTCCGCGGTTTGTTTACCTTTCAACTGTTTTCTTCATCCGATTTGTTTCTTTCCGTCGCCCCTCAATATCCCCACTACGCACGCGTTCGTTAGGCGTCCGCGTTGCTACATCTTCCAAATATTCGGCGAAAGGACCGTAGGGATATCGATGGCACATTACGCTTCGGTGATATATTTTGTACCGACGAAACTGTCACGTAAAATAAAAAAGAGAAATCGAAGATGAAAATGAAAGATAAGAATAAAGAAATAAACAGAGAGAATTTATTTCTCAATATTTGGTTTACACTAACTGCAATTCACTTCCGAACTCCAGCCGCGACTTTTCAAGACCGAAGCTCTTACAATTTCACTTTCGGTCGCATCTGTTTCTTTTTTCTTTGTCACTCCTCGATATCCCCACTATCCACGCGTTCGTTAGGCGTCCGCGTTGCTACATCTTCCAAATATTCGGCGAAAGGACCGTAGGGATATCGATGGCACATTACGCTTCGATGATATACTTTGTACCGACGAAACTGTCACGTAAAATAAAAAAGAGAAATCAAAGATGAAAATGAAAGATAAGAATAAAGAAATAAACAGAGAGAATTTATTTCTCAATATTTGGTTTACACTAACTGCAATTCACTTCCGAACTCCAGCCGCGACTTTTCAAGACCGAAGCTCTTACAATTTCACTTTCGGTCGCATCTGTTTCTTTTTTCTTTGTCACTCCTCGATATCCCCACTATTCGCGCGTTCGTTAGGCGTCCGCGTTGCTACATCTTCCAAATATTCGGCGAAAGGACCGTAGGGATATCGATGGCACATTACGCTTCGATGATATACTTTGTACCGACGAAACTGTCACGTAAAATAAAAAAGAGAAATCGAAGATGAAAATGAAAGGTAAGAATAAAGAAATAAACAGAGAGAATTTATTTCTCAACACTTGCTTTACACTAACTGCAATTCACTTCCGAACTCCAGCCGCGACTTTTCAAGACCGAAGCTCTTACAATTTCACTTTCGGTCGCATCTGTTTCTTTTTTCTTTGTCACTCCTCGATATCCCCACTATTCGCGCGTTTGTTAGGCGTCCGCGGCCGTTGCCACGCACCTTCTTCTCCAACATTCGGCGAAAGGACCGTTGGGATATTGAGGGTTCATTAGGCACCTCGCTTCGAGGTTTCCACCTCTTTATTTCCGTCATCAGCCCATCGGTTCCGAAGCGCGGCCTGGTCTCTGATGTGGATTGAGATGTGGTGATGTTACAAAACCGTTGAAAAGCTTTGTCGTTGAGTACAGTATCAGAGTACAGTGTTGCCGCTTCAGTGTCCCAAGGCACAGTAATACGAGTCTCTGCCGATTCAAATGATCCGTTGGCTCATGTGCCGCTACACACGTAATAACCGCAATATACTTGCAAACTTATACGAGCTGTGAAGCGTAACAGCGTGTCGCATAGTGCGTGTACCTACTGTTCACGCCTTATCGTTGGACGTTCACATAAGCCACAAGCAGATTGATGCTCGTCGGTGGTTACAAGCATATAATAAGAGCTTAGCTAAAGTTCAGTTCGAACGTGTAGTTAGGTCAGTTGCAGCAATTTCTCCGAACGTTGGCGAGCGACTATTACCACACGAAACAAGCTGTTGCTCGAAAATAAGGTCGCGTCGTGCATATGTTTGTAAATATAAACGCAGGACTCTATTTGTCGAATTTTTTCGGGGACGAACAGTTTACGTAATTGCAGTTCATTCACCAACTACTTTTCTCGTATTATTTTTTGTTCACACGATAGTTCGATTCAGTTGAAGCAGCGAAAGTTGGGTCACTGGGACCCTCACTCGTCTTTCGTGTGGATTCTATAAAAAAATTTTTGATAATATAGAAAATTATATTATTCTAGCGTTTATAGGACAATTTTTATGAAACTCCTTCTCCTTCACGCGTGAACGAAATCCGTTAGCTTCGAAGGAAAATTAATGCGAGTGCGGGTGAACGATAAAGAGGAAAATTAATTATTTGCTAATACATTTCACCGATGTTTCGTTTGAATTTGACACACGAGGGACGTATCGAGTCGCGGAAACGAGTTACGTGACATTTCGTTGGAATAAACGCAGTTGCACTGTGATATGACATAAACGCTTTTTTGTATAATACTCTTTAATATTTTTCTCCGATGTAAATATTTTTGCAACTGGAATTTTTCCGACTCTCGTATCGTAGCGCGCACGATATTTTCGTAAACGCTTTACGTAATCGCGAATATCAATTTTATGATCGCGATGAACGTTAATCGACAAAAAGCAGACTCGAATAAGCTACTAATTAACTGTGCACTGTGAATCCTTGAAAATCCAAGGGAAGAACCGCTATCAGCTGAAAATCCGAGAGGAAAAACTCCCCTTTTAATTCCACCCTACTGTTCATTTTCCGTTGCGCTTGTCATCACGAAGAATAGAAAGAATTTTTTAGAGAATCTCTAGTCGCTGATCTTTCGCGCCAATTTACATTTAGATCTTTTTGAAGTTTATCTTATGCACGCAAATAATTGTTATTCTTCAAGGTGTATATATACTTGAATTAAATTTAATTTCTATTATTAATATAAAAATTCAGTTGCTTTCCAAGCTCTGGTATTTCCTAACATATAACAACAGACGTATCATAGTTGCGTTCTTATTGGGTTGGTAATTAAGTGCTGTTAGGCCAAAAGGGTCTTGGAGCTTTTACCGAGTGGTCGTTACCTGGCAGTCGTTACCTGGAGAGTCGTGAGTGGAGAGTTGAGTAGTCGTGAGTTGACAGTCCAGTGGCGAGGAATCGAGTTGTGGTAGTCGTGAGTGGAGAGTCGAGTTGAGTAGTTGTGAGTTGACGGTCGAGTGGTGGGGAGTCGAGTTGAGTAGTTGTGAGTTGACAGTCGAGTGTTGGGAAGTCGAGTTGTGAGGAGTCGAGAGTTGAGTTGCCGAGTTGTTATGAGTTGCAAGCTATTAGTTGTGAGTTGTGAATTAACTATTTAGTTGTTTTAGTCACAGCACATTACTGTATTTAGTTCACGTTAAATAACCATCCTTTATAATACTTATACTTATTTCAATATATTTTTCTGTTACGAATTCATCCACTCGTTTCTCTATCAGTCAACCTCAACACACCAGAATTGAAATTCGAAGGTGAATCAAAAAATGTTCAAGCTCGCGCAAACGCCGTTTAATACGTTTAAATACGTTTCACGAACAGTGTGTGCGAGCTTTAACGAATCTCAGCCTTTTGGCTTGACCTAAATTGGTAATCATGTCACCGGTCACAAAGATTATTGTCGTATCGTAAATTAGAATTAACGGACGCGTTGTTCAAGTTGCTTCTTGCTGCTTCATGCAACGATAATGGGACCGTAAACACTGATAATGGTCCGGAAGTTACTGACTGTTTTATGGTTAACGAGCTTCTCAAACACTTGAACCAGGAAACCCGTTTCTCGACGCGAAGCTTCCGGTCTTCCTCGACTTTCTTCCAGCGATGCTCTTTTGTTCCTTGCCTTTCTTTACGTTCAACCACAGCGCGTTTTCTTTCCCTTCTCTTTCTTCTTCTTTTTTTTTTTCTGTTTCGATCCAAAATTGTAAATTCCACTAGCGCCACAGCGCCTGAGAGAATGCTCGTACGTCTCCGATACAAGTTAACCAAGTTGAAAGTTGCCAAGTTACTTTCGATTCGAGTTTCTTATCTCGAGTTTCGGTTCTACTTTTAACATGTTCCATGGTCTTTTGAATTACTAGGAGAATTATTGAAATATGTGTAATTTTGTGTGCTACACTTGACTATGTTCAGCCGGACAAATTGTAAACTACAAATTAAAAAAAAAAAAAAAACACACACACACTACATTAGTCGCGTAGTAGTGACACACATATATGACTATGAGTATGTGAAAGTATGTGCGTGCACAGCGTCTCGTAAAACAAAAGAACGCGACTGTTCAGTTGGTAAAAAAGTGCGGTAAAGAAGATGGTGACATAAAGAGAGTGCCGAGACGCGTGCAAATGTGTATCCACGAATATCTTATACATCCCATATCAAATGAATCTGAAACTATTTTGATATCAATTCTAAGTATAATCTAAGCGTTCCTATACATTTATTTCGGCGACTAAGATCCACAATTCTCAACGAGAATAATAAATTACTTTGAGTAATTAACACTCGGGTTTGCACTTTCGATTTACGTAGCCTCGGGTTATAGTCGGTCGAATTACCTCGACTAAATTCGGAAAATTTCCACCAAAATCCTCCAATGTTGTACGATACGTGCGACCATCAGTTTTATTATTTATTATTTATATTATTTATTATTTATTATTTTTTATTTTTCTAATTTTTATCGATGATTCGTAGGGAAGCGTGTAGAAGCGAGCAGAATAATCTTTGGTCGTTACGTACGATTTTTCTGCCACTGGTTGAATAAACCGAGCTCCTCAGCAGACAGACACGCGTTGTACAGGGAAATAATCGCACTTCCTGAAAGTCTCTTGAATAATATGCAGCCTCGAGGGGCGCGATGCAAATTTCGTGGATCACAGGCTTTTTCTCGGTTGCTCGGCGAGCTTCAAGTTTCCACAGATGGAAACAAACGAAACGTAGAAACAAACCCAGCGCTTCTCGTTCGCAGCAAATGCAAACAGATCGTTCGTTCGATGTGTTAGCTCATCGTTCGCCATGATGTTTCATATTTCAAAGAAATCTCTGCCTGGTTAGTTCCCACCATCTTCCTTATTTTCACATTTCCACGAAAATACGAATTTGCATAAACGTCGGTCCCCCGGTCGTTGCTGTAACTCGTCACAGTTTGTGTCGAGCCAACTCGCTGAAACCTCGTCAAACCGGTAACAAAACAGCCGCATGTACCTTCAGAGAGAAAAATATTGGTCAAACAAAAGCGGATGGCCGGTATTTAATGTGAAACGAGCCCAGTCCCCGGGCGAAATAAAACGAAACTCGTGTAGAAGGGGGACATTTATCGCGACGATCGAACGTTACTAAACAAATTTGCCTCCGCTGTTAAACGTTCGCTGTGTCAGTGTGTGACCATTTTGCGATCGCCAACTGTTTCTGCTCTGACCAGTCAATATTTCGTCGTTCAGCAACCAGTGCCTTTGGCATTTTCGATTCGAATAATCCGAAGCCATCGAGGACCTGCACAACCATCGACCGATCCGCGCTGATTATTCGCCTTGTCCTAAATTCGTTGCGAGTGCGGAGGATTTCCAGGACCAGCAAGATCGGCTGACGATTGCCACAGTAGATTTCAGGCTGTTTTCGGGGATTAAGAACCGTTTAACGTAACATTTGGTCCACTCCAGCTGGTCTGGTCAACATTGGACGAAGGCAACTAAGCTGCCAGAAGTGGATTTCTTTGTGGCTGGTATTTTTTTTTTATTTAATTTGTACTTTACAAATTGTCCAACTGGACACTTGGTAAATTTTTCTAACCTAATTGCTAAATAACATGTACATGGTTACGGGGTACCATTTTCGAGTTTGGCTATTTTATTTCTTCAGTGAGGTCAGTGAGGTGTTTTGTTCGCAGCGCTTCGAAGCCTGTTTCTTGATCTTTCGCGAGATAAAAATCCACAAGGTTGCAATAGGAAAGAAAGCGGACGATACGACGAGGAAAAATTGTCTTCTCGCGCAGTTTGGGCAAAATTCAATTCCCCCTTGTACTTGTGTTTCCAGCTGCGAAGAAACGTAAAGTGAACGTTGAATTTCTCACCTTTTCATTCCATATGATTTGAACATCAAATCGTTCGAATATAAATAAAAAGTTCACCTTGAAATATATGTAAATTTCTCGTCCGGTTAATTTTTCCAAAAATAGCCTTGCATCCGAAATAAACGGTCCGCATATTCCACGAACCACAAACTTCTGCATCCCTCGCATGGTAATAGGATTGCTGCGTCCGTAATTAGGAAAACAAATGATACGTACACACACACATAGTCAACGAATGGCTTGGGATTCACAACAAAAGAAGCTAATCCTTTGTTTTCCCAGCTTAACGGAACCCCGAATGCATCGATATCACGTGTCTATATCAAACGTTTCTCGTCTGATTTGCAACGTTTCCATCCCTTTACGTGGCTTTCCACCCTCTCGGCCTTTCGTGTTTTCCTCGTGTTCTGCCATTCCTACGATAGTTTGCCGGAGGCTACGATTATTGGCTGCTATATTTGTACGCTGAAACATAAATTATTACCTCAGTGAGCGACTAGGGGCTCTCTGTGGTCACCGACAAACCACTTCGACTAGTATCCTCTCGTGCGAATCTTCTTTCGTTCAGGGAGAGACAGGGAGGGGGACAGAGAGAGGAGGAAAAAAGCGAAACTCGTCCCATGGCGGTATTATCTCTGCTAGAAGGCTAATCGTACGGTCTGGTAAGGAAAAGGGAGACGGTGGTCCCTTCGCGAGTCCGAAAAACACCGATGAACCATGAGATTCTGAGCTTGACAGGGGCTGTATTCACGTCGATGGCCATTCTGCGCGCCTCGTTTCTCGTCCTTGGAGAGAACTCCTTTTTGCTGCGTGTATCGTATTTATCATTAGGGCGGTTCTTTATTTCGGGGGTTATTCGGCGAATGTCACGATTTAGTTGATTTAGTTTAGTTGATTGGAGTGCCAGGCTCCAGTTAGGCTTCTTTGCCCATGCAATCATATTTGAGAGATGAGTATATACCCCGTGTATCGTATATACGGTGATACGTGTTCTGTGTTAGTACGCCTTAATACATTGTGCTGATATATCCTTACCATGCATCAGTACGACGTATTACTAGAACAAATTAGCGTAATGGACTATCACAATGCATTACTATTACCTGTTCTTACAACAAATTAGTGTAATGGATCGTTACGATACGTTATCATAACGTGTTATTAGAAAAAAATTAGTACAGTGGTCTATTTATAATAGACCACATTATAATGCATTACTATAACGTGTTATTAGAACTAATTAGTACAGTGGACTGTTATAATACATTGCTACAACGTGTTATTAGAACAAATTAGTATAATGGATTGTTACAATACATTACTATAAGATGTTGTTAGAACAAATTAGTACAATGGACTATTATAGTGCATTATTATAACATGTTATTAGAACAAATTAGTGCAGTGGTCTGTTATAATACATTACTGTAATATGTTGTTAGAACAAATTAATACAATGGACTATTATAGTGCATTACTGTAACATGTTATTAGAACAAATTAGTACAGTGGTTTGTTATAGTGCATTACTATAAGATATTACTATAATACATATATAATACATTACTGTAACATGTTGTTAGAACAAATTAGTACAATGGACTATTATAGTGCACTACTATAACATGTTGTTAGAACAAATTAGTGCAGTGGTCTGTTATAATACATTACTATAACATGTTGTTAGAACAAATTAGTGCAGTGGTCTGTTATAATACATTACTATAACATGTTGTTAGAACAAATTAGTGCAGTGGTCTGTTATAATACATTACTGTAATATGTTGTTAGAACAAATTAATACAATGGACTATTATAGTGCATTACTGTAACATGTTATTAGAACAAATTAGTACAGTGGTTTGTTATAGTGCATTACTATAAGATATTACTATAATACATATATAATACATTACTGTAACATGTTGTTAGAACAAATTAGTACAATGGACTATTATAGTGCACTACTATAACATGTTGTTAGAACAAATTAGTGCAGTGGTCTGTTATAATACATTACTATAACATGTTGTTAGAACAAATTAGTGCAGTGGTCTGTTATAATACATTACTATAACATGTTGTTAGAACAAATTAGTACAATGGACTATTATAGTGCATTACTATAAGATATTGCTATAATACATATATAATACATTACTATAAGATGTTGTTAGAACAAATTAGTACAATGGACTATTATAATGCATAACTATAATAAGTTATTGAATCAAATTACTATAATGGATTGCTATAACGTGTTACTAGAACAATCATAACGTACTATTATTATATACATTTATAACATATTCTAAATATTAGTATGACAGATTATTAAAACACATTAGTGTCGGAGAGTTTTCGAAAAGTGTATTTCGAAACAATAGTAATAAAAATGTTCAATGTGATTAAAGAACAGATTGATCGGAAAATTAGCTTGCTCGCTAATTATTACACTGAGTGCTGTACTTTGAATATTTTTCATGTCTTTCAACGATTCTTACTTAAACTCGAATCTAGCTATTGCGTTTACAACCGTTCCATTTCTTCTCCAATTAACAGGTCGAACTTTCGTAAAATACGATCGCGAAAGGAAAACGAAGTCAGCAGGGACGGCACTTAAAACTATTCGAGCGACAGTGAAAACAGTGATTGGCGTAAAATAAACGGATTATCAAACGATCAGAACGTTACTGAATAAATTGGCGCGGCAATTACAAACTCGATTAATCCCCATTCACTAAGATTGAAACGTTTTTAATTAAATCCTACGACCAATTATAACCTAGATATTTCATCGTCCCATTGTATTTTCCTTTCTTCAATTTCCACGCAAATCGTCCATCCCATCTCACTGCGTTTAATTCCGAATTTCTGAATCAAATGCCGCGTGATATCGATCGAACGTACTATAATTTTTAATCGGTCGGAGCAAACGTCGCAGAAAATCCCAAGATCTAAGGCGACACGCTCGTGGTGGAAAGTTTACGCGAGCTGATCGTTGACTCGGAAAATCCTATGGCTTCGAGTATGGAACCGACAGGTTCCATCGATTCCATAGGTCGTAAGGATTGATGCTCGTAATTCTGCAATCTTAGAAGCACACTCTGGTCAAAATCGCGATCGCTACATTTTCGTAAATCGATCGTCAAAACAACGATACAACGATGCGTTGGAAGAGGCGTGTCCCTGTTCGAACGACAACCTGCTGCGAAAACGAAACTACCAACAATTCGTACGAATTAACGTGCCGTGTCATCGATCCAGTTTATCCAACTCGTACGAATGTCAGACTAGCCAAATATGGAAGATCATTCTGTCTTTTCGAACGTCATGCCAGCACAAAATCAATCGGAACGAATAAACAATTTTTATGTATACTCGTATTTACGAGTTACTAACGTTACGAACAATTTCCAACATCGAATTGACGTCATTAAATAAAGATAAATTAAGTTAAAGAAAAAGAAGAAAATATTAAACCCAAATAACATGGGATAGGTAGCCAAATATGGAACACCCGCTACAATATTTTCACAAAAGAACAAACACAGAATATTTCCATTTCTCTTATCGATTTAACCACTTTGTAAAAACTACATTTTGAAAAAATTCGGTGGAAAAATAGGTATTTAGTATTTTTAGCTAATCACGTGTCCAGTCGTCAAAGTCCGTAACCGGCGCATCTGTTACGTGCTCAGAGCCCTCTCGTCTATATTTCTCCATCAGACTATCGCGAAAAAAGTGCTTTGGCAAAATAAACACGCTGAAGGCGAGTGAGCGACGCGGCCAAATACAGTAACCGCGTGACAGACACAGTTGACCCTCGAACAGCGCGCGCACGAACAATACGAATTTTTTTCTCGCTGCAGTTTCCGCTAACAGACACGTATCGTGTACATGAACCGTGTAATATACAACCGTGACTTTACAACGAACTAGACGCTTAACGAAAAGAAAGACCGCGAATCGCCGTTGCTGAAACACGATCTGCCAGACGATGGCCGTGTTATCGGTGTTGGTCGTGAGATCGGTAGATGCGGCGGGTAAAATTACTAACAGTGATTCGTCACAGCGATTTATCACAGTGATGACAGAATCACGATCACGATCTTGACTTAGCTTCGTCCGCTATCGCGATGCTGATGTTTTTTTCCTCGGTAAATGCGCTCACCGCGATCGTAATTCTTCATCTTCATCGAATTATTTATTAGACGACACTTCGATGTACATAGCTCAGTGCCAAGGTATCTGCAGGTGACGTGCATTTGAAATTACGTTACATTTTCTGCGTATAACGCATATTAATTTTATTTGATATTAAAAGTGAGAAATAATTCGATATTCTCTTCTTTATTCTATGTCGGTTTTTCAAACAGCAAAATATCAGATCTTCGTGTGGGTGTGCAGGTCGTAATATTCGGTCGATATCGTTAGTATAAAGTATACGGGTTGTGTGATGCGTACGAAGAATATTTTTGCTTTGCACCAAGTCAGAGACGATCACGAAAACACACAGATGCGAAGAATCATCGTGATTCGCGAGTAGCACTGGGCGATATCTTTAGAGATCAGTCGTGTGCCTATAGTCACTTGCTCACTGTGTAAATGTAGCATATGTATGAATATATATATTTTTGTTTTATTATATTTGTAACGGCACTCGACAGTGAACTTTCCAACGGTTTCTGTCCCGTGGCTCGCTACACAAAGACCCGATTTTTTCGCACGAGATGATTGCCGGATGTCGTTATATACCGGTTCGAAGCAATTGTGACGGACGAAATGTCACAGACGAAATCCGACTAAACAAAGCGATAAGATAGCGAGATTCCAAGTGCCTTAGCACGAGTGAGCATCGGGATAACATCCGGACACTCTATCCGTTCTCAGAAATATATGATCGAAGCCCTTTCCCACTTCCACGAATAAAAGAATTTAAATACTCCCCCTAAAATCATCGAAGTCAGTCTTGAACAGTCACGCCTAGAGCTCAGAAGTGTATTGCAAACAAGAAAAAAATAAAGTTTCTTTTTTTTCTTAAATTCCTTTTTTATTTTACGTGACACAATACTCGGCGATCGGCAATTCTTAATCAGAGTCTTCGGCATCTCCGGCAATCATCAGGCATTCTGGGCTTATACCGCGCATGAAACGCATCGCCCCAGCTCAACTTACAACTGCGAAGTTGTCACGTAAAATAGGAAGGAGAAATCGACGATGAAAATAAAACATAAAATTAAGATATAAAAGTGAGCATTTATTTCTTTACACTTGGTTTCCAATTCACTTCCGAACTCTAGCCGTGACTTTTTAAGGCCGAAGCTCTTACAGCTTCACTTTCGGCAGAATCCGCTTCCTTTTTATTTGTCACCCCTCGATATCCCCACCATCCACGCGTTTATTAGGCATCCACGACCTTTGCTCAGTATGCCTTTTTCTCGAACATTTGGCGAAAGGACCGTTGGGATATCGAGGGTTCATTAGGAACCTGGCTTCGACGACACACATTGTTGCAGAGTGCCCCTACATCTTTATTTCCGTCATCAGCCCATCGGTTCCGAAGCGCGGTCTGGTACCTGATGTGGGCTGAGATGCGGCTTATGTTACAAAGTTGCTATTAATGATAATCGCGGGACATGCGATAATGTACCTCTGCATATACTAAAATAAACTACATTGTTGAGTTACACTGCAGTGTTCCTTTCTCTCACTGTCACGACCTATCACCTCATATTGTATTATTACATTGTATTATATAGTATTTATTATGTTATACTATATTTATGTTCTATATTATGTTATTTTCTCTTCCTTATATGTAGCTAGTTTCCTGAATAACATTTAACAACTCTTACCGTTGCTCTCTACTCATTTCATTCTAAAACTACAGTAACAACGTACATCTGTACATATGCAGAATTGTTGAAGTGGGTCACACTTCAAGGAAAACTTCACATCTTTTTTCAAGTTTAGTTTTCTTAGTCCTCGAAGCAATTCACTCTTGTTTACTACTAAATCTGTAGCGGCACAGGAGTCATAGGTCGAAGCAAGCCTCAGGTTATTGTTATTGTCCTCAAACCCGGACAATGCCACCGCACACGAAAGTAACGTTCGAATATATCCGGGCAAGAAAGACAGTGTCACCTTGGAGGCTAATCGACGAATTCGAATTTACCGATGATACTCCCCCCCCCCGGCCAGTATAAAACAGACAAGCGCGATCACACATCATCATTGTTGTTATCGAGCATCATCACCGAGTTTATCGAGTTACGAGCCGAGTTATCAGCGATCTGACCGACGTGTCGTTAGCGATATTATAGTCTTAGCGAATCGACTAGTACGAACGCCTGTGCGTGCATTATAGTGTACTAAATTATTCAATTTTTAAATACATTTGACGATTCCAACATCAAGCATCTCGTCTACTCCCAAACATCCTCTCATATACGAGCTCCTACAAATCAGATTGAAGGGCCTCTGAGACTCATAGTTTTCTAGGAACATGCAGCAGGCTACAGATAGGACAGACCCATGGTGATTTCCCTCTTCGTAGACGATGACTTACAGTCGCCTTTCGAGTGCAAAGGGTCGAAAACACCACTATCCCATATCACACACACACACACACACACACACACACACACACACACACACACACACACACACACACACACATATATATATATGTCGGAGATGTAGAGACATCGAGCATTTCTTTTGGAATACTTGGGCTCGAGGTGACGCAACTGGTCGCTGAACGTAGCCACGGTCTCGGGATGAACTTTTAACTTGAAGTTCCGATATTGTGGGACACGCTGTATTAACGGACAAGCCCGGCCAGGAGCAATGTCGGCTCTATGCAGGACTGCCTAGCAACGGTGCCTGCAATGTTGTTGATATTTCTAATCAATATGTAATTGACAAGTGAGATCCAGGCAGTCTTTTATTGAGATCTCCTTGGCGAGTTTACGGATATCGGGCAGTTAGTCTAGAAGATACCAAGCGATAGAGCTAACGTATTCTGCGATAAGAGAAAATACAGATTATTGTACAAAGAGTTTCCCGTTGACCGTGGATTCGTTTGAACCCAAGAATATTGTTAAAAGCGTTCGTTAAATTGTTTAATGTTAAATCTTGTCAAGTTATATCTATTCCTGTTAAATAATTTTAGTGTAATATAATTTAATTAAATTGAACAATGGTAAATCCAACTGAGGAATTAATACGCGCTCACAACTCAAAAGATGATTTAACGCAAAACTCCAATAATAATTCGACATATATATACTAACACATACTAGTTCGTATTTCTCGAAACAATCTACAAGGTCATATATTGGGTTGCCAACTAAGTGATTGCGGATTTTGTCGTTAGGTGGCATTGACAAAAGCCGCAATCACTTAGTTGCCAACCTAAAATAAACCACTGAAGCTCCATGAACCACGTGAAATCTGTCTCGTGTGCCACGATTACCTCGATGTGGTAACTCGTAATCCGCTCGCCGGTTGATTAATTAGAAATAAAAGGTTGTCGTTTGAAACTTATCCAGTAGATTAAACGAGCTTTCCGGACCCTCTATACGCAGACTAGAAACGAGCCGAAGTAATGGGCACCGGAGACGGATTCGTCGATTTCTCATCAAAGAAATCCTGCTGTCGTAGCTTCTCTGTTCACGGTCCAATAACAAACATCGAACGAAGCAAAGAGCTAGCCGACTACGAAATAAGATTAAAGAAACTGGTCGCCGCTCTTGTTCACGGTTCACTGTTCCGAAAACGCGGAACGAGTGAACAGGGGTAAAAGGTTAGTCGTATTGACAGAGGCCGACGCGAAATACACGGCGATTCGATGGCGCCGAGTCTCGCTATTTCGAGGTGGCGAAATGGAACGGTAAAAACGAATACAATGAAAACACCGAAAACCATTTGCCGGCGACGATGGACGATCAACGTGCCGGCAGATTTTTACGCCCTCTGTTTTCCTAGATGATGCACGAATTTCCAGTAACTGTTGTTCCTTCCTCGTGGCAGATTTATGGTCGAATCGTATTCGATATATTGGCAACTAAGTGATTGCGCATTTTGTCATTAGGTGGCATTCACAAAATCCGCAATCACTTAGTTGCCAACCTAATATCATTGACTATCTGCTCTGAATTTCTATCTGCGATATGTTTTTACGGGAATGTTGAAGATGAGGAAACGCAGAGAAATATTCTGAAATATTCAAAGTACGATTGTTTCTAAATTTGGCAAAAAGCACATTTGCCAAATGGACACGTTTCTTTTGTTACGTTCATAGGGAAACGAATTCGCGTCTAATGTAGAAAGCCAAAGGTTTCTTGGAAACATGATTTATTTACATTCTCAGGGCCGGCGCAAGGCAGGTTGAGCGCGTTCGCCGGAAGCCCCGCGTTTTGAGGGGCCCCGCGGTCTACGAAAATTACCCAATTAAAAAACACCGATTTTGATTAACTTTTTACACAATGACGATACCAGTGACACACGCAAGACATTTTTTTGATAGCGATGATTCAGTTTATCAAAGTTCAATGTAACTCCATAAGGTCCTCATATCCTGGAAACCACTTTTAAATAAAAAAATCCAGACGCTTTCAGAGAAATGTACTTTTGAGAGAAATTAAACTACATCGATAGTTTTTTTTGCAAAAGTCATACATTATTACAGATTTTGTACTTTCATCGAATTTTTTGCCCCTTGAATTATGAATGCGAAAAAATATTACTTGGATTTGTTTTAAAAACTGCTTATAGAAAGTATATAATATGCGATAGAATTTATAAATAAATAATTCCCGCAAAATTGTTGAACCTGACCCCCCGAAAGGTCACGCCGGCCCTGCACATTCTCGTAGGACTATCGCGCCATCTGTCGTGTTCGTATTTATTTACGCTACATTTCATAATGCGCGTTATCCTGTCTTATGTATGTGTATCTGTGGAGGTATTGTCATCAAGAATTATTACCACTTGGCATTCTATTCATAACTACTTCGCGAGTTCGCGAACAAACAAAATGATAAACGACACGCTATTGTAAAATTGAAATGGCTGCTTCATGGACACGCTGAGGAACGCCGGGATAGGGATATTTCAATCTCGAGTAGCTCTACATTTCGCTGCTGCAAAATTAGGAACGCGATTTTACCTCGAATTTTATTTGAAAGTAACGTTTAACCTTAATTAACGCCACAAAGTTGCAGTATTTTTGCTTCTTTGTATCGCCACCATTTACATTTCTTTCACCAGAATGAACAGTTCTGTTTCATATGCTTCGTCAAATCGATACGATACAGTTTCTAAAACACAGAATTATAATCCAATGTTTCTTGATTTTATATTTGTCGAGCAAAAAGCAACGATGATCGTAAGTATTGGCTTGGCAACTAAGTGATTGCGGATTTTGTCATTAGATGGTATTGACAAAATCCGCAGTCACTTAGTTGCCAACCCGATAGATAATTTAAGGGAATAATTGTTAGGTAACAAGCGGATACGTAACAGGCAAATGCAAGAAACACGTAGCCGCACGAAAGAGTAAGATAAAAAGTGAAAAACGTAAAACAGATGGAAATATGTATAGGTGCACGTTAAAATGTAGCTTCAGAGTGAAATGGTATCACGCTAGATTGACCCCGTTATCCTGAAAAGAGACGATCATTTAGAAGTCATGAGGATCGGATAAAAGACCTTTACAAATCCCAGGAAAATTCAAATTCGAATCGCAGCTGATAGATGGAACATTCAGGTTGATCCTGCGAGTATTCCAGATCGACGAGTTCCCTATGAAACCGTGTGTACCTCTATTTATCCGCACGAGAGCCCGGAACACTCATCTTCCATTCATAGTCAGCCACCTTTTTCCTCTCAGCCTATTCAACCTCTGCACGTATGCAACCACACTCGATCATACTGCGATCCGTATCGGACCGAGCGGCCAACCAATTGTCGATTAGACAAGAGACTTTTCCCAGGGCGCACAGGCCATCGATACGCCACTGTCGATACTGTTCTTTGTTACTGTGGCGCCATCTGAAATCGCGGTTATCGGAATTAAAAATTGTTCAACTTGATACGTTGGGAGAATCGTGGAATTTGATATTTCCAAACGCGAAGCGCAATGCTCGAAGGAAATTTGAAACCAGCAATCAATTTACAGACTGTGGATTCGCTTGTGAATTTGTTGGAAATTCAAGATTCCAAAATTTCATTCAGCAAACGAGACAAATTTCTGTTCTAATATAAAACTCTAATATAAAAAATAATCTTCTGTCCGATTGTACTACAAACGCATCTGCCACGCCCTCTACGACCTTTATGTATTAAGATCTAAAATCTCTGGAATCGATGTTTCCAACTGGATGAGCTGATGGAGTTACGAGCTGGTCGTAAGACGAATTACGAAAAGGACGGGGCTCTTGGGTCACCAAGAACGTCTACCTCTGTGGTTTCGTGTTTTCAGGTCGTTGGATCTGTAACTGACGACGAGAAAGGAAATGTCAGGATTATTTATAAGTTGATATTTAAAGGCGAATCCTCTTTTCCTCGATGAATACGAAATTATTGGCGTAACATGGCTGATGCCTGTGATAGCAAGACGCTCGATTCGTATTCTAAAGCGAGACTGTCGACATTCGCAATTGTCCAAGTTATAAGGTGCGAAATTGGGATTGCCAGAATTTGGCATAGTCGAGATGATGCGGCGTCACGTTACAATTGATAGAATTTCCTGCAATTTGCCACTGGCATCTGAAATTTTCAAACTCTAGCACTCGAATCCTCTTGCACTAAATTTTTAGCACCTGCATTTCGATCGATTGTGCCTCGCTGTTACAGTATTTCGAAATGAAGTTTCAGGCTTCGAGAGTGTTCCAGAATTTCCACCAAATTCCAGTGTAATATTCAGAAACTTTCTCAAAGAATATTGAAAATTAACAATCATAAGTTTACGAACAACTTGAGGACACAGTCTGCTAGCTCCACTTAGTTTCCAGTACCGCGATGTCAAACCTAACCTAACTTCACGGTGGAGTCACTCGACTCTTAAAGGTTACAGCATTGCACAACCGGCTTCTCTCGTCCACCAATGCCGCGTTACGTTAATTTATAACGGTGACACTACGTGGACATTCTTCCAACACACCCACTGGTACAGTTTCTATCGGATGAGCCTAGAACGATTAGAAAAGGAGGCCTCGGTCAGCACCTCGGGACCAGAGTTTATTCGATTATCCCCCAGCTGAAAAGTTAACCTGACTGGTGAACGACAGACTGGCCGTGGTAGAAAATATGTTTAGCCCCGTTTGCCGATACCTAGCGGTGTCTGGTCGCACGATCCAGGTCGGGCGAAAATCTAATCGCCACTCTTGTAGCAAAGAGCTGTTGAAATCTGACAAGAAACTTGGATGGCTGATGTGAAAGGTCAGTGTAGTCCAGCATAATAAGCACGGCCTTGTAGCTGATCGATGCAAGTGGAAATAGTATTGACCAATGGTCGGATCGATTCCTAGCTAGACCTGTCTTATGGAACCCAGTATTTTTATACTTCTTGTGCTTCTTCGATCTAGGGGCTGAATATCCAGGCCATTTCTTCATTTAATTCACTACCAAGATTTCATTTAGCCTTTGATTAATTTCCCATGGAGTAAAAAGTCTCGCGAATGGGAACCTCTTTCATTCTTATTGGATTGGACCATTCAAAAACAATCTTTCAAATTACCTGCAAGCTAATATCTACCGTTTGATTAACTTTGGCCCGATAAAATAATTTCAGCCTTATTGATGGAAGCTTATTCGACCTTCGTTGGACTGGATCGTTGGAAAATAATTTTGCAAATTAGAAGCTTCGATGTAGAGTGTTTAGGTTGCTCGATTAATTCTGATCGCACAAAAAGATTTCGTCAGTGGAAGCTTATTCGATCCTTTTTAGGTTAGGTAATTTGAAGCTAACTCAGCCTTTGACAAAGTTTGATTCGACTAAAAAATCTCATTGTTTCATTCGCCTGCTTTCATTGCATATGAAAGTACAAATGCCTTGATCAATATTCCAACGAATTTCAAATTAAGAGTATGAAATAATGCTTTAAATTATCCAGCCTAAAGTGGATCCGTGCTAGAAATACATGTCACCAATCCCAAGTCAGGTGCCTTGGAACACGATAAATGTTTCATCGTTCGCTCGACCGAGAATAAAGCTATTTCGACCGGGATCTTTGTTCCTCTTTCCAATTCTGATCAATAATCTAACGTGATCCTGCTCTAGAAATACATCAGACCACCTTTATCAAGAATGTCTCTGCAAACATGGCCGTAGGTCCAACACGGATATACTGAGAATTGTTCGCTAGTTCATAGTGATTTTCAGGTTGAAAATGGCTTTGTAATTGAAAGCAGCTGTATTAATACAGATACCCAATTGTATAGTTTTAGTACAGATACTCAGTCGAGCGTAAACTTCGTTTAGTTCTACTTTCAAATAACTCGAGATTCATTGACTTGACAAATGGAAGCAGATGGAAGAATTTTAATAGGTTCGCAGTGGCGAAGTGTTTTTATGGTCGAATTTAACCCAGACCTGGTCTAATTTTATTTCGAGCAAGGAAAAAGCAATGGAACGAAATTTTATAGGAAAACTGGAATTTATCTTATATTTTATATGCACAATTATTTCTGTATTTATTTTTATATTCGTTATATATTTTCTGTTAGTGTTAGGATGTTGATTTTAGAATTTCTGCATTCGACGAGTACGTGTAATAAAATTTTATTCAAGCGCCTGGCTACAATGTATAAATGTATATAATTGTTTTTATCAATTTTAACATTTCGTCAAATTTATTTGACAACGACTTTTCTCAAGTGCCAATCGGAAAGTATTAAGTCCCTAGAATCCAGATAACCTAACTAACTAACCTAAAAATTGACGTTTCAAAGCGGTCAAATATTTTCTCCAGGACTCAGCTCTTTTCATCCATAAATGGCCCTTTCAAGTTTGGAATCTGGAGCAGGACGATTATCCCCGGGCACGTTCTCTTTTTAATTAATTCGCATTAACCACGGCCCAGTTTGGTATTTGATAATGAAAGCCACCGTTTGGAAAGCTGATCGTCGTAAAACGAGCTGCGTATCTCAATCACGTGATCACGAGGGCAAATCCTGTTTAAGCTGGATACAACACCGTCGCTAATATCGTTTCGTTATCGGCTGGAAGTGTCGTAGCCCGACGATATATCCAGATTTCTCCACGATTCAGCCAATATTCACACGACGTTCTATTCCTCTGTTCTCGTACTTTGCAATAAACCTACTATCCTCGTTCTCTTTCTTTTCCCAGGGAATAATCTAACTAGGATACAAAGACGTTATTGGAATCTGTCTGATCTGGACTGAATTCACCTATCGAACGATGAACGGTTATTTATCGTCTACTATGAAAGCAGAAGCCATCTTGCTCCCTTCGTTTACATACGCGTCTCTGTAAAGTTAGGTTAGGATCTGGAGGTTTCATCTCGTTTGAAGTTTCAGGTGGCAGGTTTGTATGGGGAATATAGGGAATATATAGTTACATTTTTTGATATAATATAGGTGAAATTATGGAGCTAATTAGATCTTATTAGACTGTAGGCGTTTTATTCACAGGTCCATTGTTCTGACCCAGGCAATTTAATTCTCCTTAATTCTCCTCGTCGAAAATCAATCACCACAGCAATATTAATATTAATGAAACAAAGTGAAATAGAATGACACGAAATTGGACTAATTTCTAAGAATCAGCTTCGATAGATTTCCATTGGAAAGGTTCGTTTGTAATCAAATACTCGTTTGGAAATTGTTTCTTAACTCTGTTTCATTTTCACGCTACCATCGCTTCGGACAAAAGGGCGAAAGCTGAATTCACTTAAGAAGTTTTCATTTGGCAACTTTAAAAACCGTTTTCCAATTAAAAGCCTGCGCGAATTCGGCCGGAAGTGAATCAGCATCACTCGCTGGAGCAAAGTCGAGCGCCGTCTCTGTAGCTTTTCTAAGAGCTGCAGCTGCAGCGATCCGTTCGAGGAAAGAGTTCGAACGAGGTAAATAGGCAACGCGGCCCGATTGTCCGGCGCTGCGTAAAATCTTAGTGGTTGATAAATAACGAGGCAGGAAAAATACTGCTGGTGTTCCACTCTGCGTCTATTAACGGCGACTTAAATTACTGTGGTATTCTTGTTTTAAAAGACATGGAAAGAGCATCGTAAAAGCAAAGGTAGGAAAGAAACGATAGAGGAAGAAACTGGCCCTTTGGGAAATCCTTTGATAACATCTGGGGAGACCCCAGATTATTCTGTGAAATTGCGGCGCGAGATGTGTCTGGTAGACTACTAATTTGTAGGGAATTTATGTAAAGTCTTAAAGTTTAGTATGTTCACCATGGTGTGTTTAAAAACAATAATAATATATATATATTATTTTGTTTTAATAAAATTGCTATAATACCTGAACTTTATTAGTCAAATTGGTCAACTCTGTTTCTTGAGAAGTTATCTCTATTTCGTTTGTATAAATTGACGATTAATGTTCTATTCTGAACAAGCTTCCATAATTCTGACTTACTCCCATAAAGATACCTAAGAATATTAAGTAAGATACCTAAATATGCCAAGTATATTTAGGTATATTACTTAAGTATATTACTTGATTAAAACTTCTAGAATTACGAAACTTCGTTACAAAACCTTCTATATAAATTCTTCATGTAATCTAATCAACATTGTATGGGTTAGGTTAGGTTATCCTAGTATAGGTTAGGATTCTTGCAATATTTACTCGAACCGGCTGTTACGTTACTTTGCGTAACTGGACGATAAATATCAAAGTGTCAGAGTTAATTAGCATAGTTAATTACCAACTAAAGCGTGAGGTTATATTACGATCTATGTAGTGTTCGAGATTAAACCAGCTCAATCTTAAGAACAACGTTAACGTGGGTTTCTTAATTTTGCACCCTACGTCCATGCCGTGGGGTTGGCATTGCTAGCAATTCGCATCTCCAAGATGCTCTCTCCAGTAACTTAATACCATGGTGCCCTCTGAGTATTCCTAAGGGAATTTTTGGGTCAACGTATATTTTCAGTGTTTATAGTTCCTTTCTCGTAGCGATGGTCCAGAGAATTTGCAATTTAATGATAACCACCCGAAGCCATGTTGGATATCGTGTTTTATGAATAAGTGGTTTGTATCGATGTGAACGGTCTGTACAGAAGTCTTTGAGTCATTGACAATGTAAAATCACATCTTACTTTAATTCGAAGCTATTGATATTTCGTTTTTCCAAGTCGTTCTTTTTCAATTCTATCTAGCGTCTCGTCGAATAGTTTCTCAACAAGTTCATTCTTCGATGAGATGCGAATTATTTAAAAAGTTTGTCAGGGAAAATTCCGATTCAGAGCAATAAAATTTTCCTTCAAGGAGTATTTCTATATCAAGGACGCGGAAGATCCAATTCTATTTCGCATGACCGTTATTTATTCCGCTTAATCCTAACCTCCATCATCGCGCTTTATACACCCACGTCTGAGGCCTGTTTCACCTACTTCCTCTCGCCAGTTTCTGTCCTCTTTAAATCTTCCCGCAAGCCGAATCCCAGATTCAGCTGCTGGCATATTCGCTAGTGAGAGCTAGGAATAGTTCCAAATGAACATGGATGCTCGGAAATATGGTTTCACGGAGATTTAAGGCGAAGACGAGATAAGGTCTTGAGAAAAGCATTTTCACACGGATAGAATTCAAAAGTGTGACATTTTGTTCGGTCGAATAATCAGCGCAAGAGTTAGGTTAGGAGTGAGGTTATGCGGTAGGAGGGACTTGTTGAGATATTTGACTCCACGATGTCTCATTGCGTCCTTATAACAATGGGAAATCTTTCCATAAAATATTCAAAATGGTCACGAGTTGATTGGTTGATAAATTACAGTATATCAGCAGTCACTGTTATTAAGTATATCTAAATTGATCTATATTGTGTCATACCTATTATCTATACTTGTATTATATATTGTCTATTATCTATAATAGAATCCCATTCTGAAACGTGAATAGTAATTAGCACAATGGTAGCCCTGGTAGTATGATGATGGTAACACTGTTTCTCTTTAAATGTAGGATGTGTATATATATAAATAGGATTGGTGTGCTTATGAAACGGAATTAGGTTATTTCTTGCTGGTATAACGGGCTGTCCTTGGTTAATTATCTCGAATTATTTTTCTGTAGCTGATCTGTTAATTATCAGTTAAGTCAATAAAGCGGATAGTCTATTTCACTGATTATTGATTAAGGTTATACACGTTTGAGGATGCAAATGAATGGGTATGCTTTTTCCTGAAACGTAATTGGGTCATGTCTAGGTTTGGGTTAATTTAATTGAAATTTTGAAAAAGTCTCTTGTATCATAGTTAATCTGATCCAAATTCATAAGTGGACATCCCGCATGTTTCTCTGTATTATTACACATTGTGAACATTTGTATAAAATCTGTAAATTTGAATTTTCCACGAATGCATAAAAAATAAGTTTCCCCGATATACCAATTCCTACTACCAGGACTGGTAACGTATTGTCACTCAATGAAAAAGAAACTCTGAACAAAGCACCAAGGGAATTGCGGTATATATTCAGCTCATCCATAGAAATGAGGCTGTATTCCAGCAACCAGATACACGTAAGTATCTGCAGTAAAGTCCATGCAGTAAATATTGCAGTATTTGTAAATTTTGTAAATATTAACAAATTTGTAAACTTTCTAAGTATTGTAAAATTTCTACATAAGGCTGCCCAGCTTAACCTCTATCTATCTATCATCAAGAGTGGCACAAAACATTGTTAGCTAACAAAGGGCATGCTGAACAAAGCACGAAGAAAATCGCGTTATCTTCAGTCGATTCGTAAAAACAAGATCGCGTCCCACCAACCGGATATAAGGTAGCTACAATAAAGCGAAGTGATCATAGTTAGTCCATGAAGCGAGTATAGGTTAGGATCGCGCGATGTAAAGTTATCGTCGAATAAAGCGGGCTCAACGAATGGAGACAATGCTGTCAGGATTCCAGTGCAAATAACGTTTCTCGCATTCCCCAGACCGGAAGTAGGGTGAGGCCGATAAAGCCCGAGCAATTTCGTCCGGAACGGAAGCTTACGGCAAATAAGAGCGTTATCGATAGACAGAGGAGGAAACGAAAGCGGCTAAGGAAACAACGGCTTCGACGAAACGCTATTTCCGTCATCTGCTCGACCCTTCGCGGTAATTTCCTTCCCTGTTTGTGTTTTTCAACGGACTTTTTACTGGCTATTCTTTTCTCTCTCTCGCTCCTTCTTTCTCGCACTACCTTATTTCATTTTAACTGTAGTTTGGTATACATGGCGAGTGTATACAAGTATAAAAGGAAGTTTAAAATTAACACAGTATGAATTTTTGTAACGGGTGTCCTATACTAATATTGTACGATATTGGTAGCAGTCATCTACAGCAGATATAATATAGTTTGTAAAGTAAACAGTACAAAAGATATCATAATTTTATACTACAGCATAGGTGACTGTTACCAACATGGTAAAAAATGTCAAGTCTAGTTAAAAGTAACCAAAATTCATATGCACCGATTTTTAAACTTTTGTCTATCCGCCATTGTCTTCTGTAGCGTACATTTATTCATTGATCCTATTAAATATAAATCCATCTTGTAGAATTATGGTATGCTCCTTTATACTTCCTATTTTATAAACTTTCTCTTCTCACTGTACTTGCCCGTGTAAATTATAATTATCCGCTCGTTATTGAGGTTAGGTTGATTTTGAAGAGGAAATTTTAGGTGTTAGGAGTGAAAATTATAGTATAGTATGGGGTTGGAGAATATTGTGAGGAAGACAGTTCTCGGTTTTAGGAGGCGACGAAGCTTTTAGGCAAGGTTAAGTTAGGTTATTTAGAGTAATAGCGCGGGAAGTGGTTTCGTATCGCCGTGGATCGAAAGTACTCTAGGTGAAGTATTTAGGAATTAATAGTCATCTCGCGAGAGGACAATGATAGTGATCGAGATTTTAAAAAAATTGAATTTCGAAGAAAAAAGATTAGGGGAAATAGAAACGAGAAACGAAGAAATTGTAGAAACTTATACAAAAGTAAAATATTAATAAATCATAAAAATTCCCATTTTAATACTCGTCATCAAAACTAAAAGATTGAAATATGTGAAATCGGAGTACATAGCTACAATGAGATTGACCTTAATTAAATTAATTTAATATTTCAATTCTTTTTTATTCTTAATTCTTGTTTAAATTCGTTGAGATTTAAATATGTCAGTAAATCGGAAGAAGATGATTCGTCAGTAGAATTCGCTTGCGACAGCTGTACAAAATATTCGTCGATATAGCAGTGGACCGCACTATCTCGTGCAACAATAAAACAGTCGCCAGATTAAAAAGTTTATGGAAAACAGGGGCAATAAATCAAACTTTATCTTGGCTTGCAACTTTTTTGATACAAATTTCCCATTTCCCGCGAAGGCATTCTAAATCTACGATTCCAAACGCTTAACCGATTTAACAATGTATAGAATTACATTGGGAAAATATGAGATAAAAAAATGCTGTAAAACCAGCAGCACAAATTGATTCCTTTTTTCTCCTGTTTGTCTCTTTAGTTTATAATACCGTAAAATATATCAATTTACAAACTCTTCCATTCTTTAAAGACAATATCTCATCATTCAAGGCATATTCGATGTAAATTGAACATAACCTTAACTTTACCTGATTTAACTGAAACCTAACCTATACTTGGCGAAACCTTCACCCTTCATGATCGTATAATGTACATTTCATTTAAAGTTCGAATATTATGGAAAGCCTGGGGGATAGAAGATTTTAGTTAAGTATGAGTAAAGGTATTACGATTTCAAAATCGATTTCACGTGATCGAAGTTCATAGGAGAGTTGAAGAGTGGGGTGGGCCAAGGGGAAATGTTAAACTTCATCCAGAATTCGTAATCTCGAACAAAATTCTTCTGTTGCCTCTTCTGTCGATGAACGAGGCCGAGATACGAGGGGAACCACCCCTTTTCCACCCTTCATGCTAGATTTCTTTTAAGAGCCTGAAGCTGTAGCCTGTCGAATCGACGATCAGAAATGTATGGAAGTTGAATTTCTCACCTAACGCGTCTCGTATATTTTGCACGGCTTCCGGATTCGAATATCGCTTCGAATCTTATGATCCAAGTGTAAGAAACGGAAAAATCGTCGATACCGTTTCGTTCTTGGAGAATCTCCACGTTCCATGAAAAATGGGATCCCGAGTTTGAAAAGTGCTTACTTATAGAAATCAAAAATAGAATTCCTTTTCCTCCTTTTTATATGTTACACTTTTTACAGATTTGTGTAAGTACAGATAGATACATGTTGTTACTTACGTAGATTGTAGATCTCCAAAATTTCACTCTTCGACATCTTTTATTTCTATAGATTATATGTACGAATTATTTGTGCAAATTTTCATATAATTATTTATGCAAATTATTGAAACAAATTTTCAGAGAATATTTCCATTTTGTTAATTAAACTATTAATTACAGAAAGTCAGAAATTCAATACTTGTATTGAAACGAGTATTTAATATTTAATTTGTATTATTATCATTTTTAATATTTCATGTTTCGAATATTAAAATGAAAATGTTATAAAATTACGTAATATAATGTAATACCGAATAAATAAGAAATTTGTATTATTATCGTTTTCCTTCTGTTTATATCATTATTCAAATATTCACATTAAATCAAATTCAAATTAAATTTTCCATAAAAGATCAATATTCTTGTAATTTCTGTTAACATAACTTTTTTCTTATGTATATGTAATCATAGTAATATGCACGTTACATTATTTAATAAAGTACAGTACAAAAACTACCGCGCGGGACAGGTTGGACGTAACTTTTTATCGAAGATTCCCTATATACGCGAGTTATTATCCATGAACAGAATGAAAAACGAAATCGACAGGCTGACCATTGTTTCCCAACGAGAGAAGACGCGAGAAAATCTGCTTCGAGCTGTTAATTAATTTTTCCGCTACTGATCCTGCACGATAATATCTCGTCATTTTACATTTCGCAGTCTCCTCGGGTTCACTCGATATTTTCTTCGTTGGCGAATGGAAAATCGTAAACGTATAATCTCCCAATAGACACCAGAAACAAAGGGAAACGAAATCGTCAGACGTGCCAGTGAAATGTATTTAGTAAAATACAAATACGAATAACCATACGAAAATATCCGATATGTCCATTGAAAAAATCCTACTTTGTGTTTTTCATTTGAAAAATCCTCCGTTTGTTGCAGATATATTTGAATAATACGTCGGATCAAAATATAAAATATACTGTTTTTTTTGTACAAATTGTCCTTGTCCATTGCACGATACGATCATTGAAACCGTGAACATTCAATAAAATTGATATGTCGTTAGAGACCAACATTTGATAGATCAACATAGGTTATTCTCTTTTTCTTATTTCAATAAATTCTATTAAATTTATTTACGTTAGATGTATGAAATAAGTTCCTTGTTGGATCATACGTAATTATTAGACTGCGGATTCTTCTGCAAATTAATTGAACAAATGGAATTTCAGTAGAAATTTATCTCACCCATTGAATATTAATATAAAAACTCTACTTTGAATATGTTGTATATTTCTGCATATTTTCCAATTTTTAATCTCCTATAAATACGTAAAAATCCGCAATCTAATTATAATCTGGCTTAATGTCGACATTAATATTAATATATAATTATACATACTATTGGATTGTAGATGACATTTGCGCAGCTGCTTTGTTTTGTTACATTCAAACGCTTATGGATCGAATAACAGATGATGTATACACTCAGTTCATGTATTATTTTCCTTATATTGTAACCTAACGTTCAATCGGCGCTAGCGTTCTGTGTTCCACAATTTCAATCAGTTCGATTTGGGTAAACATCGGGGACGGTACAAGTGACGTCGGTATATCGTTCTGCGTTAGTATTAAGTAATACGTATAAAAGCTACGCAATTCAGAAGTTTCTCTATTCTCTTCTTCACAGTGCCGATCGAATTAATTACTTTTAGAATATTTAACTTCTTTGTGCTGGTGACAAATTTCGTTAGTGGTAAGCGATACATTTTTTTTTTTCGTGGAGGAAACCTTCAGGTAGTGCCGGATTCATACCGACTAAAACCTCCACGATGGTCGTCCCTCTTGCGATCGAGGGGTGCCCGGGAACCGCTGTGGCGACACACCGGGCCAATACATTTAATCCTTTTTTTTTTTTTTCATACGTGGAAAAATCCTCATGGACACTCGCTGTTGCACGCAACAGCAGAGTAGCGTCGGATTCTTACCGACTAAAACTCCACGGTGGTCAGCCTGACGTTTGGTAGAAGCGACCTCGGGCTCTCTTGCAAATACTACTGGGGTGTTAGGTCGTCTTCTCCCAGCTGTTTATAGGGGAGGCATCCTCGTCTAAGTTGGGCCGCTAGGGGGGTCACACCCCCTAACGCTACGTTCCTGGTAATACATTTAATCTAGAAGCGACCTAACCTAAACTGTTGCTGGCTCCTTGAAGTATTGCGAATTTTTATCATATCGTGTAAGCGTCAATAGTAAATTTTAATGCTAAACGATGAAAATAAAGTTAACCCTTGATCTGTAAATGTAAATATTTATATATTTCGGTTAAGAGTTTCTCGCAACGTAACGCGTAGAAAACTTGTCTTCCGTCGCCTAGCAACAGTTATTCGACAAAAGTTTTACGATAACCTTAATTTGCAACGTTTGATAGTGTTATATGAATGTTTTTGGATCTCTTTCAACAAGCATTACCTGCTGAAAAATGCATAGGTTATGAAAGGCTCAGATTTACAGTTTTTAGGTTAGCTTCAAAATGTTTTACGGTCTAAGGATTAAAAATACGCAGTCTAGTATTAATGAATGTAACCTAGACTATCTTTAATTTAACCTGACTGTTATAACACCCGTTTAAGTATTATAGATTGCCAATATAAGCGTGATAGATTATTTCTATAAATATCAGAAATATGCAACAATGTTTCAGATGAAAGTTGTTCGACGTATGTATGTGTGTTGTACGCAAGACGAAAGAGAACAACGCGATGTTTTCATATTTAAGTTCCCTTTGTCTTCCATACGATAAGTTTTACAAGACCAGAGGCAAACTATCTTTCGAACTATTCATTCATCGACTCGAGCGCCCCGATACCTTTTTGTAGAGAATTAAAAACTGCGTCATAGAAGCACAGATCCATTAGGAAGGTTACATCACTATTGAATTATCTTATTTATGTTCTATATTCTATACATTTAATCTTAAATTAATAAAGTAAAAAATATACTTGCTGTCATGTAAAGTTTATTGAAATCCACTGTTATTTCGTTGTCCAGGTTTCCACACGTATACACTGAACGAAACGACGCATACGGAACGCGAGGAAGACGAAATCCTGACGGTGAAATACGAGGATGGTAGATGGTCGAAACCTTACTACGATTGCGGCGGTGGAAATATTTGGATGTTGACCTACACTGTTCCCTTTTTCGGTTATGTCAACGACACCTACTTTTTCAAGTAAGTCGTTTATATTCTACGAATTTCCAAATTGCAGTGGTAAACGCTGCAAATGCCAGAACCGATGATTTTCAACGTAGACAGGAAACATGTATATGGTTTTTCAGTTCTAGACTTGTTTCGTTTATTTGTGGAATTTATGGTTGTTTCGAAAGGAAGATTTTTCGATAAATTTTTTAATCGTGTAGACTTTTCTTTTAAATAATTTTTTTTTTAATTTAATTTCATCAAGGTCGTTTATTTTATAATATTCCCTTTTTAAGCCGAATCTTTCATTAAAACTGGAATTCCTCTAAATTGTACCATTCGAATTTTAAGTAAAGTAATGAATAATGCAATTAGTATAATTAATGCAATTTCATTCAATTTTTTATATTTATTTCCTTTACAAGAGAATGTCTACCGTGCCTAACATTTTCGTTTCCTGTCTATTGTAATTTACCATTATCGTGCTATTAATTTATTATATGCACTTTCTATCTACGCTTGCTATTTTGTTATAACAAATAAATCGAGGAATCTCCGAGAAGGAATTTTCAAGATTTCTTCTAATCCTCTGCAAATTTAACAACATCGCAAAACTGCAAGATCTTTCACTTTTATAGACACCAAGTCATTTCTTTCATGATCAACGTAATGTAACTTACGTTCGTCTCGTTTATGGTACTAATATGGAGGACTATAACAGGCCATATAATAGTCTTATTAGAACTTGTACGTCATACTGAAGATTTATAGAGATTAAATTTGATTGCAGATTTATAAAGATAGAAATTTCTCTCCGTCGTTTTTCAACCGTTTCGGCCAATATACTTCGATATCTTCGTCAAAAAGATTTTTACGATAAAGGTACAACTGATCGTTGATATCTGTGATAGCCGTTGACGACGGTATTCGCCACATTGTTCGATAATAACAATTTTTATTCATTCCGTCGTGGGATTAGACATTTTAGAAATTTTCGAGAAACAATAGGAACAAATTTTTTAGTTTCTAGTAGAAAATAAGTAATTTTAATATTTTTTGACAATAAAGCGTTGTTCCGTTCGTTGGGAGCTTTCACGTCACGAATATAGCTTTTCAAATCGCTTGCGAACGAAACGGCTTATACATTCTTTTTTTTCCCCCCCTAAGAGTTATTACAAAAAATTTTTGAAAAACTGTGCTGCAACAGCTGGAACGATAACGGACGCGTTTTTGAACTATGAATTCCTTAACTTCTCCGCAACTGTCGATCGCCTGCACTTTTTAAACTTTCTAATAAAACTTTCTTCCTCGTTTTTATCCTATACGCGCCACTTTGGGCAAGTAACGCTGCACAAATATGATATTTTGTTTCATTAACCTATTAACCAATTGATGATGTATTAATATACAAGTAGCAATTTTAAATTTCTTTCAATCTGCCCCTTGCATATTTCCGTGTTTAATTTTATAATTTTTGTCCATGTGCAATATTCTGTTTCACTAATCTGTTAACCAATTGGCAATATATTATCCTAATGCACTTGTGGCAATTTAAAATTGTCTTTAGTTCTTTCCTTAGCATATTGGCACATAGAATTTTATAATTTATTTCCATGTGTAATTTTCTAATCTAATTCCATCTATAATTGTATATTTCATTACAACATTCATCTCTTTCATTGTCCAATTAACCAATTGGTAGTTTGTTAATCTACAAGTAGCAATTTGAAACTATTTTTAGTCTGTTCCCTTGCATATTTCCATGTATAATTCTATAATTTCTGTCCATGTGTAATATTCTGTTTCACTAACCTGTTAACCAATTGGCAATATATTATCCTAATGCACTTGTGGCAATTTAAAATTGTCTTTATTTCTTCCCATAGCATATTTGCACATAGAATTTTATAATTTATTTCCATGTGTAGTTTTCTAATCTAATTTCATCTATAATTGTATATTTCATTACGACATTCATCTCTTTCATTGTCCAATTAATCAATTGGTAGTATGTTAATCTACAAATAGCAATTTGAAACTATTTTTAGTTTGCCCCTTGCATATTTCCATGTATAATTCTATAATTTCTGTCCATGTGTAATATTCTGTTTCACTAACCTGTTAACCAATTGGCAATATATTATCCTAATGCACTTGTGGCAATTTAAAATTGTCTTTATTTCTTCCCATAGCATATTTGCACATAGAATTTTATAATTTATTTCCATGTGTAGTTTTCTAATCTAATTTCATCTATAATTGTATATTTCATTACGACATTCATCTCTTTCATTGTCCAATTAATCAATTGGTAGTATGTTAATCTACAAATAGCAATTTGAAACTATTTTTAGTTTGCCCCTTGCATATTTCCATGTATAATTCTATAATTTCTGTCCATGTGTAATATTCTGTTTCACTAACCTGTTAACCAATTGGCAATATATTATCCTAATGCACTTGTGGCAATTTAAAATTGTCTTTATTTCTTCCCATAGCATATTTGCACATAGAATTTTATAATTTATTTCCATGTGTAATTTTCTAATCTAATTTCATCTATAATTGTATATTTCATTACGACATTCATCTCTTTCATTGTCCAATCAACCAATTGGTAGTATGTTAATCTACAAGTAGCAATTTGAAACTATTTTTAGTTTGCCCCTTGCATATTTCCATGTATAATTCTATAATTTTTGTCCATGTGTAATATTCTGTTTCACTAACCTGTTAACCAATTGGCAATATATTATCCTAATGCACTTGTGGCAATTTAAAATTGTCTTTAGTTCTTCCCTTGGCATATTTCCATATAGATTTTTATAATTTATTTCCATGTATAATTTTCTAATCTAATTCCATGTATAATTGTATATTTCATTACAACATTCATCTTTTTCATTGTCCAATTAATCAATTGGTAGTATGTTAATCTACAAATAGCAATTTTAAATTTCTTTTAGTCTGCCCTTTGCATATTTCCATGCATAATTCTATAATTTCTGTCCATTGTAATATTCTGTTTCACTAACCTGTTAACCAATTGGCAATATATTATCCTAATGCACTTGTGGCAATTTAAAATTGTCTTTAGTTCTTCCCTTGGCATATTTCCATATAGATTTTTATAATTTATTTCCATGTATAATTTTCTAATCTAATTCCATGTATAATTGTATATTTCATTACGACATTCATCTCTTTCATTGTCCAATTAACCAATTGGTAGTATGTTAATCTACAAATAGCAATTTTAAATTTCTTTCAGTCTGCCCTTTGCATATTTCCATGTATAATTCTATAATTTTTGTCCATGTGTAATATTCTGTTTCACTAACCTGTTAACCAATTGGCAATATATTATCCTAATGCACTTATGGCAATTTAAAATTGTCTTTAGTTCTTCCCTTGGCATATTTCCATATAGAATTTTATAATTTATTTCCATGTGTAATTTTCTAATCTAATTTCATCTATAATTGTATATTTCATTACGTCATTCATCTCTTTCATTGTCCAATTAACCAATTGGTAGTATGTTAATCTACAAGTAGCAATTTGAAACTAGTTTTAGTCTGCCCCTTGCATATTTCCATGTATAATTTTATGATCTTCGTGCATGTATAATATTCTGTTTTATTAATCTATTAACTAATAGGCAAGTAAAAATTTTCCTTAGTCCATTCATTTGCATATTTCCATGTATAATTTCATAATCTATTTTCGCATGTAATTGTATGCTTTATTTTCATACGTAATTTCATAATTTATTTTCACGTACAATATTCTCTTTCGCTAATCTGTTAACCAAATTGGTAATACATTAATTTACAAGTAGCAATTTTAAACGCTTTCCAGGTCCAGCGCTTTTGTATATTTTCATATATATATATATTTAAAATTTAATATAGGAGGTTAAGTTATATATATATATGTTATAATTTAATCTCCACGTTTAATCTAGTTTCTTGTACATAACGTACATGCAATATTGCGTGAAAGTAAATAGCATAGAACTAACAGAACTAGACACACGTGGTTGGAATAAACAAATAATGGAATATTTACTAAATACATTCTTTAAACAAAACACACAACTGTGTAGAGAAAGCTTGATATCGAATAATATAGAAGCTTCACATTTGTTATATCTTATATCTATAATATATGTTATGTACCATATCTCTCGACAAACCAGCTTTTTCACTCACCCACACTGTCCCTTTCACGTATATCACCGTGTGCGCCAGGCAATTAATTTCCAACATAATTAACTACACGGATCATATTTGTTCAAATTGTAATAATATATGTTTCCATTTTATCATAAATATTATTCAATTAGATTCGAAAGTTTTGTAACGTTTTATTGTTATGTTAATCGATGTGAATTTCTTTTCTACTTTTCGTCGACTATTTTACTTCATCATATTTCACATTTGCGAGAATTTTTAGAATAGTTAGAATTGAAAAAGCTTTGTAGTTCAGCTGTTGTAATTTCTTCACATTTGACACAATCTATGCATTGTAAAATTATTACGTTGAATAGGAAACTTCTTCGGGCGTTAAATCAGGTTTTACAGGAAGCTTCGCGCCAATTTTCCCAAATATCAGTTCACACGAGAAAATCACAGGAATATTCAAATTATAAATTAACACACGCTAACGAAGTTCTATAGTTTCATCGTAAATTCTACATTCTGGTATACGTGTTTTATAGTAAATTCCTTCTTTATTAACGCGATTCAATGGCATTCAGTAAAAAATAAAATTCAAATTCACGTTTCAAACAACGCTATTCCGTATACATCGACTTGAATGTCGTGCAAGGATTCCATGTCGTTTCAACAATATCAAATTTCAATACAGACAAATCCTCCAAGCAACATTTACTATACAGTGTCAATTACAAAACACGTACTTGGCGAATATCACCAAAATGTTTAAACAATTAATCCTTCATTAAATTAATAAACCGTAGTATTTAGTGGGATCATCTTCAGCACCAATTGTATATTCCATATATTGGGTTGGCAACTAAATGATGGCGGATTTTGCCAATGCCACCTATTGACAAAATCAGCAATCATTTAGTTACTAAACCAATACTATTATTCAGGCTGTATACTAATTTTTCGCTTAACGTTCGTTTGCAACAAACATCTTGCAGCCTTTATACACATTTTCAGACTAGTTTCAAATTTTACTGTTGCAATCGCGATACTCGTGTCTCGATGTTGCAAAATATGAAAAAAGTCACGCGTAGTGCACGTAATATGTTCGTAGCAATTTTCTGCGCTACGCGTTGCAATATCTTCATCAGCCACTGTATAAAACGAAAATACTTTTAATTCGCAACATGTGGCAAAGTTGTGAACAATTTCCTATCGTTTATGGGCCAATCTGTTTAAGCGTGAGAGGTTAGGCGTGAAAGTAATAGCGCATTATTTGCCTCTGCTTATCTGTAGGATCAACTAGCTCGATGACGTGGCAGCGTCGCGTGAACCAACCGAAATTCTAATTCGCCCAATTGTTTCTAATTTATTGGACGAACTCACGCGAACAATCGTGCGGATCCATGAGAGAGCGATTTAATTCGATGTTTCGGAAAATTTCAATCTGGTGAAGAAGCAACGACAATCAAGATTTATCTGTTTTAATAACCACGCGAACAGACAGCCATAGGTAATTGAATAGAGGTTATGTGCCTCTTCTCTATCCTTCATCTGAAACTCTTCAAATCGTTTGAATTTTACGCTTGCGCATTTTCATCTGTGCGTTCTGTTCGTTTCTATGTAGGTTGGCACCTAAGTGATTGCGGATTTTGTCATTAGGTGGTAATGTAGGTCACTTTGTTGCAAACGCAATATCTATCGGCGAATAGAACGATTCGCAAAACAGATTCGCGATATTGTTCTCTGGAAATTATTTGATCGCGATGTTTGAGTTATAGGAGCCTAAAAGTAATTATTACAGTATCCCTGCGTGCTGATGCAGTACCATGTAATAGGATCCAAATGCAGATCGTATAGTAATATATGAAAACGTAGTACATTTGATACGGTTAAACGTAATGGCAGATTGAAATGCATTCGAATATTTCAAATACTTTAGTGGTTTCGACTATACAGGGATTCTAGAATATAACCAAGTATATTACGTATATTCAGTATATGCTACATGTTATATCAAGTATAACAACATTGAATACGTGATAAAGCGTGTTGAATATATTTGATATATCTCTGTGTTCATTACACAGTATATTAAATTGTATATCAAATTGTATGGATATATTGGGTTGGCAACTAAGTGATTGCGGATTCTGCCATTAGGCGGTATTGGCAAAATCCGCAGTCACTTAGTTGTCAATCCAGTACAGTTAGAGTGTAATGATATTTGTATGTTCAAGTATATTATTTTATATTGGAACGTATCAAATTAGTATAATGTGCATAATTTACCTCAGCATAGTTTAGGTTTAACATACTTGAAGCGTTTAATATTATTGTGACGTTCTGAAAATTACATTTGCGTGCGTTATACCACATAATGTGGTAATGTAACAATAAAATGGTGTAACAAGAGGACAGTGTATATGTTGTTCTCACCATGCAACACCATGTTTCGAAAAATACACGCAATACCATTATTAAAAGCTATTAGTATCATATTATTATTATAAAGATTATTATTAAATTGTTATTTGTTTCCAAATTGTAATTAAAACTGAACGTGTTAAGAAGTTATAAATACTCTGTTTTGAGGAAAGTTTTTTTCCTCGGTAAACACCGTCACAGCAGCTCGGTGTGCAGTGAAGCGTAAACGTGACCGCTGACGATCTTTCTCTCGCACCGTGCACTGTTTTGGCGCGGCGGCTCGTTCGACCGGAGTGACACGACCGACAAACCGGCCATAGCGAAAGCGTTAAAGAATAAATTGTAGTTATGTTGAAACATACTATTAGTATAGAAATATATTAATTTAATACAGTGTAAAGTATCTGACCAATAAGAAAATAACGAAGTATTTAATACACTTTACTATATTTTATCGTATCAATAATATAGTGCAACAACAAAGTTATATTTGATTTCATTACCACGTATTAACCCTTAGCGCTCTGACTCACTCAAAACAATCTTTATTTATCTCAAAAGTAATATAATTTTGATTACAATATTTATATTAATTATAATTGAGTAATGTGTGGAATCTTTTAAACCATTCATTGGCATGCAAACCGGGTTTGCGTTCACAGGTCTCACAGTACTCATTGAGGAGTATTATTTTTTATTTGTAAACAATCACCGATAACGACTCAAAAATACATTTAGAGTAGAGCGTCGCACATCGGTGGTGCTCGAGAGGCACACAGAGCGTTAAGTGTTAGAGAATGATTATGTTAACATACTTAACCAGGCTCCTACTATAGAAATGTACCAATTTGGTACAGTATAATCAAAAAAATTAAATTAGAAAATACTCCTATATCTTTTGCAATATTATTACCTTCTTGCTTATATTTGTAAGCAGCTTGTTACGCAAGCTTGTTAAAATAGTGGAAATCCTAAAGCAGAAAAAAAATTAAATTTATTAATAAGAAAGAAAAAGCAAACTAAACGCAGAAAAATATGAAACACGAGTATACTGATTGGAAAAGAGAATGAAAGGATGATGAGACTGTGTTACGATCGTTCACCCTATCGATTGCTGCAAATGCTCGAGTTGGTAGCACGAGCTCTGATTATGATTATGAGCGGCTAAAGTCACGGCAAAATACAACCGGCTATCCGGAGATTTAACGTTCCTGGGTTTACTGGGATTTCCATCGACGTCACGGCTTTTACTCGCCAACAATGTGTGCCGAATTTCATCGCGCATTTCCACATACGTATACGCTGTATCTGTCTGCCTCTGGCTAACCCCGCCATCAATCAATAGGAACACATGGAAGGAATATGCGCGTAGAAAAAGATGATATTCCTTCTCGTTCCACCTGTTCGTTCAGATTAAAATTCCGCCCTCTTTTTTAATCGATCGAAATTTGGTAGCTGAGCGTGTCAGCGACGATTTTGAGCTATTTTGAAATTTCCTTTGAGCGGATTTTTAAAGATTTAAAATTTTCAAAGATTTTTTATGTACAGAGTGTCCCATAAAATCCCTAACGCACAAATTAAAAAATTATGAAGGTTTGGATTATATAATTCTTTTTACGTAAATTTCTTCGCTGCTCAAATTCATTCCGAGGGGGTTAGAACTGACCCTTATGGATTCGGCAATTTTTGTAATTTGTGACGCGCGATCTGTACGAGACTGAACGAGAGTGTTCAGACGAAAGTTACTTGCTTCAATTAGGACTACTATTTGATGAAAAAAATTCTGAAACTTTTAGCTAGTTGTAAAATGTAAAATCGGAAAATACCCGGATCTTCACGGGTCAATCTGATCCCTTTAGAGGGAATTTCGACAGCAAAAAAATTGCCCGATACATACCCACATAACCTCCACGTATCCCCAAAGTTTCATAATTTTTCGAATTTGTGGGTTGAGGATGTGCCTCTGATGCTGGTAATTCTGCTACAACAGGCAAAGAGGAATTGTACGTAAAAAAGCAAATCGAATTGTACAGTGTAAAATTTCTAGAAATATTGTATTCTACGATACAATGAAACGAATTATATTTATTCAATATAGAATTCTAAATAATAAATTTAAAAAATACGAATTATAAATATAGAAGAATAAATAATTTAATAACAAATTATAACATCGTAATAATAGTATCCACTAATATCCTAATTTGATGATAAAATATTTTATCTCCATACGATATCGATATCAATTTTATGAATATTCTTGGCTGGAAAATTGGTTGAACGTTCCATTCAGCTATAGCCGTTGCTAGATACATTTTAGAACATGGAATGAATTCGATGAACCAGCCGGCTACATGGAACGAACGTAGTCTTCCAGTTATGAGAAACGGGCAATATTTTCATATTTCACCACACGTCGACCGGCTATTCGACAGCTTTACCAGCTTTCATCCCCCTTCTGAATATAAATAATCTTGCACTCGTGTCAAGATCTGCTCGAATTTTCTAGACTCGAGGGTCCAGGGATTTACGCTGATTGCACACATTTATCTCTACCATTTTCTCCATTCTACCACTTTTTTCTCTCTCTTTTTTTTTATTTATTATCTTTCGTTGTATCATCTGGAAAGTTATCAATGATAACAATTACGTGTATTCCATAAATGGGTACATATTTAAATAATAGTATTTGCACGTTTAATTTCCTACAGTGACTTTAGTCAGTGCTACCAACTAGCAAATAATTAGCGATAGGTTGACGAATTAGTTATATTAGGTTGGCAACTAAGTGATTGCACAGTTTGTCATTAGGTGGTAATGACAAAATTAGTTGCCAATCCAATAGTTCTGTGTACTTTTCCTTTTTTTTACAACGTGTCTTCTTCGATATTTCGTGATTTTTTTTTTTTTTTTTAGGAAATTTCATCATCGGCATTTTTAGAATATGTAATATCGGTAGCTTCGGCGTACAAAATATGGCCTATGGTAAGCCTCGTGGCGTAACAGTGTGTTATAATAAAGTTGTAACGCGTTACGCGACGTTGCCGTTCTGTCTATTTCTGAATTGTTTGTAGCGTGCGCGCGTAAAAAGTACAGACAGCCAAGAAATTTCTTCTTAGGAAGAAGAGGCGCGAAAAACGTGGCTTACGAGCCTCGGCGTGTTTTACTTTCGGAGGATACTGTCGCGCTACAAATATGTTAAGACAGGTCTTATTGGGTTGGCAACTGAGCGATTGCGGATTTTGTCATTACCATCTAATGGTAATTACATAACCTCACTTAGTTGCCAGCGCAATTTTTCAATAAATTGTTATTACCATATTTCTAACAAAGCTGCTAGTAGAAAATTCACAAGTGAAGTTTACTCGGCGTTGTAACATATTTCAAACGAACTTGTATTTCCGGTATTTTTGTTTTTAACAATACGCTCCGCTCTATAATTTGCACTGAATAAAACGCTTCGAATTGCGATGACGTAGGTTAGGTCTGTTGCTTCGATCAACCTCGTCATGCAATTGAACTTTTTATTCTCGTATCCTGATTATTTCTATTAACGTGTAACATTCTAAAATAAATATAAATTTTGTTACACATAATTACCTCCATATCACCATGTCATCTTTATACTTGTCGTTTACTAAGGAACTTCAACTTGGCTGACATAGCTGGCCAGGACCTACCTTAAGAAGACGTAAATTTCCAATAAAATCCAACCTTATCTCGTCAATGTTTAATCTAATCGATATTTAATCTAATCAAGTTGATCAGCTCGATAATTCGTACGTAAAGACCCAACTGTCATGCTTCAGTAACTTCACAAACGGCACTTCCCGCTTCGATATTTTATGAGTGGATGATCCACGACAGTTTATCTCTGGGAATGGCGCATTAGTCATTGTCAGTGGGGATTAT
Organism: Bombus hortorum; assembly: GCA_905332935.1. Classification (NCBI taxonomy): domain Eukaryota; kingdom Metazoa; phylum Arthropoda; class Insecta; order Hymenoptera; family Apidae; genus Bombus; species Bombus hortorum. The sequence continues at coordinate 6,335,741 of HG995203.1, forward strand.
CATCGAAACGCCAGCGCCGATAAAAAGGAAACTTAGTGACGGAACATTAATAAAATCGATTCTTTTCAAAAATTTCAAATCGAGTATTAACATCGCTTCTCTCCTCCGCTCCCCCCCTCCTGGTTTCTCTTTTTTTCGCTATAGAATACGAGTACATCGATCGTACGTAATTAATCATCCCGGGGCGAAAAACAAATCGTTATTCTAGAAATTCTGACACGCGAATCGTGTCGTTCGATTGAAATAACCGACGACGCCGATTCTAATGTTGATTTATGACGATTTTTATTAGCATATCAGCTGTCCAACAGTTGTTTTGTCATAGTTCACCGCATAGTTCAACATTTGATTTATCGTTTTGTGTTATACCGTTAAGAGCACCAATGAATAATTCAAATTTCTATTTTTTTTTTTTTTTTAATCGTTAAGAAGTTCGACGATTAAACGAAATGATTTTCCTCTCTGTGATTACTCTGTGGCTTGCACGTTGCCATTGGAAACGACATTTCGTTTAGCGGGGTTGCAACATAACCTCAAAAATATAATCGATTCATAAACGTCAATAATGGCAAGAGGCAATGTGCATGTCTGTCATTGCGTTATTTATGAATTTCAACGATGAAAAAACGCTAAAAAAAAAAAAAAGCGCAATCAGGTCGATTTGTGTATAGAATTTATAATTCATAACCTATATCGTATGCCAAATGTTTATTACAAGTTTATTAAAGGTATCCTTATTCGAGGGAAGAATCATTAGTGTATTAGCATCAGTATTTTATTATTATTAAATTACAATTCATAATTTGTGTGAAATACCAACATTTTCTTAAAAATGGGGACAAAACTGGCGACGTATTAGTACTAGTATGTTGTTAAACCCATACGTACAATTCAAAATTCATAATCTACACCACATGTGTATCATTAGTGTATTAGTAGCAGTGTTTTTTATTTAAAGATACATGCGATTGAGAATTCATAATTTATGGAAAAAAGCAAATTTTTATTCAAATTAGGAAGATACGTTTGCCTGTAAAACAGCTGATATGAAATTATAGAACAACATTACGTGTTCAATCGCTACTAATATATTTTTGCTCTCTTCTCTATCACACACTCGTATTTTCTCACATTTTGTATCTGTTTTATTTTTAAACAACATTTCAATAAACCTTAGTTCCGTGAAAAATATAGACCCGTACTAAACTACACGTTTTTTTTCGCTATTTTCATAGAAGATACATTATTTCTTGAACGTCCTGTAGAAAAACAAATCAAAGTCGATGCGAGTTTTGGAAATTCGCTGGGACGGGTAGTTCGCCAGTTTCCTGTGTTTTTTCGCGATCCATTCGTCAACCAAACCGTGAAAGTGGTCTCGTTTTCCGGAAGTCACGTTCCAAGCGGTCGCTCGACGCGAAATCCCCAGATAGAGGGCAGCACGATAGCTATAGAATCGAATTTACCTATGAAACTGAAACTGTGGAACGTGTAATTACGGAGAAACCGTGATGCAGAAAATTGGATCAATAATAATAATAACAATAGCAATGCAACAATGGCAATAACGACAATAATAGTAATAATAATTAGAGCCGGATTTGTTAAATTCATTTTGTGCACCGCTATTACGTGGTTATTTCTCATTTCATTGTTTGATTAATTTGTATCTCAGCTATTATGATCATCAGTGTCAATGCAAATTTCTATCGAAATTTTGGCTTATTGCATAAACAATTCACGGTTATTTGTTCCACTAGTTTTTTGACGATTTTTACAATCATTTACATCGTAATTAATTAATTTAAAAAATTTGTTCTTTGTTCTTTGAATGGAAATAATTTACAAATTCAAAGTGTTTTTAACTCTGAAATGAATTTATTTGACATATTTTTTTATACAAGTAAAATACATGAATTTTCTTTATTTTTACACGAAAATAATTAATTGGTCGGCTTTAATCACTGTTAACAAAAAACTTGTCCGTTTGTAAATTTATTTAAATGGTCGCATTGTTGGTGAAAAATAGTTATTTTCGTATTTGATGTAGCTTGATTTGAAGTCGAGTAGAAGATGTCGCATTCTTGTTAAAATTCCAGCGACGTTCGCGCTATCTGGCGTCGGGGAATCCATTTCCGGTCTTCAAAGGACCAGGGAAAGATTAAAAGCCAATTGTGATTTCTTTTTCTCAGGGAATTCTTTTACGGAATGTGAGACGAAGCTGAAACGACGCTGAAAATTCATGAATCAGAAATTATACTTTTTAGTCGTGTTTTCTTCAGATCCAGAAAAATGATCTAATTACTTCTTTTCACAGATCAATCCAATCTGCAATTTCCTTATCGTTTCGGAGCTTTGTCAATCTTAAATTGGGAAATTAACTGGGAAATTGGAAGATTTCAATTTTTTTAAATCGGGGAGTTTAAAATATCAAAATCTGTAAGATTTCGATGGTTCAGAATCTTTCAATTTTTAAAATAACACAATTCCAAATTTCCGAAATTTTGCAATTTTAAATATTTCAAACTCAAACGATCTCGAGTTTTCGAAACTGCAAAACTAAAAAACTTCCAACAGTTACAAAATTCCCACCATATTTTGCAAATCCGAGAAACTAAAAATTCCAAAATTCCCCAGAAACCTGATATGTCAAGAATCCCCAGAAACGTAACGTTCCAAAATTTCCCAGCTACAGTGTCTTGGAAAGTCTAGTAACTTGATGTTCATTTCTCACGTTTCACCGAACAGTCATAAATCGCTATGAGAGAAAGTTGCCAAAGGAGCAAAAGGCCATGAATGAAGCGAAACGTCGAATAATTTCGGTAGGACAAATCTGCATTGTAGATCGGCTGTTTAATAATTCGAGGCAAGTGTTTGGTAATAAGGTTTGGCTGGTGTTGGCAATGGCGCTGCATTCATGACGGTGCAAGGCTGTAGCCTCAGGGGATCCCCCGTGAGCCGTGGCCCGTGGAATGTGGCTAAACACGTCTTGGCTCACGGCCAATCTCGTTTCATCCCCTGCAGCTGTCGCTGCCACTTATCATTTCTTATCTTCGCCAGGTCAAAAGTCACTCGGTACAATGGGATCTTCAGTTGAAACGCATTTTCACGCGATTTAAGAATGATATACCCTACTGTTTAAAGGTCACACTATATTCGAAATTAGGCAGTCACGAAAAGTACTGTAACACAATTTTGCTGCCGATTTATTAGAAGAATTATGGGATTTCAAATTTTCGAATTTATGGAATTTCGAATGGATGAAATTAGAAAATGTCGATAGTATTTGACTACTTTAATTTAGTTTTATTTTTATCTATTTCTGCATTGTACAAATTTGTCTTTTTAAATCGGAAGGTTTCAACATCAACGATCTATAGTTGCGAAACTTTAGGTTTGCAAATGTTTAAGATTATACGACTTGAAATTAATAATAATTCAAAAATTTTCTTAATATATTTAAACTGAAACTATGTGTTATATATTTTATTGTAATTTATTTGGTTGATCGGTTGAAATTTATCTAAAATTTTTCTGTGGTATACGAAAGGGCTTCCTAAGTTTTCCATTATGATCATAGTACATCGGCGTTCTTAGAGGTGGGTCGATTATGGCCCTTTTGTTCCGGCGCTTTCCGTTCTCGCTTTCTTCATTAGAAAATTCGTCATCAAAACATTCTTCGTCATTAGGATCCACTTCGTCAACAGAACATTCTTTGTCGTTAGAATCCACTTCGTCAACAGAACATTCCTTATCGCTAACACATTCTTCGTCATTGTCACATTTCTTATCGTCAGTACATTCCTGTAGCACTCCGTTCTCGTTATCCGCCATTGTAGCTGTAAAAATTTGTATTGTAAATATTTCTTTATCATGTGCAGATATAATAAATTTGAAAAACAAATGAAAAAGGAAAAGGCTGAATGTTTCAAAGTGAATTACATATTTACTGTTATATTTTTCTTGTTTGCAAGTGTGAAAATGCATGTGTATTTTCTTAATAAAAAATTCCTTTCCTTTCCCTTCCTCTTTGCATACATCGAATTCTATGGGAAATGGTAGTATTACAGTATCATGATCGAAAATTGATTAAAAATAGCTTAGAAAATAGTAGAATTTCTTTTTTATGTTTAGTTTCAGTAAAGTCCCACTTAAATTGAGGTTATACTCGTATCTCGTTAAGCAAATACTTATCAGAGTATCGTTGAACTAAATAAATTATGCGTGTATTTAGGTTAGGTTTTGGGTTAGGTTGAGGCTAGGTTGGTTATACGTTGACAAGCCGTACATAGAAATAACAGGCTGAAAGGTTCGAATGTACACGCAGAACTGTCCACTTAATAAATATTCCCAGTCTACGATTGGAATTAATTAAACCCATAGCGAAATTCTAACCTCCTGCAACTTTTTCTGATCTCGTAAATGCTGTTCCTTTTACAGCGCCTTCTTCTAACCTCACTAATGAACGACCAATAAAATAAATGAAAATTGCATGTGAAAAATTGAGGAATTTTAATCTGAAATTATTGCATCGAAAGTGTAGAATTCAATCACATTAAATATCTAAAAAAGAAAAAGATTTCGATTTTATAATAATGCAATGGTTGAGGAATGATGACAAAATTGTTTCACAATTTCTTACAATTTCAATTGTATGAAAAAAAAGAAATTAATTTCATACTGTTTCTTAAAGTAAAATAAAATTTTATGCTGCAGAATTCAATCGTGTAAACTGGTTAGAAAAAAAAAAAAAGAAAAAGGAAGAGAAAGAAAGAAAATAAAGAGAATTGAAGTATGAGCAAATGAAATATGAAGTATTTATAAAACGTTGGCTTTTAATAGTTTAATTAAACTCACTGAAACTCGTAAATTTTTTACCACTCTTTGCGGTTCGCTTTCACAAGATTCCCACTTTGTAATGCTGTTCTGTTTGCAACGTCTTCTTGAGTACTAGCGGAAGAACGCGCGTTTCTCGCCGTATGTATCTTTTCATCTATCTTTATCTCTCTCGTTTCCTTTTCCTCACGCTCTTAATCTGACTGACGTGGTCCAAACATTTTTCTGATGTAAACATTATACTAACAACTAATATTAGACATTCAAACACTAATATATATATTTGCTTTTCCAAATATAACACATGTACTTTCTGGAATGTTGATATGAAAGATATAAAAGATATGGGCAAGATATAAATATAAAAATAAACATAAAAATAAAAGATATGGACAAATATATAGAAATATATAAAAATACAAATACAAATACGCCAAGATGTACATTTGACGGTCAAACTACTAGATGTAAAATATTAAATTATTTAATTTATGTTTGTTACAATATTAAATTGTTGTTTGTCTAAAGTTTGGAGACTAATTGATCGGAATTGAGAATTTAAGTTTGCGACACATTTCTCGGAATATTAGTAATATTTCATTAAATTTCAAACATTTGATTGCCAACGTAAATTTACAAAATATACAGTGGGTGAGTAAATATACAATGGGCGAGTAAATGTACATTGTGGATGATTGTTTGTCTGAAATTTGAGAAAGAATGAAAATACAAATGTAGGTGGAAATCGAAATTTAGTTTTCTGAACTTTTGATAAACGGTAGTTTGTCAAGTTTGAATGTAAGAACGAATTTACAAAATGTAGAGAAGGCGTGCAGTTGGAAATGGAAGCTGAAGTCTGAGGAAGAATGAAATTGTGGATTTATTAAATCGCCACGCGCTTTCCTGAACTCCTAGCAATATTTTACCAAATTCTTCACGTTATTTAGAAATATGCAGTGCACGATGAATTCATCAGGATTATGCTGCTATCATTATTTGTTTGAAGCTCAAACAAGAATGCGATTGGAAATTTGAATTGTATCTACACACTTTTTGGACTTTTCATAATATCGTATAAAAAAATGACTAGAAATTTACAAAACATACAGTGTCCGATTAAATTATCATTATTTTTTGTTCAAAGTAGGAAAAAGCTCGTTACAACCAAATATTATTATCTGTGATTCACGATATTAAAATTCCTCTTACTTACTTGTTGACTTAGCTCATGATCCAATTTACAAACGGATATTCCGTAGTATTTTCTGAATTAATTTAAATACAGATATTTTTGTTTGTGAATGTAATCGACGATTTAATCTTTTCCATGGGATTCACAGGTTCTTTCCTTCAAATCCACTTCTCGTTCTTCGTGTTTAAACTTTAAACTCTGAATCCAGTTTTCTTTCTGCGAAAGGCGAGCGACTTGCTCGATCAGACTGTTGTTCCGCGTGAATTAGGTTTCTCGGAAGTCGTTTCCAGGTATTGAATTGCAAAGGAATTCGACACGAACCAGGATCGCTGGAAATAAAGTGATTCTCAAATCTTTTTCACTCGTCGAAATATCCAGGTTTACCCGTTTCATCATGTCGATGGGTACGGTTTATTTCGAGCATCTTCATGATATATTTTCCTTATCGCGTTTTGATAACGCAATTTCTCTTTATCTCAACACGTATATTAGTTCCTACGCAGTCAAACATCGTGGTATAGTCAGGTTATTTATCATGGGATGACCGTGTTCGAGGAAATAGAAAAGCAATACTGGTAAAAATATAAGAAAATTAACTCACCTTGCCGATTCGAAATTACGTGATTTAATATAATGGAATATATGAAATTTTTGGGTTTGTTTTTGGGGGAGGTGTGGATGGTGTTATTTGGAGAGGTTGGAATGGAATTGGAGTGGAACGCTATTGAGGACACTACGGAGAATTCGCGGCCAGCTAGCGAGACAAGTATGGGAAGGCTTAGTAGCCAGCGACCAAAGTCGAGTGGAAGGGGAAATAATGGTCATCTTTGGAGGAACCGGCTCGAGAATATTATTATTATATAATATTATTATTATTATTATTATATTATAGATTTATTATTATAAATTTCTTACTAGAATTTTGTATTATATATTATTTTAAAAATAATACATTTTATGCAAAAAAAACATACAAATCATTATATTATTAAAAATGCTGCAAATTTGTATTATTTAGAAAAAAATTCCCTCCTCTGATTGACCAATTATATTGAAATTTTATCAATTTTCCATCCAAAAGTACTTACATGGTTACAAGCTATTTTTGAAGCTTCTAAGAATATTCTTCATCGTATGGTGAACGTATGTTTCTGGAAGCACAGATATCTACTGATTTTTACCGCAGACTGATCGATCGTTATGGGACAGGCCGGTTTATCAGTGAGCAAACGAGTACGTCGAATTCCAGTGACATCACGACATGCCTTTCGACACGTGTTGACCTTAATGATGCTGAAAATCGGATTTTAAATATGCTGTTTTTACGTCTGAACCCATTCACTGATCGTCCTAATTTCCAACCTCGTTTCCTTATCAAAATGATGAATTTCAAATTTCGTAAACTTTCCTCTCACTGATGCGGATATTTTCAACAAAATCAATTTATATCAATGTATATTCTATGTTATGTACATACCAAGTAGAATATTTCTGCAATTTTGTATTTCTGTAAACGCAACCAAATGAATAAAAGCTAAATAAAAATTTGATTATGCGACGAGAGATATTCCAATATTTTGCAATAAATCTTGTCACTTTTAAATTATCCATAAATACATTAACGTTCTTATTTTAATAACAATTACTTGTAGGAAATATTACGGTAGAAGATATTTCAATTGCTGATATTATTCATACACATTGGTCTCTCGTTCCACGAATATAAATAAATATCGCGTGTGTAAATGTGAAGTAGCAATCGGTATTAAACAATTTATACGCTATGAGTCTAAAATATTTCGTTTCCCACGGCCGATATCGGTTTCGGATTAACCTGTTAATTGAAACGACAAAGCTTCCGGCGAGTTCGTATTCATGCGATCGTTTCCATTGATTACACCGGAATCATTGATGAAAGAAAGACTAAAAGAAAAGAAATACACACAGATATGTGAATTAAAAGGTAATAAAATATACAGCGTATGAGAATGGAAAAATTAATGTTTTAAAAGCCTTCCAACTTTTTTCATCTATTATTGTCAAAAATCTGTAACAGACATTATTTCAGAAGAGCCAATGAATATGTGGTATGCAACAGAGTATAATGAAAGTGGAGCGTTTCTTTTTAATTAAATTTGCGAATCATTATGATTAAAATTGTACTTTGGAAATAAAATACGAAGGAACGTTAGAATTCAATCGGTTCAAACGTTGCACATATTTTTCGTAATAGAAAGTCAGAGGAAACAACTGTTTTTGATAACCGAACGATGTGGTAAACGACAGAAGTTGAATATTAGAAAAAATATTAGAAAAGATAAGAAGAAATATCGTAGGAGAAAATTGTTTATTTCGAAAGTGCAAATATTATGAGAGAAACGTCTTTTTTACTTGATGGGAAAAAGTGCCTGTTTTCGATGATATTTTTCATATCGTATTTACCTTCGTAACAAATAACTTTTTCATGTTCAAATTACCAAACCTCGAATGGCAAAAATTACAAACTTCCAAATATCTCAAATTCACATAGCACAAATAAATATTTTCACCTACTATCCGACAATCTTCTTTTTTATCTACAAACATGACTCAAACTCAACTAAGTGGCCATGCAATTTACAGAAAGAACATAAAATGGTAAATTCATAAATAGTAATTGAAATAATTTAAATATAAACATTTCTTTTAGCTAATCCGATCGTCGATTGGAATTCACAGAATTAAAATTTTATTTATCTCAGAATAACGCAATGGGTGCATTTAATTCAGCTTCGAAGACCTATCGTATCGAGCCATTTCTATCCAGACGATAACTCGTTTAACGACTTCAACCGTCTCTCTCTCTCTCTCTCTCTCTTCCTCCTTTCTTACACTGAAAACAGGAAAGAAAAATCGTGTTTGTATCGTAATTAAATTTTTCAGCGATGCCTGATACGGCTATCATCCTACGGAGGACCATGTACCTACGTGCGTTTATCCGCTATTTTTCTCCTCGATTTCGTGTTTCTGTCGTTGTTAGCTTCGCGTTACGGTTCGAATTTCACATCTTCGCTCGAATTACGTTTGGCGAGTAGAAATTGAAAGCAACTTTCAATTGCAGAACAAACTTGGTTGATTAAGAGCCAGTTGCGAAGGTTCCGTGAGCTATATTTGGCGGAGGAAGGTCGGGTGTTCTGTGAATGATGGTGTAATAGAAATGGAGATAACATTAGAGAAAGAAACCAGTTGAAAACGTAGATTAAAGATTTTTACACGAAGTTTTGTTCTTGAGAGAATTTGAAATTTGCTTTAAATCTCCGTGACACGCGTGTACTTCGCCACGGAAGAATTTAAACTGTTGCGTAAATTGTAACCCGATAGCAAAGACAGCGATTCCATAAGAAAAGACGAGTTGAAATTATTGAGAATTGTGGATCTTAATCGCAAAAATAATCGTAAAGGGACACAAAGGTTACACTTAGAATTCAGATTAAAATAGTTTTAGATTTATTTAATAAACGATGCCCAGGATCTTCGTCGATATACATTTGTACGCGTCTCAGCACTTCCTTTGTCTCTCCATCTTCCATGCCAGACTACCAGGGGACAGTTACATTCATCTGTTTTTCGAGACGCCGCGCACACACATACTTCCACACGCTCATATTCACGTACGTGTGTCACTACTACGCGACCAATCTAGTCTAGCACACAAAATTATACATCTCAATAGAAACAAAGTTTGTTTGTACGAAGCTTTGCTTTCGAGAAAATCGAGTTGACACTTTTGTGAGATAAGTGTACTTGGCAACTAAGTGATTGCGGATTTTGTCATTACCACCAAATGAGAAAATCCGCAATTACTTAGTTGCCAACCCAATATATTTGCGCTTCTTTATTTTCACTTACGCTTAAGCGACGTTGTGAAAATTTGCGTCAATTTTATCAGAGACGAAGCGTTGTATGAATAAATTCCATTCTATATTTTTAATGTATTTTTCCATAGCAAATTCACCATTGTTACTGAGGCAACCTCTACTGACCTGCTCGTGTAAGCAGCGTACAGAACACGTAACATTGTTTCAACATTAATCCGCATTTAACAATTAACAACTACAATACGATATACGAAACAATTTTAACAATTAATTATAACTCCACATTACGATAATTAACTCTTACAAAGATGGCATTTTCGACGAAATATGAACTCGACGTTAGCTGGTGTTTGGGAACAAATTTGAATACCAAGCAAACACGGAATAAGGTGTTGCAACATAAAATAATTCTACGTGTAAATCGAATACATAAATATTTGGCACACAAAATTTTTGGCAAGTGTAGCTCGTGTGGTACGTTGCTCGCCAAATTGAAACGTGTTTGTGTGTTTCTCCTGGTCGGAATTCAAGGTTTTTCGTTTAATTTTCACCCCTAATTTTATGCAGGACGCGATAAAAGCTTCGAGCCACCCGGTAATTTCAGCGTTTCCGTATGATGACTTGAGAATCTGGATTCCTTCCTCTGGTTCATGCTTTCCCTCCGCTGATTATGCGCATAATATAGGGCGATATCTCAAACACGTTATTCCCATGTTTACGAAGCTGCAACACTAATAAATCCACGCGATTAGCTTCGCAGCTTTCCCCAAGGAGAATTATTCGCGTGGAATCTGCTTCTCCATATATATTTACACTGTGGCTTTATGAGATCCGTGGATCCACGATCAAAATCGTATTTTGTCCGTTTCTGGATTTAGTGTCAGTATTTGAGAAGTCACGAGAATAGTTATACGTAGAAATTAGTAAAGAATCGAGGTCATATTTATTGGACCAGATCTACTAAGAAACGAATGAATTCGAATGAGAAAACACAACGACCAGAAGTTCATAGAATGACATAACACAGTAATTTTACATATAAAAAGATAGCGAGCTCTAGTGGCCATTTAAATGGAACACTTGTTTCGATTTCTTTCGCGTCTTGTGCACCACAGAAAACTTTCAAAGCTTTGGTCATGTGACTTTTCTTGCTGCTCGATTTAATGCGATACCTTGCATGTAGGTTAATCAAATGGATCGTATTCAACTGCACGCTGTAGGAAAGTGACGCAGAATAAAGGTTTTCGTGGACCAAATTAGTGGAATATACTAATTCTAGTCAGCCATGATAGTATAAGAGTCACGCGGAGGCGACATAAGCAAAATACCACTTGCCAAAGTAGTATTGGTATTGGCCAGCTAAAGTAGTATTGGCCAGACACGTAGAAAAGGATCGTCGCTAGTTAGACAAGTGGAAGAAGCCTTTAATGCACCGACAAGTGAAGTCGGTTTTGTTATTGGCCAACTCAGAATGAAAGTTTTAGTAGTCGAACCTATGGAAGAAGACTGGCCAGACAGGAAGTTGCCTGCAGCCAGATAAGTAGAAGAAGGTTGTCGCTAGTCAGACAACTGAAAAAGATGATCACAATTGAGGCAAGTCGAGTGGGACTTTCTCTAGCGGGATAAGTCAGAAAGGGGCATTGTGACAAAGTAATTGTCAATATCGCAAGTTAAATGGGATCGTCTCTGGCCAAACATTCGACCGAGGAGAACATATTTGGTTCAGTAAACAGAAATCGTACAATTCCCAACTAGTTTCTCGCTGTAAGATTATTAGCCAGGATGAGCTGAATGTGGGTTTGGGTCTGGCTAGGAAAGTGGAACAGAACAATCCCTAATTGGACAAATAATATGTGCAAAGACGTTCCGAATTGGGCAAAATCCGGACGAATAATTTCTTATCAAATTTGAGGGGTAGAAATTCAGATTGGACAAGCGAAACAAGATTGTGCCTCGTCAGGCGAGTGGAACAGGCAAGCACTGTATCAGGCAAGTAGATTAGGAAGCAAACATGGTCAGGCAAGTGGAATATGGATAGCATGTGTTTAGGCAAGTGGAATAAGAGACATATTTAGTTAGACAAATGAAACAGTATTGTCTGTGCTGAATCAAGTAGTATAAGATGTTCAGTTTGCGTAAGTAGAATAGATCAATTAGAATGAAACAAGTGAAGCATTCTGGGCTTTGCTCAACCAAATCCTACAGTATACATCTTCCGCTCAGGCAAGTGGATCAAGGTTCTCCGACTCGATTAATTAATTAATATTTACAACAAAAGAAACCACGTTTCATTTTCATTAAGTTAAAGTTGAATGTAAATCAGTAGAATATACAGCTGTTATTAAATTATAAGAATTTTTCTCAACTAACGTTTTACCGAAACAGCTGCGTAACCGGAGAATATCGTCGATAAGAAGTTGTTTTCACAAAGAGGCGGAAAATCTCGAGCTACTTTTTTAACAGACTGATCCGTTGTTGCTCGTTCGATGGTAATCTCAGGAATCAGGTTGCCTCTTAACCAACCGACTTAAACTTGTTAATTAAGCAACCAGAGCGTTTACTTAGAGCCAGAAAACGAAAGTACAGACATTAATTAAGCGTAGGAAATTTTCTTCGTAATCTTGCGAGAAGATTTTTCTCAAAATTATCCAACGAGACTAGACTTTTAACTTTGACTTTTACTCACGTTCTTTTGGTAATTCAAATTTCCCACGAAGATTTTACTTTTGGCGATTCTTTGGACAATGACGTTAATTTACGTCGACTTGAGATGGGATTTACCCAAAGTTTCGACAGACACGCGAGATAATTTAATTACCAAGATCCTTCAGGTTTCAGATTATTTCTATGAAAACTACCATTAAGGGCTAACGTTGCGTTAATACAATGATTCATCTTCTCGATTCTATCCTTCAGCCAATTATCGCAATTATTCAGCTCATTATCGCAAATCTCGGACAATTATAACCGGGTTAATTTATGAAGATTTAAGTATTGGGAATTTTCCAAGGAATTCCAAAAGGAAGGTCCGGTGTCCTTTCATCTGCGACATGTATTTACACTTCCGTATTAAAATATATTTCCTACCTTACAATTTATCCACGCGTTCCTTTGTATTCACATACATCTAATAACCTTAACAAGTTTGAGCAACGGTTTGAGGTAAATCCAACTATATATTAATTGATAATTATTTAGGAAAAAGATGTTTAACGTTCTGGTTGAAATTTAGGTGAAATATGAAATAATGCAACATCGTATTATTATCGATGCAAGTAACTACCACTCTCGAAATGGTAGCTGATTTAAAATTCCGTTTCGGTCATGTTCCTCCATTTTAGTAGCAGTATAATACGACTTCTAATGTGAAATTTACATCGGTATCAAATTTTCATCACTTCCAAGCTACCGTTTCTTCCGGCTGGCGGAATCAAAGCGAATGTGCACGTCGAAACGACGCGACAATAAATCCTCTACATCCGCCATACCATTTCCACGATGCACCATATAGCCTTTGTTACCGTTAACCTACTTAGGATCAGGAACGTGAAATAATTCGTAAAAATTGCGTGTAAAAGCAACACGATTGAAACATCGAAGTAAGATCATTTATAATTGAACAATATATTGAAATTTGATTTTTTTTTAATTTTATAAAATTCCTACGTCCGAGTGATACTGAAATATTTATAAACGTAGCCCACGCTCTTTACATCCCTTGAAATATCCAAATTCTCTTTTAAGGGGGTGTCCTGAATTAGAATGTTCTAAAACAGCGTCTTTCTGTGATTTTTTTCAGAAGGGAAAGAAAGAAATGAAGTTATTGAATTTTGAGGTGTGGTTTTAGAGAGAGAACATTTTTTTTTAAATAAAAAAATAAATTATAACAGATTTCCAAGCCTATTTCATGGGCTGCACTTTTCAATCGGCGGGAAGGATCCACCTCGTAATTCTTGACCGAAACAAAAAACCAAAAAAGGATTCAATTATTATATATTTTTCTTCTCGATGAAACGTTTGTTTGCATCTTACAAATATTGTTGCGCGTGGAACTTCGACTTGGCCACTTGGGAGCGAGCTTCGAATTTATTCGCAAGACAACGAACAAAGTTAAGTGCGGTGAACATTGTTCATTTCGCTTTTACGACAGACGACAACTTGGCGAATGGGAAACTTTATGTTTGGCAGATTGCTAGCGACTAGATTTGATAGCTGATGAAATGGTGCATTGGCAGGTGCCAAACTGCCTGTTCGTTACACGATAAAAGAAGACTGGCAAGTCGGTATACGGTACATTGAAGATCGTAAAGTGACGAGTCTCAGCAAGGTGTTTGTTCTCTTCGGAGTTCGAGACTCGCGAAAATTGCACGGGTAGACACGCTGCCAGGCGTGACACGCCAAGTGCAGGATTTGCAAGTTATTCCAAGCACAGAGATGGTGGCAAAAGACGATAATTCAGTATCGGAAAATTAATGGAAATGGAAGCTTATCTCCCTGTCTACCGGTTTCTTTCGTCAACCGATTTTTTCAACCGATTCTCAGGTTGCGATTGGCCTAAGTTGGCGTGCACCACGTTCGCAAGTGATAAAGTCATAAAGCACGCAGGTCTCGGAAACATGCCAATTTCTAGAAAATATTTCCTGCAACTTTTTAGTCATTCGGGTCGCAGCTGCGGAAGGCAGCTGTTGGCCACTTGACATTTTTCCAAGGAATTTGGCAGACTCGTTGCTTCTATGATCCTAATGCTCCACCGGGTGCCATTGAAATTACTGACACAGTTTTCATCGATTATGGTTCACCGACATCTGATGTGACCGACACCAGACTTGGCCGAGACCGGGCTTCATCGATACTGGACTTGATCGACGTATATAATACAATGGTATTAACCGATATCAACAGTGATCGACATCGAGTTCAAGCAATAGTTCGCCGCAAACTCGAGCAAGGCAGAAGTTTGGCTCAGAATATCGTATCAGTCTGCGTTCTAACTTTGCTCGCGCGTCCCTGACGCGTGTCATTGTATTAGTCAGCGAAGAAGCGATGTTCACAGGCGATGGCATTTTTATGCTATGATTATCGCTCTCTTGTTAACCCGTTGCCATACTTTTACGAGTCTGAATCGTGATGAGAATTTGAACCAAATCTGAATATTACGAGTCAGGCTCGTGGTCTAATTTCACGTCTAACGTGAATATTCCGACAAGTTCCGATTTCTATCTCCGTTGCTTCGGCTCCTGTCCTGACCATCTGGATGCAACGTTTGGGCTCGGATTCTTCCGGGTTAACACGTTGAATGCCACGCCAGTTTTACAAGGTTTCGCCATGGCGCCACGGTGAATTTTTCATTATGCGATACATATAATGTTGAAATATTACTTCCAACAGATATGTCACTGTGTATGTAGAATAATCATTAACGAATTTATCTCACTGAGATCACCGGCGACCCCCATGGCGCTGTAGTGCAATTTCGTTCGATTCACTTGTTTTCTGCGATTATCAATTATCTCATATTGTTTCTTCGCGTTGCTAAATAATTGTTCTATGCTGTTACGTCCCGAGATCTACCATAAACCATAATCTCCCTCGGTCATACTTATGGTTATTGTTCACTAAGATAAAACCGGGTTTCCCCATGTTCGACAGCCACTGGTGGGGGGCGCACATAATAGATTTACATATTTCATGTATAAATAAAACAATTTTTATATGTTTTATACTGCATTCATTTTGTCACACCATTGTAGTAACGATGGTAACAATAACAAATTTGTAACTATTGACATTTGTTCAAATTACGTATTTCTACTAATCTTGGTGCGCCGGTCACCGGTGACCCCCACAGCCAAATCGAATGCCGGTCACCGGTGACCTCCACGGCCAAGTTGAGTGCCGGTCACCGGTGACCCCCACGGCCAAGTTGAGTGCCGGTCACCGGTGACCCCCATGACATTCATCCTGTTAAATGGTATGGTAAGGGATTGGTACGGTCACACACGTGACAGACGTACGGACAAAGTTAGAACGCACACTGGTGCAATACTTGGGAGCAATCTCGTACTGTGCTCGAGTTTGCTGCGAACAATTGGTTACATTCTGCGTCGATCGTCGATGTTATCGATCGATACCATCGTCGGTTAAAGCCGCTGTCGTGAATCAGGTGTGGTGTCGGTGAATCGCTGTCGCTGAAAACGGCGTGGCTGATTTGAATGGGACCGATCGCTCCGCGGCAAATACATTATCAGTGGAACGTGCAATATGCTACGTCCAACTGTAAATTATTTGCCATCCAAGTCAGCAATAACTCGAGCAATCGCAGTACTCCAAACCATTAAGAATCGAAATTCCCTTTCATAATGGATCTCGTCGATCTGTCGTCGATAAAGAGGCCGGGTCGCAGTTTCCGCTGAAATTACGAGAGTTATGACGGAGTCATCCTTGGCCAGGCAACTTTTTAATTAAACGTCCGCTCTGTGTGTGTGCGAGAGAGCGAGGGAGGAAGAGAAAGGTAGAACTATCCTCGGCCAGCAGAGAAGTTACAAGAGAAAATTTGCTCTGGCCAATTGCTTGTACAACATGCGACCACTTACTCGTCGCGAAATATTTTGCCCTCGTTCCACCAGTTTTCTTGTGTATTCGCGAATACCACCAACATTTCGAAACTTCCACAGCCTCCGTCTGCAACTTTTTAATCGCCGCTAGAAGCTCCAGTTCCTCGCGAACAGCATGTCCTCGTGATACCACGTTGTACTTTGTTGCTCGAATGTACGTGCTTACCTTTGACAGAAATACGCCTCGACGTTACGAATGCGACCAGTCAGGATCGTTCATCGTTGTAACACGATCAAATTTGTTTTTAAAGCGTTAGACATTGAGGGAAATTGGCATCTCTAAGTGTCAGACACCGTGGAATACTTTTGTCGTTTAAAGAGCTCGTTCCAGTGTCAAATATGTAGACACGACAGAGAAGATTTTTCCAAACGAATGAAGGGACTGTCGTGGTTCTAGCGACAGTGTGTAAAATTAGCTAGAACTTCGTCGAATTGCTTATTTTAATATATCATCGATAAGATGTTAAATAAACGACTCGTTTCACACGTATTGTTATTGTAAATCGGCTAAGACGTGTTCACCTGCTTATAGATAAGTGACACTGTGTAACTCGTTTAGAATTTTATTTTCAGCGAATTTTTGTTTCGGGATTCTTGTTTTATTTCTGACAGCAGTCCCTTCGACGATCATCAACGTATCGAACGGTGAATTTTTTCGAAGCTCGCATTTTCCCTATGTATATTTCTGCAACTGGCTTGTTGGCTGGCTGTTTGCTTTTCAATTCCATCCAGGTTACTCTGAATGTTTATCGACAAGCATTTGTGTACTTTGAAAAAGCTATGTACTGGATATTGTACAATGTTGTGAGTGGTTATGGTGACGAGCGTGTAGGTTGCTGTCCCAGGGGACGTCGAAATAAAAATTTTGTATTGTTTTGACAGTGACTATATTATAAGGGTTTCGTGTTGCGACATTTTTCTTAAGTGCAGCTTTACCGAAATGTCACAGGATATTTTCTACTTTTAACGAATCTTTGGTATTTGATGTAGATGGTAAATTTTAAGTCCTATGAATTTTTTAAACCGTTTATTTGCTATGTAAAATAACAAATAAAAATACTTCTTCGTATCTCGTGACAGCTGTTTTAAATTTTCCATTTTTTTTTTTTTATTATCACAAACGAACAGCTAATAAATTCTTCCGCTTCTTTAGAATCTACAAAATTCGATGAAACGGCTAAATTCATGATACATCAAATGTAATAAATCAAGTTTCCAAAGAAACAGCGTATAGCCATAGACAAATAATTATTGTAAATTCTCAGCCTTTAAAAATCTATGAAATTCTCTGGAACAATGACGAACCCAATCTAAGTCATACGCTTTTCCTTGAGTCAAGTTTCCAACAGAAGGACGCGCGGTTACAGCGAAATTGATAATACAGAATTTTCTGTTTCTTCCAAGAGCCACAAAATTCGCTAGAAAAATGACGAAGACTCGTTTAAGTGAACTGTTGTGCCAGCTACTACACTTTTCCATAATTTTCTAATACAACGACGTAAACCTATTATAAATAATAGGAATTTTCCGCGTGTTGGAAAATGTACGAAAATTCGTTGGAAAAATTCCAAAGCCCCGTCTAAGTCAACTTTACTAGGCACAGGCTTTTTCTTAAGTCAAATTTCCAGCAAAAGATCGTAGAGTCAGAACGAGACAAGTAAAAGAGATTTTCCGTGTCTCTGAAAATCTACAAGATTCGCTGGAAACATTATGAAGCCCTACTTCAAGCCAACTGTACTGCACGTAAGTGTCTCTTTAGGTCAAGTTTTCAATAAAGAGTGTGACGAACAAAGCCTAGAGGGGAGGAGTCTAAGGTGGAGGGTCTGCTGGTATCGATTTCACGGGCCGATTATGTAGCAGCAGTTGCCGATTTTCCCACGGCTTTGCCTGGAATCGCGTAAGCCAACTGAAGTAATCGTATCGCTACGATAAAAAGGTACGATAAAGGAATTGGCATGAGCCTTTCGTGAGAATAGTCGGAAATCTGTCGTGAATGTTCACCTCCCCCCACTCCCCCCCGCTTTCCCCACCCCGTTGCCGCCCAGACGAAATCCGTCGAGATTTTAGTTTCCGCTTTGCTACCTCGCGCGCCTCTCTCTCTCTCTCTCTCTCTCTCTCTTTCTTCGAGCTTGTAGAACACTTTTTATTCGCGTTCGTGCGCCACGCCAAATTCCAACCGCCTGTTTATCTCGCCCGTGGAACGTGGTTGGAACCCAGTCACAGGAAATTAACATTCGTTATGATAAACCAGACATTTTTCTCTTTTTGGCCAGATGCTGTACGAATGATAACGAATTTAAATGAAAAATATTTTTGTTACTCTTCGTTTGTTTTCGATACATTCCTTTTGCCGTTTCTCGATGGTTTGCACACGTTTGGCAGTTTTTAATAAATAAATCGTCGTCCGTTAGGATAAAACAGCTCTTTTGTTCTCTTTCTGGTAGAATGTCGTTGAAAAAGTAATAATAATTTGGATAATATTTTTGGGACAATTAATTGGATGTAAATATTGGCTTGGCAACTAAGTAATTGCGGAATCCTAACCTCAATAGTAATTTAAATTTAACTGGAAGATATTCTTTTGTTATTTTTCTTTGTTTGTTTTCTTCTTCCTTTTTTTTTTTTTTTTTTTTTTTTTAATTAGAGGCTTCGTTATTTTTTGATGCTTTATGCTTTCTCCCCTCGTTGTTACGTTTTAATAAAGAAATTAACATTCGTTGGGATAAGCCAGCTCTTTTGTTCTCCCTTCGGCGAGAAGTTGTTGAAGAAAAGATAAGGAATTTAAAGGGACAATATTTTTTAATTGTGAATTCTTTTTTCTTTTTAATTATACGTGCTTTGTCATCTTTATTTGAAGTTTGATGCCCCCTTTTTCATCGTTGTTAGCCTTTCATAAATAGATATACTACATTAGTATGTCGATAATAACAACAAATGAATTTTTCTCTTTCCTGTTATAACAATAAAAAGGAACATCGAATTGAAATCTGAACATTTCCTTCCCTCTTCCTATTTTTATTGTCAGTCTTTACGTGTTTTTTTGAACAAATTTTTTTTTGCCATTTTTACCTGTTCTCTTCCATTATCAGAATTTTTTTCATGACGATATTAAATCGTCGTGCGAATGACAATGATGAGAGAACTCTTTTCGCTGCCAGTGTCGTTGGAAAAGCGATAACATATTTTCCATGGAACAAAATTCAGGTACATGTACCTCCATATTCTCTGAACAATTTTCCTAACATTTTCCAAAATGTTACAAAATATATTGAAAAAAAAACGAATTTACTATCAAACTATTGAACTCAATTGCATAAACATGTCATTAAAAGAAAAGCAAACATTTCCTGTCCATCTTATCTCGTCCATTCAATCGTTTAAAATTACCAATTGTCAAAGAAAGACAGACATTTCTTCTGCATCTTATGTTGTCCTATAAATCGGTTGAAATTTTCAACCGCATTCAGCAACGTGGAAAATCCTGCTCGGAATTCGCTTCCGTTGAATTTCGTGGAAATTACAAGGGGATATTACAAGGCAGACACGCCTCCATTTCCCAGGTTTCCATGTGAAAACAATCGAATGCCTCATTAGGACGCACCATCCTCCCCGTTTAATTCCTTGTTCCCAGGCAATTCTCCCCGATTAATGCACCACTTCGACCATTCTCTATTAATGTACCAACCACACAGTCTCATCTACCTAACTCCATTTTCATCAAAAAACCATTATCTTTCGAAAAAAAAGCAAACGTCGTGAAATTTCCCCGGGCACTTTTCATTCGACAAAGATTCGCAAAAAATAGAAAAAGGAAAAGATGGAGGAAGTAACAGGAAATAAGAGGAAGGAAAGTTCGAACGTTTCAATCAGAGACTTTTAACGAACGGAAAGAAATGTAAACGCGATGTGCCATTTGCAGAGGGAAGTTTGTTTCATGCAAATGTCGTTGGAAAGTGGTGCAACGAAAAGAGAATTTCATTTCACCCTTCTTTAGCTGCTTGTTATCTCCAGCTCTGGGCTAATTTACACTCTGATCGCCATATAATTGCCCAGCTATTCTTAACTTCGCCCTTCCCAATCGGCCTGAATCGCAAGAAGTAGACGAGTCGAGATTTTCGAGTTAAAAGGATAAAAGGAATCCTTCTCTTGCGGATAAAAAGAGGTGAGAAATCGGTTGAAGTGCGATTCAAGTGGTGGACGTAGAAGATGGTTTGAGCAAGTTTAATTAAATTTTGAGGGTAGCTGGAACCAGGAAGTTTGTCGTAGCTCGCTGCATCATCACACTCTTTGATACTGTATCATTTTCATTTCATTCATAGCGGTATGTTCGGTGTAAGAGGCTGACCAGAATTATTTTCGCTTCATTTTAACAAATTACTTTCTACAATTTTGCAAAATTGTACAGATAAATAATAATAATAATATAAATCGTTATAAAGGAATTATTGGGTTGGCAATATTGTAATTATCAGTTTGATGCCTTTCTGCCTTGTCGAGTGATAGTTTGAGGTTAGGTTGGGCTTGACAACTAAGTGATTACGGATTTTGTTATTACTATCTAATGACAAAATCCGCAATCACTTAATTGCCAACCCAATATTATAATTCAGTTTGATGCCTTTCTGCCTCGTCGAGTGATAGTTTGAGGTTAGGTTGGGCTTGACAACTAAGTGATTACGGATTTTGTTATTACTATCTAATGACAAAATCCGCAATCACTTAATTGCCAACCCAATATTATAATTCAGTTTGATGCCTTTCTGCCTCGTCGAGTGATAGTTTGAGGTTAGGTTGAGCTTGACAACTAAGTGATTACGGATTTTGTCATTAGATGGTAATGAAAAAATCCGCAATCACTTAGTTGCCAACCCAATATTACAATTATCAGTTTGATGCCTTTCTGCCTCATCAAGTGACAGTTTGAAGTTAGGTTGGGCTTGACAACTAAGTGATTACGGATTTTGTTATTACTAGCTAATGACAAAATCCGCAATCACTTAATTGCCAACCCAATATTATAATTCAGTTTGATGCCTTTCTGCCTCGTCGAGTGATAGTTTGAGGTTAGGTTGAGCTTGACAACTAAGTGATTACGGATTTTGTCATTAGATGGTAATGAAAAAATCCGCAATCACTTAGTTGCCAACCCAATATTACAATTATCAGTTTGATGCCTTTCTGCCTCATCAAGTGACAGTTTGAGGTTAGGTTGGTCTTGGCAACTAAGTGATTACGGATTTTATCATTAGGTGGCATTGACAAAATCCACAATTAGTTGCCAACCCAATAAATGTATAATATTAATAATATAATTATATATTATAATATGATAATTATATATATATATTTATAAAATAAAATAATTATATATTAATGATACTAGTAATAAAATAATTGTACTATTAAAATAAAATAATTATGTATTAATAATGCTAGTTCATTCATGCACACACACATATATAATCTAAATAAATCTATGTAAATACGTATGTTTGAAAATCATGTTCGAACGCATGATGTGATCCTGTCATGTTAGTCGTTTTCGATTCGCAATATTTTAAGCGCGACAATGAGAACCGTCGTGGCCGTAAATCGGGTTGGTACTAGTCGAGGACACCGTTCGTCTCCCATTTCCATGACAATATAAATCAAAGGTCGGAAGATTTACGAGCTGTACCGTTGCCACGTAAACACCGCTTTTCTTTCCCCCTCTACTGTGACAGTCTTTGCTGCGACTTCCGGTCCACAGATGCGAGAAACGTCGTCTCAGCTATGGTGACGCGGCTTATGAAAAATGCAACTGTTAACGCTGCATTAACCGTGTTACGTCGAACTCTTAAACGTTGAAAATAAACTTTTAGAGGTCGTGTAACTATTTAACAGAAAAAAAGTAGGAAGAAAAAATGGGAAATGAAAATGAATATATATATAATTAATTCGCAATAACACCTGTAAAAAGAAAAGTCGACAGCTAAATCGAGACAAATTACTAATGCAAGTAGTACAACTGTTAAATTATCCTATTGATGAGATACATTAAGGGTAGATATTTTTTGAGGAAATTGGATGAAAATGAGGCTGAGAAGGAACGTAAACGGCGTCAAATTCCATTGCTCGCATTTCACTTACACGTAAGTGCCAGCAAGACCATTATCAGTGGAAGTTTAACGGTTCGTACACCGATTGGCGGTTTGCCTGGACGGCGCGAATTAACATACTCGATGCTCGGCTCCCTGTAACCCCTGGTTTACCGTGTTCACCGCAGTTGCACGATTTTCCTTCGATCCCTCGTTTCGCGGGAATTACGGCCATCGTCCCTCCTCATCTCTCCCATTTTCCACGCTGTAATTCCGACCGGTAACGGATACCAAACCAGCCAGCGAACTACCATTTATCAAAAATAAAATAATGAAAAAAATCTACGGGAAGACAGACGAAATAATTTTACCATGAAATTCGTTCCGAGTCCCAAGGAAATTTGAAACTGAAATTGGCAAGTGGGAAATGATGATCCTGTCAAGATGGTGGCAGTCGTCGGTTTTTAAAGATATTTTGTCATTAATAAGCTCTGATAGTTTGGGCAAACTTGAGGAAAATTTATAATTAATCAGTGGATAATTTAGTATGAATTTTTTAACGTTATTTAATTGATGGGATAGTTGGAATTGTTATTATTAAAGATTGCCCTCTTAGTGGAAAATTAATATGGAGGAAAATAATGTTAGGTATGAAAAGATATCTTTCGATAGTCCTATCTATGTGGCATATTTTATGGTAATACAAAATCATAAATATTGTATTTGTAGATATTCTTAATTTTAATTTGTAATTTTATTATTACTTAATATATCTGTCATCCTCCATTATACTGTAATATTTAAAGTAATATATGTTTAAAATTTAATATTAAATATATACAGTACAATACAACAGATAGAACAGACTATGCTATACTTAGCATTAAAAAAGTGTATTGAAATTTTGGAGTCTGTTACACAACTGAGTAATGTGCAGAAAAAGAAACTAATCGATTTGGCTATTGAACGAAATTGTATTTTTATTCATTGAAAGACGAGTTTCAACTGGTAACTTCAAAGACATAAAGTTAATTCGAGCTGTAAGGCCACTAAGTTCCAGCTGATATCCACGCAACTGTCTAAGAAGTAGAATAGGTCAATTATTGAATAGACGAGTAGAATAACTCAGGTGGTTGTCGGTCAAGGGGAATGGTAACGTTAGTGGTCAGACAGGCGACATGGGTCGGTTACCAGTAGATAAGGAATATAAGTAAGTCATTGGCTAGTCAAGTGGAAGAGGTCATTGGTTAGTCAGATTAGTGAAGTAGGCTGGTTATTAATCAGGCAGGTGAGCAGTATCTGTTACTTGTCGGTCAAGGAGAGTAAGTAAATTATTAGTCAGACAGGTGACGTGACCTCTTAGTAATCAAATTAGAAGAATAAATCAGTCATTGATCAGACAAGGGAATATTTCAGTTACTAGCCACAATATCTGATTCTGGCTTGTATTTGTTATTTTGTGGTCAAGGAGAATGTGTCAATCTTTAATCAGCCGATAGGAATCAATTCGTATGCTTAACCGGACAAGGAGAATAGGTTAGTTACTGGACAGATAAAGGAGATGGGTCAGTTACTAGTGAAACCAGTGGAACAAGTCAGTTACGTATCGGCCATAATAACGAAATTTCGTCGAAAAATAGTTATGAAGACGATAGTTTAACAAGTTTCTAAGAAATATTAATCTGAATAACAGTATGTGTCGTTTCTTCGCAAAAAAAGTAGAGTAGATCTATTATTAATCAGCCAAGCTCAATAAAACTGTACAACGAATAGTACAAACAAACTTTTTATTTAATTTACTAATTAAAAACTAGTTTAGTAACCAACTTTCATTTGAAAAATATTATGAAAGCAGTAGTATGGCAAATATAAATTTCCTAATAAATATTAATCTAAATATTAATGTTAGAAGGTATCATTTATTCAGAAATAAGTAGAGCAGATCCACTACTAATCAGCCAAGCCCAATAACACAATATGACAGTAGAAGGAACGTTCTTTTTGTTTGATTCAACAATAGAGAATTAATATAATAAGGAAATTTTGTTGGAAAGAAATGATTAAGAGGAAGGTACAACGTATAATAGCACTTCATAATCGCGTGAAACGTCCCATGTCCGCTCCTCTCACCGTATAGTGAAGGCATCGCGTGGCTGGTTATTATTTTTCCGCAGTCTAGCAGAAGGTCCACGGTTTCAAAACGGAAGCATAGTCATGCATCTTCACTGCTGGTATTCACGTTTTTATAATCCTTTGCCTTGCGGCGAATATTTTACTGTCAGACGCTTCGCAAACAATTCCCTTTTGTTATTTTCTTAGTCCAGTGGGAACGTTCCTCGAACACGGTGAATTTAACTTCACTGAACGCAACTGGAGGAACGAAGGATTAGACGCTTTCGTTGAATGAAGCTAAAGAGCAACGGGACGCTTGATTAATTGTTAATTGCAGCCGGACGACCAAGTTGTCTCTGCTCGTGTTTAGCAAATACCCAGATTATGTACATTCGTTCCTTGCTGTTTAACCTTTCCTTCGTTTAATTAAAATTACAGTACGGATTTTTATACAATTAAACAAATAGCGCTCAAGCAGAGGTTTGCTTCGCCTGCTAAATATTCTAACGAGTATCATACGAGTGGTTTACGAAAGAAAATTTATAGAATAACAAATATAAAATAGCAATATAGTAAGGAAAATAAGATAACAATATGACAATTTTATAAATTGTGCAAGATGAATTTGTATTTAAATATAATGAATAAATATAATATGTAGCAATAGATGACAGCCATCGAATGGTATAGTATCTGTATAGGAGAAAAATTAGTAAAATTCACAGTTTGTCAATTTCGGATTTTCTTTTATCGCTTGGACATGTGACAGGTCTTCGTACAGTACGTGCGTTCTATGCATTTTGGCACCTTGAATTTTTTACATATATTTACAATGCTTACATACATACTAATTATTATTCAAATTCTTTAATTCAGTTTTGACAAAGAAAATATGTCTGAAATATGTAAGATGTCATCTCACTTCATCGATTCTTCGTGATTTCAAATCACTTTCTGTGTGGTGAAGTCAGACTAGTGAAATCAGATTTATAGTTTTCAGACTAGTGAGATCATACGCAGGTAGTTTTCAGACTAGCGAGCTCAGACAGATAGTGTTCAGACTAGCGAGATCAGGCAGATGGTGTTCAGACTAGCGAGACCAGGCAGATAGTGTTCAGACTAGCGAGATCAGGCAGATTGTGTTCAGACTAGCGAGACGAGGCAGGTAGTGTTCAGACTAGCGAGATCAGACTAGTGAGATCAAGTAGGTAGTGTTCAGACTAGTGAGATCAGGCAGATAGTGTTCAGACTAGCGAGAACAGATTAGTGAGATGAGGTACGTAGTGTTCAGACTTTTGATACATAGATATATTAAAAGAAAATAAAATATGGTTAGTTTTGGGTTCAGTACATTCAGACATAAGTTAAATACAGTCAAAGTTATTTCAAATCAAGTTTATATTAAGTGCAATTAAGTACAATTAAATAAGGTTTTGAGTTAGCCCAGCTAAGTACGGTTAATTTTACGCAAATTTGGTGGTTTTGCAACGTTTGGAACTTGACTAAAACTAACCTTCAAACAAGAGAAAATGAAGCATGGTTAGTTTCAAGCTGCGCTTCAGCTAGACGGACGGAACTAATTTCACCGCTATCATAGAACTGAGAAAACCGACACGCACAACCAACAAATAATTTTTCAACGTTACTGCGATAATAGAGCTAATAACTTACAAAACCTAAAACATAACCTAAAATGAACATATTCAAACTCTAGAAAACTGAAGATCAGATATTCCTTTTATTCGGCGCCATTGCATTATTTCCAGTTGCATTATTCCGGGATAATTAGCAGCTTGGAGTTCGAATTTTACGCGTAAGCTTAATTACCTATTCTATTTTCGACTCCCGGTGAAAATCTCTGTGAATCGACTGCACAAATTTCGATAATTGGTTCTGGAGTCGGTGCCTTTATGCATAAACGAATCGAAATTTCACGATCAAGCAAGAAAATACCTGACGAGTTACACGCTCGTGTTGCGTTCAGAATAAACGAACAAATCGAATTTGACTATCGTTTTGCAAGCAGACTGGAAAATTCTGCATTAGTCTTATCTTTCGAATCGACGAAGTCAGAGTTTACAGAGAAAGTCCACAGGTTTGTAATAATTGAATTAATTCGTAACTGGCCGTGAATACATGGAGTCTCGTTACCACAGATTAGGTTAATTAGGGGAAATTGAGGTTAATTGAAAATCACGCTAAAAGAAGGTCTTCTCAGGATTTGCAAACTTCCACATTGAAAGACGATAGAACATTTCCCATAGAAAGGGATTTTTTACCTTTTAAACATTTGCAAAATAAAATTCATTTTCCGCAGAAGGAAATTCTTCAGAAGAAACTGTACTGTGTTTTTCTTTCATTATTTGATATTTGCCAATTCCATTAATTAATTAAGTTTACATTGCATGACTTGTAAGCAAATGCCACGATCGATACTCAATTAAGATTAAATTACGTGATGCAAAATTGAAAAATTGGTTTGGTTAATTATAATTTATTCAAATGGCCAATACAAAATCTTCAGAAGATCATTTCAAACTGTAGAAGAATGTCAAAGTTCCTCTAACGATATCCAAAGCTTCTTCAAGAGACAAGAGAGTAATATTGCCTTGGAAACTAAGTGATTGCGGATTTTGTCATTAGGTAGTATTGACAAGACCCGCAATCACTTGGATGCCAACCAGATTGCAGACAATACCATCCTTTATCACTATACCACACCCACCTATTATTATTCTACCTTCTGATGTAGTACTCGTCATCGCTAAGCGATTAATGAAGCCGCCATGAAAAACGAAGAATTAAATTCATGCAGCAGAGTTTGCTCTGTCAGTGGATACTGTCACCACAACTGATAACGCTCTTGCCAAACTCGTGTCTGTTATGGTACTACTGTAATGAATATTGCTGGTTGGAACTCGCGTCTTGTCATTAGCGATACAGAGCACGTGCTTCACAGAGGCGAAGTAAATTGATCAACGCCCACGTTTCGTGGTCCACGCCGCGCTATAACAGGTATTTTATTTGAACAGGTGCATCGTGTCTGTCACAGCTACACGACATGAGAGCCAGCCAGGCTTTTTTAATGTGCGTGCATGAACGTTTGCAAAGTATACTTTTATGCGTTTCTGTGATCGTAAAAGTGTACATAAAAGGGGAGTTCAGAGGGAAGCAGATTAACAAGTGAAAGACAGCATTGAGAAATGGCAGAGGGAAATAGAAAAGGCGAGGGAAAGATGGAACAGTCTGAAGGAAAATAAAAGAAGACGAAAGGAAGGAAATTTAGGGGAGGCGATGGAAAATTAGTAGGCGAGGGAAGGAAAATTGAAAATGAAGGGGAGGGAAATTTAAAGCTAACAGAAGGGAAATCGATCGATGGTAAACAAAGGAAAATTGCGAGTTAGGAAAAGGAAACTAGTGGAAAAATTAAGGAAAAGTAAGAGAGATAAAAGAAAATTAAGGAAAATCCAGGGACAGGGAAACTGAAGGAAAATGAAAAACACAGAAAAATTGAAGGAAAAGGGAAGAAAATAAAGGAAAATTCAAAGGAAAAAAGGGAAATAATGGAAAATGGAAAACTAGCAATTCCTGAAACGTTGTAAATCTTTTTCCATTTTCAAAATGAAATCTACACGGAAGTATTAAAATCCAAAGATCATAGTAAAATCGATAGTTTCTATAATGGATCAGGCAATCTGTTCATATAATCAGTTCATGCAATATATTCGACTCACGTTTGCCAATTATACTGTTCAATCAGTCCAATTAATATGTCCAAGCTAGTTTCAGTTATCGTTTTTCTATACTCAATAGGATTATATATGTATATTGAGTATAGAAAAACGATAACTCAAACAGAGGATGTGAAAACATGTCAATTGAATCTTTCTATTTTCCTGACTCACTTTTCCTGATTTTGAAAAATAAGCCTTACTTAAGACTAGAATATTGTTTCAGGCAAGAGGATGCTCACTTTCGGAACAGACGTTAACTATGCTTTATTGCACAATAAAGCGATGCAACGATCAATAGCTTTACGCGTGGCATGCTTCGTCGTTTGACACTGCCGTCCATTATGCCGGTCACAAGCATGAATTTCGATAGGAATAACCTTGTCCTCTCTCCACTATGACTTTCAGTCAATTACCACTACCCTTTGGTTCAACCTGTCACAGCGAATAACCATTGCCACTTTGACTCTACCTATGTCCTATCTACTTAGCAATTTACCTCCCTTCTTATTTTATATTAGTACATTTTGTTAATTGTTCTTGGAAGATGTTTATGTGAAAAATATGTGTAGACAATCGTATGAATAATTTCATATTTTTTCTCTTTTTTCAGAGGGACAAGTGGAATAGACATTGATCTACGCAGACTTGACATAGATCAGTGCCCTCTGCCACCAGGATCCACCCAATTGAACATTTTTGCAGCCAGTGACAAATGCAAGAAACGCACCACCGAAGTTAGTGGATTTATTCATAAAAATTGTTAGCTTGTATTATTGGTAAAATGTTAACATTTTACTCGCCAAATTTTTGTTTCCCTTTTTTTAAAATTTGTATCAGGTTTTTAATATTTTATTTGCAATTGTACGAAGCCACGGTGATGAAGTTCAGGTCTAATTGTAATTTTCAATTGCAGTGCATCGCCATCCCAGGACTTGGGTTCCGTCGTGGAAGCTACCGATGCATCTGCAAACGTGGCTTTTATTACCCGGACACCAAGTCCATCAACCGGTACTACAATGGCACCGTGATCGAGGAAGAGTACGAGAAATTGATGATGGTAAGTCTTCCAAGCAAAAAGAAGTACTTGAAAATTATGTTATATTTTGTTCTTCATAC
This sequence comes from Bombus hortorum, assembly GCA_905332935.1. NCBI lineage: Eukaryota > Metazoa > Arthropoda > Insecta > Hymenoptera > Apidae > Bombus > Bombus hortorum. The sequence goes on from HG995203.1 coordinate 6,365,276, forward strand.
ATTGGGTTGATATGGATTGTTTATAAAATTAAGAAAGCACAGTTTGTGGATTCTACAACTGTTCTAAACTACTCTCACCCAAAATTATGAAAAGGTTGCTTTACACTATACTTCAGATCATTATATTTTAGACTATCTTTAAAGTCCTGACAAATCCTCAACAATTCTTCTCTTGGACTATTCTTAAAAGTCTGAAAATATTCCCATCAGAAATTCCTTTCTTAAACTGTTCCTAAAAGTTCAATAAAATGTTAATAAAAAAGCTTCGAATCGCTTTAAACTACCCTGAGAGGCTGGAGAAAAATGACAAACTATAGCCATTCTTCAATCCACTCTTAAAACCACAATGAATCCCCTTTAAAAACTGCTCTGCTTAAAACTATTTTTAGGAAAGTAAAAGAGATGTTAAGAAATTCTCAGACTATTTTGGATCATCCAGAGAAACCGCCAAAAAGGAACTATTAATAATTTCCTCCAACTACTTTGAATTCTTCTGGACCTGCAACAAGCTGCGAAGGAATCTCAGACAAATTACAAGAAAGCTTCTTCACTGATAATTTATCAGTGTCTCGTGGCTCTAAAAATCATGTACAAGGGTGAGCAGCCGGTTAGTTCCAGGTCACAGAATATTCTTTCCTGCGAGGATCTTCAAAAGCAGCTCCACTGTAAATCGGCTTGCCGGTTGCTCGAGGGTTCTTAGCCTGGTTAAACACCTCTGAATCCCTCCTTGTGTCTTGTTCCTCTGTTGATCAAAAACTTGGAAAAACTTCAGGATTGTGGTCTCTCGCTCAAAAGATGAAGAGAAGGAAAAATTCGAGGGAATAAGATTGCACGTTGCTTTCGGCATCCGGAGTTGCCTCTTTCTTCCAAGACCCAACTTCTTCACCTCTTCAGGTGTCTCTCAATGTTGAGTCAGGAGTTTCGTGGATAGCTCTTGCACAGTTCTGGAGAGGCAGCGAAATCACTACCAAGGAAAGAGAAACGCTTCAATACCCAATTAGAGCGTAGACACTGCCATTGTTCAAGTGGCTGCAGGTCGGTTCATGAGTAATATTTTTGAGTAAATGTTTGCAATAAAACTGCAGGCCAGCGAGAAGAAGAAATTCGTAGAGACGTTATTGTTGTAGAATAGACATTTTGTCAAATGGAATCACCAATTGGACATCTTGACAGTCATCGTGCTGAACGTTGAGATTCTTCCAAGCACTTGGAGAGTTATAGTTCGCTAATTATTATTGACTCGCTTCAGGAATCTCACAAATTACTCCTATAAATCTCTAATGGTAAATTATCAACTGGTAATTTTAATTGCTCTTAAATTTCTTCTAAATATTGGGTTTCACTTAGTTGCCAATCCAATATATAAGAATCTGTGCTCTTTGCCACCTCTTCAGCCAATTTAGAAACTCTCTAATCATATATTAATCTACATCAGATATGAATAAAAATGTTTATTGGACGTAGAGTTTTAAGGGCTTTAAATCAGGTCTCGCAGAGACTAGCAATTGCTAGTCAAGTTCCCCTAAGTCCACAGAAATAGACCCAACATTGTAGCAATTCTAAGCTACCCGCAGTCTGGTTGCTGCGTTTCTCACTTGTCACCATCAAATAGAACCCAAGGTATCGCCTACGACCAAGACCGGTGATTCCCTTTTGTCCCCAACGAAGTACAGAACACGTTGCTGATTCGTCGGTTCCTTTAAAGTATTCGACTAATCCCAGCTGAAACGAAAGTGCTGCACACGATCTACGGACCTGACCATTTGAAACAATTCCGGCACCTAGTTCCAACGTGGACGACCATACTATGCCGGTGTTAGGCGAACGTTACAGACCACTGAGTCGCCGAATTCCAGGCTACTGGAATGGGACAGCTGGTGATTGGTAGACAGACTAGGATCATGAGCCAACCTGCAGTTAATTTATTGCGGACGTAACTCAAAGGCAACATAGAATAATTTGGTCAGCTGGTTTCATGGTTGGCTTCTTTCAAGGTGGATTGAATTAGGTTGATTGTTAGACGTGTATGGGATTTATAGTTTGGTCTGTGGATTCGAAGGGTTCCTGGATTGGCTGAAGGAGATGTCAGAAGGTGGTAAGTGGTAGAACATGAATATTTTTTATGTATTTAGGAGAAATTGAACTGAATTTGAGACTATCAGGATTGACTATTTCTCATAGATTTGGGTGATTTTAGATGCCCCTGGGTCAGACAATAGAATGCAGACGATGATGGCTTCGTTTAATTACCAATTTTACATAATTGTGAACCTGCTTGATGCTGTCTCGTTGATGTTGCATCACTGGGACACCACGTGTCAGAAGACTGAAGTCTCTTTTATTCATTTGCACGGTCCTTTACTGAAACATACTTTTATCTAATTAGATCAACCGAATGGAAATGGACTTTTAGACGTTGATTCGTGCGAGGAATTTGCATACAGACAAAGTAAAATCTCACTGTATATCAAACGCTTCGTTCACACTACGTTGATCCCTTTTAGCCAGGCAGCTAGCATGGAACTTAAAGCATCGACATATTGTACTTTTGCTATGTGGTGTTGATTTGTTGTAAGTCGTTTGTAATTGTTGATAAATGACCAGGAATAGAGCGTTTCTATGAAAGACTAATCCTACAGAGTAATTAATGTGCTAAGAGGAAAAGGGCCAAATCTGTTGATTTGACAACCACATTCGAGGCTGAAGGAGAAATCGCTGATTTTAATGAGCTCCATGCAAAGGTGAACATAAATACAGATACTGTGGAGGGCAATATGAGAGAATAGTAGGATTTCTACTCGCTTTTGCTTGAGTACCATGAGAAATTATTGTGTAGGACTGCAGGTTTATGCACGTTTTAAACAATGAAGCTTCGCAATCTTCTGGAAATGGCTAGGATTTAGGGTATCGGTTGGGATTTTTGCATATTTCGTGTATCCAGTTCTTGCACGATGAAATGTTTTTGGAGTATCGTTGGCATTACACACAGTATGTTCATAATATTCTGAGGATAATTAAGTTTTTGTGTATTTCAAGTTTCTTCATTTTTTGTTCAGATTGTGTTGTGTTTTTCTTAAATTTCTTGTGTTTCTAAAACAATTAAATGTTGTAATATTAATTCATCAAAAATTCTTCATGTTCTACACTATATATAGTATAATGAAATATTCTTGAAAAATTTACTGCAAATCATTGTCTGACCAGATTTAAAGGATTGTTTAAAGGAACAGTATTGAAAAATTCACTCAATTCAGTTAATGTAATTGACACCATGAACGTTAATATTTCTCCACTATCAGCTGCATATTTTTGAAAATTACTTTTTAATTAATTCTCTACAAGTTGACAAGCCTGATAACAAAATGCACAGTTTTTCAGTAATTTCAGGCTAATAATAGCGGCCTTGCCATGCATTAAACCTCCTCGACGACGCAATTTATTTTTACTTCACATCTTTCTCAACAACTTGCCACAAAGAAGAAGAAGAAGGAAAAAACACAAATTTCAAGGAGAAACCTCGCAACCATTTTTAGTGAAAGATCCATATCGTTGTTTAAATTATACGAAGGCAATCGGTCAGGATGGAGCCCTTGCAACACCGTGAAAGGGGAAATCACGCGAGCTATGAAAATTACTTTATAGCAAACGCGATACAAAACTCGGCCTGGTTCTGTTCGTTCTCATATTTTCCATTAACCCGTCACGTAATCCAGAACTGCACGTCACAGACGACGTGAGCAGGGAGGGAAAAAATGACCCAATTCTTCGTCTCAAACTTTACATTTTTTGAACGGCCATCTAATCGAGGGAACGTCAAACTCGCGTTAAACTTGAAACAATCGTTTCCTTTCTGTCAAAACCAAATAACCGTGCCAATTTTATTCTATCCTGTATATAATCACACGTGTCTGCGTATTTCTCCGATATTTCTGTTAAAAAAGAAAATAAATAAACAGTCGCATGTACGACGGAAATGTCGCGAAAGAAATAAAACGAGAAACTTTCAATAATCCGTGGGGATTGATTGAAAGTCGAGATGAATAAGTTTTGCTAGTTATTTAATAAATAAACATTTGTCAAATATTTTATGTTATAGAAATAGTATTTGCATAGGTTGAGCAATATTTTTCTCTAATATCATATAGTATATTAATCATATTTTGTATAACAAAATTTAATATTTTATTTAATATTTCCATAACTTGGCAAAATTATTTAACTATGGATAAATCTTGCTTTTAATTTAACAAACATTCATTTTCGAAATATTTTACTTTGATATAATATTTGTTTAAATATAATTTAATTTTGTTTTACTTAATACAATATTTCTATAACTATAGCAATCCGGTGCTGGTCTAGTAAACGATTGTTTCTCAGATATTTTATTTAAATAATATCCGCGTGATAATAATTGAACAAGAAAAATGATTGTTTCAATTAACTGATAAAAAGTGACAAGACAGCAGCGGAAAAAGAAAAAATTGACTTTCGCTAGACGTGTAGAGCTTTCAAATTGTTGAGTCTATGATTACCAAGGTGTCCCATAGAATTGCCATGTGTCTTTTCTGAATTGAAAAAAAAAAAAAAAAAAGAAGAAAGACTGAGATAAAAATCTGAAAGTAGAGGCTACTCTTTTCGCTAGTGCAGCTATGTATATGCTTTTTACAGTTGCACTATTTTTTGGATCATAAATTTTGTGTATAAAGATATTGCAGTGAGATGATGGAAAAGTGGGATATTTTGTGCCTCTAAATGCCTGATAATTTTTTTAAATCGAAAAGAGACTGATTACGTAGCTTTTATTTGTTAGGTCATTATTTATTTAAACTACTGAAAATCTGTTCAAATTTCTTCTAAACTAGTTACGTGAATTTTGTTGAACCAACATAAATAAAGTAAGTGGTCATACGAATCAGACACGCAAAAGGGAGTTCTATAATTTAAAAAATTACAAAAATTATATTGTATATTAATATAATATAATGAAATCAAATGTATAATACACACACCAAAAAGAAAAGAAGAAGACTACCTAGTAACGAGCTAACAATAAAAACTGATATAGGGACACTGCAGACTCCTGAATCATCGTAACGACTGCATTAAAAATTGGAGCAAGCCTTACAACTTTAGAATCTCTGCATTCCGAAGAACAAGAAAGGAAAGGAACAAAAAAGGAAAAAACGAAACAAAGAGAAGAAGAAATTATCGCGTTGGAAAGCAATAGAAATTATTTCATTTATACAGCTCTACAGAGGCTAAATTAATCCCTGGAGTGTAGTAAAGGCAGAAAAAAAGTGAAGGGGAGAAATGCTTACGAAAGTATAATTTTTTCTCGTCGAATGAAAATGTGCGGAATTCCGTGGCAACGTGCCAGAGGAACAACTATCGTGTCCTCCATAAGACCGTTTGCATGAAGCTGCGCTATTCAGTACACGACACTAACGCTGAATATCGAGTTTCAGGTGATTCTTCACTTGTTTTTTCGTGGCTCGTTTCTGAGAAACTTTTTCGCGAAAACAACGGATACGAGTTTTGGAACGAAATCGTAGTAGAATTCATTACCGAGTCGCTATCCACGTTCAATCGCCTGTGACGAAAGTGAATTAAACTTGTGGATTTGAATCACGGATTATCGAAAACCCGTCATCTTAATCGACAGAAAATTATTCGAGCGCCCAAGAACCAGAATGCTTATCGTCCTTTTCGTCCGAATGGTAAAACGAAAAAGTTACTAGATTCCTTCGTAACTTCCGATAATATTCCCTAGACGCGTGTATGCAGCCCTTTGGGCGCGGAAATTCCTTCGAGAAGTTGAACGCGACGCAGCAGAATATTCCGTGGTTATTTGTGGTTCGTCGTGGTAAATAACTTGGCGTGACACGTGACTAGTTGGAAATCTATTCCAAGGATTCTGTGAACCTCATTACGCTTAACCCATTAAGAACCCATGACGCGTTAACGCAGCAGTTCACTTCTAATTTATTCTTGATTTATGTAGTTGCTAAGTTCCAACGAATTTATATTGCACTAGTGGAAAGCGATTACGAGAATTTATTCAATGTCTTTCCACAGTGAAAATTCCAAAGGTTAACATGTAAATCTTCATCTCTAAAGAAAATTTAATCTTCTTCCCATAGAGAAACGCCTCAGGATTAGTTATGACCAACATTCGCCGAAGGTTTGATAGAAGAAAATGTAAATGTAAATGTTCTTAATTTTTAACGCTGTAATAGCAAAACCACGAACGCGTATAAACATCTGATTAAAAGAAATTGGTAATTTTTGAATGACTGACACGAGAAAAAATTCCAAAGGTTAGGATTTATTATGTTGGCAACTAAGTGATTGCGGATTTTCTCATTAGGCGGTACTGACAAAATCCGCAATCTCTTAGTTGCCAACCCGGAGGAACTTTCCGATCTCTTTTCCATGAACAACACCTCAACATCTCCCATAAATCATTTGTGCAGCGATAGTTACGGCCAAGGTTCTCCATTTTGTGGCTGCTATTCGGTCAAACGCTATTTTTCTCGAGCACCCTATACGGCCAGCGTATAGAAGCTTGGACAGTCTGTCGATTCGTTCGTTCCTTCGCGTGAAAATGGATATCGACAGCAGCCACGCTGTCATCCGCACTGTCATCCGGAGTTATGTGCCCGGTTTGACGAGCGCACCTGCGCCGGACGGTGAAACGATTTCCCATTGGCGTTTCAGCGAAACGTTATTAATTCGTCGACCCGTCGCATCGAATGGTTAGTGTGACGTATGAAATGAGATCTTTTCATCGACGACTCAGCCGGTAAGGCAGGTTCCTATCGTACGGTCAATTGGACTCTAGGGATTTTCGAGATCGGTCGATTTTCAATCGGCTATGTTCTTTTTTATAGATGCACTTTCTTCGATTACTTTTCTAAGCACAGTTTCCGATAGTTGAAATAAAAGCTTGACGTGTGTGAATTTCTGACGGTTGACAATCAAATGCTGATACTTACTATGAGACTAGAATTTGGACATTGTACCATCGGTCAAGAGCATTTCCATCGTAAATGAGAAATTAGCGATGACAATAGAAATGATGGAATTTCAAATTGAGATCGTGTGTAACCTAGATTTCGGTTAGATTTGTATTTGGGTTTCGTGATAAATTTAAAAAGAAACTAGGTCCAGCATGGTCTAGATCGCGCACAGTCTACATTTAGGTTAGTTTGGATTTTGTCAGATTAGACGAAAAATAAAGAACAGTCTGTTCTGGTTTCTTCGGTACAATCCGAAACAAAGCTTCGCACTGGTTGCAGAAGCTCTGGCAAAAATATAAAACCACATGTACTGATGATCCTATCCGTCACAAACATGTGTCAAACCAGGACGCCATGTTCCCAAGAAAAAGCAATGTGTCATCGCACACTAGTAGCAACAGTTCCCATGTCTGGTAAAAGATCGTAAAAACAGAGCAGCTCTCGAGAGAGAAAGAGAAATTTCAAGAAGAGTGTGATGCAAGATCATTCGATGCAGCCCCTCAATTACCGTCCTTGCGAGCTCTTCAGTTTCCTCTGCATAGACAATTCCACTTTTCCCTTTTCCTCCACGTAGTCGACGAACCTTGTTTTGTTCCGACGAAATAATGCCTGAACAATAAACAGAACGATAAAGCCAGTTGATTCGGTTTTGCTTTCGTTCGTTTTCCTAGTTAGTGGACGTTGCCAGTGAAACGGGTCGCATAGACGTCACCAAGGGTTTCGTTGAAAAGAATCATTGTCATTTGTCCGTTAATGTTTCCCACTACGTCCCTCGTCTTTATGATCCTCGTTTCTGTTTGCTTCTGGTGACTTTTTCTCGCTTTTGTTGTTCTCTCGTTTCGTTTGTTTCATCCAATTGGAAAGCTGCTATTTTCAGGCCTGACCTTTAGGTCACAATGGGTGGATTGTGGGTAGATTGTGGGCTATTGTTGATTGACAATGGTTCCAGTGGAAGTTCGTTTGAAGCTCTGTTCTCTCACGTGCTACTACCGTGAAAATTAAAACATTTATCCAAAATGTATTCATCTGATTGAAGAATTTCTTGTTAGGAAGAATTTCACTTGGAATTTCCTTCCACTTTGCGTGATCTCAGCTTTCTTATAAAATTTGCTAACATCGAAGTATTCCAATGTTTAGAGTAAGTTGCCAACTATTCGGAAGTTGTGTTTGAATCGACGTTATAAAATTCTACTTTAAGCTTCTATCCGTTCCTCAACTGACAAGCATCAAGTATTTCATTTCTTGTTTCACTTAGAATTCCACTTATTTTATTTCACTTGGAATATTAAATCCTCCATATTAATCCTTTATTCCATACGTTAGATTCCCGGGCCAAATTCGCTTCTTGACCTGGAACCTTTAAACATAAATGGGATCTAATCCAAATCTGACTCAAGCCTTCCTTTATTCCCCACAACTTCGCTACAATCGAGATTGAAACTTCCAAAGAACCAGAATTCTGTATGGTATTAAGACTTCACAGCTTTCTGGGGTCCACCCTATAATTGGGCTCTTATTCACTTCTTAACCGGAATTTATAATAACTCAAAGCCCATTCAGATTCTTCCTTGTTTCAACGTGACTGCTCACTGTAGTTGTAAAATCTCTGAGAATCAGAACAACGAACAACTTGGTCCTCTTAAAATTGTTACAGGACTACTGACACAAAAATCTGGCCCGAGCCTATTCTCGTGAACCTTCTTCCCAACTTCCTATCCAATTCAGCTTATTCTCTTGAAATCAGAAGCTAATTCCTACATGCGAGAATATTCACGATTCCACTTAGCATATCGACTGGTAATCCCTGTTGGTCGATGCAATTCACCAAAATCAATTATCAATTCGTCGACGTCTCCTCGACAGCCAGACTCTCACCGAAGCCTCTTTATCACGAGATGTTTCGAGCTTCCGCGCTACGACTACGTACAGATCAGAGTTGGCCAAAATTTGTAATTCGTAATTGGTCCTAGAAATCTTGCGGATTTCGTGGACTCTTGTAAGCTCGAATTATTTATTTGTAAACTACGTGGATAAAGATCTGAGATCTTCGACGACCCTAAAATTGTAATTAATCTTCCCAAAGTCGAGGAAAGCACTGTGTCAGTTCTAGCCTTCATCCTCCACCTGTTATCACTCGGTCGAGGATGAGCTTTGGTCAAAAATTCCAAACTATTTAATTTGTATTTTATAAAAATGACTGACAATTGTTGCTCCGTAGGATACAAAGTACAATGTAAAAGGAGATACTCAAGAATTCAGCGAGACACTCAAGAATCCGGTGACCTAATCGAAAATCCTCAGAGACCCATTGATATCAATTAGAAGCTAATATACCAGATGCAAGCTGCGATGTCTAATTTCTGAGAGATTAATGGTACGATAAGATGAAGGTATCCGATCGTCGACAATCCATCGCTAAAACCTCCCCGTAGGTTAGATATCTAGCTAGTTAGAGTAGAGACCGCGGTGGCCAGGCCTCTCGTCATCGTCGACAAGCGAATTCCAATCAGAAAGCAATCAGCGGTAGCGCAGGGTATGCGTCGGTTTGCGTTAAACTTCAGTCAGAATGCCTGGGACGTAATCAGAAATGACACGCTGTCACAGTGAACAGACACACTAAGCTTGCAATATCGAACGATCACCGACCAGCCAGGGCCACCGTTCGATTCCCGTGTCACCTCTGTCTCCAATCCACCGTGTCTTTCTGACGTGCAATCTCATCGGCTGACGAGTACCTATGACAAGCGAACCATTGCTACGAGAATTTGCTATCCATCTAAGCGAGACTCGTGGATCAATCTTGTCAGATTGAAACTGTTCAAGACCCCATACGGTGCGCACAGTCTTGCCAATATTTGTCTACCAGTGTAGCTGTAGATATTTTTCTCATCATCGAACGTGTTCTTGGTGGAAAAATAATGTAATGGGTATGCTTCTATCGATTGGGTGATTTTAATGGACGTTTTTCACTGAATAATATAAAATAAAATGAACTGTGAAAGAAGGTAAAAATCGGAAGGATTTGTTTAGACTGAAGATGGATAGTCGATGAAGAAGTGAAATTGATAGGACACAGATAACGGTGTTAATATTATGATAAGTAATAGTTTTATAATTACAAAGAGGGCGAATAAATAATTAAGCGTAAATAATTTTGTTAATGTATTTCACTGACAATTTTTAATTGAACTTGGAAACTGCTGCTATCTGAAAGATGAGAAACTTGTCATATTCTACCTCCGCAGTCTTCTATTTGATAAAGTATACTTATCTTGGAATACCATCCAAAGAAAATATATTTCCTAGCTTGTCAATTGTTCCTAGCTATTATTAACATATTCTGATTCGCTGAGAATCACGAAAATCTCGTAGAAAACATTTTTGTAAAATTTTAGTTATAATATTATTCCTTTATATTTTTCACTTATTGCAGTATAAAAATAGTATTGTGTGTTAAAATATACTTAAAACCCTGCATGGCATGTTAAGATATTCGGTTCTATCATTTTTCTTCGCTATTCCATGAAAGGTAACCACTGTTTGACCATAAACTGCTTGTTCCACTGACGTGGCCACCTGTCGACCGAAGGGGCGAGCTGTTCTACTGATTGATCCACTTGTCCGACCATACGCCACCCTATTCTACTAATCCCCGTCGCTTGTCCGATTCTAATCGATTTTTTCCCCTGGTACCGGCCAGGAACATCACCGTGGATTATCAATTAATCGACCAAACGAACCAGAAAACCATTTAAACCGTGCTTCGTTGAATTCTAATCACTTTTGCCACCTTCCAAAAGCATTGTCGTCCTAATGTTATTTGAATTATCATCATTCATGGGATTGTGGAGTCAACGGTTCGGATTCTGTACGTAAGTGTATTGTTAACGTAAATTATTTCGTCGTTTCGGCTTGTCACAGATGTGTACGATGCGTTGAGCGCGAAGGTCGCGCGAGTGATTGACCCATTTCACTGGCAAATGCAAAAGTTGCCGCCTCTCGTCGATTTCCATTAACTGACTTACGCTGTCCGCTTCTACTCCGCCTGTTTGCACCTCCCAGCACTTTTTAGCAGCTGCTTTTATTCTTTTCTTCGCGTTTCGACCAGCTCGAAATTTTGCTGATAATTTTTTATTCGAAATTTTTATACAATTTATTGTTATCGTTATTATTATTGTTGCTACGTATGGTTTTGCATTGGCAGGATAGCATTTTAATTTTGGTTCGTGAATTTTAGTAAAATTTCAGAGAACACAATATTATTTTTATCATTGTCACGTGACTCTAATTGCGTTTAGGCAAATTCGATTTTCCATGAACACGACTAAATAAAGAGAGCTTAATTGGGTCCAAACGAAGGGAAAAATCGTCCAGATTAACATTTAGCTAAAATTTGTCTTCTTTCTGCCTGGTGCACAAATTAAAGATAATAATATTTGTGAGAAATGAACTTTATATAAACTAATTATTTTTTCACGAAAAAATTCCCAGATATTTTCCATACAATTCTATATATGACAGAGAAATTTTAGAACAAAATTCCTTGCACTTTTTCTAAAAGAAAATCCCAGATTTTCCAACTCTTCGAATTGCCACGTGAAAAGATTTCTACTCGATCGAACAACCTCCAATTTAATAAACTTTCACAATTTCTCTGTAAAACAATAATTAATCACCACCCCAATTCTATTTTCCGCCTGATAAACTAATTCTACCCTTTAATAGTTTCAGATAGAGAATTGGGTGTCTGACTGGCGTTTCATAAATCTCACAGCTATTTTCCACTCTATTATCCCTCTTTGGAATTTTATCCGCTTAAAAAAAACAAGCTCTTAATTAACTTGGCTACACGGTTTCGAAATGTTACACCAGTTCAATTAAGAGTAAATTTCGTTCCGTTCGCGGACGTGTTAATAATCTGGCTAACGAACTCGACACGATCCGAGGGATTAAAATTGCAACAACAAAGCTCGCGTTCAAGTGCTCGTAGTCTTATTACATCGTTGAACAGAAGCAGACGGTGAACGCAGACAGACAAGTCAAAGTGTCATGTACAAACGTGGATAGTAATATCTGTTTGTTGAAAGAATAATTAAAAACATTGTGCAAGAAGAAAAAGTAGTTTCTTTCATGAAATACTTTCGCTTGAATATAAAGATCAGTGAAGAGAAATATCGTGAATTATAATAAATTGTTTCTTGCAGTGGAATAATTTTCATATTTGATGCTCTGATAAATAATTTTACATTGTTCAAAGTATCTTCTTATTTCTTTTAATATTAGAATTTTTTGTAGAGACTTAATTTATTTTTTAGTCCTACTAAGGACATCCTGTCTTTGAATTTGGAAGAATATTTTTTCTTCTTTTGCAGTGGAATAATTTTTATATTTGATGCTCTGATAAATAATTTTACATTGTTCAAAGTATCTTCTTGTTTCTTCTTTTTAAATATAAGTTGTCAGAATTTTTTTATAGAAACTTAATTTATTTTTTAGTTTTATTAAGGACATCCTGTCTTTGAATTTGGAAGAATACTTTTTTTTCTTTTGCAGTGGAATAATTTTCATATTTGATGCTCTGATAAATAATTTTACATTGTTCAAAGTATCTTCTTATTTCTTTTAATATTAGAATTTTTTGTAGAGACTTAATTTATTTTTTAGTCCTACTAAGGACATCCTGTCTTTGAATTTGGAAGAATATTTTTTCTTCTTTTGCAGTGGAATAATTGTCATATTTGATGCTGTGATAAATAATTTTACATTGTTCAAAGTATCTTCTTATTTCTTCTTTTTAAATATAAGTTGTCAGAATTCTTTTATAGAAACTTAATTTATTTTTTAGTTTTATTAAGGACATCCTGTCTTTGAATTTGGAAGAATATTTTTTCTTCTTTTGCAGTGGAATAATTTTTATATTTGATGCTCTGATAAATAATTTTACATTGTTCAAAGTATCTTCTTGTTTCTTCTTTTTAAATATAAGTTGTTAGAATTTTTTTATAGAAACTTAATTTATTTTTTCGTTTTTTTAAAGACATCCTTGTCTTCAGATTTTGAAAAATATTTTTTCTTTTATTCTTCTCTTTTTTTTCGTATACATACATTGTTATCTAAATATCGTACAATTAAATATGGAGAATTTCGCAACAATTTGCGCTGTTTATCGTGTGTAATAATCAACAATAAACATGGCAACAACTTCATGAAATTCTACTCCCTGTAATTCCAAACAACTTAGACAAGGTTTCGTCTGTATACTCGAACAATTATGCTACGAAGCAGTTGGAATTCATGACAGACGCACGGTATGCCACTCCGTAGACTAATTTAATTATTAGCTTGGCAAATATGAGACGTGTCTCTCGAATTTGAATTTGTCTGGCTAATGCCACACACGAAATTTCATTCTGCTAATAAATTATTATCATCTGCATTAACATGAGCTACGAGATATAAATGTGCAAGATATTCTTTTTTAAATTTATTTTATAAAAGAAGTACCCTTTTTTTTCTTTTTTGAATTTTTCGAAATTGGAGTTGCTGAAATTTAGAATTCAAAATTTCTGCAATATGGCACAAGGAATTTTTGAAATTGCAAATCTTAAATTTCTGAAATATGAAACCTGTACTTGTTGGAATTTGAAGTTTTAAACCCTTGAAATTTGGAATTTGGAATTTAGAATGTTGGAAATTTGAAATTTACAATTTAAAGTCACTTTAAAAACCAAGTTAATGAAAACTTTCAGTGAAAATTTGGAAGCTTCTAAAATTTCAATTTTGTTCAAATTTGTAATTCATCCAAAACAAAATTTTAGAAAATCTTGCTCGAAGGGAAGATTCCGAGAATTTCCCTTTTTGCAATTCCTAGGAGCCGAAAGTTTCCATTCTGTGGAAATTCCAAATTCCAGAGAATTTTCATTAAGAGGAAAATTCGAAATTTTCTTTGGGAAAAGAAATCTTCCTATTTTCCTTAAAAAAAAATTGTAAAATCATTGACACCATTCGCGTCACTAAATCAGTAGATCAATAAAAATATAAATAGCAAATAAATTTCCTATGAAAATAAAATAGAATCTTCTGTTAGCATAAATATGTTATTCTGCAATGAGATGCGCCATAAGGTTCCATTCACGATGCATGGAAATGGCAACTGGGCGTAGTTAGCTTGACCCTAACATCCTAAACCATAATGGCATCGTCGTTGATTTGTGATATCGATAAATTCTCCTGAACTTAAGTCCCGAACGTGAATACGATTTATCACGTTATGATTTGTAGCCATACGGATTCACGCGGAAGTAATCATGCATATTTGGTCGCTTATGTCTGAAGAAATTTGTTCCCATGGCGTGACACACATTTGTTTCCATGACACCGATTTTGACATTGGCCGCTAATGAACCGTCCGGTTGGTTGGCTCGTTGAATTACGGGCTATCGATGGGATTAAGAATGTGGCGAATAGCCGTCGAATGTTAATCGATTCGATTGCCGTATGGCCGCTTACAGCAGCGTTTATGTGATTTACGACCTGTACGATTCTACTAAAACCTTCCTCGATGGAATACGAATCTCTCCTTTAGAAATACAGGTGTCGCTCGAGAAATTTGGAAGAAACTTGTGTAGTAAGTTATTTATTAAAAATGGCACTAAAATAAATTTTTGTTAAACGGTGTGTATTTAGAAGTTAGAAAAAACTAATTTATCCAGGTACCATCAAATATTTCTTTTGTGGAAAATGTTTTTATATAGTGTTTCATGGAAACGTATTTTTTTAAATATTCCTCTGATGGCGTTTAAGTGTTTCTTAATATCAAATATCCTCATATTTATTTATAAACCAGCAATAAATTTGTTAACAAATCCGCTATTTTTGTATATTCTTCTATATTTAACTTGTTGGCTTAACGATATTCGGATATTTTAAAAAATAACATAACCGCAATGATAGGAGCAGAAAATGCAATAAGATCGACGGAAAAATAAGAGCCACGGAATCAGAAGAATTGTCAATTTTTCACTCTTGAGAGACAGCATAAATCACGCTCTTTCAAACCCATTTTGTTTCACGTCGATACGTCGCTCCGTTTTCGAGATATCCAGCTTTAAAGTTTACCATTGATGTGCCGCTAAAATCCCTGAAAGTAAGCTTCACCTTCCACTCCTTCCGGGAAGTGCGTACGCGCGACCTACTGTATAGTAAAAAAACCCGCTGGCTCAGCGCCCTTCAATGACAACCAGTTGGGGGAGCTTTAGGTCAGTGATGCGGCTGAGTGAGACAGCGCTAGTGCGCAAAAGGGAGGTCAGTGACGCGCGAGAGTGAGACAGACGCTGCAGCGCGTGCGAGTGAGACAGACGTTGGAGCACGTGCGAGTGAGACAGACGTTAGAGCACGTGCAAGTGAGACAGAGATTGGAGCGCGTGCGAGTGAGACAGACGTTGGAGCGCGTGCAAGTGAGACAGACGTTGGAGCGTGTGCGAGTGAGACAGACGTTGGAGCACGTGCAACTGAGACAAACTTTACAGCGTGTGCGAGTGAGACAGAGGTTGGAGCGTGTGGAAGTGAGATAACGCTAGCGCTCCCCAAAGTGGAAATTCGAAACAAAAAATTTTAATAAAATACAAATTATAAAAAATATAATATATTTCTGACGTAAAATTCGGAATTGTTCATAATTTTTACTAATATGAGATTGTAATTTGAGTAATAATAACTGTGCTTGGAATTGGAAAAATATATTTATTGTATAATATAACATCAATGGACAAAATAGAAATGTAAAATAGAATTTTTAGTAAACTCTTAATAAAACGATGGTGGACATTTTTGGATTAAAATATTATTTTTCATATTTTTTGATACTGTGCTTTTTGTATTTTTTTAATATTTTCTCCCAGTACTTTTCTCGCGTCTTTTTCTACAGTGGATTTTTCGAACACTATATTCGTTGGCTTCCATAAAAACGTGTATTCTATGGTATTTTAAATGTAGAATTTTAAATTTTACACAGTATTTAATCCACTTTTGGTAATGTAAAAGGGGAGGAGATTGTGTAATTAAAACCCTGATTATAATACAATGTAATTTCTCATATCACATATATGAATATATGATAATACAAGTACGTGTAAAATATAAATCTATAATTTTTTATACTTTTGACACTTTTTAACATATCATTCAAAATCCATTTCTACCTGATTTGTTTAAAAATATATTCCACATACAATACTTCTGACATATAATTCCAAATATAATAATTAATTCCTTTTTTTTTTTTCATTTTCCATTTCTACCTTTTATTTCAAATATAATCGTCCTTTTTTCTAATTTTCTATTTTCTTTCAGCCTCTATTTTACATTCCAAATGTACCATGACAATCGATTTTTCTAATTTTCTATTTGGATGTCTTATTTCTAGGGTGAAGAGAATCAGTACGACGTGGATGGCGTATTCGAGTGTCTCCCCTGTGCTGAGGGTTGCGAGTCCTGTGAGGACGATTCACCCTGTGTGGTATCCTTGAACTGGTTGATGAGAACTGCTATCCTCATCCTGGAATGCTGCGTCATCGCCTGCCTGCCCGCTGTCGCCCTTTTCACTTGGAAGTATGGCAAAGTGAAGGTAAGGAGCATAAATGCTTTTCCACAAACCAAATCCTTTCTTACGCTTTGAATATTTTGCAGAGGCAATTTTCTACAGTCAGCGAAGGCAGGATAATGAAATTCTATAATATCATTGAAATTTTCATCACATATTGATTCCAAGTTCTTATCGATGGAATAAGTATTCAAAGGAAGACTATATCTGAGAAAGGATATGGTTACCAAAGGCATATATTCTATTATCAGGACTTTTCATTATGAATAGGCTCTAAACTTTTATTTCAATAAGGACGTTAAAAGAGATTGAGGAAATTTTTCATGAAAATGAAAATTAAATTATTGTAATATTATAATGAAATTTCAATAGGAACATTTGTGCTTTTAAAATGGAAATTCATAATTGAAAGTTCTTCAGGTGGATAACAGTTAATGGAAAGTTCTAAATTTCAAACTTTAAATGTGTTTTATAAAATGTTCGGTTAAAATCCAAATACATTTCCATTGTTTGAAACAAGCGATTGATAACAAAATTTTCTGCATAAAAAATAATTGACACAAAAGGGTGCAAGCTTTTAAAAATGTATCTGAAAATATAGGTAACAAGAAAGCTAATAAATGTAATGACAGACAGAAATCTTATCATTTGGAAAAACAGATACATCTACTGCTAATGGAAAAATGCACAGAAATATATAAAATTGTCCAAATTCAGTATTCTCTGCTATTCTGAATAAGCGAAGCAATCTTTTACCTATGTTGCATTTTTGAAATTAAATTTACACAGATATCACTAAATCCCAAGATTACTATGATACTTTCAACCTACAGCTAAAACAGTTAGCCTGATTTCTAGATCCTAGCGTATCTTTTTTTTGCTGCCATGATTCGAACTGCTTCTAAATTCTCTCTGACTAACTTCTGAACACCAACTATAGATTTAAAATAATCTAGAATCCCCTTTGATGTCAGCTCCACCTTCTTTCTACAAGGTCTTTGAAATGGTCTGGGGAGAATCCCATTGGGAGGACCTGTCCACCATCAAAAGGTCCTTTAATCCAAGCCAACTAACTGCCCTAAACGCAGTTGAGGCAACTTCTGTCGAAAGAATCAACTACCAAAGGCTAACCTACCTCCGCTTCGAAATTAATTAACTCAGGTCCAAGCTGCCTTTCCAACACGATTATCTCAATGCGGCTGACTCGTGAATCGATCCTTTATCTGTCCTCAAATGCAGATTACATCTCTGCATTGCAAAGTTGCGGTGTAGTTCACCGTATAAACTGGCATTGTTCCCTGGTTTGACTATATTTTCTTATCGTTATGTCGTGCACTTTTGTATAAACAATATGTGAAATTGTTAAACGAAATCATTACCACAAAATGTAATTCACCACTTAAGTAATTTTTACGCTTCTTTGTTTTATAAGTAGTGAACATTAGTTCTCGAACTTGGAAAAATGCGCGGTGGACAGCGTATAGGTTGCTTGGCTAAGTCTTAATCGAAGAAGGTTCGTGTCTTTTGACAGATAAGCAAAGAGAAGTTTCACTGTTTCATCCCTATCTATGGCCCAAGATTCTATGGCCCAAGATGGCCCAAGATTCTATGGCCCAATATTCTAAGGCCTAAGATTCCTATGTCCTAAGATTTCTATGTCCTAAGAATCCTATGTCCTAAGAATCCTATGTCCTAAGATTCCTATGTCCTAAGATTCTTTGGCCCAAGATGGCCCAATATTCTATGGCACAAGATTCCTATGTCCCAAGATTCTATGTTCCAAGATTTTATGGCTCAAGATTCTATGATCCAAGATTCTATAGCCCAAGATGGCTCCAAGATTCTATGGCCCAATATTCTAAGGCCTAAGATTCCTATGTCCTAAGATTCTATGGCCCAAGATTCTTTGGCCCAAGATTCTTTGGCCCAAGATTCTTTGGCCCAAGATTCTTTGGCCCAAGATTCTTTGGCCCAAGATTCTTTGACCCAAGATTCTTTGACTCAAGATTTTATGGCCCAAGATTTTATGGCCTAAGATGGCTCAAGATGGCCCAAGATTCTATAGCCGAATATTCTAAGGCCTAAGATTCCTATGTCCTAAGATTCTATGGCCCAAGATTCTATGATCCAAGATTCTATGATCCAAGATTCTATGGCCCAAGATGGCTCCAAGATTCCATGGCCCAATATTCTAAGGCCTAGGATTCCTATGTCCTAAGATTCTATGGCCCAAGATTCTATGTTCCAAGATTCTATGTTCCAAGATTCTATGGCTCAAAATTCTATGATCCAAGATTCTATGATCCAAGATTCTATGGCCCAATATTCTAAGGCCTAGGATTCCTATGTCCTAAGATTCTATGGCCCAAGATTCTATGTTCCAAGATTCTATGTTCCAAGATTCTTTGGCCCGAGATTCTATGATCCAAGATTCTATGATCCAAGATTCTATGATCCAAGATTCTATGGTCCAAGATTCAATGCTCCAAGATTCTATGGCCCAAGATTCAATGCTCCAAGATTCTATGGCCCAAGATTCAATGCTCCAAGATTCTATGCTCCAAGATTCTATGGTCTAAGATTCCTATATCCCAAGATTCTATGGCCCAATATTCTATGGCTCAAGATTCTATAGTCCAAGATTCTATGGCCTAAGATTGCTTGGCACGTTCTCTTGTCTTCTTTCTTTCTGATACTTGTGCCAACCAATTAGTATCCCGTGTATAGTGTCCCGCGATAATTCTATAAATTTTACTCAAGTGTCATTTTTGAACCTTCTTTTGTCGATTTTCTCCACCTTTTGCTAACCAATTTAGCAAATTATTTGTCAAATAATTGGCAAGATCCTGGCCTAGATCAGAAGATCTTGCAACAAGGATTTCAGGTAGAACGAACTTGAGGAACAGTTAAGACGGATTTTTCCATATGGAGATGAAAAACGGATCGGGCAATAATCGCGTTGAAATGTTCGACTTTGGCCGCTTTTCCATTCCTGCCTCGATAATCGAAACTCTACGACTAACGAACCCTGTTCTGTTCAATTACCCGGCGTAATTAAAGAGAGAAAAAGGTGGATCTGTAGAACGAGCTGCAAATCGGTGCTACGTTTTTCCAATGGCGTGTCCTTGCAACTAACGTGTACCTTCGATGGTTGTTCGTTTGGCGTTCATATTTTCGGAAAATAGCGCGTTACCAGACAAGGCGACGTGTTTCCGCCGCCGGAAATTAAAAGCCTGACCTAACCAACGAAAAATAGATCGCCTTTGTTTTTGGTTTGGCTAGGATTTTTTAGATGTGGGGACAGGATTGGAAAAATATTTGTTTGTAAACATGCGTGTGATGGAATTTTTTGTTCAAAAGTCGTTTCGTGGCATTTGTTATAAAAAAAAGAAGAAGGAAAAAAATAGAGTGGAATAAGAGAAAAGTGGAAGAACAATTCCGTGAACGTACACTCTGTACATTCTACAGATATTTCTAGCTCTAAATATCCCAATTCTTCAAGGTGTCTGGATTTTCTTAACGAATTCTATCGATAATTCCGTAAATTCTAAAAGTTCCAGGTTCCTGTCAGGATGTTTATCCCTCAACTTGAACGAGAATAACAGCGTTGCTTTCCAATCACGTATCGAGGTTGAGCCATCGCAGGGCTAATAAATTCCCTTTAATTAACCGGAGACGGGCCGAAACCTAAACTACGAACTCACTTCCGGCAACTATCGCCTCCAGTTGTTACGGAAATTTATTACACGAATAGCCCAAAGACAGGATTGTTTCTGTTGGTTTCACCAGTTCCTACATCAAGTCACTGCTGATAAGATTTGCTTGAAGAGATTATGGATCCTGCTAACATCTAACCGATTTTGTCTAACCGATAACGCTATTATCCCAATTATTTACACTAAACCATTCATTTCTTTTCTTCTCTTTTCAGACCATTTCATAAATCCTTTAAGACTAGTCTCATTACTTTTCATCTTTTTTCTCTCACTCTTTTTTTTTTTTTTTTTTTTTTTTTAATAGACAAAAGTATTGGGTTGGCAACTATGTGATTGCGGATTTTGTCATTAAGTAGTATTGACAAAATCCGCAATCACTTAGTTGCCAACTCATAACATGATCTCTGCGATGAGATCAATTGAAACTCTAAATATTTTTTCATAAAGTCAATAGACAACGAATTGTTTGAGGTGCAGGTTTCTACAGACTTGCCACGTATATTCCATAGATATTTTTCCATCTTTCAATTTCCCACGGATGAATAAACATCCGCGGTTCTAATAATCACGAGAAACTGAAACGGTATTTCATAAGGAAAACCTGTACGATGTACAGTATCTGGATGAAATTTGTTGGCCGTACGTTTGCTCATTGAAAATTTTCATTCCATTGGAGTTGGAGAGAAAAAGGACAATTCGTCGCTAATAAAAATACGACTGGATTCGAACGAAGGTTAATTCGTTCCTGCTGGCTGGAATTTACGAGTCGTCGCTCGTTTTAGATCCGTCACGCTGCTATGCAATATTCACCGGCCCTTTTTATTCTGTTATACGCGTCCGTTTGTGGCAGCAGTTGAGCCATTTGCCAGATTGCTTAATCAACATGAAACTCGACGCATCGCTGAAGAATTTTTCATTTCCGCGCACGCAGAACAAATAATTTCCTTCTTTTTTTTTTTTTTTTTTTTTTACACACCTCGTTTCTGGAACAGGAACGCGTTCATTGGACGATGCACGCGTATGTATTTTATACAATTTTCTACGTGTCCCTCGTAGTTTTCCATTCTGCAAATTTATCCTGTCTCCCGTTACATGAACAAGTATTTTTTACTCAGCTGTTTTATGTCGCTCTGGCGCAAGTTTTTTAGTTCAAAAACATGCCGGAGATCATTTTGCAATATCGTTCAAAACGAGAATTTAGGAAAAAGCTTCATAGCTTTTGGTTGGAGACTTTCATCAGTTACTCTGTCTTGAAATTATATCGTTTATGGCAGGGAACTATATCAAAGCTTGTAAATGAAAAAGGATTATGTTGCTTGACAATGAATTAAATTGGAGAAAATACTTTGCGTAGATAGTGTAATATCGTGGACAAATGGCCTAAGAAATATCTGGTGAAGCATAAACAATATTATGAGAAAGCCTAGGTGCCGATAGGCCAAAAGGGCCTGACAGTTTTTACCGGGTGGTCGTTATCTGGAGAGTCGTGAGTGGAGAGTCGAGTTGAGTAGTCGTGAGTTGGCAGTCGAGTGGTGGGGAGTCGAGTTGAGTAGTCGTGAGTTGACAGTCGAGTGGTGGGGAGTCGAGTTGTGGTAGTCGTGAGTGGGGAGTTGAGTTGAGTAGTAAGTTGACAGTCGAGTGGTGGGGAGTCGAGTTGAGTAGTTGTGAGTTGACAGTCGAGTGGTGGGAAGTCGAGTTGTGACAGTCGTGAGTAGAGAGTCGAGTTGTGAGGAGTCAAGTCGTGAGTTGACAATCGAGTTGTGAGGAGTCGAGAATTGAGATGCAGAGTTGTTATGAGTTGTAAACTATTAGTTGTCAGTTGTGAATGAACTATTTAGTTGTCTCAGTTATATTACTGTATTTAGTTCCCATTAAATAACCATCGTTTCCTGTTCAATCCATTGCAAATAAATAAATCAATCAATAAACTTATCATATAGGATAGAAATGATTGGAAACACTAATTTCTAACATTTATAAATAAATCAAAAAATCCTATAATAGTAATTGGAAGAAAATATATAAGAAATAATATCAAATATGAAGAGATAGTCGAAGAGTGACTTTGGAAGCTGTCTATTGAGAAAACATTTTGTAAGCAGTTACAAAGTTAACAATTGTTTTTTTTTTTTTACAAGAAAAACGTTCTTCCTATTATACAATTTTTCTTTCATACATTTTGCTGTCTCATCATAAACAAGGAAGTAATTAAGGGTAGCAGAGTCAGGTGGTAATAAGAGATTATTGATAAATTTCATTCTAGCAAACCAGAGAAGGATATTTAATCAAATTTTTACTGGCTATTGTACAAAAGTAACATTAAGCGAATTGATGTTTTGTGTGAAATTTGTATTGAAAAGAAATTAGATGATGACAGGAGAAAAAGTAAAAGAGAAATTGAATCGAACCTTTTACTATCTTCTTCGCTGCATTGTGTATTAAGATTGAAAAATGGTATTTTATTTTAAAGTCTCATTTGAAAGAAAAGCTTAGCCAAAAGCGGCTACAAATCTTATCTTCTGTACCACCTCTTTTCAAGCATATTAAAATTGAGATATAATAAATCTCTACATATTTCATTCAAAAATTGTTATAGTAAAATTTCATTTTGAAAAAAGATTTAAACAAATTGAAAATATTTTTTAAATCCTTTGAAAATTTCAATGGAATTATCCATTTTTCCAAATTTGTTCGCTTAATAAAATTACTTTAAAAAATAGATTAAGATATTATCGAAACAATTCTGGTTAAAAATCCCTTTTTTTTTTAACTGACTCCCATTATATCGTGCAATGTAAAATTCAAACAGTTGCTCGTGCATTTTTACGAGCGACAAAAACGATTCAATCTAAATATTATGTTACCTTCCGTGAGTTTTCATGACAAATATTATTATTACAAAATAAATATACACAGGAATATTTATCTAGAGAAAGGGGCATTATATCACTGTTCTTTTGTTAACAAAAATATTATACACGTTGGGTTATATATACAAATATCCTTTGGAATAAAAACATTTTATTATATAACTATTCACACACATTTATTATTTATTTTATTCAACGACAATGATAAAATTCTATTATCAGAAACATATTATTGAACGATAAATAAATATACACAGAGAGATATTTGTCTGGAGATGAAAACATTTTATTTCAATTTGATCATTTTTAGACTTTCTCTATTAAACAAAGACATTACACATATAGAAACACACACAAATATTATTTGCCATGGAAACATTTTATTATAACAATGCAATTGAAATATTCATTACGAGTCGTTGTTTGTATAGTTGCATTCATTTCTCGTCGACTCCGATTATTCTGTTTAAGCTTTTCAATAATTATGTAACCACATCAACACGTCGTGTAATGTTTGCTCGAATCAGTAGCAACGTTTATTCGTAATAAATTTAATTACTTTTGCCAATCAATAATTAAACACGTAAATAAATTAATAATTAACAACGTAACAACCGGTGGAACAGGCAGTGGCCACTTTCCACTGTTTTCAACGATTTCGTAATTTCTCATTAACATTTACATACAGCTTGTAAATGTATAGGTGCACGTGCTTGTTTGTTATTCAGTCAAAATTTCCACTCGGTGGTTAAATGTCTGAAATAATTGAAAATAATTTGTTGTATTATTTGTTGCGAAAAGTTTCGAGAAAATTGTTGTCTGTGTTGCGTGAAATTATCTTTGTCTGAGTAAACATTTGGTGAAAAGCAGAGATTTCAAACACATAAATATTTCAAGTATTTTTCAGCTGTTAAATATTTATAAAAATAGATACGCGTGTATACAAATAAGGAAAATTTGCATACAAAATTCAACGTAATCCAGTGTGGAATAAAATATTGTTGGAAATAAAAATTGGTGCTGGTTACAAATGGAAGGAACAGATTTTTTAATTTTCGAAGAAATTGTCGTAATGTTGAATTTATTATGAAATTAAATTTTAAATTGTCAATGTTTCTAGTGAAACCATGTGCGTATTAATATGCATATTTTATGCTATAATTTTATATATTTTACCAGGAAAATTGAAGATAATATCAGAGAGAAAATTCCAGCGAAGGAAAATATTGTCTGTTTCACGATCTCAACACACTCACGATGAGTCTGTCAAGAGTTTAACCCAAGAACTTACTTTCTATCGATAAGAATAAAATTTGAAAAATTTCTAGAAAAAAGATTTCACATAGACGAATTTTTGCAATATTCGATTTTATCTTCAATACAATACAATAAATTTCGTTTGAAACGTAAGTTCGATAAAGTCAATACACAACGAATTGTTGCAGGTGTAGGTTTCTACTGACTCACCGTGTATTTTTAATCGATTTATAAAGTTGTCAATATTTTCAATAAAATTCTCTTCATAATAGTTTCATTCTATTGAAAAAGAAAAAAAAAGCAGAAAATGGGTTAATAAAATCAGTTCAATTATCGAGATATATTTATAGCGAAAATTAATTACGATAAATCGTTAATTGGTTTCGTTGTTGTATCTGATTACTGTCGCCACAGTGGCAGACGATCCCGTTTGACAAATCGAAATATCGTTGCGAAATGATATTTCGAGAGCAGATTTCCTGTCGCATCTGCAACGTTGTTTACGAGTTGGCGGAATGCAACAAGTTGCAGAATTCCGGAGTCAAACTGACAACCATGTGCGTTCGTCCGCGTAAATGCAATCCTCTCTTCGAACCAATTTCCCATATTAATCAAATTCGAAAATTCGACAGATATGCAGAGTTCATTTATAGAAAGCGTCCGAACACTTGTGCACGTCTTTTCTTAACATCTCACGTGTTTCGTTAAAGCTTAATTTAATTTAATGTTTTGAAATTTGGAAAAATGTAAAGTTTGGAAAAATTTGAATACTTTTAGTCATTTTGTCTTAAAGAAGAAAAAAAAATAGGTTTCTATAATTTTGTGGATATTTATATATAGCAGAATCGTGGCATACAGGAACAAATTTCTATGAGATAGTATAAACAGCATAATTAACTATAGACGGATAATGATTGTAACGTAATACAGATGGTATTTCCAATTTAATGTTTCATTTCAGACCCATCGATTTCTCTAGAAATTAATGAATACAAATACAGAATAAAAACAATAATATTATTTGCATTAATATGTAATATTATTATGCTTAGTTTTGTAAAATTGTAATGACATACTTTCTTAAAATCTATCAATTTCTTAGATAATTATTGACCAAAACAATATTATAATTATCAATTTGATGCCTTTCTGCCTCGTCAAGTGACAGTTTGAGGTTAGGTTAGACTTGGCAACTAAGTGATTGCGGATTTTGTCGTTACCATACGATGACAAAACCCGCAATCACTTAGTTGCCAAATCAATATTATAATTATCAGTTTGATGCCTTTCTGCCTCGTCAAGTGACAGTTTGAGGTTAGGTTAGGCTTGGCAACTAAGTGATTGCGGATTTTGTCGTTACCATACGATGACAAAACCCGCAATCACTTAGTTGCCAAATCAATATTATAATTATCAGTTTGATACCTTTTTGCCTCGTCAAGTAACAGTTTGAGGTTAGGTTAGGCTTGGCAACTATGTGATTGCGAATTTTGTCATTACCATCTGATGACAAAACCCGCAATCACTTAGTTGCCAACCCAATAATAAAACGCAAAAGAAGAAGAAGAAGATAATATAGAATCATTAATATCATTTGCATTAATGTAATAATAAAAAAATTGCGTGAGTAAAGTTCTTCTTAGTTCATATCGGAAATTGATTACTTGAACGAAGAAAGTCGTATTCATCGATTAAAAATACAATTTCCTGGTGCTTCATAGAATCGTAGAAAGGAATAAAAGACCCAGAGGGTCGAGTAATTGTGACAAATAGAAAAAGGCAGGGAGACGCGCAATAAATTTCGTTTCCAATCGACGTAAAAATTACTGCTCGGCAGGAATTATGTTTACGACTTTGCTCAGACGATTCTTCCATTTCCCATAGAAAAAACGAGATGTGCTGGAAATATTGTGTGAGAAAAGGTCTACTCTTATCGACAAAAAAGATGTCATTTCATGTTTGGATGAAAAGAAGGAAGCAGATGTGGGAGAAAAATTAATGAAATTATTTACATATAATAAACGCCAATTAAAAGTTCGTTTAATTGGCTAGGAAATACCAAACTTTTAATTAAATGAGAGATTTTTCTTCGTTATTTGTGCAATTATTGAAATACAAGTTAAAAAAAAAAAAGCTTGAGAAATGTAGAGAAACGTGAGCGAGGAATACCAGCAATAAAGAAGGAAAAGTCATTGATAGTAGCAAGAAAAACTCCAGTAATAAAAAGGAAAATCGTAAGATCGTTGAAAATATTCCACTAATAAAAAACGATAGTCCAGGACACTAAAAAAAAAAAAAAAGTGGAAATAGAAAGAAGAAATAGAGTAGTCCGCTAGCAGAATGAAAAAGCACAAGGCAAAGATGTCATACTGTATGCCAGTGCGATAAAAAGAAAAAATATGGTGGAAAAGAAGTCGTAGTAGTAAAAGAAAAAAGCCGTGAGACGTGAAGAGAAAATAGCCGAGCAATAAGAACAGTAGTTGAAGACTTAACCACAGCTAGGTTGGTACGCTTGACGCGTCTCGGCTCTGAGCTTTCATATCTTTTCAACCTTCTGTCAATTCTCTCGGACACGTACATAAGTTTCGACGCCTCTCCAATTTTACGATCTCGGATATACTGTCAAGGCTACTGTACCCAATGGAACCAGCCAATGTTGCCAACAGTTCAGTAAGAAGCTTGTTATCTGTATATGTTATTGTATGGTAGCGAACAAAAGAAAGTTTAGAAAATAAGAAGTGTACAGAGACATCATAATTTTACAAAGTGAATTTTTTAGTAGGAGCAAGAAATGAGTATAATTATATCACAGAGTATCAGTAGATGGTGGTATTACAATAATATGGTGATACTCAGAATATTAGTAGTAGCAGTAGGTGTAGTATAATATTACAATATCAGTATAGTATAGCAATGGCAACTAAAGTAATAAAATAATAGTAAGGCTTCATTTCTTTGGACAAAATAGTAAGACACAAAATGGTAGTAAAGTCCCATTTTTGAGAACCTTATTATTTTGGCCAAAAACTAAAGCCTTACTCTTATTTTATTATTTCAGTTACCATTGTTGTACTATACTGATATACAATACTATACTACACCTACTGATACTCTGTGATATATATTATATTCATTTCTTATTTTATGGTATAACAGTGGTAACTACATAAAATAATAAAATAATAGTGAGGCTTCATCTTTTGGTCAAAATAGTAAGACACAAAATGGTAGTAAAGTCCCATTTTTGAGAACCTTATTATTTTGGCCAAAAACTGAAGCCTTACTGTTATTTTATTATTTCAGTTACCACTGTTATACTATACTGATATGCAGTACTATACCACACCTACTGATACTACTAATACTCTGAGTATCACCATACTAATACTACCACCAATTGATATACTCTGTGATATATATTACATTCATTTCTTATTTTATGGTATAACAGTGGTAACTACATAAAATAATAAAATAATAGTGAGGCTTCATCTTTTGGTCAAAATAGTAAGACACAAAATGGTAGTAAAGTCCCATTTTTGAGAACCTTATTATTTTAGCCAAAAACTGAAGCCTTACTGTTATTTTATTATTTCAGTTACCACTGTTATACTATACTGATATGTAATACTATACTACACCTACTGCTGCTACTAATACTCTGAGTATCACCATACTATTGTAATACTACCACCTACTGATACTCTGTGATATATATTATATTCATTTGGTAACAATGGTAACTATATAAAATAATAAAATAATAGTAAAGCTTCATCTTTTGGTCAAAATAGTAAGACACAAAATGGCAGGTAAAACCCTATTTTCGAGAACCTTATTATTTTGACCAAAAAATGAGGCTCTACTGTTACTAAGCCTTACCATTATTTGGTTATTTTATTGTTACTTTTCTACTATACTGATATTGCAATATCGTACCAAAAAAATGCCACCTTATTGTATATCTAATTTTTAGAAAAGTATAAAGCACTGAACAGAAGCGTGGGTATCACAGCATCTGTAGGTTGCGTTAGTTGATGCTATAATGCAAGGCTCCTCTATCATGCTGCTACGTGTCATACCGTTCCGCTCTTCCGCTTAGTGAATCGCGTACAGATCCTCGAACTGGTAATCGATTTTCCTCTGTTGGATCTATCGCGATTCATCCACGCGAGAATTCACCGCCCTCATGAGACTCGTTCGAGCAAACTTCCTATACAGGCGTTCTAGCTAACCCGATTGCGTTTTCGTTGCGTTGCGATGGGATAAACCAGCTTTAGCGAACATTGGCCAACGTAACGGATCCTGAGAAACGGTGGTTGCTCGTCTAGTCTGCAGGATTTTCTGCTGTTTGTCCGCCAACTACATCGTTGATACTTGTTAACTAGTGTTTTGGGATTTATTTCACGGATATTCTATTCCGTGTGGATGCTAGCAGTGTTTAGATTGCATGAGAACGGATTAGAAGGTCTCCAGGTGTACCAAAGTGGTTTAAAGTACATGATTTTTTCAGAATTTATTCAACCACTTGTTGGCATTTATTAACAATTCCAAATATAATTTGTGAGGAATTTTTTACTAGTGCAGAATGCTAGGAATTTTTTTGAGTAGTAATTAGCTTTAGGAAACTGACTTTAGGCATTTTTATTTAGGAAGCAAAAATGTAGAGGACAGAGAACCAAGTGTATGGAATCTAGGATTTGAGAATTCCATGTTAAAAATTGGAATTGGAAGACTATGATGTAGAGACCTTATGGTCGGTGATCAACATCTTCAGAACGTATGAATATGTTAGAGTTTAGAAACTTGAAATTGAGTTACTAAAATGTTTTAGATATTGGTCCATTTATACCGGCAGAAAAATATATCAAGTTGTCAAATGAAAATTGCTGTGCTGAACTTTGACCCTCTATCAAGTTTCTGACTTCCAGTGGCTGGTATCAAAAGATTAAGAACTCGGGTATAACAATCCCAGTTTACTCACAATATTTCAAAGGTTTATACGACACTGGCCCCTTATTGCCACGGTATATTATGCTGAAAGTGGAAGAAGAGACTTTGAAGTGGAATACAACGTGGAAACAAGTTGGTCGGTCGAACATGGCGAAAAGAAGAGCGGCAAGCAGAGTTATTTTTCGACAGCGTGAATGCTGTTTGTCGCAATGATACCTAGTGGCTTTCCTTCGTAGCAGCCATTGTGCATCCAGTTGAATGTGCTTCTTACAGTACTACTGTAAGAAGAAATATAGGAGACTTAGGTCAGAGAAATTGGACGGATACAATAAAGGTCTGCCACGACTGATCCATCTTCCTGAGACCTGTTTATTGTAACGTGGAATAGCTACGTATCTCGGTGAAATACTGTCCCATACCGACGTGGATATACCTGAACCGCTGACGCAGAAAATAGCTTTCTCGGCCCGGTGGAAGTTCAAAGTCACGTAAGCAAACACGTGGGTTACTTATTTTATCATGTGGCCTGCTTCTAAAACTCACTTTCCCATCCAGTTACCAGACTTTCCATTTTACATTGCCATTTATACAGCTAGATCTGTAGGCCTCATTCCTGATTTAGGTCTCAGTCCTGAGACTCGAGTACCCAGTACTTTGGTACTTGAATTCTCATTCCCAGATTCTAGTAACTGACTATCATGGGTTTCTCGTGGATTTTCAGCGTAACCAAATTATCAGCAAGGTACCAGTGCCCTAAACACTCGATAATGTTTACCGAGGATCAATTTGAGACATACGCTGAGATATATATTGACCAATAGCACTGCGAATCATCAGTGACTATACTTGCTGATTTTAGTCAAACAGCTGTTTTACCTTGCAATTGATTAATTCAGTGAACTTCAATAAGATGGAGAAGATTATGCGAGGAGCCAAACAGTCGTTGAGATGACAATTTGCTCAAAGATAAGACGTTTTACACTAATTTTATCTTGAGGTATCAAACTGACTGTGTTAT
Source organism: Bombus hortorum (assembly GCA_905332935.1). Taxonomy (NCBI): domain Eukaryota; kingdom Metazoa; phylum Arthropoda; class Insecta; order Hymenoptera; family Apidae; genus Bombus; species Bombus hortorum. The sequence continues at coordinate 6,395,713 of HG995203.1, forward strand.
ACTATGGACCAAAAGTAGAATGCACAATCCTGAGTCTTCAACAGTGACTGTACCATTCGACGATTACTTGGCTCTCGAAGATCTCCAAGCAAACGTCATAATCATCAGAAGACTTTGGAGCGCGAACGCAATTCGGTTGGCCTCGCAGCTTTAATGAGTTTCTTTGATGTTGTAACTGGGCTGGCTGAAGAAGGCTGGCCACATTAAACTGGTTTACGAGCAACGCGTGTAATATGCACGTTCACGATTACGAGCATCGTGTAATATGCGCAATATGCGCGTCTTATATGATGCTTTAACGAGCGAGATGCGATACCACGCGTTATACCGCTGCGTCGGATAGATTAACCTTTTTGCAAACGCATCAGATTGCTGATGATCGTGGAAGGTTAATTTAACGACACGACCGGTAGTAAAGGACTGCCAAGGCAAGTTTATTTTCATGGCACCTGATGCATTTCAATGCGCTTGGCTCGCCGTGACAAGCTCTCGTTTTACTATCATCTCTTTGATAAATCCTGGATATAACACGTTCTGTGATGCGAATTTCTGTGGTAACTTGATATAAAATCTGTTAAGGTAGGTCATCTAGCTTTCTTCCAACCATGGAATACATAAATCATAGACAAAGATCAATAGAAACCACTTTACACGCTTATTTGTGCTATTGTATCATCCGTCTGACTTACATGAGATTGTACTACTGAAATGGAAGATTTCTCACGGATACGAAGGCTCAGATTGAATTTATCCCGTGATTTATAAATGTCCACTTCATTTGCTATATTGGAAATCATATTTCGTAGTTCTATTAACACATACGCACACACATTCTTTTCTTTTTATTTTTCTTTCATGAAATTAAAAATATACAATAAAGTGGTTAGTTTAAAATCAATTAATATGGATTCTGCTACCTTTGTCCCATCTATGGAATACATAAATCCCACACACAACTCAGAAACTATCACTAGGAATTCTTATTTCTTGTGTTTTGTTCCCTGGCTGACTTATACGAGCGTCTACCACTGAAATCGAAAGTCTTTCAATGATATGAAGGCTCAGGCCAAAATCTCGCTATAATTTCTGACTGATTACTTGATTCGCCATATCGACCATCATATTTCACGCTACAATTAGCATTCTTCTCGTCAGAAGACTAACGATCCTGTCGCTCAGGAAGCACCACGAATGGACAATTAAACGTGGAGTTTAATGGAACAGCATCGCTGAAACTGACCCTCGGTTGACGATCAAAGTGGTAATGAGACCGCACATGCGACGTGCCCGTGGCCCATTAGCGTTACAAGTCGCCATAGTTGCAACGGTTACTGTCCCGGAAATTATTACACGACGACCGAATCACGTAGACGATTGTGCGAATCCCCGGCCATCTGCGAATTGCGAACGCGTGCCAAACCAGCTGGAATTTGCACTTGAAAATTCTGACTCACCGTGTCGCGTCAGCAAACCTGCACGCTGCTTCTGTGGCCAACGGATGCAACGTTGTTGCATGTATTATTCATTGGCCACCTAGTACGTGGCTCGGTATTTAACAGCTTGGTACTGCGCTCATGTTAAAGTGAATAAAAGATGGTTAATTGATGGCTGGGTCTGAGAATCCGCTGTCTTGGAATACAAACTGCGATGCTCCAGTTTGATCTGGTACTGTGATGGTAGGTTAGTAAAACGTTGGTTTAATCTTCATACTGTTCTTCTTGTTATCTCTTGCAGGGTGGTATTTGTACTGATGAGATGATCAAAATGATCAATTTATTATTTTTCGTCGAAATTTTGTGCAGTTACAATTTTTTATTATGGTGAATTCACTGTAAGATTTGTTCATTGAGTTATTGTTTAATTGACAATTGTTTCAGATGCAGAATTTTCTCGTTAATTGGGCCACTTTTCAATGAGAAACTCTTTCTGACACAGAATTTGTAATTTCGTTATATGTAAGATTCTCTAATTCAGATAATAAGTTAAGAAATAAATTTTAGATTTGAAGGTAGCAAACTTGACTTAGCTACTTTTTATCACAATAATTAACTGTGATCCTATCATAATAAGTTTGTGATGCAATTATATTACACAGAAATACAGAGAATCCTTGGGGAAATAAATTTTTCCATCTAAAAATACATTAACTCCACATTTGAGTCTCCAGTTACAATTATTAAACAATGAATTAATTTGAAACCCTTTTGCCACCTTTGTGGTAATTAAAATTTCATTTTTTAAGAGATATACACATACAAAAATACTGTCAATCGATAATGAAATTACGATAAAAATCCTGTCAGCAACTATTGACACAGAAATTTCATGCAGAAAGCTAGAAGTAGTATGTTATTACATTGGTCAGACCTACTTTCTAAGGGACATTGATACAACCACGTTCGTGGCTATTATTTCTAATTTCCAAACTAAGATAAGTAAATAAATGATAAATTTGAACTTAAAGAAGTGTATCGTAAATGAAAACTTTGTGATATTTCTCAAAGGAAATAGTAGCATAATGAAAGAAACGGAATTATTTGCCGAATGACCTATTTAATTTGTAAAAATTAAAATATATTTATGTGTGAAAATTGTGCCAGTGTCTCGCTGATCATCAGGCTGCTACATTTTATTTAGCATTCAGGCTCGTATTCTGCAGGCCGATTGAATGTTAACGAAGGTAATTTTTACAGCTGGAAGCAAGTTAAGTGAAAATCAACGTCGAGAGACCCGACGAATTTGTTCATTTGCAGTCAGCCAGTCCCCGTCTTTCTTCAAGCGTTTAATCTAATTACAGAATACGGAGTAAGATAAATGCAAATCCACCGTCGGCCTGCAAAAACGTAATCTCGCGAGCTCTCAGTGAACCCGTTTCTTCGTTACGCACGTATTTCTTCGCCGAGAGATAAATTACGAAGGAAATTAGTCTGCCAGAGACATGGTTTCAAGTTGCTATTATTGGTTGCAATTGTTTCTACAGTTTAATCAAAGACCTGCCTGTATCGATATTAATCGATACTACTGCAATTAAGTAAAATTATTCTTGCATTTTAGGAAGCCATTTTTTTTTTTTTTTTTTTTTTTTGTACGCTTGTAAACACTGAGGGAAGTCACGTGCCTGTACGAATATTGACCGTAACTACTGCAAATTAATTAGGAATATTCGCAAGTTTGCATTGGTTGTCTATACACTGACTGCTACTACTATTTGCCATTTCTAATTTCACGAGTATTGAAAATTAATTAAAGAAGTGCTGGATCATGTCGAATAGTATTGATTAATTGTGTTTCCATTAACTATTTCACCATATCGACTGGTACTGTTGATAGTTGAGAAGAACTGTTTTTATAGTTGCGGAGAATTAATTTCAATTGGAAATCTCTCGGTGAATACATTGATGAATACTACTTGGAGACAATTAAAATATTGTGCTGCCTGTTTGTGTATATGTATCTGATGATCAATATTACTACTTATAGTAATACCACTGTGTTACTTATGGTAATACTCTGAGTTATTTATATGCAATCCGAATGTGAGTGTATGAGAATATATTGGTCTCAATCACTCCGAATCGTATAGAATAAAGTTCCTACGTTTTAGCTACCAAATATTTGTTCAATTTTCTTTATATAATATTTTTTTTAAATTAAGGACCCCCCCTAAAAAGTTAGTTATCTTCGACTATTTTTTTAATAGGCTAGCTATTCAAGAATCCTATCACAAATTATTCCTAATTCTTTGATTCTTCGTTGACTTATTCGACGAGTGCAAGGACTCGATTTATGAAAAAGGAAAATTTATTGCACGCTGGAAAGTTCGCCAGATTCCTATTTATGAGGGAAAAGTTTTCGGCAGTTTGGGAAAATTGTCATATAGCTCGGAGCTAGTGGTATAGGACGATATATGGTCAGACGATTCCGTGATCGAAAACACGAAATACAGCATACATACAGTCTGTTGGATAGAACAGTAATAGTTTCCGATTCAAAACCTACACGCGATTGAAATCTACCTGAAATACGTAGTTTCTAGTGACTAACAGTAGTATTGGTCGATCTATTTCCCAACAAATAATTTCTCAGCTTGACAGTAGTTCGCAACAATCAACGTTCTAATTAATTTTCAATAGAATGCACAATTTTCAATAATCTTCGATATGTATTGTCAATAAATGCGAAAAACCAGTGGCTGATTAAAATTTAAAAAGTGAGGTAAATTATTTAGAAATTTTTTAACAAGCTTTCAATGCTAAGTAGCAATATTGGTCGGATACATTGTCAGATACGTGTCTGATTACAATGTAAAAGTAGTTCTTAATGACTGACAGTAGTATAGATCAATGTATTGGCAGACATATAACACAAAAACTTGGATATCATTATCAGTATCTTTTATCTCCTCTCCATGCAAATTTTAAGGACTTCTGCACCTAGGAAACATAGAATTAAAATTTGAAAATCGTATTTCACTGCAAATGTTGCAAAACCCGGATGTCATTTGAGAATACAAAAATTTGCTGATGAATACAAATTTCAGAATTTACCTCTCTTTTTATTTTTGCAGCAATTATTAGACTGTAAAATCTGCTCACGTTCATAATTAAATTAAAAGTAATATCGGTTGGTATACACATAAACAGATATGTGATGCAAGAAATGATTGTCGATGACAGGAAATATAATGGACACATGATAGAAGCCTGACAAAAATTAGGTCATGTTCCTAATTAATTTTGAATTAATTCTTGGTCAATGTACATATGAACAGACAGTACAGTTATTGTCAGTAGTATGGGTCAATAGATTCAGAGACAGGTGGCTGACTAAAATCGCGCAATACTCCTTACTGACGGGCAAGGATCAAGTCCTGGACAAACTTAAATAAATTTATATTGTCGCATAATGCTTTTGACTTTATTGTTTCTAGTTAAGAATTCCTCTTTTGTAAAAGATTATATTTTGTGAAAGTTTTAGAAATATGAAAAATGGGCAACTTTGACAAATTTCATATTATTAGAAATACTAGGAAATATGTAAATTGGAGATTTTCGTTTAAAACTATCCAAGTCGCTGAAGGATAGAAAAGTTTGGAAATTGCATGAAAGTTTCAAGTATCTCCAGTAATAAAAATTCACATATTTTATTTTATTAGGAACGATCGAGAATTTTTGCTTTATGAAACTTTCCAAAATTATTCCAAAATATACATTGAAATCTGGAAATTCTATTTTACCAAACGTACATGTCTCAAAGCATGCAAATAACCCAAGATTAAGAAAAGTTCACGGAGGTGGTGAAAAATTTCCAAGAACTGCACTTTGAGGAACAAGCTTCGTGTCTGGAAAACTTTTAACCCGAAACCAGTTCATTTTTAATGAATTCGTGGAACATTTTTGCAATATGGTAGCAGCATTAGAGCGCGAAATCGTTAAAAATTAATGCAACTTAATTTACTCTCTTGGATCTACTGGCGGAAAATTAAGAGAAGCGTCCTTTTCACGCAAGTTAGTAACACGGGGCAAGTTAGCAACATTGGCCAAAGACGAACCCCTGTCGAGCGACTGAACTGCTAAAATTTTTAAAATTTCGTACTTTGACAATTTGAGGTTCACGAAATTTGTGATCGCTTGAAATGCCAAGATTTTGGAAATTAGGAAAATTACAAATCTCACGATCTTGAAAATTTAAAGATCCCAATATTCTATTGGGTTGGCAATTACGTGATTAATTTTGTGGTAATTTTACCATTACCATCTGATGACAAAATCCGCAATCACTTAGTTGCCAACTCAATATTACAATTAACAGTTTGATGCCTTTCTGCCTCGTCAAGTGAGAGTTTGAGGTTAGGTTATGCTTGGCAACTAAGTGATTGCGGGTTTTGTCGTCAGATGATAATTACAAAATCCGCAATCACTTAGTTGCCTACCCAATACTACAATTATCAGTTTAATGCCTTTCTGCCTCGCCAAGTGACAGTTTGAGGTTAGGTTAGGCTTGGCAACTAAGTGATTGCTGATTTTGTCAATACCACCTAATGACAAAATCCGCAATCACTTAGTTGCCAATCACTACTATCCATTTTCTAGTTTCATTTCGTCTTAACCTTAAAACATCCAAATTGCAAATTGTAATAATTACAAAAATAGCAAAATCCCGAGAACAGATGGAGAAGATAGATCTGCTCAGTGGAGAATACTTAGGACATACAAGTATTCGCCTGGTCGTTAGTGGTAGAGAAAAAAGTTGGTGGGTCGATAAGAAAAGGGAAAAAGGCGGTGAAATATGCGCGGCCATGTCCATTTGCCTTTCTCTCTTTTTTCGTTTCTCGCGGCCGGCCATAACGAAACAACGTTTTGCTCGACACGGCGAGACCACTAGGAGAAATTAAGAGCCGAATGGAAACGAGTTACGCGAACTCGGGACTGGCTAGACAAAAAGGCAGCTGTTTCGTCGAATATATTAGGTTGGTGCAGGTGAAATATCGTTGAATTTCGTCGTTTGCTCATTAAATTTTATTGTATCGTCCACCACGATATATCAACTACGCTGACAAAGAAAAATTTGCTTGTAGCAATTTGCTACTAATTTATGAGAAATATTTTTATAACGTGTGACATTTATCGACTGTTTCAGAAGAATTTCTTTTATTTCTGTATGTTTCTTTATAATACATTTGTTTGAGTAATGTTTCAGTATTTCGTGGAGAAGTATTTTCATATCGAATTTCTTTGAGAAATATTTGAAGCTTTTTGCAGCAACAAATTTCATGGAGACCAAAGTAGAGTAGGTCTGTTACTTTTGTTCGAACGTTCCATAAAATTTCCGTCATCTTCGTGATGGGAAACGACGTTTGTAATATCCGGTTGATGGCTTTCAAATAAAACTTCAATCACGGTTACTCTTTCTTCGAAATATCGTGCGTTTGATTAAAATAATATCCATCTTGTTTTATGTAGTCCTTTAATGCTTTTATGTAATTTCGTTTTAAATTCATAAAGATCGATTTAATAGAATTTTAATTGAAGTCATAAACGATATTGGTTTTCGATTAAGTTTTCAGTGTTTTTCCCATTTATTGGACGGATGAATGGCTTCATAGGAAAAATTTCCTATTCTTTAATAATAGGCTTTTCATCGTTTTGCTGCCAGCTATTTTTACTCCTCTTTATTGCCTCAAATTTACAAAAATCTTTCTAGTGAGGTGTTTTTCTATTTTATAAAAATTTATCAAGCCATTATAAATCATTATTTTCTGAATTATGCTGTTACCAATGTTAAAAAGTGACACGAAAACTGATAACATCCACTTGTAATCACAGATGATAATAAATCTTGAAAATGGATTTTGTTTGTTCGTTGGAAGCGACAGGAAATCCATTTATCCATTCTTTTTACTTTTCCTATTTCAACGAAACGACCAACAACAGTAGATTGGCTTACTTCTGCTGGAAACGCTGTTCCCCCATTGTCGTCAATTATTTGCAGTAATAATTCTTAATTGTGGTAATATATCTTTAAACGTTATCTTCGATGCCCTTTCACCCGATTCTTTCTCTAGACTCAAATTAATCTGTCCGCTTCAATGTTAACATAAATTTCTTCTCAAATGATGAATTCGTATATCTGATATTTTTTTATTATCCTTATTCAAGTCTAAGCTCATGAATATTCTGATTTTTCGAACCAATCTCAAGTTTCACGAATCGGTCTTGAATTTCTAGAACCGTTCTCAAATCTCACGCACCGCTCTCAGCTTTCACGAACCGGTCTCAACTTTCACGAAACGATCCCAACTTTCACGAACCGGTCTCAACTTTCACGAACCGGTCTCAACTTTCACGAACAGGTCTCAAATTTCACGAACCGGTCTCAACTTTCACGAACCGGTCTCAACTTTCACGAACCGGTCTCAACTTTCACGAACCGGTCTCAACTTTCACGAACCGGTCTCAACTTTCACGAACCGGTCTCAAATTTCACGAACCGGTCTCAACTTTCACGAACCGGTTTCAACTTTCATGAACCGGTCTCAAATTTCACGAACCGGTCTCAACTTTCACGAACCGGTTTCAACTTTCACGAACCGGTATCAAATTTCAAGAACCGGTTTCAACTTTCACGAACCGGTATCAAATTTCACGAACCGGTCTCAACTTTCACGAACCGGTTTCAACTTTCACGAACCGGTATCAAATTTCAAGAACCGGTTTCAACTTTCACGAACCGGTCTCAAACTTCACGAAACGATTTCAAATTGCACGAATTATTATAGTTCATCCGTTTAAACATTAACATAACTTCCTTCACAAATAGTGGCTTCATACATTGAATATTTTTTACAACACTTATCTTCAAGATTACATAGATTTTGTAATTCATCGAATTTTTTGTGGCTTTCTTTTTTCTTTATCGTTTCCGCTTCTCGAAAAATTCGATTCGTTCGAATTCCGACGTTCGTGCCGCTTGTCCGATTTCGTAATTTCGGCGAATTATTTCAATTTCCTGACAAATTTCTCAAATATTATTTTCGAATTCCATCGTTCGTTCCTGTTTCCGAATTTTTGGAATTTTCTCAGATTATTTTTAAATTCTGATTGCGTTGTTAATGAAATTTCGTATGTATCGTAAGTAGACTGTTTCCATTTTTATGCAAATTTATATTTTTGAAAATATCATCAAGAAAGTAAAATCTCGATAAAAAAATTCTTTTGCATAACAAATATTTTAATTTACATACACATCGATGCAATGAAAATAAAGAAAGTATGAAAATTGCCAAAATATCTAAAATTTAAAATAATTCAGAAATTTGCTGCAAGTGCTGGTGCATTCGATAAAATGTCAATTCTATGAAGACCACGTTCCCTTTGAATCTTTCTCCGACTTCGCCACGAATTTTACAAATAACCCAATAACATAATCTCACGTGGCCTTTCTTCGTACAAAGAACAGAATTGAAAAGTGGCAAAGGAGAAAGACCTTGACCCTAAATAGTATTTCGTTCTCGCCTAACAGTTTGATCTACGATGCATCGTTTACGATATAGCAACTAAATCGAAGAAATTGAATTCGACCATGAATCATCGTGAAACTATAAATCTTTCATGAAATCGAATCGTGTTCCTTCGTTCGAATCAATTAAAAGAAGCACACGAGCTTGGAGCAAGTAGCAATTTAACTGATATCGATCTCATCCTCGAAATAATTAAAAAGAAGTATACAGGTGTGCCAGATACATCCATCTATCTGAAACCGAATTGATTCTTTGTTACATTGCGGCAGTAATGGAATTTTGTTGACAGAATGAAGAATGCTTGGGAACAATAGAGCAGCAACTCGATCTCAATTATAAGCGAATTTTTTAAATTTACTTTGTATTATAAATGTACAATGGTTGGCGTGTCACAATGTTCTCACAAAACACTTGTTTTTATGAACGAATTTTTGTTTTATCAGCTTTGTGAATTTCATGAATTTCGCAAATTTTTTTCTAAATTTTTGTTTCATTTTATTGGTTTTACGAACCTTCTAAACTTGATGAATTTTCCACCTATGGAAATATTTCATAAATTGAAATTTGAAAAGAATGGGATGAAAATATAAATTTAGCATTTAGGAAATATTTCAAGACATTGTCTGTTTTATTTAAACAATTTATCGATACATTAAATCATTTGAAGAAAGGAAGAACCAAATCTGAAGAATTTTCGTATCTCGAAATTGACAATTTTTAGAAATCGAGCAACGTAAATTCGCATTTTCCGAAATTCATGGACCATTAGGAAATGAAGCAAGAGGAAAGATCAGGAAATGCTGTCGACAATGATGTTTTCAGAGATATCACTGGAAACAATCCATTGCAAATAGTAGGAGAAATAACATCTCGAATGGAAGTAAGCTATTCCATAGTTGTTCCTCTTGGCTCATACAGGAGAGGTAAAGAGAATGAACTAATATCATGCCATTTATTATTGCCATTTCATTACGTTGTACAAATAAATAGAACTCTGGTTAACTACACACATTATGGACTTCTTCACATTAACTTCACATTATGGAATAGGCTGTTCTTCAACTGAATTATATTTGTACCTGCATATGATGGGAAAATATTCCTTTTTGAAAAGTGAAAAAATTAATAAATTTGAAAATATTAATGACACTGTTCTTTCGATGTAGATAAGCAATCTACGCTTTGTTCTTTATTAATAATTTCAGTAATATTAAAAATTGTATAGTATCAATTGTATGGTACAGTATTGTTATCACAATATTTTAGGTTGGCAACTAAGTGATTGCGGGCTTTGTCATTACCATCTGATGATAAAACCTGCAATCACTTAGTTGCCAACCCAATATTACAATTATCAGTTTGATGCCTTTCTGTCTCGTCAAGTGACAGTTTGAGGTTAGGTTAGACTTGGCAACTAAGTGATTGCGGATTTTATCATTACCATCTAATGACAAAATCCGTAATCACTTAGTTGCCAACCCAATATTATAATTATTAGTTTGATGCCTTTCTGTCTCGTCAAGTGACAGTTTGAGGTTAGGTTGGGCTTGGCAACCAAGTGATTACGGATTTTGTCATTAGATGGTAATGACAAAACCCGCAATCACTTAGTTGCCAACCCAATATTACAATTATCAGTTTGATACCTTTTTGTCTCGTCAAGTGACAGTTTCAAACTGTTTTGCTATATTTTGCGGAATCAAAGTTGGCATTTAAAGTTAGGAACAAATTACCAGATCTGAAATTTTGTTATTGATAGAATCGCGCTCTCCTGCCCCGATACGTAAGTCTCTACCTCGCTAACATCAAATCTTCGTCGCCGCGTCACACATTTCGCCAATAATTTTCAACATGAAGAAATATTAATGAATTGAAATTTAATATGAAAAAATAAAATTAAATGATTTTATAAATCGCGAATATTCCTCGTTTATTTCGAAAATATTCTTCGAACAGTTCGATCAACTTATCGATAAACGTTGGATGTCTCTCATCGGCGACGAGGTAAAAAAGGAAAAGGAATCTCGTTCGCTAAGGAGCATGGAGTAGCTGCGTTTATTGGAAGGATATAGCAGCATCGTGGAAGTTCTCCTTTGTAACGAACCTCCGGGGAAATAAGAGCGGAGGGCTGTTAATACAGACTGAACTGCGCTGCTTGCTTTCTGAGAGCTGGATTTTCTATTTCATTAGCGATAACGCGTATCGTTTCCGTCCTCCAACCATTTTAATTTTTATCCTCGCTGTTTACTGTCCTGTGGTGCACGAGGTGTTGCTGCAATCAACTTCGCTTCGCCGTTTTTCATATTTTCTTCTCGTCCGCCTGTTCCATCAATTCGTAGCTCAGGCAGATTTAATACGCGAAATGTCAGAGAAAAATATTTATAATGTGCAATTCTAGACGCGAAAAAAAATGTTCTTGTGCGTACAAATTTATCGTTCGATTTTATTAAAAAATTTTGTTAAAAGATTTCATAAATGTGTGAAATGTTATAAATATGACAACGCGTAAACGAAACGTGATAATAATTCTGTGATATATAACAATAATATGTAATGATATACGAATATATTGCTTGTATTATAAAAATAATTTACAGTCATTACGTCATCGCAAAAGTTCATTTTTTATTGTGCTATATACAGCAAAATTGGAAACATAGTGTGCAAATGCTGTGGAAATACATTTCAATTTATTGAAATTTCATTCTACAATTTCCACCTCTTTTCTATATATAAAGACATAGAACGTGCAAGAAACACTGTTGAAATATTTGCTTGGGAAATTTTATTGACACCCTGTATATTCTCCAGATATTGATCCCTCAAGTTAATACTTGTTTCATTCGTTGTAAAACATTTTTTAACTGGCAAAAGATTTGACAATGTTAGTATGAACAATTTCACTGAAACATATTTTTGAAAAAGCACAAAAGCTTCACATTGACGACACGATGTCTTTTCCAGAAATTTGCAAAGAAATTGTAGAACGATTGTAATCCTTTAAATACTTTTATAGTATTTACAGGTACATTCCAAATTTTCTTCTAAATACCACAGTAGAAAGACAGAATTAACTTATGACTTTATCTAATATAATATATTATAAATATACAGAATATATAATATTTATAAATTACTTTAGAAATATAAAGTAAATATCAATGCTTTAATCAAATTGCACAAGGTGTCCAAACGCTCGGATAAAAGAAAGAAGGAGAAACGTTCCTCTGGCTACATAGAAATAAATAAACGCTGAAAGGCTGGCAATAAAATATTCAATAAAAATAATCGCGATCAGAAATATCCAGGACCACCCTTTTAAGGGTCGCGACCCTTTCCAGCCAACTTTTTTCCAGCTTCGACGAACGAAGGTTTCTGTCATCGTTCCAGGGATCAGTAAAAGCCTTTCCATCGCGTGTATCATCTCCCATGGGACCTCTACTCAGATTACAATCATGATTCTTCGGAATAAAACCCAAAGAAACTTGCACGAACGTACTTTCATTATTTCTGCCGGTGGACCAAGTACACGCTTTCTTCCAATGACAAATTCGCTATAAAAATGAAAAATTGCGGTGCTTGTTTCTTAGCGAGCGTGTTTTTCCGATGGAACGAACATTGACGAGCTACTGTACGCGTGAAATAAAAATAACTCGGCAGGACGTCGCAACACAAAACGCGTAAGAGCTGCGACCATCTTCCATTTGCCAATATTCGATTTCCGCGCCTCTATAGTAGTCAGCAATCTTCAATCGTAGCGACTTTATAGTCAGCAATGTTCTATTTCTGTTGATTTGTAATCGCCAGATGTTTGCTGCGACTTTATAGTCATCAATTTCCAATTGTCGCAGCTTCGTAGTCACCAATTTTCAATTTTCTCACACCTACAGTCAGCAATTTTCAATTGCTACATCTTTATAGTTATTAATCCTGCATCTCTGTAGCTTTATAGTCGCCAGTTTTTAATTTATGGGATTTCACAGTTATAGTTACATAGTTATATAGATCATATAGTTAATTTCAAATTGCCATAGCTTTACAGCTTCCAGTTTTCAATTTCCACGGTTCTTATAGTCGCTGACTATTAATTGCTGCAATTTTACAATCACCAATTTTTCACCACAATAGCTTTAGGATCATCGATATCCGCGCGTCTACAGTCGCTAATCCTCGCATACTGCAATCTTATAGTCTCCAATCTTCAACTTCTGTAACTTTATAGTTGTCAGCGTTTCGTTGCTGCGACTTTGTAGTCACCAGTTTTCAATCGTCACGGTCTCGTAATCATCGATGTTGGATTGGCGAACGAAATTTCGAATTCAATAATGAAATCATCATAAGCATCTAATATCATCGACCAAAACGTAACAGTTACAAAATTTCGACCGTTGAGCTTTTATAGTCACCATCTGCTGTCGAAGAACATGTTCGCCATTCGTCTGCAAACAGTCTGTCTCGCAGCCATAATCATAAACCTGGGAGACTCGAGTGAACATTGTCGCGATATTTCCCCATTTTAAGCACGAGCAGCGTGTTCAACGCTGGATTAAATTACATTTTTTATGTGGACTCCCGCGGGACGATTCCGCACTGATTGTAAAAGCGTCCCGATGGTTTATACTTTTCTCTGCTTTTACCGCAGTCATCGGCGCGTTACTGCGAAACTAACGTTGCATTTCTCAAGTTATAAATTTACATAAACAAATTTTTTAAAAAATCACGAATAAAACAATACTAGTCACTTTCACGATTCTCGACGAACAATCGTTTATGGAATACTTTACGTACAATATAGAAAATGTTCATAGAAAATTGTATGTACTCTACCTGTATCGAATTTAGAATATTCATATATATATGTGTCCGGTTCACATTATGATTAGGATTAGGGGCGTGTAATGAATCTTCACTGGAATTAGCCATCGTTGTTATACAATCGGGGTAATGTTGATTAGCACAAGTGTGAGTATTACAGAATTGACAAGTAACCGCGGTGATTAGACACTAATGGCAATGGTCTTAGGTTCAACGAATCCGCGGTCAACGGGATAACAAATATACTTTCTTCCAAAGTCTAAGTCGGAATCTTTGCTAAAAACGTGAAGTATGCACTGATCGTAAAGACGTTGTTTTACTCGCTAATGAGATCGCACGAGAGTGACTTTCCATCACGATGATGCTGCAGAGGAAAACTATAATGGGGTGTGTCTCAGGGCACGGGATCATCGGATTCGTCGAGGACAACCCTCGTTCGAGAAGTGAGGGAAATGGACGTTGCTGTTAATTGGTTAATTTCTATGTTGGTGGTTAGAAAAGGATGCTAGCCACCCTTGAGAGGAAGTTGCTAGCGGAAAGCGTCGCTCGTGAGAAAAGCAGATTTCCCGTACCTTCCCGTAGTAGGTGATAGATTTAGGCACTGTTAGGATAAAGACTGTTTGTCCGTTTGAAGGACCTTAGTTAACTAAATCCTAAGATTTATAGCGGGTCCTCAGGCTAGCCGAACATGTACTGTGAAGATGCATCGACATCTGGTAATCATCTTGGCCGAAGAATAGGGGTGGCGAGCCACGGGGTAGAAACCATTGGAATGTTTACTGTCGAGTGCCGCTACATATATATTATATATACTGGTATATTTGTAATACGTAAAATACATAACGTCAAATAATATTTATAATGGATAAACACGTAATACAAATTGCTGATGTTTATGTTTATAATATGTTTATAAATGTGTCGTGTTGGACACTGGCGTGGAGGGAAAAGGGGTGCTGCTGCCCCATAAAATACGATCGTTAGGGGAAATAGGTTAAATAAAGAGTGGAAACGGCAGATGCGCATTTAAACGACATATAATGAGAAAATGGGTTTCGAGTGGGACGCGAACAGGGCGGAAACGCATTTAATCAGCGAGATAGTGGCAACGTAGAGGGTAAAAGGAGTTACTTTAATGAAATTTAAGATCGCAAGACGTAGCGAAATATTTTTGTGAAAAGTCACCGAGGATGGTGAAATGAGAAAAAGGAGCCGTCGAAAAAGCCACTCGAAGGAAATGTTCAAAGGGAAAGAAAGTGCTTTCCCCGGGAGAAAGAAGGGGGAGAAAGCATCGTGCAACGTGTCAAGAGAAGAATACCATAAAAGACGCCACACTAAAGGGAAACTAATGCATTTAAACGAGACATTTGTGGATAAGATGCTTCCGAGGAATTATTTAACCCAGTATTATTCTCTACATTTGTCGACTACAGGAATTATTGGTGTACCTTTGCATTTATCTTATGTAAAATAACGGAAATAATTATTACATTTAATCAGATATATCAGAAAGAAGAAAAAACGAAAAGAGAATGCTCTACGTTCAGAATTAAACATCAGGAAGATTCATTTGCACTCACGTTTTTCAATTCACTGTTTTAATTAACAATTATTCTGTCGTTTATAATTTTCATATTTATCAATTCACAATCTCATCAATTTTTATTTGTTAATAACACACGCACACCATTGAAGCAAAGTCATTCAGCAAAAATCAGAAGAAATTTTCTAAGTGAGCAATTAACTAAATTTTGTTATATAAGTAATTTTTAATATTGTACAAAGCATTTGTAATATTGTGCAAATAAAGAAAGAAGAGCAATGGCTTATGGGTTGAGCTTCACAGTAATTGTTTGAACTATAGTTGTAATGGAAATATTGGACAAGTGACTGATACGCCTGGGATATTTCACGCTTGCTCTACTGGCAACGTCTGGCTACTGACAGACCTATGCTACTGAAAACGACCGGACCTCACACGTCGACGTGAAGGCGCCACTAATTTTTTCCCTTATCTCTGTCAGTTGATTTCATCTGTGGCAAAGCACGTTATCAAGGTTATCGAACAAGCTATGATATTTCGAAACCAGGAGGATATTTTCATAGTTTCTCAAATAGAAACTATTAGTTTCTTGTCAGTTTGTTGTCAGTAGTTATTTTGTTGTCTTTCTGCCACGTCAAGTGACAGTTTGAGGTTAGGTTGGGCTTGGCAACTAAGTGATTGCGGGTTTTGTCATTACCATACGATGACAAAACCCGCAATCACTTAGTTGCCAACCCAATATTATAATCATCAGTTTGTTGCCTTTCTGCCTCGTCAAGTGACGGTTTGAGGTTAGGTTAGACTTAGCAACTAAGTGATTGCGGATTTTGTCATTACCACCTAATGACAAAACCTGCAATCACTTAGTTGCCAACCCAATATTACAATTATCAGTTTAATGCCTTTTTGCCTCGTCAAGTGACAGTTTGAGGTTAGGTTGGGCTTGGCAACTAAGTGATTACGGATTTTGTCATTAGATGGTATTGACAAAACCCGCAATCACTTAGTTGCGAACACAATAGAAACAAAGGAAGAAGTCTGACTCGATGGAGGCTGATGGGTAGCCAGGCTGGCCAATATTATTCCGTGCGAATTCCAAGCGAAACGTTGCAGGGATGCTGTTCAAACGAATGCACGGCGAGCTGCAAATATTTTGCTCGATGGCAAATATTTAAACACGACTGTACATATTGTACATGTTCCTGCAATCGACGCGAATTATGGGACCATTCGTCGAATTTCTCGTAACCATAACCAGATATAGCAGCTATCGTCGATCAATCCACCAACATTCTTATAATATTCCAGTGGATTGTTAAAAAAATTTTTTATAAATTATTATTTTTTTTAAATAATTTGTACAATTTACTTTTATAATTTAGCAATTAGAATTTCTATATTATTAATGTAACAAATTGATATGTGTGAAGATGTAGAATATAAAAACGTGATAAGTCTATCTTCCTTTATTTAATTTTAATTATTTTCCTCGATTCTTCGATTTCTGTGTCACTTGAGCAGAGATTATGGAAATCGAAAGTGACAAATATCCTACTGTATCGTTGGGGAATAATATTAGGTTGCTATATATGAAGACTATAATATAAGAAAATATATGATATATATATTGTAGATATATTGTTGATTTCCTGATTTCGAAATTACATGATCCTTAAGGGGCAGTGTGATAGTATTGCCATTGTAATAAAATTTATGCGCACCGGAAATGAAAAATATTTATGCAAGTACTAGTATTCTAATTAATTTATATTAATTTCTAATTAATACAACGAATGAACAATCTCCGAGTAAAATCTCTTTAATCTCATTCACAAAAAGATGAATTTGCTATTTAAATATAAATCTAACGTTTATAATTTTCGATATTCTACAATTATTCTATTACCATTAAATATTTTATAATGTTCAATATATATTATTAGAAGTTACAATATTAATATTATTAATATAAATTACAATATTTAATAGGTGAAACAAATATCTGTTTATTTATTTCCATTTCCATTGCAACTAAGTGAATGCGGGTTTTGTCATTAGGCGGTAGTGACTTAATTGCCAACCACATAACAGTCAACAAAGATACAAATCTACGTAAAAATGCACAATGTACACGTAAACATTTTCCACAGAAACCACCCCAATATTCACATAATTTGCTGTATCTGAAGATGTATCTTACAGCGCTTCTCCCCCCCCCCCCCCCCACGTTTGAGCAAAACTCATCGAGTGGGAAAATCGAGAAAAGAATAAAATAAGAGAAGGAATAAAAAAAAACTGTTGGACAGAGTTAAAGTAAATGGGACGATATTAAGCTGAGGAGGAAGAGTCGCTTATCGACGCAACTCGAAGAGGTAAAGGGGTTGGAGCCACGAAATCTTGTCGGATTAAGAAACTAAAAGCATTCTATGAAAGGCACTGGTTCCCATTGTGTCTGGCAAGTTCAGCACTGACTGCAGTTATTTCTCGTCCAATGCAATTCGCCAACTTCCGATTTCCTATTTTAACGGACTCAACCCCCGCAGTTCCGATAATGTGTCTGTTTCTTGCGTAAACTGTGTCACGGACGAAAAGGGTGAAAGGGGGTGGAAGGCAGCGAGTAGTTGATAGAAACTCATGGACAATTAAAAATCCGTCGGCCCACCCCTTCTTCATCGAGCTTTGTCTCTAGTTGCCAGAGTAAATCGTTTCTTCGTCAGTGGTTCTCAAGTGGCTGTCGTCCATTCGTTGAGTAATTTGTTCAGATTGTTGAAATATTTCTTCTGCGCCATTAGATATTTTCTACACGTATGTTCTTTCATGTCGATGGGTTTGCATGGAATTATTTTAATTCCTATGTTAAGTATCATCGTGTGAATTGTATTTTTACGTTTAAATGATTTTATGGGGTTGGCAACTAAGTGATTGCGAATTTTATCATACCACCTAATGACAAAGTCCGCAATCACTTAGTTGCCAACCCAATATTATAATTATCAGTTTGATACCTTTTTGCCTCGTCAAGTGACAGTTTGAGGTTAGGTTGGGTTTAGCAACTAAGTGATTGCGGACTTTGTCATTAAGTAGTAATGGCAAAATCCGCAATCACTTAGTTGCCAACCCAATATTATAATTATCAGTTTGATGCCTTTGTGCCTCGTCAAATGACAGTTTGAGGTTAGGTTGGGCTTGGCAACTAAGTGATTGCGGATTTTGCCATTACCTACTAATGACAAAGTCCGCAATCACTTAGTTGCCAACTCAATAGATGCTTAATTTATGTTGTTAATGATGAACGTTCGAAGCTTAGGGGAACGAAACGCGTTGAATTAATTCTAACGTAGCTTGGTTCGTATTTTCCTTTATAAATTACTATGTATGCTTTGATTTTCATGCGAGATATTTCCTGCCTTGGGATAATTTCAATTTGTCTCGGATCGATGTGGTGGAATTTCGTAAATTAGTTTTAATATAATTTTTCCCTAAAATTGTAAGATGACAATTTTATCTTCTGAAATAATTTTACGTTTTTTAATACAAAATATAACCTGAATTATTGTGCTGACCTATGACCTATGATGTGGGTATTGAAAGTTAAAACCGTGCACAGCAACGCGAAACGGAAAATCTTCCAATTTCCGATAATGTTCAATAGTCTGCAATCGATGGAAAAAAGCGATATCATTGGAATTTTTACTGTTACCAATATTCTATTCTTCATTCGGGAATTCCTTGTTTGTTTTTTAATTGGCTATGTGTTTGACAAACGAATTCATTAACGATATGAAATCGGTCATTTTTCAGTAGATTAACATTCTTGAACCAGTAACAAAACAATGTTTTTACTGTCAATAATTATTGATTAAGCAAATTATTTACAAATAATTATCAATCGACAAAAGTCAGCTTTTATATCGTTGAATATTCCCTATAGATGAAATTAATTACGTAAATAATAAAATATATCGCTTATTTCATGTATTTTATATATTGTTACGCTCTCATCCTAAAGAAAATCAACAGTTTTAATGATGGACAATAAAACAGACAATTATAATGAATATAAAAAATATAATAAATTATTATTTTAATGATAGAGTCATAAAAATGCTTGAAGCTGATATTTTATTTTCTGGTGATTTTTTCTTGTTGCAGGTGGTAAGAGCTGCAAGCCCTGTTCTTCTACGCGTTATTGTACTAGGTGCATTTTTCATATATTGCACGGTAAGTAACATACTCTACCGACATTTTCACGAAATTTTATTTTAAATGTGGCTTGTAAAAATAATAGTTCTATTTCTTCTTCTGAAAAAAGTACAGAAAAATTAATGTAAACACTTTGTGTGTGCTACATACTGAAACAAAAAGGAACTATATGTAACATACAGTTTTGAGTATAAAATAAGAAAGAAAACCAGTATGATGACATTTTTTTCCTAAAAAAATGATCAGGGAAAAACCACGATAATGTCAGTTCGTCCTAAAATATTATCCAGAAGAAAAGAACTATAGCGCCATTCTCCCCTAAAAGCATATTCAGTATAACCAAAGAAACCTTCAATTAAAACATTTATCTAATCTAATTTAAACTTAACTTACAGGTAAAAATTTAATCTGAATCTAATCTTATTCAAATATTACATAGATTCGACTAAAATCTGTCCCAAAATAGATCTGAAGCGAACCTAAACTACATCTAACCAAAATCAGTGAGTCGAATCAAATTAACCTCTATCCTGAAGCAAATTGAAATCTAACCTCAAAATAGGAAATGAACCTAACCTAA
Source organism: Bombus hortorum (assembly GCA_905332935.1). Classification (NCBI taxonomy): domain Eukaryota; kingdom Metazoa; phylum Arthropoda; class Insecta; order Hymenoptera; family Apidae; genus Bombus; species Bombus hortorum. Next base: position 6,415,873 of record HG995203.1, read on the forward strand.
AATTAAGATGAACCTAATCAATATAGGAAATGAACCCATCACAAAGTCAGTGAATCAAACTAAATTGAGCTCTATCTGAAGACAGACCTAAGCGAACCTAACCTAAACCTAGCCAGAATCAATGAATCAAACCAAATTAAGTTCTATCCCGAAGCAAATTGAAACCTAACCTCAAAATAGAAGATGGAGAGCTAAAATAGGCGACAAATACTGAAGCGCACGGAGGTTATAAAGAATAATAACAAAGTTAATTGATGCCTTTAATACGAATAAATTGCTAGTGGTGGACCGTATAATTTGAGAGCCGCTTAAACAGCCACTCAGCGTAGGCTGTTCTTATATAAAATGCTGTTGTTAAGTTCATTCGGAAGTCTTTATCCGGCAATCGAGCACACTTGCCTCTTGTTTGACCGTGAAACCGACGATCTGTCGACACGAAAATGGCGGGGCAAGGGCGATACTAGCGCAGCTCAAACGAAAATTAACCTAACCGTAGCGTGACGCGGCACGCGAGTTCGCGTTCTTCCATGAAAAGCATTCTTTCGATATCAGCAATTATCCTCATGCGATGCACCCGTAGAACAAGAAAGAAATTTTCCTGTCGAGAGGGAAGAATGTGAAGAATTGAGAGAACTTTTCGTTCGTTTAATTTCTCGAAACATTAGATTATAAGAATAATTGCATCGTAGGGATTTTATATCTTCTGTTTAACGGTACTTGTGTCATAGGAATTTACTTTCCCGCATTTAGTAACTGTGGATTTTTATACATTTATGGGAGGTTGATAAATTATTGTAATTTTAACTATCGTTACATCCAAACTATTTTCAATTTTTGCCATTTTTATTCTTTTTACGGTTACTTATATATTTGTCGTGATAAATACTGTGAAATCATAATGGCGCGCTGTAAAGGAAAAGTCTAAGAAGTATGATTTTGTCAATACTATCTGCCTTTATTAAATGAAATATTTTCGGTTCTAAGCACCTTATGATGCTAAGAAACATTCAATTTATAAGAATCCATAAGAAAAAAAACTCGAATGTCTCAGTAAATCTAACTTTTCTCCGCAGACGTTGAATTATGGTAAATGGAAATCAACTTTTTTGTTTCAGACGATAGTAATGTATCCTCGTCCGAACGTCATAACCTGTACAGTGCGTGTGTGGTTGAGGGAGATTGGGTTTTCTCTCACCTATGGAGCTCTCATGTTAAAGACTTGGCGGTGAGTACAAATAGCGTTGTTGGAAATGTTTAATTCCATGTGCCATGCTAAGATCCGACGAACGATGTTTGCTCTGCAAATGAGAATCCACTTCACTCAAATTACAATTCCAATTTGCACACTGACACGCGTGCGGAAAATTACGTGGTTGTACGTTTTAATTTCCTTACAGAATTCCTAAATAACCAACAGTTCTGACGAGTTTCGAATACTATATTTCATATTATATAATTGTATAATTTTCTGAGGAATAGTTTTATTATTAATAAAATAGTTAGGAAAAGTTTTAGTAGCATTTTAATGTTTGCTTTATATTTAAGGTGAATCTTATCGAAAATAGAAATCCACGAATTTTGATTTTAAACTTCATATGAGCCAAAATGTAAATCGGTTTAAACCTAATCTGAATAAAATGATTATTTTAACTTAGTGAAAATGACAATTTTCCTCTACTTCTAACGATTTTCCATGAGTCAATCATGTTTCCCGTGACTCGAAATAATTTCCCATGACTCGTCAAAGCAATTCGTACAGATTTCACACTCTACTATTAAATTACATGAAAATAGTTTTCTTATTCACAACGAATTTTTCTAAACACCAAAATATTTTCCATGGTTCAGAGTGATTTGTACTGATTTAGAATAACTTTCCTTTGAATACTAATAGCTCATATAATTAAATAGAAAAATTCTTCTGTATGCTAAGAAATTTTCCTTAACTTTAAACGATTTCCCATAAACCTAAATAATTTTCTATGGATCAAAATGAGTTTTTATGACTCACAATAATTTTCCATGACTTACCGATACTTGGGACACATCTTAAGCTATCAATATCTTCTTCCAAAAGTTACACCACCTCTCTCCAATCCCACCAAACTTCGCATAGGTTTTCATTCAGTTTTCCCACAACTAACAGAAAACATCTTTTTCTTCAACCAGATTTCCCTTTTCCAATCTTTTACGTCACACGTTAGAAAAATTTCGTCTGTCGCAATTCTCCAACTTACAATGTTGAGCCAATTTTCCTCGAACTCGAAAGAATCTACTCGATGAAACAGTGGCACTGTTCGCACTTCATCTCCCAGTTGGAAAGAATCGGAGGAATCGTTTCCCACGGTTGGAAGTGCACCGTCCTGTCTCCATTCTCTTCCTTTCGTCCCCGACTTCTCGCGTTCGATAAATTTCCACCGATCAACCCTCTGACTCAGTTGCTCCGAAGGGTTGAAACGTGAAAAAAAAAGGTCAGTAGTTTCTAGCGGTGGCTTCGTCGACCAACGAGTAATGTATCGTTCCTTTCGTTTTCTTCTTCTTTTTTGCGAAGATTTTTCCCACGAGATCGCTGGTTTCAAGAGCAGCTGCAGGATTTCCGTCGGGCACGGAGATTCCGGGACAAAGATTGCCTCTACTTTCATGCCCCAGCCCATTTCGCTTGCGAAGAAGAGAAATAAAAGTACGCTCTCGTGGCTCGCCTCTGGAATTCGTAAGCCATTCGGACTGCACCTCGTTTTCGACGAACAAAGCTCGGCCAAGTGAGCACGATTCTGTCCTTTTACTGTATTCTTCGCCAGTCGAGTGATAAACCACTCTTTCATCGTGAAACATTGATCTATTTTAAAGGGTTGAAGGATGGATGACGATTTCCGCGAACGGCACGTTCCGATTTCTTTCCTTCGATAATGGCAGAAGTTAGTGAGATGGAAAGCATAGAAATTTGAAAGAAGAAGCTTGGTAAGTGGGAGAAAATAATCGTTGTTGAAGGGGAGTCTTATTTGAGTTATGGGAAAATTTATTGAGGTCATGGAAATGTAACTTGAGTCATAGTAAAATATATTCCAGTTGTGGAAATGTTATTTGAGTCATAATAAAATGTATTCCAGTCGTGGAAATGTTATTTGAGTCAGAAGAAAATTTATTGGAGCTACAGGAATCATATTTGAGTCACGGAAAAATTTATTGGAGTCGTGGAAATATTATTTGAGTCACAGGAAAATTTATCGGTGACATGGAAATGTTACGAGAAAATTTTTTGAAGCCTAATTGAAATTTAATTTGATTCATGCGAAAATTTATTTAAATAGCTTGAGTCATAGAAAATTCACTAAAGTCACATATTTTTTCTATTAATATTCACTAACGCCGTATTAATGTAATATATACTGCCATTTAAAGCAAAACTGACCCTTGAGCCGGCAAGTTGCTGTAATATCCTGTGGACGATGTACTTTTCTTCGTTGTCGGAGCTAACACAATTAACCAAGGCCCTGAAACTTGCTGTTAAACTTGCTACACTGGGTCCACTGTTAAACTTTCTCTTTCTTCGTCTACTAGTATGCTCGCCATTACACCCAGTCCTTGTTTCCGGCATTCTAATGTTATTTAGCCGAAGTTGCCGCTTAATCGACGCGACGCGCAACTTTGTCAGAAGCTGCAAGTTATAATTAACGGAAGTCGACTCAGCCAGCTAATGCACAGGCTTGACTTACACGAGAAATCGACACACATAATTAGAAATTCCGGCTGGAAACTCAAAATTACCTCTCTGATCACGTCTCTGTTTCCTTTTGTCTTGCTTAACCGATTGTTCCACGAAATTTGAGAAGTTTCATGATATCATCTATTAATTAACTCCCGCCCACGTAGTATCATGTCATTTTGAGAACTCGATCGCTACATGAAACCGAGAAATCTATTTTTCTATATCGTTAGATTTCAAAGGGGAGAAACGTGAAAATAATGAAATTTCGGTTTTCCAATTTTTCATATTGCGGCGTTTCAAAGGGGAAAAAGTTTGGCAATAGGAAATTCGGTTTTATAATTTCTATTATCTAATTTCCAGATTCGACCGTTTCACAGAGAAAACATGTGGAAATCTGGTTTTCTAATTTTCCAAATTATGACATTTCAAAGGGGAAGAGATATGTTCCATTGTTTTATGCGCATCTGAATGACTATAAACCAAATGTTACAATCAGAAAAATAGTAATTCTTATTTTTTTGCAAATTAAAGTCAATTTTGTGCAAATACTCTGTATTTTCACTGATCGAAAAACCAATAATTTAATATCCACAATTTTGAAGAATCTGTGTGTTCTAATATTTCAAAACTTAAATATGTTATGTTTAATATTATAAAATTAAAATTTAATATGCAAACTAACTACAATAAATATTCTAACACTCAGGAATTAAAATAGTAACAGAAGCTAAATATATGGATTAAAAAAGATTCATTACCGAACTAATTATCGCCACAAGAATTTCCCAGGATTTAAAGCCCTAAATTCGAAGCTCTTCAAGCTTCTGCTCGCTTTTAAAGAATTTCGTGACGCGCATCAGCTTATAATTTTAAATGAAGCTTTCGAGGTACGCGGTCTAAATTTCCCCAAACTTGCCACCACTCTGATCAAACCCGGTAAAGCTGTCTGCTGATTAAAAATAATCCAATTCCGATGAAAACTGTGCGCTTGCGATCCAAAAGTTCGCCTGTCTCTCCCATTTGAATCTTCGATATTTTCCAAACTTGTAATTTACTTGCCACGGGACGAGCTCTTGTATTTTGTTTGTATCGGTGACGAAAAGTGGCAAACTCGCGCGGAATATTAACTTAACGACGACACAGAACTAAAACAGAATAATTCGTGGCCCTCTGCCTTCAGGCTGGATTAATCCTGAGCCCCTGGGTTCTTTGACGAAAGTTGAGAGTGAGAAAAGTTCGCCTGAATGTCGCCAGGAATATTATTTTCGTCTGACTCATAATCAAAGCTCCATTAATCATCGTCGATACTCCCTTAGGCATATTTTCCTTTGATACTCGAAAACATGCAATGATTACACTAATTAAACCGACCGCCCAAATGCTAATGTACAGAAGTACTGTATTGGCAACTAAATGACTGCGGGTTTTGTCAATAGGTGGTAATGACAAAATCCGCAGTCACTTAGTTGCCAACCCAATATGTGGACAGCTGTTTACTTTTGGCAGAAACAATATTTCGTTGCTGAATTCTGAAGATTCATTCTTTTCAAGATTCATTTGTAACATATGAGAGCACTTTATTGTCACTCAATTAATATTAATTAATTGGTAGAAATTGGCAACGTTACAAGGAACAGGATAAGAGCCATTGCTGTAAATGTTGAATATCTCAATTTATTTGAATATTTTTCAAAACGTAGTCGATCAAAATTGTCAAAATTGCGAGACTTTCTATCCACCAGAGAAATTCCTGTATAAAAAATCAGCTTGAGAAGCCTTGGTACTTGGAGAGTATTTCAATGTTCCCCAAATTTTCACTCAAACCTTGTAACACAGATTGAGAACCCATTGGTACAAGATAAAATCTTCCTTTCACCATTTCTAAACACAGTTTGACCACATCCATGATGAAACAAGGATTAAACAAGTCTTCGTCATCTTAATAATTAATATTAATAACAATAATGAACAAATATGATGAAATAAGTTTAGAATAATGTTAACAATATTGTAAACTAAATTGATAATATTCAAATGTAGAATAGGAGAAGTTTCCATGGTCGACCAGGATTTAGCAGCTGCAATTTTCCACTTAGCTGCTTCAAGATTCACCGACTTACCTGTGTTTAGCACCAAGGACACATTGATCTTACCCAAGACCTGGCCGATTCCCTAGAGCAATGTCGAAACTTTTCCCTCAGACTGGGTAGCTTGCTGTCAGAGGTTCTTATTCGCCTCGAGGATCGCTTCCAGTGGTCACGACAACTGGGTCAACCAAGGTGTACAAGTAATTAAACGGATTCCTTAGGCAAACGAAAGGATCGTATAGCAGAATGTGGTGCATTGTAATCGTCGATTCTACGCTCCGTTTCCTCGACCAAGATCGTGTTTCACTGCGAATGGAAACTCGGACTGTTGAATCTTAGACCGAGCCAGTGGATGTACTTAATCTGCATCTTGTTGAATAGGTAGCGCTCTCGCGGGAAAGCTCGACAGTTTGATCAAGATGGAGACTGGTGTTTGAAGCAGTCTGAGAACGTCGCCGGCTGTTTGTCAGAGGGATCGATGAGCGAGAGTTTTAAGGCTTTTGGGACTCAGATTGTCCCAGGTAACATCGATACGTTTAGCACTGTTGCGGTCAGCACAGGCTTCGCACTACTGACGTTGCGAGTTCTCAACTAAATGGCGATCGGTCAGGTTCAACTGACCGGTTGATATAACCTTGAACGAGGTTAAAGCTCAAAGTGCAGGTAAATTAAGTATATCGAGTATTGGCATGGTTTGGTAATTTATTTGCACTTTTAGTACACGAAGAGTTTGACGATCTGATGAAGACTGTGATAGGATGTTGCTGCTACTCTCACCAGAAGCTTCGTCTCATCGTTATATGTTGACTTTCCTGTCCCGGGTTTATTGTCTTCTCGTGGGCACATATCCTTTGATATTGTCAGCTGTTCAACTTTGCCCTGACTGATAGGGCTTAAGCTGTTTTTTAGCCTCTTAATGACGTCAGCATCGTAAGGTTTACAGCTTGGACACGTAGGCAATTCGGACTTTGCCAAAAAAGACGTGAAGGATGTGTTGTCCAAGTCATAAACTGACAGCCATTCCAAATATAGAACAACTGACACGGTTTTCAGTTCAGCCCATCTCAAAGGATGATGATAAACTGGCTCGTCTTGAACATTCTCACTGAACAGTGTTACGCTTAGTATTGTTACGGTTAACATTGCTTGGAGTTTGCTGTGGTTATACTGGTAATTACAGTAATTATGGTAATACCGTTTGATGCTTCCGACTATAAACGGTATCCAAGTGGAGAAGGATTCCAACGTTCAGCTAACTTCAATGGACAGGGAAGCTTCCCCTTTTGAAGATGGTCTGACCGAGGAATGGAAATTGGCGAGTTAAAAAGAGACTTTCTTCGGGTTTTCAAAGGTCCCCTTCAGTTGGGAGAGTCTTGCAGATTCGTTGATCATGACAAATGAAAATCCAGGAACAAAAGTGGATTGACTAAAATGTACGAAAACGAATCTGAGGTTCCATAAATAGGACTTTAAATTGTATTAAATCATCAGCCTGTTTCATGACGTAAATTCTGTAGTACGATACTCTTGCTAATAGATGTATCGTCGAATGAACCTCTAAGACGATTATCAAAGGTCAAGCCCACTTAGGTGGATTCTCCTTCGTTCCACCAGCGAAAACAGCTTTTTTCCAGTCCTTCTTGTGTCGCTGCCTTTATCGCCACGAGTGCACTCCTCAGAACAGATTTCATCCTTGAGGTCGCATCCTTTGAACACGCTCTATTGGCCAGGAAAACGGCCACGCTACTAAATCTCGAGCATCCTTGCATCCTGCCGATAGCGATGTTCTACTTGCTCTACTATTTTAAGAGCCAGAGATTAAGGAGCATTTAAGAGACTTTCTATTCAGTTCCAGAAAAAATTAGAAGATCTTGAACATCTAGTACAAGTGTCCTTTTCGTGAAAGCGTTTAGGAAGTTATTTAATAGTCTGAGAATCGTCTAGACGGCACCTGAACGTAGGATAGAGAATCATTGTGGTCCACGGTAATTCTTGGTCCATTTACACAGTAATTTGAGGAGTTTGAGCATTTCATAAACTAGGACAGATATGGCAAGAATTCTCCCAGTAATTTAGCTACTAATCTAGAAACGAAATGAATGACCACTAATCAATAAGAATTCTTGGTCCACTCGATAAATAATAATCAAAGGAATAAAAATAAAATACACCATTGTATGTCTCCCATGTTTCTATAATTGTGACCACCATGGTAGGTAGCCCCAGCGTTAACTTAAAATATCAGGAAGATGCCATACAACGAGAAGAGCTACCAATCTTCATAAAAGACCATAAAAATCCCAAAATAAAGCATCGTTGCAAATCTTCAAAATACCTTGATGTCTAAAAAAACCAAGAAATCCCTAGAATCTAAGAATTATAAAGTGAATATAAAAACATATATAGCAGCTATAAGAGTCATAGTAGCAGAGACTAGTGCCACAAACCTTGTCATTGTCTATCAGCTGAAATCTGGCTATTGAAGATTTCACGTTTGCTCCTTGAGAGAACTGTTCGAATCTGGCAATAAACAGCGTTCCCCTAATTCCTATTGAACATTGCCTTATTCCGAAAATCCTGGATTAATAATAGACGATAACCAGATGTTGGCGGATTTTGCTTGCAGAATATCGGTGATATTCCGAGTGAAATCGGCGAAAGCGGTGAAGATAACGGATGGAAGTCTGCTGAAGCGACTGGGCGTCATCGTGATGACATTCAGCGTGTTCCTGAGCATCCGCACGCTGGTTGCACCGCCTGTAGTTATAGTGGCACGAACAGCGGACGACCTGAAGGCTTATCTCTGTCGGACTGACTGGTGGGATCACAGTTTCACCATACGTGAGTGCTTTAACTCTCGACCAATCGCCTAATGCATGCCTTCTCCTCTATCATCTGTCGTCTCACTGTGTAATAGGCACTGTGTAGAACAGTATCAGTTGCACTGTGTTTTGGTAGAACGATTTCAATCAATGGCCTCTATCGAGTAGGGAAGTTTGAAGAGGACTGTTGATGAAGTGCGATTATGTGCACATGCACTTTGTGGCCATTTTGAAATTTGACATTATGAAATTATGGATTTCTGTAACGTTACTTTTGGTGTACAGATTGCAGCGATAGGTTAGGTAATACTGATGAGACATTGCTAATGTGGAAGTATAGTAAAAGATGGTATTTTAAATAATATAAATTATAGTACATTAAAAAATGGATGTTTGTACTTTGATAGTACCTCAGAATAAAATTGAAAGCACTTGACGATCGTCCAGCATGATTCAAAAATAACAATTTCTTAGAAATCCAAACTGAAAGGTAGCAACTAAAAATATTTGATAGCATCTGAATGGTCGTTGCAGTATTTTAGGATATTTGAGAATATTTGAAAGCATCAAGTATCTTAAACTACTACTGAGAATTATCTGAGACAATTTTCAAATAATTTTAAACAATTTTATAATTGTAACTACCAATAGTACTTTTATGATTTTGACCAATTGGCAAATTTGTAATAGGTTTGCTGACAATGAGGAAAGAAGAGAAGATTAGAAAATTTTAATAAAAAATATAATTGAAAATTACTGAAAAAAAATGTATTATATCTAAGACAAATTGCGTGGTCGGTGCAGATACCAATTTTCTACAAAACTTTTACTACGAGACATAAATTTTAAGCCACTTAACGTCGTCCTATGGTATCCTGCAACGTAAAACTTGCGGGTTCCATCTCTCGATTGATTTATAAAGCGATTTTAATTGGTTTAAACACGACCATAGGGAGTTTTCATAAAAGATATTGCCTTGGCAAGGACAGTTATTAAGCGTCCGCAAGAGATATCAGCCCATTCGGCGGACGTCTAACTCATTCGTTCGTCGATAACCATTCGTCATCGTACTTTTCTTGCAGTCTCGTAGATATGGAAATTTTCTTTGTAAAAATCACCCGTTGAATTCATCGAACAAAGGTTAGGATGATCAGGCGTCTTCCTATCTGGCAATTGTGCCAACGTTTTAACAAATAAAAAGTTTCAGTATCGCCATCTAGTCCAGTCAAAGTCCAGCAGAAAATATTTCCAGCGCTACAATCGTTCAAATAAAATAATGTAACTGCTATGTTAATAGCTTTCTGGGGAATTTATGTATCTCACTATGAAGCGTGTTTGCTTCCTGAAATTATCACCAGCTAGTGAGAATGTACAGAGGTTTGAATTTTAGACATTTTATTTATTGGGGAATTTGTATTGTAGAAGTTTGTAGTGTAGAATTAAGAACTGGTACACGGTGGAAATTATCGGAGGATTTAGATATTGGAAATTTTGATTATTGGAGAATTTGTATGTTGGAGATTTTCATTACTAGGGAAATGGGGATTGTGAAAGATTCGTCGATTGAGAAATATAAATTTTAGAAGTTTCAATATATATATATATATATATATATTCTTAAATAATATTCCATGAATAAATACGAGATAAATTCTTTGCTGGAAAATGAAATGATAAAAAGGAGAAAAAATAAATCAACGTTTATTTGCTGTAGGCAAAGTTTCACGATGGATCAGCGCTCAAATAAATTTCGTGGCAAATTCAAACATACCCCTTCGCAAATAAAATGTGAAACAGGGGTGGAAAAGTATAAGAAACGATGTTCAATATTATCGTGAAATGAAAAGTAATGACTATGGTTACAATTTTTTCACTCCGCTCCTGATTTTACAGGGTTAAAGCAAACAATTCAACGAATTCCATGCTTTTTAATCAAAGCTATAGTTCTTCATAATTTTGAGTAAAAATCAAAATCGTAAGGGTTTTTTATAATAAGATTGATATAAGTTTAGTACTATAAACTTAAGCATCAAAAAAAAGTAAAAATAAAGAACAGTGTAACATTTCTGCAAAAGCAAATTTTTTTAAACGTTTTTAACATTTCCATGAAAAATCTATGGCAGAAAATGGAAAGGTTTAAAGATTTAAAAACATATTCTTTTTCAAAATATTACAAATCTTCGTATCAAATATTTTTTCATCCATTTGTTTATAATTTTACAACCACAACCATCTTTCGTATATAAATAATAAGTCGCAGAATTTATATTTAAAATGAATACAAAAAATCCTATTCCCAAAAGCAGGAATCTCATATTCACCAAGAATTAACATTTCTCTTAGGGAATGTAAATTTTCTCATTCACAAATTTCCGATAAGCAAAATTTCTAGAACCCTAACTTCCCAACACGTGCCATCTGTATATGTTCAGAACACAAAAAGAAGCAAATTCCATTGCGTGTCCTTAAAATTAAAATGTTAACAAATTTTTAATCACTGCATAAAAAATCTCAAAAATTCCATCTATTCTATATACAAACTTCCTTCTCTTTCGAGTTGAAATCTACTCTCCTTCGCCACCACTTTTGTATCTCCTTTAATGAAACGTTTACATTGAAAAGACGAATATTATCGATCGAGTACAGCTCTGTTGATCTCAATGAGTCTCTGCAGTGTCCCGGTATCTCTGGAATTCGTTTCGATGCGCACCGTATCGCGAGATCTTAATTTCGAAATGTAAATCAGAAGGTCGTTGCATGAAAGTGGATCTACCGATCGGATAACATTCACGTAAAGACGAATTTAGCCATTTGAAAAGGCAGAATAGAGTGGAAGTATCGAAGATAATGGCTGGTGATATAAAGTAGCGGTCATTGGAAACCTAAAATCTCCTCTAGGTGACTAGATCTCGCGTGGAGAGCTGCCAGTTTCTTTTCCTTTGGCTTTATCACCTACCTTTCTAACGGTGTAACCAATTTTGTCGCTATATCGTAACGTTGAATGAAAATCTTGATATTTTGAAAAATTTGACGATTTAAATAACGAAAACTAGATTGCATGAATAAATAAAAAATAAATTCTATTGACAGAAATGAATCAACAAATAATATTAATCACGACCATTTTATAATTACTGTATTCATAAGTTTTATTACAACTGATGTGAATATTTACACTATTTTCTATCGTTTAAATTTTTTCATTTATTTTACATTTATTTTGCTAACAATGAAAACAATTTTTCAATTATTATAATTATATTACTTAATTTTAATTGATTACAAACGATATTGTTTTAAGTATTTTATAGTTATCGTATAAAATACGACTGCTTTGTAACCTTCGAAAATTTTCACACCGATTTATTCCGATATCGAAGATTGAATTATTTTTAATGCTCTTCCATATATCATTAATTATCAGGCTATTATTTTGCTAATAAATTTGCGTCATTCCATATTAAAAATTGATAGCTGACGTTGTTATGAAGACACATAATAAAAAGGAATCAATTTTTGGTATTACGATCGTATATCACGCGTTTTGTTCAATTGAGATAAAAGAAGGGTTTGTTTCTACTTTGATAAATTGTCTTATTGTATTTTGAATTGTAGATGTCCAATGCAGGCCACGGTATTCCGGTAATTCCGGTGAGAATTTCTATCGACATTAAAACCCACTGGCTGACAGAAATCAATCATTCACTTCATAAAATCCCACCCGAAATTCCATGAACGTCCCATCAATTAACCGAATGATTAAGCGTCACCAGGTGTTGTCATCTGAGAACGTTGATCAATTTTATTCCGCTAACACAGTCAACATTTTCTACTAAGCAAAATTTAATTTAACTCTCCACTAAGCATATTTATTTTCTCAAAATTAAAAAGCACCTTTTGGTTGTTTTACTTTTTTATTTAATTGTATGATTTTTATGAATTGGACTAATCTTTTCATTTCAATTATTTTTTCTAATTATTATCGTTCATTTAATTGTTATTTTAACTGGAACAATTCAATTACGTAAAGTATTTAGAAGTAAAGCCAAAATAGGCAGAATCAAATGTGTGTCCTAACCTCTTTAACTAGCTTCAGAAAATTGAGGTTAGTTAAACTCAACAGATTAAAAAATTAATTAATTATGAATAGCATATATTTGGACGGTAGAAAATTGGAAAATAATAAATTCGTGCAAAGTTTGAAAATCTAGGAAATGTTGAAGAAATGTAATAATCGAAGATTTATCATTCTTAACCTCAAAATGTTTAACAGTTTCTTGAAAATGAATAATAGGTATTTGCGTTAAGAATGTATTTGAGTTTCGCGAAGCTTGGAAAGTTAGAGAGGATTTAAGAAATCCAACGGTCGAAGATTTTTCATTTCTAACCTTAAAATGCTAAACATTAAGAATTGTCTGAAAATAACCAATATCTATTTATATATCAAACATGTACATCAATGTACTAGAAAATTTTACAAAGCTTGAGAAACGAGAGAAAATTAAAAAAACGTAACATAATATACGACTAGAATTTACTGAATAGCACGAAAATGATAGGTAATTTTCCTTTCCCATTTCCTCTTGAATACACACGTATATTTTAACATTTTCTCCGCAACAAAAATTCGTTGAAACTAAACTTTCCACTCTTGCGAGAAAAGCGAAATGCCTCAGGTGTTTAAAATTCTGATGAATTTTTCACAAATTTTTCCTTTGGTGCGCGGTAATGATTTGAAAACTCAGCTTAATTCGATGTCCTTAATTGCAACGCACGAAAAATTTTATACATGTAAATGTTTCCCAGAAACGATGCTGTCTGTTTCCGTGTTTAGCCAGGCTAGGAACTGTTGAGCTTTTTCGTCGTTCCAGACCAGTGCATATTCCACGAGCGCATTAGGGCGAGAGCTTTCTTGACGAGGAAAAACAACCCTTTCTAAAACGGTTTCTGCCTCTGTTGTACTCTGTCTCCTCTTCATTCGTAACCCTCTTCATTCTTTTGTTTTTTGGGTTAAACGCGCCTGGAATAACGTGGCTGGACTGTTAATGACGCTTAGCAGACGCTGCAACACTCTAGGGAATTTTTCAGTGGGAAAGTTACTAGATATATGTACAAGCCTAGGATTGACTAAGTTTAGAATACTCTGTTACAGGCTTTCGTCGCTCTGCTAAAAATCTTGGTCTTCAAAATTTTGGTAAACTTGTCGAAAGACCAATCCCTCGCCAATTTCGGTGATTTTCGAATATGTCAAAGATATTTTACAAAAAATTGCCGCTACTAGTCACACTGAATCCTGCCCCTATGTGTGTGCATCTGTGACTCAGTCACAACCAAAACCGACACGTTCACTGCTTGCATCGACCATTGATCTCTTTCCCTTCGCACCATACTTTACGAATCCAAATAAACGGTACAGTGAAAAGATGTAGGAAAATTCGAAAAATCGAGAAATTCCAACTTAACGAAAATATTTAACAAAAGTAGAAGTTACTTTTGTCAAATAATTACCAAGAGTCGTTCGATAAATTAACTAAAGGGTAATACCATTCAATCTTATTTGAAGGAAAAACTATCTAAGAAAAAGGTACTGAACGAATAACTTATTTCAGGGGAAATTTATCGAAAGAAAGGTCGCTAGAAGAGAGGCTAGTTTATTTCTTTTATTGCAAAATTATGCATAAAGGAATATAAGATACGTACGACCTCGTTATTACCGAATTAAAACGTATGCTGTGGAAGTCAAATAAAAAATTGCAACGAGGTCACCGTAAACGGACCCTTTTATGAAACGGTAAACGTTTCGAATTGATTTGTACAAACATCAAGGCGGTTCGTTTGAATTGCAATTTTTATGCGACAAGGCAATGTGTATCGTTTTATTGGAATTTAATGGACCTGGGAAATCCAAACTAGGGGATATACTGTATGATCATAAATGGAATCGCAGTTATGGACGAGTTGGAACAGTCGCGACTCAATGGAAGATCCCTTTGAATCGGATAGTTTCGTTTAATGAAGTTTATTCAACGATACCTTTATATATATCATACGACCGTAATTCGAAAAAATATAACAAATAAAATAATGGATTACAGAAACGAAAATATTAGGTTGGCAACTAAGTGACTGGGGATTTTGTTATTACCACCTAATATACAATTCAAAAGTAACTCGTAGAATTGTTCTATCATCATATTTCTCGCGAGCCATTTTAAACGTTGAACAAGAAATTGGGAAATTTCAAGCTCCACAGAAATTTCCAAAGTAATTCGATAACAATTACCAAAGAATTTAAGGAACGAAGGTCTGTAGATACAATACATAACCTAAACGGCGATTAAATCATATTGCTAGGTAGATGTTGCTGATAAGCGCATCAAAGATAAGGCGGTCTATCTTTGATGTGCTGTTTCTGCTAAAATTCTGCATCAAACTAGCAGGAAATTCCACGTTGGCAAATTGGCCGTAGAATGCAGCGGTTATACGCCGATTCCTTCATCCGACAGACGACACGATATTATGGCTATGCCACAAGAATCCTCGAGAGTACAATTTAATAAGAACCACTGTAATAGGACAATTTCTTCCACGGGAAGAAAATCACGGCAATTTTCTTCCTTCTTTTCCCTTCTCTGTTGTGTCTTATTATATTATACCGACCGCAGTGTGAGTTTCAGGCTTCTGCGTAATTTCAAATTCGAGTAACATTGTCGTCGTGAGTTTCTTAACACTTAGCCAATCGAACGGGAAGATCTGCCCTCTGTGAAAAACATCGCTGCGTGACCGAACGCGGAGATCTTCCTTTTTAACTTTAGCAACGCATTTTCTTTTTTGTTGTTGTTATTATTGGTAATTGTTTACCTGGAATTGTTGCCAATAATTGCGCCACTTTTTCTGCTTTTATAAAGTATACTGTAAAAACCGCACTGTAAAAAGATATTAAAATGCATTATGAATGTTTAATTTCACTTTCAAGTCGTGTTACTTAGTAATTTTTAATGTTTTTAATTTTACTTATAATTTTCTATACTTTTAATATATACTTTTAATTTGATGTTTTGTATAAAAAATATGTGAAATCGTTAAAGAAAGTCATTAGCGCAAGATATAATTGATCGCTTAAATAATCTTCTAATCGCTTTCTTCGCTACATGTAAACACAACTTTGTCAGGTTCGTTTCGCCGACAGTAAAAGAAGAAATGTTTTACTTTGTTCCAGTTGAAGTTATATTTCTTATATGGGGAATCAGGCTGTGCATCGTGGTGAGAAAAACACCGTCAGAGTTCAACGAGAGTCGATTCATCTCGATGGCAATTTACAACGAATTTCTACTGTCAGTCTTCCTAAACGTATCTATGTAAGTACATGAACATTGATAATAATACATAACACACGTTAGAAACTACCATTTGCCGCCGTTTCACGCTTATTAACGTGAACGTCTAAAAACACTAATTTCCTTGAAGCTAAATAAACGTTCCTTTTTACTCGTTTTAAATTTCATAAATTCCCGTGAAAAATATTGCACGCTCAGGGTGTTTAAAAAACAAGAAGGAAAAAGAAATAAAATAGAATTTAACGATGCTCCTCTTTTGATGATATTATGAGAGAGGAAATCCTTTGTTTAAAAATTCTTTTCCATGGGTACAGCGTATTCCACCAATTTATCTGAAAAGTCAACAGAATAAATTCAAAAGCTCGTGCTATACTATAGTTGAAAGCGACAGGTTAAAAGTGTACTCAGAGATCCGTGGTTAACGCTAAGTCTAACAAACGGCTACAGGATTCTTTGCTGTGCTGAAAAAACCGTGCGATTGTGCGAGGCGAAACGGTGTCATTATGAGCAACTCAGGCCACGAGAATTATTTGCCTCCGTATATCCCCTTTCTACTTAACCTCATAACAAGAACGCCAAAATGTTACTATACAGGAATAAAATCTATCCTAGTAATTCTGGGTATTATTTAAATAATATGCCTGACAAATTGTTAATTTTCACTAGTTGTTCTTTAATCATACAACAATATCAATATTATTTATTTTATAATCGTTAAATAGTTAATCATATTACACCGTTGTTTTGCGGTTATTTGTATGTAGCATTAAAAATAAACTAAAAGAGACTTACATACCCATAAACGTTCATAATTAACAAGAGAATAATGTTTACCGGATTATATGCGAAACACGATGTTTAAGATTCTCGTGTTTATTATCTTACTCGGGAATTTCAACCAAAATGCCAATCGTTTGTTTCGTTTTAATAGAAATCGTTCGTTTCGAATGAAACGTCAAAATACATTTCTTAAGTATGAAATACAGTGCAAGTATATAAATACACTACAGAGTACCATTACGTTTTTCAATTAATTTTTACACATATATTTTCGACATTTTCACAAAATTTTAACGCAATCGTGCCTTTATATTTACATATATTCAAACCCGCCACGCGTAATCCGAATAATTTTCTATCAAACGGGTTGATGGCTGGCGGTGTGAATGGATAGGCAGAGGCACGCCATCGCGCAACATTGAATTTAATACGCCGAACGAATCCGTGAAACCCTGCAAATATTGGGCCGTCCGCGAATCGTTAATTTTAATAATGCATTTCACTGATACTCGGTCGTGTTCAACACGAACTAGAGCAGAACACCGGAAACTATTATGCTTCGTGCAACTGCACGTGTTCTGCATTAATAATGTTACCGGAGAAGCTTCTCACGGGCGTTCTTCTTAAAATCGTATCGAATCAATCTGAATATTTCACTTATCACAATGTCTTCTTCAATTTTCAACCGCTATTTGTTTTTCTCTGTCTTACGATATATTCAGTAACTTTTACCAGTAAATGGTGGCATTACTTATCTAGTGACTTTTCGTATCGAAAGAATCGCCATTTTCCTTTTTCTGTGCTCTCTACTCCTGTTTAGCTGAGAATTAAGCAAATCTACGTACACATTGCGAATCTCGTCTTATTTTAAGGCATAGAATTTCCCTAACCCCGTTTTCACCGCGAATCTTTCACAGACCATCTCATATAACGATAGCGATAGAGTGATCAGAATCTAAAAGTAACTTCTGGTAAAGATCTAAGCTCTATTTATTAACCTACTAATTCTATCGTTATCTGCTTGTCGCTTAGGTCCCTAATTCTATTGAAAACATGATTAAGACGATCAATTAAGATTGGTCTCAGACTTCTGAATAATCTACACTGGCATCTACACGCATACGGTATAGATCAGTTTGCTTATTTGGTTAGGTGCATAAATATAGAATATTAACAAGGGAATTCTAGCTAAAGGAGGTGATACCTTCAGTCAATTAATCATACGACCCTTCCTGTCTTCTCTACATACATGAATACTCTAATTTTACTCTCAATTCATTAGCCTAAATTGAGGTTAGATTAGGAGGTTAAACTATAGAATTCTAATCTGTGAGATCAAAGAGAAATTCAAGTTGGTACACCCTGGAAATGGCCACTTTAATATCCGCTCCATGGTGGCGCCATCTGAGAAGGTAGTGACTATTAATATTTAGAAAGCAATTTTTAGAGAGGTCTAGGCTGGTTTATTGCTTTCCAACGAGTTGCTTACCGCAATATACGGAAGCTGGCTGCAACTCTTATTGTTATCTGACAGTTTACCGACCGCCATACGGGTTTTCTCTGGCGAAGAACCGGAGTTTACCTTTCTCCTTCCAAAAGTGTGCGCGATGTACCAATTTCTCCAACTACTTGTGGTTCGTTAAACTACACTTTCTACTCGCGGTTATATTACTTTGGCGAAGCTTTGCTCCGAGTTTACAGCTTCGCGTGTCTTGCCATAATTATGCGCATAATTAAGAACTAAACGAAAACACCTCAAATGGTAGAAGCGTCTATACTTCGTCGCCATTTTCACAGGGAAAACGCTTTCAACCAAGGGACAAAAGCTATTTTACAAAGCCAGAATAGTTAAAATAAGTCAAATAAGACAGGCTAAATTAAGGTTAGGTCGCTAATGAGATTTTTTTATACGTCTGCTTGTTCGTTAAAAAAGCTTGGAATATAACGACGAAATGGAATTGAGATTTTTAGGTTTGTTCAGATTACTGTGACTGTTTGTGGAGAATTCGATATGTTTAGTGTATCGGAGAATGTGGAATTTTTCAATTATTCAGTGGTTCTATGGTCGCTTGGATATTTCTGCTATTCGCAGGATTATTTATGGTACAATTTATGGTACTAGATCTATTTAGAAGGTTGGCATTATCGATATGAAAAATTTCTAGATAAATGAAGGTATTGGATTCATTAAAAACAAGTTAAGATTGTTTACATTATGAAAAGTCACTAGAAGATTAAGAACTTTTAAGATCAATCCCCAATAAATGCAATTGAATTAACTACGATACAACTGCGCAGTCCTACGAACATCTAAACAACATAAATCAAAATTTAATAGGATTTTATAACCAAACAAGAAAAAGTCACTAGCACTTAATAAAAAGACACGATCGTTCTTCTAAAGGGCACAATCTTTCTGGTTGCAGGTTGTTCCTGCAGTCGCCAGCCAATCCGGATTTACTCTACGTAATATTTTTCTGTCACACCCAGTTAACGGTGACGCTGCTGCTGTGCTTGATATTCGGCAGCAAGGTAAGACTAAATCGATTCTTGTATTTTCAACGCGTTCATGCGGTCCGCGCGCCTGACAAATGGCGCCGGCTGGATCGCGAATTCTAAAGGCTGCGGCCAACCCATTGAAATTTATTTATCTCACGGCGTGCATATTGATCATTTGAAAGCAACGGCTGGCGTTCGTGGAACTTGTAAAATAGTTGTGTACGAACAGCCGTGGTCTAATTTATTTCCGGCCGTGTGGTCGGGATGAAAAATCGCGCCCCCTTTTGGCCCACCCCTTTTCCCGCGCTTAAATTGAAAATTGTTCGAAGTCGGAACTTGAATATAAAACACCTCATTTCTTTCCAATTCGATAACTCTGCCAGAGGAATCCTACCAAATTCTTCGTGTACCAAAATAATAATCTTAAATTATATATATATGTAGAATAATTTAAACAAATTTTTTACTTCGTTTCTATCACAAGGGGATGGATAGAGGATGTTTATTCTTAGCAATGTTTAGTGACAATTGGAATTATAAAATAAATTTTGAAAGTTGGTGTTACTAGCGAATGAATTTGAAAAAGATTTTGTATTACTATGATGAGTATTACCAATGATATGATAGGAGAAAAATGGGGAATATTCATTTTATTTTGTTGGTAACAATTGAAATTCTAGAACTACAAAGTTACAGAAGATTACAAGTAAATATATGTACATATGAAATGAAGTTTAAGAGGTTATGTATAAGTAAAAAGTAAATGCATATGAAATAAAGCGTGGTATAACCAGTTACAAACAGGAAATATTCACTCTCCGGTGGAATAAAGCAACGAATGTCACCATTCTTTCTGCTTCCGCTATTTCTTATTCGTTTAGAATAATAAAGCTTCGTGCACAACATACGAGCAGGAAACTAAATGTCTGAATTAGTATGAAGAAAAATAGCTGGATATATGTCGTTTTGAAAAAAAAAAAAAAATCGTTTCTGAACCTGCCCCAGTGTTACACATTGGAAAGAAAGAAATTTAAATAATGTAAAATCATTTGTTTCTGACCTAATTGAGAAAATGTTTTACTGGTTCATTAAAATACTAAAATCTGATTTTCTAACTAGAATACTTTAATGCCATTCCTTGTTTTTACATGATAGATTATACGATAAAGTTAAGTATCCCAGAGAAAAATTTCACATCCATGGTACTTCTTGCTCGTTAGAGGTTATGTACCTCGTTCATTTCTTATTAATCGTGTCAGCGGAACTAATTAGCCGAGTAACGAACGACAGTATTCCTCGTACGGGTACGACGATTGTAAACCTGAGGAAATACCTTAACAGAGGATAAAAGCACGGTTTCTCATCGTTCCCTTTCTTCCCTTTTAACCTAATATTCTTGGCCGCCATTGATTCGACGGATGAATGCGTTAGAGACAAGACTATGGAGTTATGCAACATCGAGAGTACGTCCAGGCAAATTCAATATTCATGTCGTTTAGCGACATTCCCGTCCATACTGTAGTCCTTCAGTGTTCGTACAACGTACCTGTCTATACTTCCATTACAGTGAGCGCCATTTTATTTAACCATCGAGCAGTAGATAAATAAAAATGAACGTTTTATTCGAGAGTGTTTTTACATCTTGATTTACCATTCTTTGGTAATTTAAGCGCAGATTCCGAAAGACAATTGTTCTGGTATTATTTCGAATATTAATTCGACTTAACCTCACTACATTATTATTGTTGCAAAAAGGAAGCTACTTCAGTGGCATAGATTAGAAACGCTGTATTAAACGGAAATCCAATAGAAACTAGTTAAAGAGAGAGATAACACTCACTTTCGTTATCCTACTGCTTTTAATGGATGTCTCTAGAATGTCACCAGATAATTCAAAGTAAATTACTAAATTACATTCACATTTTACTTTGTGATTTTCTTTCAACTGTGAAAGAGATTCGAGAAAGGAAATTATACTAATAGAAAGCAGATTAAGAATTGTATTAATTTGAACGTTGATCGAAACTAACCTCGCTAAGATTGTTAAGAATAAATTGTTAAGAATAACTCGTAAGAATAAATAAGAAATTTGTCGGAAAAACTGAATCTGACTGATATAGGAATTTATCGGACAAACCACTGTAAAGTAAATTAAGTCGAGTGAAATTGCATTGTCTGTTTGTAAATTAAAGCTTCGCTTTTTTCAGCAAAGCTATACCAAATTCTAACACATTATTCCCCCCATAAAGAGACTCGTTTTCCCATAAAGATACGTGTTCCCCTATAGAGAGGTCGCGTTAGACTCGTCATCCATCCAAGATCGCGCCACTATAGACGAAAGTTTCACCATCCGGGTAGATAAAAATTTCTCAAAAAAGAACAACAAGGTCAAGACGTGGAAGCATTGAAACTTGCCTGTTTTAATGTAGGTCTACGTGGTGTTCCGTAGCGGAGGCAAGGAAGACTCGAAACACTCCGGGGCCACAGGTAAATTTCTGGGGAAAAGCAGTCGCCCGACGGGCACTAGCAACCAGACAAACTCCATATCCCTTCAGCATGGAAACTTCACAGACGAAAGCGACGGGGCGACGGTAAGAGCACTTTGATCTATCCAATCCCACAACTTTCGTCCCTGGTTCTAGACCCTTTTCTGAGGATCAGAAATGCCCAGATTTCTCTCCGAATCATATGGATAATACATTGCTCTAGGTGGAAACAATATAATAGCGTTTTAAACTTTGTAATGTCGTGTACAAATCTTCAAAGTTTTGAAGTTGCATTCAAAAATGTAAGTTGAGATATTTTTGAGGTTATGAAGACCTCGAGCTTCGTTCTAGACTGTATGATGTTATACATATAGGATGTTATATATTGAAATTTATATAATGTAAAATATAATAGAAAGAGAGAGGGAGATGAATAATTAATAGAAAGTATAACAATAAAATAGGGCATTTATTTTAAGAACTTAAAAAGAAGTTGAAAAAGACAAGATGATTGGTTGTTGCATAATATTTAAAGCAATTGATCAACAGCTGAGACTGAATATTCTTTGTCGAAAAATGTTCACTCTCTTACACATGTCACGTGTCAAGTCGATTGAGCGTGAAATATGAGACTGTGAAATAGAAGAGGGAGACACGTGTGCTGTCCCACAATTTCGACGGATTGTGCACCGAGGGGAGCACCGGGGTCTGATTTAAATTCCCACGGCGACTCGAACCAGCGACGAAATATGTCTTTAATGGCACGTTCGCGTGATTCTGTGCATGTATGTATCCTTAGATATCAGCTGCTCTTTTCTTTCCTCTAGTTCGTTCCACGTTACATAAATTCTCGCCGGAGTTTCGTGACTGGGTAACGGTAATTTTGTCAGAATACTACAGGGCAATGCAAAAGTGTGGCTTATAATTTATTCAAAAATAAATCGACTAAATAAATGGTTATGTTTTCTAAAAGTTACTAGCCAATCGTCAAACTGTCTAAATAGAAAAATTAGTGACTCTTTCGATGCAATTATAACATACTGAAATTTAGTATAGTACGATTACAATGACATAATTACAATATAATTATAATATCTGGGACATATAATATGAAAATTATGATGGATTGTTTTCGGTGTGTTGGCAACACTGCACCGTGGCTGACACAGCCTGAGTCAATACGAAGCGATTATTAATCAATTAATCAAAATTCCATATTGAAACGCGTCAGCCTTTTACATCGCTCGTTGATAACAAATATTTTCATAATTATAATATTCAACAGATCGTCCATAATCGAGATGAACGTACAATGTACAATTTGTTTGTCATTTACGATTCCGTGAGCTGTTAATTTTGTTCATAATCGAGTGAAATCACGTGGCCTCTAAATCCACCAAGCCACGCCATTAACGTCAACCATTCCCGCCTACCGATCGAAGCACAGGATTTCGTAAAAGTGCTGATTCTAACGGAAAGGAGGGTCAGGTAGAGGGAAAAAATGGCTACGTGACCTAACCTAACCTAAAAGAACTCGAAACTCGAACAAAACGTCGCGAAGGCATCAGATGCTGGAGTAACGAGAAAACTTGCTGACAAATGTGTCCTGTTGAAAGGGACGATAAATCTAAGGAACTGTAGACTGCCACGAATATAGGAAAAGTGGTCCATTTAAATGAGGAAAGTATTTCTGCTTGAATTACACTGACCACGTAACCTAACTAAATATTGGTTATGTTTTTGTAGCAGTTTTATTTTAGAGCTTTGGAAAAATCTAGGATTGTTTCAAGAGTTGTTGGTGTTCTATTATTAAGCATAGGCAAACTGGGTTAACAATAAATTTTCTCCGAATAATGTGGAGAAAAATACATAGGCCAACTCGGTTCCTCGAAGTACAAAATGGCGTCCAACAAAAAACATCTCCCTTCCACCGCCAATTTTCTAAGGAGTAGTCAACGGAAGTTGATGTCTAATTTCTCATGAATTCTCAACGATGATATCAACGGATAAGACAAAATGGCCCGCACTGAATTCAGTCCTTTAATAAGCTTATAGAGTATTAGGTGGGTTTACCAGTATAACTTTCATAGTCTCCTTAACCATCTCTTGGAAACTTAATTAGACGGATCTGCTTGTTAAGCGGATTTCCTTTAAGATTGCCCTTTACGGGACTCATGAAATCAAACGATTGTTTTTAATGGTGATCGCTATCAAGGACTTGGATGAGTTTCCTATGAATTATGACAATCTTGTAAGACTAAGCGGAATTGGGATTAGGAAAAGATCTGGTGAGCACGTGTATTGTGGTCCTGACTCAAAAGATAGAATAGTATTCACAGTTGAAGCCAAGCATTTAAGGAAAGGAAAGTTAGGTTAAGATTCCATTATGTTAGAAAATGTTGTCTTCGAGAGGCCTGTCGAAGTAAAGAATATCTCACTTATAGAATCTTTACATAACCCATGTTATTTATACAGAGTTTTCATTGAATCCGTCAAAATGTACATAACCTATATTACCCATAAGTATATATACATGACCTATATTTGGTTTAGCCAACTTTTTACATATAAATTGCACATGGTAATATTTTTGCATTATTACTTTTAGATACATAATAAATAAAACATAACCATACATATCCACATATGTATATTCTATATTTGTCCAAATATCCAAGATATTCAAATTTTCAAATTTCTAAATCTAAATCCATGTTATCTCCTCATATGGTTTATAGAAACTTAGACATCATTTACATCTGGCCTTTGTACGTATAATCTTCATATAACCCATAGAAAGTCACGCATCACCTATAAGTGACCCGTGCAAAATTGGAAAAGAATTCGTATATACATCGAACACAACCTACATAAGAGTACCCAAGGCATGTCGAGTTCATAGTTTTACAGTTAAAGAGAACGTTACTGTGGAAGCGAGATCAGCCAAGTGGAAATCACGACTCGCTGATTTCAGAGAATCTCTGACCCAAACCCGGTTATGTTGACCTAGACAGAAGGGATCGTGCGAAAAAGACCGTTCACGATGACAAATGTCATTCTTGGGAACTTTTTCCAAGATTGCTAGGCCTTTGACGAAAAGCCGAGAAAATTACGTCGACCTGAAAGACACGGTCGGTGAAACGTGGCTGCTTTGACATTTGACTACTGATTATAGCCTGTCGTTTGACGCGATCGTTGAACACTCGTTTCGCTGCTTTTATCACAGACGTGTTGGTCTCTTTCGTATTTCTTGTTACGTTCACAACGCTGTATAAAGAAACTAAAAAAAAATGTTCGATTGATTTTATGAGTTTAGAAAAGGTTCTCTTTTATTCTTCCTTGAATAGAAAAGGTCCCTAGTTCTTTTTGTCTATCAGGAGGTTCTCAATCTAGGGATTCATAGATCTTCATCTTCACGAAAACGTCTGCTCCATAGTTCTACTAAAATGTTGGTAATTCTGTATTTGTAAAAAATTCCTAATTGCTTAATGTGGCAAGAATGTTTTTAGTTCTTTATCCCTAGAAGAAAGTTTCTGCATCTTCATTCTTAAAAAATACCTATAATTCCTTGCTAGGGAAAATCCCTATTTATAATATTCATCTATGCAAGAGTATACCTAGTTCTATGTATATTTCTACATCGAAGGACAGCTTAGCTAGGTAGAACATTGTTTAGAAAGTGTGAGGAGAATATATAGTTCGATTCACAAGGAGAATGTATACATTGCTGGCAAGTAGAAACGCAAAATGCATCGTGTAAACTTTACACCCTGTCTGTTTCCAACGGTAGAACGCTTTAGTGACTTCCTTTGGTCGAAGGGGTGCTGAAGTGAAAGCCTATTGAGCCTGCTACCACTTGATCCTCTATTAATTGCAGCTCCGCTTTCACAGGACCACTAATATGCCGTTATCGAACTCTAGAGCTCGAGGGGATACACTTCCCCTTTCAAACCTTAGTATACACGACACTAAGTCCCTGCTTTTAGCCAGCCTGCACGCTCATTACTGCCAATCTGATATAGGTCTGCCAACTTATGGTGTATAGATTAGGATAATAAATGTCAAAACTATTCTTTTCTAAACTTGAAACAATTTTAAAATCGAGAACCTTCAGAGGGAATATAAATACCCAAATACTGAATTCTGTAAATGTTAAAATAATGAAATATTTAAATACAAAAACATAGAGATTTCCAAGTATTAAAATGTTGAAATATGTAAATGATTGATTTGTAAAAATATCTAATTTCATGTTATCTATAATTTAAATACCCGTGATGAACTAACGTTTCATTTTACATAATTAATATTTTCTGTGATTTCTTGCTGTTTCCTTGCCAGCAGCAACAGTTCCTTCAGAAACCCTGGCAAGCTATTTCTTAATAAACTCTCCATTCAGAAGCTTGATTTCTATTCCCAAGCTCCGTTTCTTTCCTTTGACTTCTTTCAAATGATTTCTTAAGTCTTAAATAATCTCCAGTTCAACCCTCTATTAATTGGAGCACTTTTTTCATAACCAGAAAGTAACACCATTAATGAAATATTTAAAAACATGATTGTACAGAATAATATATGAAAATGTTTTCTAAAGATACATTTTCAATTGCCAGTGCAGTTAACAAAAACTAATATTTATTTAAATCATAGTACACTAAAGTCATATTTATTTTCTGTAATGCACAATGAATGCTTTATCATGAATTTTTAATCATTAATTTTTATTATATTTTATGGAAATGAAGAAAAATATTTATTCCAATCAAAATACTCCAAGGTGTTAACATCTGTATCATATCTTTTGATACACGACAAATATTTTAAGTTTTAATAATTGATTATCAATTTCTGTTATACTTTAAAGAAATGAAGAAACAATCTAAAGTTAAAAAAACACTAAATCCCATTGCCAACACCTTATAATTCCCTAGAGCTAGAGAATTTATTTAAGTTGGTTTACACCAACCTTGTATACTGAAATACCATACATATATACTCACCATAAAGGTAAATACCGATTAATAGGCATAGTACTGTCGAGCACTATTGTGCGAAAAGCCGATTAATAGGCCACCATGTCACGTTAATTACGATATCGACATTAGAGAATCCGATTTAGCTGGTGCAGTTAAACTCGGGAATAATGTCCCTATGGACACTCTAAAAGAGGAACAAACAGTCTCCATAAAGTTAGAAATGACGAACGACGAGGCCATTATGGAATGACAAAAACAGAATGTCTAGTATTTCATTTTAATATGCCTGTGCATGACAAATAGAGGATTTTACGGGGCTATTCATTAAAAGATCAAATATCAATGATCCACAGCGTGTTTCCGAAATCGTAGTACAACCGGGAAAAGGTAGTTTTTCGTGTAAATGAAAGTTAAAAGTAAAATACAGTAAAATTTGTTTATGCCCTATAACCACATTTAACACCTAATATCCACTATCCTATATCCATCACGTATATTCCATAACTAATATTCTCAAACTATATGTTTCATCTTACTTTTGGCATTTCACTTCTTCATTCCATATTCCACATTCCTTCTCTCATATTTTATATCCCACATCCAGTACCTTTAAGAAATACTTTTTATCCTTACTTTCACAGCACACATATTCACTCTACATATCATATTTCATATTTCCATATCCTTCATCCTTTAACGCATTTTCTATGTGCCGTTTCCCATATTTCACGCCACGTATTTATTAAATCATGTCGCATATCCTTGCATGTATATGTATCCTTCTCTGCATTCCATATTTTGTACATTTCCTTGTCCACACTAAATTACCATTTTCCCTAAACTCTATATCTTTTAAATTACATATACACTACAAAAATCTAGCTTCAAGCAAAAACTACACTTTCCCTACAAAATGTGAAATAGAGTGCGCAAACAAAGATCAATATCTCACAAAGTGAAATTTGTTTTCCTGCAAAATAATCATTTTCCTACAAAGTACAATTCGTTTTCGCACGAGATCCACAAGGACCACTTCCCACAACCGAGATGCGTTGTCAGAATTTCAGCTCTAGTCTAACACGACTAGGCAAACGAATTTCACTTTGTGGGATATGGAATTTCGTTCGCGACGGGTGTCTATTACTTGTGGGTTTTGTGGGAAATTTGTGGGCAACGAATTACATTTTGTGGGATATCGATTTTCAGCTGCACGAACACTAACTGTTTGTGGGTATTGTGGGGATCTTGTGGGTAACGAATTTCATTTTGTGGGATAGCGATTTCGTTTGTGGTAAGTGTCGCTTTTTTTGTAAGAAATTTGTAGGCCATATTTTAGGTTTTGTGGGAAAAATATATTTTATGGTATATTGTGTAAGATTTCTCTTACATCTAAATGGAGAGAGTGAAATTATCGACCTGGGATGTGGAAAGCGGGGTGCCAGATACTGGATATGGAATGCGGAATGTAAGAAATGAAATGGTCACATAGGACAGGGAATATTGGATGTGAGATATTAGTATTGGATTGTGCATATTACATGTGGGTATGTATATGAGAAATGCAATAAAGAATGAAGTAATGATATGAGGTAGGGAATGTTGGATATCAATATTGGTTTACGTATGTCAGATATGAAATAAGGAATACAAGATTTAGGAAATGAAGTAAGTAATATAAAGAATGAAACGGTGGTATGGGATAGGTACATGATAGGCGTGAAATGTTAATATTAGATTGTGTATGTTACATATGAGGTGGAGAATAAGAGATTTGGGAGATGACAGAAGGAATATGACATGTAGAGGTGTGGGAACAAAAATATTATCTGTAGTTCACAGGATGTGACACACGGGATAAAAAGTCTTTCTTCCTGTTAAATGTTTCAGGAGGAATTCCGTCGGTTCATAATTCAGTTAGAAGTTCTAAAGGAAAAAAACGTCCTACTTGGTAATCACCACTTGGTGAACAAACTTGCAGCCATGCAGGAAGCTGCGAATCGCGTTGAAACACAGGTGTCGACCATCCAGGTCATCTCCTGCGGCATGAGACTGAACGATCTTAACGGATCTACGACAATCGCCGAAACGGATGTTGGAGGGTCCTTTAAAAGTGATGTCGATCAGAAAGGTAAGAAAATTTTGTTATCAAAAATTGCTACTAATCATCCACTAACATCTGTTACATTACACCATGAACTGCTATTCACTATGAGCACTAGTAACTATCATTCCTATCTGACATATCCATTACCAATTATAAATTAATTCCCGAACGAATCAATGAACCTAACCTAACGAAACTGTGCCGAGTATCAACCATTAACATTTCTTACATTATACTATAAACGAAGGTGACTATCATTTCCATTTGACATTTCTATTGTCAATTACCAATTCATTTCCAACCCACTTAACCAATCTAACCTCAATGTCGACAAACTATCCACTACACACCGTCAAAAGACCTCACGTTCTTTATTCACAAAGAAGAATCTGCACATGCATCTCAATCTTATACAAAAGCAACAAATAAACCACGTGACACATGTGCAAACGAACGTGTGCCCAGGTGGAGAGGTTAGGGAGGAAAAGAAGTGTCAGGCCTGCGTGGAGAAAAATGGGATTAGAAGCAAGGACCAGGGTTCTTCCAAGGAGGCTGAAGTCCTAGCTTCTCTGGAGACGAAGAAATCAACGACGACCAACGATGTGGCGGTCTCTACTTCCGGTAAACCGGCTACAGAGGACATTGGAACGGAAACGAAGCACGAGGACAAAGAAAGTGAGGTTAGGGAGCGCGACAAGAGTAAGAGCAAATCCGGCCACGCGAGGACGCACGCTATAGTCATCAATCTGGACGATAAAAGCAGATTCTCTGAAGAAGTCACCGTGTAAAAATGCAATTAAATTTGGCTCTGTGAAAACTGAATTAAAGTTTCGAATCAAAGTCTTCTAGTTATTCTAGAATTCACTGTGAAAGGTGAAACTAACTAATCGAGTGACTAGAGACACATGTTCGAGGAAGTGTAAAGCTAGGGAATTTGGTGCTGATTTTTTTTTGTTATGACATAATGGTGACATTTCTTTTATTGATGTTCGATTTCAATTTTCGTGTTTTTTTTTTCCTTGTCTGTAATTAATTGTAGATCGAAAGACAAATGAATGATCTGATTAAGTAATCAGTGTGGTGTCGGCATGAGAAAAATTCCCTAGAATCAGTTTTCATTTTTTAATTTGAGCTGGAATTCTTAAATAAATTGTAATTCTTCGAGATTTAATTATTTCGGTATTATTAAAAATAGTCAGTGGTGTTTCTAGGTTAATTTAATATATTCTTTTCCTCTGCTCTTTTTGAATTCGTTTGGATAACTGTGATAGGTTTTACTTTTTCCTCTTTTCTTTTTCTCCCTCAATGCTTTAACCGTTCTTTCGAGAAACTTCGAGGGTAACTTTCTTACAGTGGTTCTGTTTGTAAGATCCAACCAAGGACATGCTAATCGGCCCTGGATTTCCCCGTTTGCCTTTATTAAATTTGTTTCTAACAGTGCAGTCTGCAAATGTTTCTTGAAAACTTCTCGTCCCCTTTCCTTTCTTCCCCTTAATTTTTTAATTAGACGCTCAAGATAAGGAAATTTCAACTGCAAACGGACCCTTCTCTTCTATAGCCGCTTTCTACAGTAATTGACAGAAGAATTGTCACTAAACTTCAGTTCAAATCTGTTTTATTTTCATCTTATTTATTCATTTATATTCATTTATTTTCGTTAAATTCTCAAAATTTATTTAAATTTTTCTAATTTCACTAAACCAACAAATTTCGCTTTTAATTAGTGGTGGATCTATTTTTCAGTTAAATCAATTTTTATGAAATTTATCTAAAATTTCAAAAATATTAAAATTTCCATTTCGAACATAAACACTGCCTGCTTTTTCAGATAAAATAAACAGTAACTTTCGGTTGGAATTTTATCTGTTTAACATAAGAAATTAGATTAAACGTAGTTTCCTTATTCCGAGTAAATGATTTTCACTTTAAATTTCGCTAATTTGATTAAAGAAAAGTTTCTCGCACAGTTGTTTTCGAGCGCGGCCATTTTGTACGATTAAACGAAGGTTTAACAAACCTTGCTGTGTAAATATAAGTTAACCGAACAGCTAGGCACGAAACATTTTTTCGTGAATGTTTTCATCGTTTTAGTGGTATAAGGAAACTTGTGATATCACGGTGACGAGTCTTATAAATCGAAAAGAAACAGACAACTATATACGAAACTTTAATTAGTAAATCGAACTAGTTTAAACAAGTGGATAAACAAAAAAAAATGATAAAATCTCGGTTTTATCAAGAACTTCGAAGCTCTCAACGAGGGAAGAAAGAAGAAAATGGTTAAAGGAACGACAAAATTGTTTTAGGGGAATTCCCTAGATACGACTTTACTTTCCCGCCATTTCCAACGCGAAGCGCGGGAAACGTTCAGTTTTTAAAAGCTTGAAATCGTAAATAGTGCTTCTTAGACGTTTACTGTACGAAAGTTCTCGGTTATATCGGAGATTCTCGATGGAGAAACAATGGAATGAAGTTTTTACAAAGTTTGGAAAAGAACTGAAAGGTATAAGTACGAAGAAACTTGCGTGATTTCTGGAGAATGCACCTTCTTCTTCAAACAGCCATTGATAATCCAATACTGAATAGAAAAAGTTTCATTTCTAAGATTTGGGATACTCCAATCGAAGATTATTTGAGCTCTTTGAATGTCTCTCATTTGAAATTGTTTTATTCTTATTTATGCAAATTTTGTTATCCATTATTGTTATTATTTATTACGAATTTTTTGTCAGAAGTTATTTATTATTGTTATTATTTATATTATAAAAAATTGTTTCTTAAAAATTATTCTTTCACTATTTTTATTTTTTCTTTTTATTTACCCAGATTTCATTCTATTATTTTTATTTTATAATAATATAAAATATCGGAATATAAAAGATCAGGAATCACAAAGAAACTTAACCTTATCAAATAATTTTGTCTTATTCACCGGAAAGCATTTTTCCCACGAAGCAAATATTCAAAATTTTGGTGAAATTCATTCTGAGTGAATGCACACGCAGTTCTATCTAGGAACACGTTCGTCAAAATCGATCAGTCGAACCTCGCGAGCCAGCTTTCTGTAAATATCGTCGTAGCCGCTTATCTGAAGTCTTCTGCCATAATATTAAGTCGATTTGTAAATAAAATTATTAAGAAACAAAGGGAATTAATTAAGAAAAGTACACGAAACCGTACCAAGCGTACGAACGATGCATTACGATACCGATTAAAAGTTTGGAAGCATGAAGGTCTTTTTACAATTTTTAATTTTATTGTTGTTTCAAGAATTAAAAATTTACTTGACTAATTTACGTAAAATAGATCAGAAATTTGTTTTCAAATTATTTCTATATCTAGAAATATAAAAGCTTTTAAAATGTCTCATAATATAATTAACATAACCTCTTTCATTTTTAATATACCAAGATTAGCGAAAATCAAGCTAAAAATTCTCCACAGTAGCCTGAGATAGACAAAGTAACCTAACCTATTCACGTAAAGAATCGTACTGTTTCCAAACTTAGTGTCGGCTCAACACTCTAGATCAAGGTCGAAGCTCTTGGAGCTAAAAAAAACCGAAGAACGATACGTCGTTCTATTTCTCGTTCTCTTTATCTCATATCAGCCTGAACAATTTGTAAATACGTTTGTAAATATACGCGCCAAAACGAGTTTGCCATTAGATTAAAAAGACGATCAGTTCCATTGTTAGGAGGTCGCACGTTTTAACTGATCACCAGCGTCGTTAGTTAGTAATCACGTGATGATGGACATTTTTCGTCGCATGACGTTCCCTATGGGCGGCCTGAACCTCGAATCAGAGATGGTGAGACAGGAGCAGATTTATTGATCCGAGTTCAACAGTTCATGAAAATCGTTTGTTTTCCAACTTCCACCCTTTCGAAGAAAACGAAAGCTTCAGAATTTGTCATCAATCTAAGGAACCTTTTTCCTGTGTCTTCTTTTGTTGCGTTTCGTTATCAGTAAAAATTGAATTTGGCGCCACATAGTTATACTTGGCACATGAGAGTTTTAAAGGCTCAATTTTTATATATAATGGATATAAGTATGTATATTGTTTTTGTTTTTTAATCACCTATATTTATTTAATTATTTATTTATTTATTTATTTATTTATTCTTGGTGTCTTTTGAGTAAATTGCTCTTCATAGATCTAGGGATTTTTTTCTAGGAATTGATTATCAGCAAAAGTAGAATTTGCTGTCATATAGTTATATTTGATTCGTGAAAGTTTTCATCTTGCTTTATGTTAATAATTTTGCTGTTTAATTGTCTGTATTTATTTATTTCTACAGATTGAAATATAGAAAGTGGAAATTCTTTGTGGATTATAGATTATTGAATTATAAATTATTAAACTGCGGACAAATTATTAATTTGTGTACTAAAGACATATCAAAATATACGAGCACGTTATTGAAAATATAGTATAATGATGGAATCTTTCTTATCATTTTCATTTAAATTCCCTATGTTGTTAAACGCACTTAACTGATTTACGTTAACGTAATTAACGATAAAATTCGTTTAAAATTCGACATACATTTATCAGATGATGTGATGATTTAAATATATTCCATTGCGTATAATCTGGCTTCTCGATAACTTCAACTTTTGATATTTCATTGATACACGATGAAATCAGGATTTCTCTCCAAAGCTACATTTCATATCGACATACATTAATTCTTTTCTCCAACTGTACTCATCGTTAAATCTAAAATTAAAAATTGTTTTCTTAATGTTATCTCTAAAATATCAAATAAGTAATGCTGTCTATAACCACAGAAACAAAAATTTAATCTATCAATCCACTAAAATTACTTAGATATTTTATCAAAAACATATTCACTAAAAAACGCTATCAAAATAAAAAAAAATATTAATAAGAAACTTCAACACAAAACGTCTAATTACTTGATAGCAAAACCAATCAAATTCTAGTAACACGCGATCCTAATAGCTGGAAACGGTAATGCGGTTTATGAATTACACCTGACTTGATATCGTGCATTAATGAAACTCTGATCCTCTACAGGATAACAGCAATTTAATTGATTCACTATCTTCGTGCACTATAAATTAATTTGTTCTAGCTATATCGATTAGACGCCATTCTAATTCATTCGTCATTCAATCGTCATTCATTCGAACAATAATTTATAATTCACAACTTAATACAGTACCAGGATGATTTTAAAAAAGAACTCCCTATTTTTATGTTAATAATCAAATATTATATGAAGGAAAGGACTCCTAATAAAATGGATCAAAACATGAATATTTTCAATGTCGTATTTTCCATCTATATATATATATATATATATATATATATATATATATATATATATATTATTATATTACGTTTCATTTTTATTTTATTCCTTTATATTATTTTTATAATTAAATATATTGTAAATGCTATGTTATTTTTATTTTTTCTGTATATATTATATATTAAATTATTTCTTTAATTGGAACAACAATTAACTCGTTGCAAGCTGTTACTCGGATTTGTAAATTCTTTTGACCGTGGCGATTAATCGTCGCGGCAAGTAAACTACCTAGAGAATGATCTAGGGACTTTTGCGGGCCGCACGTAGTCGTCCCACGCGAGAAGATGATTGATCGACGCCATGACAGTGGGTTATCGGGTAATCGTTGATCACATTCGTCTGGCCACTTCGACATGACCGTTCATTAATTCAAAGGTAACACGAGACTCTACTTATCACATAAACGTTTTAATTATGCATATCGGTCCATGATTTTGGTCCTTGGGGAGATAAAAAGCTCGAGTCGAGGTTATGTTACACCAATGTTATGCTTTCAATACAAAGCTCTCACTTCTAAAATGAGTTTGAATTGTTATTTAATTATCATGATCTAGTGGAACAATTAAGAAAAATCTGAAATTTTATGATGGTCACTCAGTCCATAACGAAAAATTAAAAAAAAAAAGAAAATTGAAAATTACGGTTACGGAAAAAACGTTTCAGTTACGAAAAAAATTTTGATAGATAAAATGGTTATATTGTTAATAAAATTATTGGTATATCAGAAAAGCTAGATGTTCATGATAATGGAAAAATGTGGGCGTTGAAGTTAAGGTTAGTACATCGAAATAGAATAAATTTTTAAGATTAGAATCCCGGTAGATTCTTGATATTGATGGAGCAATTTCTAGACGGGAAGCGTATCGTTTAAAGTGATTGAAAATAAATATTTTAGACTTTCTGGCATTTTTTATTCTTGGGATAAATTTAACTCTGCAGAGGTCCTAAAAATTCTTATTGTCTTGTGATCTTTATAAAAGATACCATCATTAAAAGCTTCTATTACAAATGCTAATCTTAATGAAAAAGATAAAACTGTTGGATATATGAAAAATATTTAATACAAGTAATGTTTAGTATACCAATCATATTTTGGAATCATATTTTACACAGAGTAAGGAAAAAATAATACGGAAAAAGAATAAAAATTAAATTAAAATGATACTTTTGTTTATTTAAAAATATTTATAAAATGTTTCATGCTTCTATTAGATCACTCGGGATCTCTGCAGACCTACTAACTGTAAGAATTTGTAATGTTCAAGAATTGGAAATTTATTATCGAAGTGACTTTAGTATCAGAAACGGAAGACTTTTATTTGGTACAGAAATCAGTCCGTTTCCTTGGCGATATTGGATTTAAATGGCAAGGGACCCTGATCGAAGGGTTGCTCGAATTCCTAAAACTAAATCCCCTTAACCTTCTGTTCGTAAAATCGCATAAAACTCCATATCCTGTTTCTGTTATTTTTAAACAAACTTTATGTCGTTTTAAAAACAATTGTCCTTTTTTTCTTAGAAAAATGTTATTCAAACAATGCAGAAAATATTTTCATTGATATTTCACCATAATCGTAAAGATATAATTGTAAAATATGATTTTAGGTTATAAAAAAAACTACAGAAAAAGATAATATTAGTTAAACAAAAGAATTAAAATAAGGTTTTTATTTCATAGTTTAGTCTGATATGAAAATTTCTCGCGTTACAATTTTTTGCCAATTGTCGATGAACGTCAACCGTTATTAGACATTTTCTTGATTTACAACCGTTCGCCATTTTTATCAGCCCATAAAGAGGCGAAATGGCGAGAAACGACTAAAATGGCAATGTTCCTTTTCTCCACATTCTTGTACCTCCAATATCAACAAGCCTTTAAAACCTTCCGTTACATTTACTTTGAATTGCTGTCATTTAACTGCAGGCGATCCACAAAAATTTAGGTTAAGTTACTTCGTTTTCGTGCCTTTCAGCTTTACGTGATAAGGCCCAACTACAGAATTTGTTCTGTGTCAGTTACTTTATTGAAAAAGAAAGAAAACTAATCACGCAGTATTACCAATCACTACGGGAAAATTCGTAACTTAGGTAAAGTGGGTAGTTTTTCAACATTCGGTCATTGGGAACATGGGGTATCGAATATTGTGGCGTGAGGTAGGGTGAAATACCGATAATCGGGTCTGACGCGCTACTGGGTGACCGATTTGGAAGGGGAAAGATGGCAATTTCCGGTGAAACAGTTTCGATGAAAGCTGTCTATAAGAAATTCTCATCGATGCCAGCCGAAAACTCCCGCTATTCTTCTCCCAAAGGACGCGAAGGGATCATGTTACTTCTATAATAATGAGAAACACCGTAGATATAACGAGTATCAGCAATATCGCTTTCTTGATTAAATCAGCGCAGCATGGTATTAAGAACGAGATGTTCGAGGGGAGAGAAAAAACGAACATAACCTCTGTACATAATTAATAAAGGATCGAGTCATGAAGGAAACCTGCGTTGTGTCGTGCTCTGCTTCTCTTTATCATAATTCTGTCGTATAATTTAAGTTTTCGGTACTGGTATTTTTTAAACATTTTGTTTTACAACATGTACCGTTGCGATATCTTTTCACGTTTTTCATATTTTTATGAAAGGATGACGGTTAGTAAGGTACAGACGTAAAATAGATTTGTGGTAGATCTAGATTAAGTTTGGATAAGATTTTGTTAACGATTTTTTAGTAGAACAGACATAAACTATTGCAAATCCGTGCGACATCTAAATTATGTTTGAGATAAGTTTGATTAATGTATTTTGAACAAAGTAGATGTAAGCTAAATCTTTGTTAAAACTAAATATTACATTTAGGTTAGGTTCAAATCAGATTTGGCTTAGATTTGAATCTAACTTGATTAACAGCCTTTGAACAGGGTGTAGGTAGGAAAATGACATTTGTACTAAATCTAGATAGGTTTGGGTTTGATTTAAGGCTCTGTTGAATCCAGATTAAATACTAATACAATTTCAATAAACCTTCTGATTTAGCTCAGATCTAAAACTAATCCAAGCCTAATCCTTTAGCTTACATTAGTCATTAAATGAATGTAGGTTAACTGGTTCATCGTAGTTGTAACATAACCTACATCTAAAATGAAGATCGACACGTCGATCTTAATTTACCTTCATAATACCTAATTTCTTCGATCGAATAATATTGCAAGGAGAGAAATACCAGTCGAGTTCCGCTCAGCTTCTTGAATTTCAAAATGAAGAACATTACAGAAGACAAATAAACGCATATCGTACGCCATATTTATTTTCCTTGAAAATTCACTAGCAACCGAACCAGATTTTTGTCTGCCGTATATTGGCACGACACACCGCGGGTAATTTGAATGGTCTGTTGAGGGAGAGAAAGTAAAGGATTCGCCATGTTAATTCACTTTGCCAAATTCGATGCTCGTACGTTACTATAGTAATCGAAAATTGTTAAAACCAGTGACTCTAATGAATATTCAAGCTAACAAAGTTTCTCGTCACAAAATCACGCAAAAATTCTCAAAAATCTATAAATATTCCACGACTATTTAATTAAATTATATAACAATAACTTATGATTGCAGATAACAAATATTACTTATCGCTTAAAAATTATCGCTTTCCAATTATATCAAACAAAATATATCAACGTGAAAATGATAAACAACAATTGCAGAAGTTTTTCAAAGCAAAATTGTAATATTCCTTAGAGTCACAAAAGACGCAAAAGAAAGCGAACGATAACCAACGATGGGAATTCAACGTGTTGCAGGTACGGAGTAACGTAAATTACAAATTATTAAACAACTTTTAAGCTACGTCACAAATGTTTCAAATTGCTGCGAGTTTCCTACGTTCCTCGAAGCTATTTCGAAGCCAGAGAAATTCCACCATTCTGGAACTTCTCTTTATTCTCCCCAGAATTAAGATTCTACTTAATCCCACTTAATTCTTTAGTCCTCGCTCGATTTTCTCTCGCAGCAAAAGTGAAACGAGAAAAAGAATAGGTTGGACTATTTGTTCATTCGTATACTGTTTTCGCAAGATTCTATGAGTTGTCGTGCTTTTTCCTTCGCAGTTGTGTCGAGCTTGTTCATCCCGATCCGACGATAGTTTGGGAAAGTTTCTCCAGCTCGAAAAACTTGGGAAACTTTTCTGGCCCCGACGGAGAAGACGTTGGAAACGCTCGAGGAACGAATTTAGTCGATAAAATCACACGTTCTATTCTCATCGTTGCACGGATCGTTTGCAAGCTTGAAAAGACGAGCTGATAAATAAGTCTATACACGCTGTGATTCATAAGTTTCTGGACATCTAGTTACTTTTCTTGATGAAATGAAATTTAATTGAAATGTTATATGAGTATGCCGAGGATTTTTATGCAAATTTACATTTTTATGAACGCAAGTAAAGCAAATGGAACTAAATTAGAGATTTGGTTCACTTACTTGTCAGACAATTTTAACTAAAGTAAACCTAGAAATTTCTTGATATAAAATTTTCTGAAAATTAAAAAAAGTAGAATTTAACAACGGAAACTGACTAAAAGTGAAATGTTGCGTTATTACGAACGAACTATAAGTGTCCAGTGACTTATGAAAGTAGTGTACATATATATAAATATAGATATATATATATATATATATATATATGTTGTTATTATTCGATTGATCATCGAGTAATTTCGAATGTATAAGTTCCATTCCTAGGGTAAAAACACTGGTTTTAAGGAGATCGATTTCATGTGACACTCCTCTTGTCTGTAACTGGACGTGCCATGGGCAAGTGTTTCAGCAAATAAATAAATAAATGAATAAATGAAATATCGAAATACGCTTCAATTTCATGTATGTTTCATTATTTAAAAAAAAATAGCTTGCATGTTTCTCTCTAGGTTAGATTTTCAAACTAGGGACTTTTAGTTGATGTAAACTAATATCACGCATCTTTTGTGTCAGAAATATATCAAAATTTTCTTTCTGGAATTATTAGTTCGTTACCATTTTTAAAGAGAATTTCTAGTGTGAATT
Source organism: Bombus hortorum (assembly GCA_905332935.1). Classification (NCBI taxonomy): domain Eukaryota; kingdom Metazoa; phylum Arthropoda; class Insecta; order Hymenoptera; family Apidae; genus Bombus; species Bombus hortorum. The sequence continues at coordinate 6,455,063 of HG995203.1, forward strand.
TTATAATATTAGATATTTTGATGTGATATCATTATTAAAATTTTGTAATATCGTCAGTAATAATTCTATATCGTAATTAATGTAATACTTGCATCCTTTAATATTCATTAACTCATATTCATCAATATTTATTAATTATTAAATATTTTCTTCCCTCCAGCTTATTTTCCGAAATTTTAATTTTATTATTACTCTGCCACTAATATCGAATGTTTCGTCTAGTAAAATAATAAAATACTTCCCCTCTACCTCCATTTTAGAAACTTCTACCTAAATTCCCTATCTTTTTCAAGCTCTAAACGAATTAATGATACATAACCTCAAAAATAACTTAGAAAATCAGAGGCGAATATTTTTCTTCTCCTTCTTCGTTCCTAAGTGTTAATTTAAGTATTAAATATTAATTATTAATCTCATTCAGTTTCCCTTGAATCCTAAACAACATTAAGCCTCAAATCTAATGGCAATAGCAACCAACACGCGAATTATCTGTATATCCTGATTAATATCGCGTTTAGCTTATCGACGCGCATCATGTCACCATTACAGGTCGCATTAAAATTGATTATGCAAACTGGGGATGTGTTTCCCCGGACGATTCAATAAACAGGAGGATCTACACGTTATTACTACGACAGGAGACTGGCTACAGAGGATGTTTTACAGTCGTCCACTTTGATGATCATCGACATTCGACCGATTGATTGGTTAATCGGACAAATTTGTCGATAAGGTTAGCTAATTGCGGCAAGATTGACGCTTTCGTTAGTCAATATTAGTGTAATCATCAAATTACAAATTTTCAATGGTGCATGAAGGATAATTATACTTACAGCGAGGTGTAGAAATCTTTTATAAAGTCAATTTTTTAGGTTATGTTCAGAGAATTGTATATTAAAAAATTTTAATTAGCATTGTGTATTTCATTATACAGTCACGAAAGTTCAAATGTTTGACTATTTAAAAGATAATTATACGTGTTATGTAACAATTTCGTAACAATTATAAGATAGGTTTTCTAGGTTATGGTCAGAAAATTGTATCATAAAAGATTTTAATCAATATTATGTACTTTATTTATACAGTCACCAAAATTCAAGTTTATACTGTATTTGGAAGGTAATTAAACAAGATGTGCAATAATTTTCGAAATATCTTTCTAGATTATAATTCAGAAAACGACATTTGAGAGAATTTGATGTTTCCACTTTCTACTCTTCAACCACAAGACATGGAAGTTATTTGCAACAAAACAATTATAAATTAATCGAAGAATATAATAATTCGTCTAATGTGTATTACCAAAATTTACTAGATTCATCTTAATCAAAGTTACTATGTAGGCACAACTGCTTTATCTGTAGACAAGCAATAAGACAGCCAGAGGAGAGTATATGTTGAGTTTATACACATAGAGAGATAGCAATTAGCGTTTCCAATATGGTGCTCCTCCATCTCACCTCAATAACAATGCGTTGGATCGATCGGTGGTTATACGAATTCGAACGCGCGACGAAATTAATGATAATTAATGCTCGAGGAATTTCAGTAGCGCGACGAGTTTCTCATTAAGCACTTACCACAGAAATAATATACAAAAATTGTATTATACAATATTGTTACAGTATTCACTTTTCAAATCTGCAAACCTTACAATCTGCTAGTTTCGTAATCTTCGAATCACCAAATCTCTGAGAATCCAAATTTATAAATCTCTAAATATAAATATAAATTACCACATATCCAAGTCTCTGAGTCTTGCAGCCAGCCAATTTTCAATTCTTTAAATCTTCAAGTTTCTATATTTTGAAACTTCCGAATTTCGAACCATTTAGCATTTACATCGCGTTTCAGATTATCTTATTTTCCCATAAGAAATCTCTATTTTCTTTCTCGCGCCAGGAATTTCACTGTCGCGTCGCGTGCACACGAGGTTAAGTGGTAGCAGCCCGTTATGGTCAGACGTATCGGACAACTAATACGATAGGGAGGTACCGCGCTCGCTTAAAACTTTCCTTTGCTTTAAAAATTGAAGCGAGCACGAGCTGCTCAGATCGATAAGAAGTCTAAGAACCTTTTCAGAATTCACAAACTTTTCAATTATGCAACCTTGTCCCAACCATTCTACGAATTTAAGAAACCTACGTATACACGGTGTTCCGATAATCATAATATAATCGACAAGATGTTAATTCTACGTGAAGAAATAAATCAAAATTGTGGAATGAAATATTTTCATACGGTGCTTCGTCTTTGATAAAATCGAATTTCAAAATTTATTTTCCATATGCAAGCTTGGCTAATTAACGATTGGGTACGAGTGAGACAATCAGTAAGAAGTTGTTCTACGTGTGAAAATAAATCAAAAACGTAGCATAACGTTTTCCCGTTTAAGGCCTTGTTCTGAAAAAAAAAGAAAAAAGATTGAGTTTAATGGTATTTTTCCAAATCTGATTTTTTCGAAAACTAAGCATCTATCGAAAAAAAATGTTATTCCAAATTTTCGGCTAACCTAACCCCACGTAGAATAACCCCTCGTCGATTATTCGCTCCTAATTAACGCCAGGATTGACCAAATTGAAGTATATCTAACAAGTTTTAAAATTCGATTTTCTCAAAAACAAGAAAAAATTCTTCACAAGAGAAAATTGTATTCTACGCTTCCTATTTATTTTCTTGCGTAGATTCATTCCCTTGTCGATTATACCGAAATAACGAAGACACCCTGTATATAAGATATACGTTGTCACTGTCAGACGCAACTGACGGAATCTTCTCGAGGAAGGTGGTAGTCTTGAAATTTTACGACACGCCGCAAATCTTAATGCTTCGTTCCAAAATACGAGCGAAGCTATGTGTTATTCCTACGATTATACAGCGAGCATCTTCGTCACGTTCCCACAAGCCTGAAAAGCGTGTCGTACACGAAGAACCCGTAGTTTACGACGCGGAAGAGGATAAAGATGCTTTTAAACCGGTTCTTAGTGTAAAATCAATACGCCAAGGGGGAATCGGTCACGCCTCCAACTGGTTCGAGGCACGTATCGACGCTTTTTGTCGGATCGCACCCCTCTGCACGATTGTGTTCATTCTAGCTAACCGAGCAATACCACTATTCGCGAAGAGTTTGTAAAGGGAAATTAATCTTCGTTCGCCGGAATTTCGTATTGAACCATGAGACATTCATCGACGGATGTGTTGGAATAATATACTTCGAGAAATTGGAAAGATAGTTAAGATCGCGAAATTGAATGTTTGGAGGTTATGTTCATAATCGTGAAGGTTACTTTCATCTTTAAATTTGGAATTTTTTTATAAATTTTTAAGGCTTGCAATCTACCGGTTCTCGATTCCTCGGATCTTCTTTTCCAAGTCTTCAAGGTCTTCCAAATTTTTAATTCTAAATTTTTTAAGTAATAAATAATTTTTTAAATTTTGAAAATTGCAGGTTTCCATACCGCTCAATTTTCCAATCTTCTGATTTTCATATCGTTGAATTTTGCAATCTGCTGATTTTCTGATATTTAAATTTCCAAACTTCGAAATTGTCGAACCAGACGTTCCCAAACCCAATAAAGCTTAGTCAAACCTCAGCCTATATCTTCCTTCCAATCAAATAAAACGCTCTATCTCGTAAATCAATGAACCGCGACATTTTACCGAGAGCGTCGTACGAAAATCTATACTCAATGTACCGGATCGACGTACATCCCCTTTAGTCGACTCCCTGCATCAAAAGGCACTTCAGAGATGGTCCTTTCTTCACGGCTAGAAACATGCATCCACGACTAATGTATACTATTATCGAAATTTGTTCACATTTATAAAGTGTTTACCCTCTTTCCATGTTCCCAGAGGGACGATTCAGCTTGTGAAGCCTCATAGTTTTCAACTAAAGCTTCTACCGATTCCTGGATAGATAAATAAAGGATGTGGACGAATTTATTGGTGGTTTGATACTTGCATATGAAGGTAGGAAAGAGGAGAGAGCCATAAAACAGATTAAAAGTTTAGAATTAAAAAGTCCCTAGAAAATGTTCACTTTCACTGGAGTGAATAGATGAAAATATGTGACATCTTGATACTTATATACACTGTTGAGCTGTAGATGTTGGGAAAAATGATGGAAAAAGAAAGAGACGAGTGTTTCTGCTACGACCAGCTAGGATCTCATAGGGGATTCATAGAATTGCTAGGGTCCTACTAGGAGACTCATAGGATCTGTTAGGGACCTGCATGGAGATTCGTGGGATTTGTTAGAGACTTGCTAAGCAACTCGTAGGGTCTACTAACGGTCTGCTAAATGCCTGCTAGCGGCCTGCTGAGAACTTGCTAGGGGGGCTGTTGGAAACTTGCTAGGCGTTAGCTGGGGACCTGCTAGGGACCTACTAAGAACCTGCTAGGGACCTGCTAGGGGATTTATCAGTAAAGTAACACAGCAGGCCCATACTTTAGACGCGGGAATAGAACAGATCGTGTTGAAAATCGTATTTATTGGAACAGCTACTCGGAATGCTGGCCTGCGAGAAAGCGGGGGTATTGCACAATATAATAAAGAGTGAAATTGAGCCAAAACATTGACTTTTTGTGGAAAATGGTTATTGTATATATCTCAATGGAGAAGGAGGTGAACTTGTCACATACATTAATTTATACTTATTTTGCAGTAATAAAGATGTACAAATTTTAGTAGTTGGTAGTGGGTGATAGTGATTGGTAATAATAGATGACGGTATATGGTAGTAGATGGTGATGGGTGAATATTGAATATCGCGTTAAATGCGAAAGATCCGTGAGGAGTAAAGCCTAATACCTGTAAGAATTAATTGGAGAGTAGTTTTAACACGTTTGAAAGAGGTGCATCAGGATCACATTCGATCTGGTTCGGCGAAATAAATGATGATGCGTCAGCCGGGCTACGAAAAGCGTTTTAGTGGACGCACGATCAGCGATAGACGTTCTTCTGAATCAGACGATTGCTCGTTAATCAATCTGTCATTCAGGCCCACAGATATTTCCCTCTCTTTATCCAATGAATAACGCCTACACAAACGTGTTTTGTGTTCAGTCTTCGGACAAATTTTAATGCGTCGTGTATCGAAATATAAATCGAAAAAATAGAATTTCATCGAAGTTTTTATAACCTATAACGAAGATAGCGCTGAGTATCCGATTGAAACCAGCCCGGTTTTGAAATAAGAGGTAGTACATAAAAAGAAGCGATTCTCTCAACGAAGAGAAAAGATTCGAAATGATTGAAGATCGGAGAGAACTTCGAAGCACGGTTAAATTAATTGATTTCGCGTGACGTATAAATTTTCACAGAAATTTTAGGGCCATTTTTATGTCTTTTAATGAAAAATTATGTTTCGTATATATAATTCAATGTACTTTTACTTTTATTTTTTTTCTTTTTTTTTAATTAAACAGTACGTTATAGAATCCTATAAATGTTCCAAAACCATGGATGATCTTGAATATTCTTCTCTAATGGCTACCAGAAATAATTTAGCTCTGTTTTCATCAAATTTTCCCTAATTATTGTTATCGCATAAAAATAACAAACTATAATCCTTCAAACTATAACAAAATTCAAAGTAAAATTCTAAATCCTCGACCAACCTGATGCACTACTCGACATTACAAATTTTTCCAAATAGACATAAAAGGTTGATTTCAAAATTCGTTCACGGTTCTCTTAAATCCTAAAACCTAAATTCTTGAACAACCAGTCCGATATAACTCTGCAATATAAATGAACACATAATTAATTAATAAATTGTTAACGATAAACAGGGACCAATGGATAGTTTTCCGGCAGATTAACTGAAACACCGAGTTAATCAAAGGACTGACAGACGGATGGTATCCCATCGAGAGAGTGTTATAATAATTTCAACCGCATCGTTGTAGGTTGAAACAGGCGAACGGATGAGCTGTCGGAATTGTAGAGCTGGATTTACATACGAAACTACGAATGCAGAAACGTGGAGGGTTAAAGGGATCACGCTCTTGCGCGCGTAGCAGAGCGTATGAATTTTTCATCGCGTTTCTTTCTATTGTCTTTGAACAACGTCAGCGGTTGCGGCTTGAATGGAATAGAAAACAATATATGTCGATTTATTAACTTCATATTGCGTTGACAATTCTAAAAGGCACTCGATTTTTGGGCTACAGCACTTTGATCGAAACGACAATAAATTCTCCAACCAATAAAATTTCACTAATTTCTCTAATTTTCTGTGACTAATAACTTGGTCTCTATTTGCTATTAATCATTCAATTTTATGGTAACGAACAGGTTCGTCGTTTTATATTCATTCATACACAATTTATTATTTTTGAGATGTCGTATTTTTGTTTCAAAGGAAGAATAATGATACTTTGTGAGATATATAAAATGTTAAATTTAGAAAATTAAAAAAATATCGAGTTTAAAATATTTGTTATTAAGTCTGTATTTAAATTTCTTTAGGATAGATTACGAGATGAAATGACTAATAGAAAATTATAACTGTTGGAAATACGTCAAAAATATTTCGTAAAAGATAGGAAAAGAAACGGCAAAATTGTCGAGACGTCGCTTACAACAAATGAAAATTCCTGTATATGCTCTTTAACTACGAGAAATGAGCTGAAGTATACTATACCGATGAGGTAAACTATTATATATTACACGCATACGACAAACCCTAACGTTATAACTTAGCAAACAGGCACCACAATACCTTGAAACAATACGAGACACCCTGTATATGCTGCAATTCTTCACCTACGAAAGCTGAGCTGAGCTTGTAATATAAAACTCCAGCATTATACTGTAACAAATAGACTTCACCTTAAAATACAGTATCTCAACTGTGAAATAAAATTTGTATTTTACCCAAGTTCCCACACAGTCTTGGAAAACATATGAAACCGCATAAAATGAAAAATGAAATAGAATCAAATAAAATAAAATTCGCGTCTTTTTGACATTTACGAAATCATGACAAAGACGCTGATATAATCAAACTACAAAATCTGAAACATCCTGTATATAACTAACTCGCGTTAGAACCTACTACCAATCGTCCAAGTATTATAAATCGTCCAAAAGTCATACGTTTTCCCCTATTCGACCACCAGGAAAAAGAAAAAATCCCCAGCTTTTACGAGCACGTCGAGGTCGAATCAAATTAATTCCCGGTTGTTAAAGGACCACTCGGTCGGTCTTGTCGGCGCGTTGCCAACTTGTCCGCGCGAAATTCCCCCGGGTTTCAGTTTGGAAGTCGCATTAAAACGATTCCGTTCGACTTGATCGTATACTTGTTCGCGAACCGTGTCCTTTAATTTGACCGACTGGTCGCAGCAACAAATTACCGGAAACCGGCCTCGATCGATCGACGTGTGCCGAACGTGTCGAAGCAAACAGAGCGATTTGTTTTTCTTGCGCGGCGTAATTGAAAGCCATCTAACGGCGAACGCCTCGAACCACTGGACACGTAAGTTTCACGGGGATGGTTCGTTTGCTCGAGAACCTCGATTTACGGACGGTGAAACAGTTCTCTATTGGTGATTTGTCTTGCTGGAACGTGACTCGATTCCAGTTTCAGTATCCGGTAAGAAAAGTGAGCTCAAGTGCCATTACGGTTGCCTTGTTCCAACATAATTTGAATTGAACTCTGTGTAGCCAGGCTAATCGAGAGCTCGTGAATTTTTATTTTTCCTGATGAACCTTTTAAACGTTGGAATTGGTTGTACAATATAGTAAAGACTTCAACGAGTGTCCCGAGAATTTTCTCGGATTTTTCGAAAGCCAACGACAGCGAATAAAATTAGACACGTGTGTGTGCTTGCTCGTGCAGCATCTAATATGGCGGCTTTAATGGCGGTAAAATTAGGAAAAAAACTTCGTGGTGGATAGTGTTTTTGAATAGAGATTATCAAGCAAATAATGTGTGAAATTCATCGATATCGATATAGAGAAGAGAAAAGTGGATAGAAGCGCCATTACGATATTCTCACAGTCCGATTTGAATTTTCGCGCGGTTTTTATTGGAGGTTATGGCAATGAAAGGAAATTTCGTGATAGAGGATGAGCTTGAACAGACGTCACAAAGCAAATAGGACTGAAAATTTATCAAACTGGATATTTTAAGTGTTAATTGATATTTAAAAATTAAAAGGATATTTATATTTATATTAAAATTGGATGAATTTTATCACACGCGTATATTTCGTGCTAAATTCTTCCTAAGATACATCTATTAAAATATGTAACTTTCTCAATGAATTTCGTTGTCGTACAGAGATAAAAATTTGTTTTCGTTTAACCTTTTGCTATGAGATAAAAGATTCGACTTTCTAGGAATCTAATAATTCACTGTCTGTTTGGCAACAGTTAGAAAGGTAATTTACACCAAAAATTTAATGATTTGGTGGTTCGTGTAAAGAGCGGCCGTTAATTACTCTCGCTAATTGGAAATGTAACGAAAGGATGACACACTGGGTGAAATCCTGTTTCAATTTCCTGATTCATTATTTACCCACTCATTAATCGTTACTTATCGGTGACAGGGCAACGTAATTATTGTTTATACAACTACGGAGAACCGCAACGCCTATTCATCTATCTGGACAGTAACTTTAATTCTAGATGAAATAAATTCGGTTACCTGGCACCAAGTGCTTGAGAATTGCTTATTATCCTAGCATTAATCACCGTTAATCGTATGCGTTCGCCATTTTAGCCTGTCGTTCGATTATTTGTGCGTTCACATACGGAAATACAGTGGCTGGCTCTGTGGTAGTTTGCAGAGAAGCGATCGGTTTATTCGGTACTTGAAGCACTCTCGTGGTTAATTTAGTGGAACTTCGTTTGGCAGCATTTTCACGCGAAACACCGATCAAATTATCAGCGTTATGAACCTTTAGTACCTGCACTCCTATTGAAATGTACCTGCCTGATGGCTTTTCACGCGCGTACGGGGATGAAACGGGATGAAGGGAAGTAGAATCGGGTCGTTAACGAATCTGCTAAGTTTATGGATGTCTCGCGATAATTTAGACCACGTATTCACTTTCTGATCTTTGAACTTGCAAACTCCCAAATTTCTTAGTTTCCAATGTGATGGAGGATGATAGTGGGTGGAATGAGAATTTTACTCTGGCGATTCTAATGCAAATTTGCATTAAGCTCGAGGATAAACAAACGCTTGAGAAACCACGGGGAAGCTTATTAGGCAACTTCCAGACAAACTGCATTCTCCGGTTTGCTTCCTAATTAGCCGTTCTTCGTTCAATTATCTCTTTTAATTAGCCAAATCCGCGTGAAAAGCTAGAAGAGTACAGGGAGAAAAAACAAAAGGCGAAAAACAAAAAGAAGAAGGGAAAGGGAAGGTTTACTAGGTGGAAGTAGGCGAGGTTGTTCAAAGGCGACGTTGCAAGTAGAAAAGACCACAACCAGTCAGACACAATCGACACTTATATCCAGGGACATTTCTCCCCAGCGATTTCATCCAGGCGTTTAGTAGTGGACGATTTGTGTTTATGGGAGCCGTGGGAACTGGCCAAGAAGGAAGGAAATGGCGCGGATGGTTCACTGATCCTTCTACAACTGCGATCCCCGAATTATGGCAACGGGAAATGAGGCATGAAATAGTTCCAACCGCGTTTTTCCCGCGAAATTTCCTCCTCCTACTCGTGTACTTTGTCCGTTTCTTAAGGCACACTGAATTATTCTGCGATTATTATCTGAGAAAACACTTGATACTTGGTATTGTATACCTTCGGGGTTTGGAAGTAGTTTGTAATAGTTTGGAGAATAGTTTGGTAATAGTTCAATCTCGGTTATTGAGACACAATTTATTCGGGGATTTTTTTTTTTCTTCTTTTTGAAGGGAAATGTACCGTGTAATGGAGATAAATGATTCTATGATTTGGATTATACGATTTAGAGGGGCGCGATATTTTTTATAAATTAATTTAACTGGTATGACCACCTCAAACCATCTGATACAACGTCAAACATTCCGATTCGATTAAATCTAACACCAGTGATTATAACGTTTGTCGAAGACACCAAATCTCGCCCTAAACAATCCTTTTGAAGTGCAAACCAAAACTGACACACGCTCAAACTACACGACACACGCTCAAACCACACGACACAAGCTCAACCTACACGACATACGCTGCAACTACACTAAACACGCTCGGACTACACGACACATGCTCAGACTACACGATACAGCATCAAACTACATGACACACGCTCAAACTACACGACACACGCTCAAACTACACGATACAGCATCAAACATTCTACCTTAGTCAGAGCGACTGTTTTGATGGATAAAATCAAAACCAACATTCCTCTTTCTGTCTCTCCCGTTCAAGGCCTTTTCGACAAATCAAAACTGTCACGCTTTCAAGGCACACGATACATCGTCAAACCATCCAGGTCAGTAAAAGCTGACGCGAGTGGTCGATAAAACCAAACCCAATTGTTTACTGCCGCATCGCCCCTTCAACGTCCTTTTCAACCCTCTATCGAAAATTTCGTGGCCAATACACCCCTAAATCGACAACACCCCATTCACCACGAAAATTCACACCGGGAAATCCTTACGTAACCCACGAAACCGATACGTGAGATTTCGACGATTTACAACCATTCGCTCGAATTCTCGGATAACAAGCGGTTCACGTGACCACAGTACGAATTCCTCTGAACTGTGAAGTATTCAGTACGGAGGGGCTGCGGCGAAGTGGATAAAGCGGTGGCGAAGCGGAAATCCTTCTGGGACCGATCGTACAGATACGATGTAGCGTGAAATGTTTATTGGCCAGCCAGGTGGACTGAGTGTCGCGTCGGTCAGCATTTGCTTTGTCTGCTCGATATCTGCTCGATAATAAAGGCCAGCCCCGGGACCAATTGAATTGTTTAACGTGATCGGTTGTATGGCGGCATTTTCACCCGTCGCCTGTCCCCCAGGGAATCACCTTGTTAAGAAGCCACCATGAATATTCTAATCGCTGCTGCTTTGTATTTTAGCTTGTTGCGGTCGACAAGCCTAATTGGTTTCGAGCGGTTGCTCGGTGTTTGCAATTTCCGGATACTGGTTGACAGTGTTTAGTGTTCGGCTCGGCTGCCATATTGTGTAGTCTATGTTGACATGTGTTACATTTTAATAGATTCGGCTGGCTCGCATTATGTTGGAACAAGGTCAGATAGGTTCACACATATTGGTAGAAAATTAAGATGTGTCAGACTAGAACGCCATACGAGGCTAAATCTTAGTAGATGGCGTTGCAGTGAGTTGCATTATGTTGAAGCAAAGTCAGATCGGTTACAGCGTGTTGACCTTTGTAGATTGTCGCACTGAGTTGAAGTGTATTGCAATAAGTTGGAAGAAGTTTGAATGGATTGGACTGCGGTGGAATATGTTGCAATAAATTGAAACGTGTTAAACTGTCTGGGCATATGTTGGACTGTGTTTGAACGCGTTTAATTACCGGCTGTTATGTTGGAATAAATTTGTTTACTGGTATTGCAATATTAATCTATATTTGTTAAGTAAATTAAGCGGCTGATATGTTTTGTGATTGGGTTAGCATGTTCAAATATAAGTATAATCAAACAATCTTTGAGATACATTCGAGTGTATTGAAATATGTTGGACTGTGTTTGAATAAACTGAAGTACATTGGATTATACTGACTGTGTTAAAGTATTTTGAAGTATTCCAAAACATGTTAAATTCTTAAATTAAATTCAAATCTCAGATGCTGCTTAACAATCTAAACAATATGATTAACACAATACTACGTTTATTTGTCGTCATCATATTGGAAATATTTTACGTCTGATTGTATATATGTCAGAGATGAAAGGACACCGGGCCATCCCTTTGGAATTCCTTGGAAAATTCCCAATACTTAAATCTTCATAAATTAACCCGATTATAATTGTCCGAGATTTGCTATAATGAGCTTGGGCTCGAGGCGACAACTAGTCGAATTGGCTTAAGTTTAGATTAAGATATTACAGTTGCACTGTAAGAACAGCTTTCGAGGAGCCGATCGATGAAATATTCCAGCGCAAATCTAAGAACACGATCATAAGCGATCGTTTCATCTAACTTCGATGCACGTAGCTTGCAGTTCAAGCGCAAAATTAGCATCGGCTGTAAGCTATTGGTCCGTGACATGACTGTTCGACTCCATTACTTTCCTCGTCGTCCCGCATAGATCTCTGATGAAATCCTGCCACTTTGATGCTCCGTCAACGCTCTTAAATCTCAGAAGCTCGTTCAAACTCCCTTCACATACTCGAAAGAAGTCCAACATGAAACGAGAATTTCGCTTAAAATTTCAATAAAATTGTTACCAAAAGAAGAAACTTCGCTACGATTTCTCATAACTTTCCGTAAATCAGTATGTTAGCGAAATAATTTCGTTTTAAGTTCGAAACAATAGAAAAGAGAAAATAAATGAAACGTAAAGCAATTTGCTTTGGAACATATCGAACGTTGCGATAGTTTCAGTCGGGATATTCGCATAAATTATAATCGATGATTACCATGCCAGGACAATTCCGAATTTCTGGTCAACCATATTCTTAGTTGGCTCAACATACACGAAATTCAGGAGGGTGGAAACAATTTGCAGAATTTCCGGAATCTCGGTGAACTCGCGTCACCTCGTCGATTTTACTCGACAAAAGAAACATCTCCTTCATATTAATCTCCACTGAACAGTCCATTAACCAAGCACATTCAGAAACGACTAAAATATTAAAATCATAAAATTAATTTATTATAAAGTGCCAGCTAATTATCCAATTTGTCTTTGAATCTCCACAAATCCATCATCAACAAATGTACTTATATCAATTATTACGTTTCGGATTTTAGTTGCTAAATTTTCAAAATTTGTTGCGTTTAAAATAATCCCAAATTTAAATAAATAACATTCCTTTCGTAAGAAAATTCCTCGCGATGTTAATGTTCAATTTCCATGAGAATTTGTACATCTGATCTTTAACGTGTCTGGCCACGTTACACATCTGTCTTATTCCACTAGTTTCACTTATTCTACTAAATCACTGTTAGACATCAAATTCGTTATGATTTTTAATTTGATCAATTTTTATGATTAAAAGAAATTAATTGTAAAACATTGTCAACATTGGGTTTGATATATGGGTGATATTAATAATTTACAAATAGAAATTTTGGTCAGAAGTGGTCAATCATTCAATTAAAAATATCGATCGTCAATCGAATATCGTTAATTAGAATATTAATATGGGTGTGCAATGACTTTTGAATTTAACAAAATTTGTAACATTTTAATTTTTTAATTATTAATTAGGTCAAGTAACTCTCGACGTATATCGTTTTAAATTTGCCGCACTTTTTCCAGAATGGAAAAGAGGCGAAAATTAATGGTTCGGTTAGGTGAGTCGTATTTTCCGACCAATGGGATAAATGGAGCGTAAATTTTGCCAGGAAAACACTTAATTATCGAGCTCCTTAATCCATCGAACTGCACAACAGGCGGACACGTAGCTTAATTGTTGGAAACCAGACTTAATACCAGGATTACGTGGCTCGAAGGTAACACGTGAATCTGGAAATCGGTTTGGATATTATAAGCCGTACGATTCCGTCTTGGATAGTCTTCGGTAACGCTTTCCAGTGGTATAGAGTTCCATGACCTTGCCACTTCCGGATTATCCATGGATTTGTGAGGCGTACCGTATTGAACTTGCCATGTTTCCTCCAGAATAAACCTCTGAAAGTCAAAAAGTTTCACTGTGGTAGACCAGAACTTAACCTTTATAATTTTAACTTGTGAATAAATTGTCGTTTCGTATAGAAGATGATTATAAAGTGTCGATTCATTTCTAATAACTATTTTTCTCAAAAGTGGATCGAAATGTTTTAATCACCCTGTATATTATCGTAACAGTAGTGGTACTTAACCTCAACTCGCCCAATTACTAACCAAACTTCGGTTTCTATAATGAAACCTCAAAAATAAACATTTATACCTAGTCTAATTGAAATAATTGGAACTTACTTCGATCTCAATCCTAACCTCTGTAAAACAACAATTCCAAAAAACAAAAGACAATTCCAATCCGAGCCACCAGGAAAGATTCTTTCCTTTTCTTAACCTTTTCCTTAACCTCTTTCCTAACCTTTTCCTTAACCTCTTTCATAACTTTTTTCCTAACCTTTTTCCTAACCTATTTCTGACTTTCCTAACCAGTTGTCGCAATGGACAAACAAAATGTGAACAAACCAAATAAAGAAACAATAAAGGGACAGTTTAAGGGTGCAAAGTATAGTTACGAGACATCATTTACACGACTCGACCAATTCCATTTTCTTGATATGATCGAAAACAAGGATATTCTTAAGCACTCGACGAATCGGTAAGCCACTTTGCTCCGCACTCGAAACTTTCCTCCAATCTTGTCAACCATCCTAAATTCGTTGAGTAGAGGTTAGGATAGTTGGTAGCTTGGGCCCGGAAACGCAATATGAGGACGAATAATCCAGAGATTGGTGTTCATAAGACGCAACAGCCGGATCTAATCGGATTTCTCCTCATTTCCATGCAGCAGACGATATTGTTCGCGATTCCATGTGCACCAGACGGCAGATATTGCGCATGCATTCGTGCAGGTTGCAGCCACGCGTGAATACGTCCCCGTCGAGGAGGATTCGGGATCGTGTTCGATCCATTTCAGCTGTCTTCCGCTACGACTCTCGAAACCACGACGCGTGTTTATTTCATTTCTCGAAGAGAGGAGAATGGTCCTCTGTAACTGTTTATCTTCTAGGGCCATTGATAATTTCTTTTTTTCTTTTTTTATTTTGGGGTTACTTCTTATCATTTAGGGTTATTAATAACTTCACCTTTTAGAGTTACTTGTTTTTTCTTTTAAGGTTATTGATCTCTTTCTAGAATTGTTTCTAATAATTCCTTATTTTAACATAATTTCTCCCTTTCTTAAGTTCGAAAAATAATCTAGCAACCAATTATTGCAATCTATATACAGGTCTTTAAATTCTGAAGGTTTAGGTTAGGTTCGTATAAAAGGATCTTACTATTGAAAATAGGTTAAAGTAACTTTGAATCGCGGCACTCTTTAAACGACAGTTATAATTATCATTATATTACTTATCTTATCATTTTCGTCAGAAAAATATCACTTACTGCGCATGATGCCTTTGTTTCGGTAGAAAAATTAGCGACTTTAAGGTTAGGATCGGTAGTGTTAATCCAGATAGTGGGTATCAGCTGTGTAAATTGATACGTGTTGCATTAATCCGAGATTTCAGACACTATAGGATTCGTGAGGTCTTAAAGTGTATGTTATCGAGAATATAGAATCTATCCTTAACCACTTGTTGTTCGTAGAAACCTAACCTATATGGTCTAAATTCAAAGCTGTAGAATTTTCGTGAATTCCTTCAGCTTTTGGCACCACTTCGTTCAAAATCATGCATATTCAGCGTTGATCCTTGAGCCTAGGTTTTGAACAATCGCTCATTTGAATATTAGTATGACGCATTATGTGAGATCTATTTGTGTTTTCTGAAGAATCTTGTAAGAAACTTAACCTAACCTTTACCTAACCTAACTCTACCTTTAAATAGTCTTTGCTGCACTTAGAACTTGACTCCGATGTGGAGTGACCATTTTATGACAAAAATGTATTCCAATTAATGAGTGTATCCATCAATTGTACTATAGTTTCTCGGAATCATTGATATCTATGAGGTGGAGAGACTTCCTTGAAGAACGAGCGAAGTTATTTGGCCGACTTCTCATGGGAGTCGACCTGTGAACGCCGATCGAAACTGATGAGACTTTCGTAGACACCGGTGCGAGTTGTTGAAGCGAGTTTCCAACTAGTTTTCCATCATGTTCGAGTGATTGACGGTTGTGCTTAATGTTTCACTCTATGGAAGTAAGTAATCTACGAGATAAAGAATTTGCTGTAAGTTTTGTCGTAAGCTTATGCGAGATGCTGGATAATGGATAGGCTGTTGGCTAGTGATATATAATAGCGGAGAAAGGAAAGTTTAAGAGATAGATGGTACGAAGACGTACCATAATTTTACAAAATCGAATTATACTTAACAAGAGTAATAAACGAATGTAACATTTACCTGAGAACAGGCTACCAATATAGTTGGACCAATGTAGTTCAGACACTCGTACAGCATCGATTTTTAATTTTTCTTTGTCCATCACTGTAGTTATTATAAAGACCAAGTGTCCTTGTAATATTAAATAATTTTATGAGCTGAATAGTGATCTTTTTATTAGCTGATTTTGTGAGCTGTTAGAGACAATGAGAGAAAGTGGGTTGTTTCAGGATTGCGATCAGATCCCTGAGATCAGAATTACGATTGACAGTCCAGGGTCTAGGATCCAGAATTTGGGATCTAGGGTTCAAGATCAAGTATCCAAAATGTGGCAATTAAATCTTGAAAATTTTAGAAACCACTCTGGATATAACAAGTGGAGAGGATTCTCTGAAAGAGAAAGCAATAAGAGTCCAATTAGGTCAATCTTTACACTTGGCGTTTGTCATAGACTAATGAATCCTGAGAGGCTGTGGACCTACAAAGTTCAACAACTGTACGAAAGTTCTACAGGTTCTACGATCGATAAATGGTTCAGATAAATAATTCTATTCCTAACACACAGATTCTTCAATTACAATTTTCACATACTGGATTGCAATTTTGTCAATACCACCTAATGAGAAAATTCCCAATCTAAAAGTTTCATTCCAAAACCCAATAGTTTCATCTCAACACTACTTCACTGTGTAATTTTGTACATTTCGATTGAAATACAGTATCTCTGTATATCAAGCAAGAAGTAACTGGTTCGATCTAATTTTCCTAGTCTCTTGCAATTTATAGTCGAAACGTGTGAAAATTTTACAAAGAGATGTAAAAGATCATCCATATGAACCGTGAGTCTTAACGATCGCTATAAATATCACGAGCCACAAACTGGCCTCCAGGTGGCCAGATCTGTGTTGTAACTATTTTCAGAACGACTGTAAAATATCGTGGGTCGTAAATTTGAAACGACAGGTTGGCCAACGTTTTGTTCCTCTCCCACGGCAGACTAGAGATCAAATTTTTCCCCTGACCAAATGTCGATTCCATGTTCGCGAGATTTGTGAATCTGAATGAATAGACGCAATCGATGTACGCAACACAGCACAGAGAAAAATCGCGGATCTCTCGTTTCTATCTACCTTCTCTTCCCTCTCTTTTATTTTATTTTTTAATCGCTTGAATTTTCCACTTTTATTTCCACATGATTTAAGGGATGATCAAAGATAAAGCTTATCTCTTGCTTCGTGACCGAATAGATCAGCAAGAACGATTTTTCAGCCATTTCCTGAAGGGATACCATTCTCTTATTTTTCTTCTCTTTCTTTTTTCCTTTTATTTTTCGAAAATAAGAGGAATGGTGTTACGGCGAGATTGATGTCCGAGTTTGTTACGGCAGAGTTTTAATATTCTGCACTTCGTTATTGCCCGCTGACGGTTGAATTTCAAACAAGCCACGAGGAAACTTAATGTATTCCTTTGTTTTTCCGTTTCCATAAGCGGGCACAAGTTTCTACGTAAGTTTCGATTAATATTCGCCGCAACTCGCAATGCTAAATTTTCTAGATTTTGATAAATACCGATGCTTCATGACCGTGGCAAGGCAGATTTATTTCAAAGTTTATTAATGATTTTGCAACTAAGGAATGCGGATTTTGTCATCAGTTGGTACTGACAAAACCCGCACTCAGTTGCCAGATCATATGGCAACCGACATAGTTGCCAGCTCGAGCGGCCGCACCAACATAGTTGCCAGCTTGAGCTGCTGCACCAACATAGTTGCCAGCTTGAGCTGCTGCACCAACATAGTTGCCAGCTTGAGCTGCTGCACCGACATAGTTGCCAGCTCGAGCGGCCGCACCAACATAGTTGCCAGCTTGAGCTGCTGCACCAACATAGTTGCCAGCTTGAGCTGCTGCACCGACATAGTTGCCAGTTTGAGCTACTGCACCGACATAGTTGCCAGTTTGAGCTACTGCACCGACATAGTTGTCAGTTTGAGCTGCTGCACCGACTTAGTTGCCAGCCCAAAAATTCGTATTTTCATGAACTTTGCCAAATGGATGAAAAATTAGTTCCTAAACAGATATTCCTCTCGTCTAGCAAATGCTCGACGAATATACTCGACGTATTGCGAATCTTCGTACGTCTTTATGTATTTTATGTACATTTTAAAGAAGCAGAAGGCTGGCAAAGAGCAGCAGAGCCATAAAGGAAATGGAAATCTCGGAAACGTGAAATTACGGAATTGAAAAACTTTTACAATTGGAAAATTGAAGACTCTGAAAGCGTGTAAATTTCGAAACTGGTGGCAGTTCTCAAACTAATTTGAGAATTTGAAATTCTGCGCATGTTGAAATTCTCAGTCGTTGAATGTTTGAGATTCTGAGAAGTTTAATTTCCAAAGCCGAAATATTCAGGCCGAAATTTGGCGATTTGGAAGCGTAATACAAATTTGAAAATTGTTGAATCTCAAAATTAACAAATTTTTCATTCCACGGGCTTCGAAAATTGAAGAATCTAAAATTCGAGAATTCCATACCAGTGAAACTTTTGGGGTCTCGTGAAATTGAAAACTTGTCAACCCCAGAATTCCAGTGTCCGAATTTTGAAAATTAAAAACTCCAAGATACAAAAAGATATAAAATCAATGGTTTGAAAAATTGGAAAATTCAGAAACTTTAAAAAAAACTAAAAAAAAAGAATATTCTACATTACAATTAGATATTATAAAATTATAAAATTGCTCATAGATGTTACTTTCAAGCATCAGTGTGTTAATCAAATGTTTTATCGAACCTGATTTATCCACATAGTAACGAAACGTAATGATCATTCCAAGGAACAAACCACGATTAACGTGCTACACAAATTAATAGCGTGTCGTCACGAAACATTCGCGTCAACGATCTTCTCGTCTTTCTCCTTTCTTTTCTTTCCTTCCACTGGAAGAATAGCCTTTTCTTTTTATCCATCGGACACGTAATACCTCGGACTTGGTTTCGGTTCGTACAATTGGGTTGGTAACTAAGTGATTGCGGATTTTGTCAATACCACTTAATGACAAACTCCGCAATCACTTAGTTGCCAAACCCAACCTAACCTCAAACTGACCCCAACCTAACCCCAATACTATTTAAACCAATTAGTGCGAAAAAATTATTTTGCAAAACTTTCTCATATTTGAGAATTTCTTCATTCAAACTTTAGACAAATTGATATTTTCTTATCCCGTTATTTAATCGGAACTTAATTTAATTTATTCCCCAAGTAAGTCTTCCACTCGTCCAAGTTTATTTTCCAATTACCTAGCACTCTTTACCAGGAATGTTCATTAATTAACGTGAAACTTAATTCCATTTTCCTCGCAAGGGAAATCTCAGAAATCTGATCCAAGAAATTCCACTCCAACCTCGCTCGAGCCAACAATATTTTGCTTCTATATGTGTAATGCACCACTGATGTTAGAAATCGTTGGTTTTAAAGCTCGAGTATAGTATGCGGACTGCAAAATATTCGGCCAGAATGACAGATTTTAGTGGTTTTTGAGCTCGTCGAGGCGGAAAATCAGGGTCTTCTCTCACGGAAATGAGGCGCAACAAATTTCGTTCAACCTGTTGATGTGTCACATCCTCGTGAATTTTAACCACGTGATTTTTCTACATTTGCTACTCTTAACCTACTCTATGGTTTACTCTGTGTACATTTGAATCGTGAGTATCGAATTAGATTTGGCATAATTTTTATTTTCTGGCCGTGATCGTACAGTTTCCACAGTTGAGACGTTCGTTGGCCAAACACTCGTTCTCGAGGCCGAAATTTCAAAATCGTCCGTTTATGTGAAAAATCGTCCTCTCTAGCTTTCCGTCAAAAATTGTACAGTCCGCATACCCTCTTATCTTAGATTAATTTTTATTTTTTAGTTGTCCCTTTCTTTCTTCCTTTTTTTTTTTTTTTTCTTTTCAATGAAAGTGAGTAACTGTAACTCCATTTGCTTCAAGATAAGTGCGCTGCTACTAGCATAGTGCTACTTAGCAGCCTATCGAGCGCTCAACTTTGTAGTTTTCCTGTCGTTGGAGTCTTATATGCTTTTAGATCAGACGTTTGAGTGCCTGGGATGGCGAATCAGCTCCTACATTCTTCCCTTAACTGGAAATAATCGCGTCTCTTAAAGGCACTCAAGCTTCCTCAAGTATTGCCCTTAAGTGGCTCCCTCTATTTGGACCATAAAAAACTTCCCGGCTATCTGCGTACTGCAATTCTTAGTAAAAAAAAAGCACTCCATTATGGAACTTCCAACTTGTTACTTGTAAATTCTCCTTTATAAGGTGAAACGATCATTTTCTCTACTTGCGAGGAGTTACCTTATAAAACTTTCTATATTACGTTCCTTTCCGTCTCTTTCTTTATTTCCGCATTTGCCGCATTATTTCACGCATAGATAACCATTTCGGGAACTTTTTATATTAACCTTTTATATTATATTTTATAATTTCGATGTTGTAAAGCAGCCATTTCACGTTTAGTAAAGTAAAGTAAAGTAACGTTCGGTGAGTGAATAAATATTGATAACAGTTTATCAGGCATTTATTATCTCTTAACCTTAAATCTATGCGCAGTCGATATTTTAACGCTCAAAGTATTTATTTTGCGCAGCCGGTAATTCAGTATCTTTCAGATGAACTGGAGCGAATCGTTAGCGATCTACGGACTGTTCGTTAGCTTTTATCGCTTTTCTTCCAATTTTGTCACTGTGTCGATGTGATGAATTAAAATTTCTCTAATGATTGAAGGGCTGAGGTTAAAGGTAGCGATTTAAGGGAAAAGCTTGGAATTTTGTGTTTCCAGAGTATCTATTGGGTTGGCAACTAAATGATTGCAGATTTTGTCAATACCACCTAACGACAAAATCCGCAATCACTTAGTTGCCAACCTAATAGAGTAACATCGAACGAACTTAACAATCGCCTCGTTAAATTTCACGTATTTACAAAATTTCACTTGTTTTACCAATTTTCCCATTCAGTGGGTAACTTCCAAGGCTGGATGATAGAAAATTCGCCTAATCCGTGAATTATTCGCTAGGAAGCCACATATTTTTCAAAATGTTGTTACCTTCTTTTCAATTCCGTGACTCGAGCATTTCATGCAGCCGATGGTTCAGAAATTTCCGAATAAACGACCAAATAATCATCTAGGATATGTAATGATGAAACAACGAAGGAATTTATTCTGGAATCGGCAATTCCATTTACGCGGCTTTTCGTGTTCGTCGATCGGACGAAAAATTCGTGGAATTTCGATGCATTCGAAAACGATTAACCAGGCCGAAATTTACATCTTGATGTCCGTGGCTCGCTAATTGAACAACAGGCCGGATTTGTGTTGTGCCGAAGCCTCGAGGCTGCCAAATCATCGAGCTGCCGTTTGCGATCACGCCAGCAACAGAGAGCCGTGGAAATTAATTTCTAATTAACATTGATTGAACGTGTGACACGCAGGCGTGTGTTCGTACATTCAGACAGAGTATGAAACGGCCAACAATTGGACTGGGAAACTTTTCAAGCATCGAACAGTATATTTCGCGCCATACACATATTGTGGAAAATCTAGGAAAATTAGTATACAAATGGGAAATTGCTTTTCTGCGACTGATGACGTAATTACAAGTTAGAAAAAACGTACGGAGCTTAGAGAGTTTTCCGGGCTTTCAGAGTAACTAGGATTTTCGAATCTGTGTATCTTCAAAATCGCCAGATTTTGTATTTTTCTAATTTTCAAAGGCTTCGGGCCTAGAAAACATCGCGATTTTCCGAGTCTTCAAATTTGAAAATTCTCACGCGAGCTTGAAAATTGCCAACTGTAGGGGTCTCGAAATGTCGGATTTTTAAATCACCGATTTCCTCTTAGACTTCTAAAACTTATTCGTACGGAATGTGAAACTTTCAAATTACAAAATTTTAGAAAATTCGAAACTTCTAAATCGTCGAACCTTTCAAGTTTTACATTCTCGAATTTTCTTTGTAATTTACAGATCACAAGGTGTAGAAAATTTGCCACTGTTAAATCGTCGTGTGTTCGAAGTTTCGATTCCCTGAATTTTCAAATTCGAAATGGAAAATTTCCGACCATTAAACCACTGAACTGGGAATTTAACATTAACAGGGAAATTCGTTCGAGGAAATCGTGGACTTGGCTCGAAGGTATTCCTGATCCTCCAGAATGAGATTAAATCCTGTTTTTCACGAAGAGCTTTTTATTTCTATTCAGTATCCCTCTGTGAACCACGAATATACCACACTTAGAACGAGCAGAAAGAAGATCGTGAAGGCAATTAAAATACCTTCCAACACTGTGTTCTCGTTTTAATGAACGACGTCCTACGAATTGCAACTAATCTGCCTCGGCGCTTTCGTGACAAATGGCTACTGTAACCTTGTGAACAACCGTATTACAAATTCGTTTGGCGACGTGGGATGGGAAAAACCCAATATTGTAGTTAGCCAGATGTATCTCTCGTAAGCTATAGGTGGATCTTCTAAAGCTCTAATTTTCCATCTTTCTTGTTACGTGGATTTTTAAGGATGGAGCAGATTCAGACACAGGATTTATTTTTTATTGGATTTCCCAACTATGATGTTTAAATTATCACAATCTTCTGCAATAGTAATCACCTGTTATCGATGGGTTATTTTATTTCTTTTTAAATTGTTCAGCTTCGAACAGGTAATCCCCTTTAAAACTGTGATAAGCTTGAATTTTATTTAAATAGCGAGATTTAGTCGTTATAAACGAACATTAAATTCATTAATAATAACGAACATTAATTATTGTTGATCGACTATTAGAATATTTTGATACTGCTAAGTAATTAATTGTAAATAATGTTTATGTTGTTAAATTCAGGGATTTGCACAATTTATAATTTAGAGATATTCGACAAATTCACAATTAACAGATTCATAAACTTCATTTTGTGGTATATTATTAATATACGCATGTATTTGGTATCTTTTCTCAATTTGGTGAAAATTTGAATGCTTTTCTTCTTTCTTGAATTAGTCTGACAATTATGATGAATAACCCCCCTCTAAATACATTTTCGCTATCTTAAAATTTGTTATCCTTTATTTTTTCTTCTTTTTTTTCTTTTATCTTTTCATACATATGAACTTTGGCTTTTTTATTTTTATTTTTATTTTTATTTTAAAACGTACGCGCATCGTGCGGTGGGAAAAGTATTTTTTGATGATGAAGAAAAACCAGATGGGTGCATAGGGATTAGAACACGAGCCATTTGGATGGTAATCGGAGACATTACTCGCATCCCCGTATTTCCCCATGTTTCTGCGTGTTCTATTCCAAGTTTATACCGCGTATCGATTTATGATTCAACGTTAAACGTGTCAAATTTCTTTTAACGTAAAAAGGAAAAAAGATAAAAATACATATGCAATTTTATTTTGTAAATTATTATTACAATTTCTTGACAGAAATGAGTAATTTTCTTTTACAGTCGATTAGTTTTCATCTTAATTCCTCTTCTACAGCTAATACTATTCTTCCTGGAACGTTTTTATCAACGATGGAAGGTTTCGATGAAACACAGTTACAAAACGCGCTGTAACTACGACTAAACTCGTAACTGCCATTGTCAAAATTTGATCAGTTGCGTATTTGCGACAAAATGGTCTGGAACATTTCCAAGAACTCGTTGAAAACGGTTTCCATGCCGGGGACTGTCTGTTTGACGCACCACTTCGCCGTCGTCGGGCAAATCAGAATTATGGCGATGACAGTGATCATGAGGGGCGCGAGGAACGCCCAGATAAGCTACAGATAAAGGGCTTTTTTAATTCCCCATGAAATACAGTATCGTCAAAGATGATCAAATTTTATGAATACTCTTTACAGAAGCGTTCTAACCAAGGACTATAATAGTTATAATAGAGATGAGAAAAATTGCTGTATAAAAAGTAGTGGGTTGGTTTAATTGACTTTTTTTACGAATAACCATTATAGATTTTTTTTTAAATAATCATCGTTTGTGACAAAATTCCTTTTTGGTCACCAATAACCATTTTTGAGAAGAAATGGAAGGAGGAGGAATGAAAAATAAACAAAAATTAGATGTTTCACAGATAATAAATAAAAATTCTATCATACGCAATGCTTATGGACAATGAAGAACATTCTGATCGTCTCTAACGGTTATTCCTAACTGGAGTACTAAAAAATTAATATTTTTCCATTATTTAATATTTTCTTCGGTTTAAACAAATATTATCTCTTTATCAATGACTTTCGTCATCAAGATTTTAGACATAACCGTTATTTTTGATCCCTGACTCGAAAACTCTTGTAGAATACATCGTGTGTTTTATAGGAAACATTTTGAGATTTTATTGGCACTAAAACGAAACTCTTTTGAAGAATCGATATTCGATAACAAATCTTGCGAGACTACATGGTTAATTGAATATTTTCAGATTTATGTAAAACACGCTGTCGCTCGGGAGGGTCGAAAATTATACGAACACCTTTAAAAACTTTATATTACGATGTTCTTTTATTAGGTTGGCAACTAAGTGATTGCGGATTTTGCCATTACCACCTAGTGACAAAACCCGCAATCACTTAATTGCCAACCTAATACTTGGAAGAAAATCTCGTGCAATTAAATTCTGATACAGAATAAAAAATTGTTCTGAATTTCTGTTCGAGTAAACGATGACGTTGACATATTTAATGAACGAGTGTAAATGTTAAACCGAGTATGTTGTAAATGCGACGATGCGTAAAAGAGCAAACGACGAATGGAAAAATATCACGGATTAATTAACGGTACGAAATAGATTTTCGTTTGTTCTGCTTTAATCAGCCGCGTAATTGGAACGTTCGTTGAATAAATGAAAATAAACGAGAAAGGAAGTGAAAATAAAAGTGGGCAGAAATTTGGCAGATGTTAGGTTGGCAACTAAGTGATTGCGGACTTTGTCATTACCACCTAATGACAAAATCCGCAATCACTGTTGCCAACCTAATATCTGCCAAATTTCTTAGTTGGGATATAGTTGCCAAGCTAATAATCCCAAGAAAATCGCGAGTAAATATTTGTAAATTGTAAAAGATGTATGAAATTGTGAAAAGGGGTGGAAGAAACTTACGTAAGAAATCCAAGACACTATCAGCCAACCCAGCAACACTGTACCAGCTGTATTCAAATATGGCGCGTACTCCGGTCGTACAACATATTTTAAGCCGGGAAATTTCGCGCTCAAATCTGTCAGAATAACTTCGAGCTGCGTGAAAAATTGATAGATAATAAATCTCGAAATTTTCCTACGCTCGAATTATTCACGTTAACGAGGTTACCCGTACGCATTGTTATAATACGATTAGTATGATTTATGAGTCTGTTAGCCAGCGAGTACAAATTTTCCAAAGTACGTAAAATTTTCCGCTACAGATACAAACAGATTTACAGTCTCGATCGAAAGTGTCAGGATATTTTTTTCTAATAAAACATTGATATTTGGTATAGATGATTCAATTTTGTACTCCAATTAAAATCAGGTCAATTATTACAAATTGATAATTCGTTTGCAACTTTTCCCACATTTGAGTGCGGATGTAACTTTGGGGTGTAAGTTTGGCTAATAACACGAATGTACTACAATGCTGCAGTTGAATATATTAATTTAATTTTTTACACTCAAAAGTCAATGTATATGTGCATATATTATTTATGTAATAAATGAACGTTTCCTAAAGCAACAATTTCCTGAAGCAACATGTTTCATATTTAATAGTTTCTCTTTCATTTTTTATGTATTCAAAAACAACTTACGTAAAACTCCAATGTATTTAAATGCATACAGACATACAATCGACTAGTCAGATATATTTTTATAAAATTTAATAAAATAAAATATAATAAAATAATTGTCTACAGATAAATGTTAGAAACTGCCATACAATTTGCACGATATTCGTCATTAATATTTACTTACGTCCATATTTGTATATCTCTATTACGAGATTACGAACGCTGAAAATTTACCATAATTCTTAAACAAATATTTTCATCCTCGTTTCATCTCACGTTACATTGTTCACTGTCGACTCAACTAAGCTACGTGAATTTCATCATAATTGACAATCGTTCGATCTCTTTGAATATCGTAAACTTCAATTGAAATGATAATAAAAAATCTCGAAATATCAAAAGAAATTTTAATGAAATTTTTGTTAAATGAAAATAAAAAGAATTGTTTAGAAATTTCTTGGAAAATAATTCTGACGAATTAACTAGGGAAAAAAAATGTCCTTTATGATGTCGAGATTGAAAATTCACGTAATAAAGGAGCATGTTCTTTGATTTTAATATCCCTAGATGATTTTAACGAAATTCTATGAAAATCTTGCTGGAAAGAAATAAATAATTTTTAAGAGTAACTATTTCCTTTGCTCTAAGAGTATTACAATGGAAAAATACTCTCCTGCAATTTCGTTCATTTTCCAAGATCAAAGAGAAAGTTTCTTCGCCCTAAGTTAATATTCTGAGATACGTTATTTCATGTTCATAACATACTGCTCATAATTTACTTTGAACACAGCATGGTTCCCATATTTTAAAGCCATCTTCTCTTTGTTGCCAAGCGAAATGAATTTCTCTGCGCGACCTGAACTCGCAGGATGACCTAATGAAAAAGAGAACGCATTTGACAGGAAATGAAAAAAAAAAGGGGGGCAAAAAAAGTAAAATATGGGAAAAGAAACTGACAGAGTCCACGATGAAAATATCTTTTATGCAAAAATTTTCGCGCCTTTTTTCCTCGGCTTCCAGTTTTATTTTAAATTTTCTGGAAAACTGGTAGCGAGCATCGGAAAAATAAAACTGTTCAAAATTTTCACATTGTTAAGACATTTAAAAAAATGTCTTTGAAATTTTATTTCAGAATTGTATTTCTTTTTTCTTTAATTTCAACTCAAATAACAGGCAGACAGCGTTTCGTGATAATACAAAAAGAATTTTTTCGCGTGCTTTTTGCTTGGCACATTTTCTTCCAATCTAATTATCTGTGGCTCATTTGATAGAAAATAAAAGTAGCGAAGATATAGGTGAAAAAATTCTCATTCGCGATGGAAAGCCATTAGTCGAGCGTGCAATAAATCTAATTATCCTGACATCAGAATGATGTATTATAATTCGTGAAACTGTGGACCGATCATAAATTAAGCCACTAATTATCGCGAAATCTGAATTCATCCAAAATTCCCAGATTTTCCATGAATATTGAAAATAACGACAAAATATTTGACGCAAAAGTTCTACCAATTTTCATATAATCAAAATAATAAAATACTAATATTCTTTATATCTTTCTTGTTTTTCTTTTTCTTCTTTAGTAATTCTAATAATATTCATTTAATGTTGAGAAGAATTTTTATAGAAAAATTTGATGAGAAACAGGATTTTTCAAATTGCAACGGTGAATTTTTAGAATTAGAATTTTTTTGCAATTCTAATTAAAGTTCTTTGAAATTAGCATTGTTTCATTCCATTCTTCTTACATGTAGAATACATATTAACGAGATCTCTTCGAAAGTAAACGAAAAGAGAAGGAAATGAAGAAAAATGATCAAAATAATGCAATAATTTTAAAAATTTACGATGACGATACACTAAAAAATATACTGTAAAATGAAAATTTAATTTAATAAATATTGTCCTAATATTTGTTTTTCATAACTGAATATTTAGTTTTTTATATCAGTTTCTATGTTTATAATTAAATTATATTATATGCATACAATATTTCTTGCGCCAAATAATATTTTTTTATATTTATTTATCTGATATTATTATACATGTATTTTTTGTTGTAAATAAAATTTGTATATACTTCAATTTCTACTTAACAAATAAAAATTACTGCAAGAAATGTTAATACTGTAGTATCGTAAATAATAATTGGTGATTTATTTACAATGAATGGATTGTACAGATGTTGATTAAACAGGAAACGATAGTTGTTTAACATGAACTAGTCGCAATAACTATACTTTAGACAACTCAATAGTTAATTTGCAACTCTCGTCACCACGGATCACACTCTGTCGACAACGCTAGTGTCACGATCTTCTGACGGAGATAAAAATATGACGGCACTCGGCAACAATGTATATCGCCGAAGTGCCTAATGAGTCACCAATATCCCAACGGTCCTTTCGTCGAATATTTGGAAGATGTGGCAACGCGGGTGCCTAACGAACGCGTGGATAGTGGGGATATCGAGCTGACAAAGAAAAAATAAACAGATCCGATCGAAAGTCAAATTGTAAGAGCTTCGGTCTTAGAAAGTCACGGCTGGAGTTCAGAAGTAAATTGTAGTTAGTGTAAACCAAGTGTTGCGAAATAAATTCTCTCTTTTTATTTTTATCTTTTATTTTCATCTTCGATTTCAATTTTTTATTTTACGTGACACTAGCGACACTATCTCGACAACGCAACTCACACTCCCTGAATACTCGATTCGCACTCTCTGACTTCTCCACTGACACTGCCTGTGAATTTGTCTTTCTGCCTTAGTATCCCTTTTGTCCCTTTGTTTTAGCCCCACCACGCACGTGTTACGTGACGTGTTACGACGCAGGGTCACGTAGGTCTTTTCTACGAAACTCTTCAACTGAAGTACCAACGACACACTGATGGGCCTGTCGGTACCTCGACACGCGACAATGTTGATGGTTTACCCGATATCTTCTAGGCCTTTTGTCCACGATACTACAATACTTTTATGCAGTCATTGACGTACAACCATCCTTCAATGTTTGAAATGTACTATAATGAACTTAAATTGAAATGTAAATGTAATGTTGAAATGTGTGAAATGTAATATATATGAATCTTTGATTATAGATATTTATTTGTATTGTAACCAGAATTTTTTCGTATACATAACCAAATCTTCTGCAAAATAGGAATGGAAAAAGGAGGGGGAAATAGTCGATGTAATACGGAAGTTTCTACTAAAGTGAGTATTCTACTTGGAATAAAATTTTGCAGTTTCCAAGATATTTCGCGACTTGGAAAAAACACAAAAAAAAAACAATATTTTGCATTAAATAGTATTTTGTTCATACCATCACCGTGACTTTTCTCGAATTAGGAAAAGGACAAAGAAAAAACAAAATTCCTAATAAAAGGAATATTTTGCACAAAATACAATTTCCTTTCTTCAGATCTTTTACAAACTATGAAGTGGAAGGAAAACAAAAATGTAGGGAAAGAGAAAAAAAATGGTCGAAGATGTCGAAAAGCAAGTGTAACAATATGGAATTATGATCGATTATCGCGTGGATCGTATCATCCAACGGTGTAAAGTCGAGTAGACGATGACGTGTTTTTAATTGGAATTTCGTGAGTAAAATTAATTATCGACGGATGACGAGATTTTAAAGACATTTATACGATTACTTCAATTACAGAGATAATCCGTGAAATCAAAGAGACGCTTAATTTTAGAGGCGTTACATTTGATTTCCTTTGAGGAATTTGTGAGAAAATTGTCCGCGCTTAATTGCCATAGGACGATTTGTGCAATTTACTTCAGATTTGATTTAGGCATGCGTGAAAATCGGAAAATGGAGAAAAATTTAATTTCACAGGTTTAACGAAAATCGGAAACCAGAGTGTCAAAAGTACTTCAAAAAGCAATCATTCGACAATGTGATTTTATAATTTGGAAACCAGACTCGAACAAAATAAATGAACAAGTTTATCTTTTGCTAGAAAAATGTTGGGAATTTGGATTTTTCCAGAATTCAGTTTTACGAATAAAAGCTCATAAAACGTTATTGGCACGAAAATTAATCTGCTATCAGGTCGGTATCTAGTCTTATAATTTGCAATTAATATTCTAACCTAACCTAAAATTCTAACCTAAAAAAGACTGCTATAACCTGAAAACAAAATGTTTTCGAACAGTGATTGAAGTTGAAGATTGAAGTTCGTTAGAAAATCGATCGAATTTTATTAAAACATTAATAAAAAAAATTTCTTTTGAAAAAGATAAGAGATCAAGTTCTGCGAAGAATATAAATAAAACTATATTCTATTTGATATCGATAAAAAGAAATTACTTACAAAAAAGGTAAAAACCAAATTCACTTGCAAACCCAATAACAACACAATTCGTCCAAAAGGCATATATATATATTTCAAAACAGACTGACGATTTTCATTAAATACCATCGTCGTTATTCACTTCAGAGATTTATTCTCCCATGGACTTTTCAAGTGTTTCGTTTGCTTCCTTGTCGCTGGTCTATCCAATTTCCTCGGAGCCAGATTTTTCAGTTTCGCGATCATCATCAGCCTTTTCGATTTCTTGATCCTCGTCAAGCTTCTCGACTTCCAGCTCGTCGGGACTGTGAACTTTTATCTCTTCCTCGTCCTGCTTCTCGTCATCCTGAACGACGCTAGCCGCTTCTGATATTTGTACGGCCCTGTAGTTATCACCCTCGCGGGGGAACGTTTCTTCCACCAAGCCTGACATCGCGGTTCTCTTGTAAAGCACTTCCGGTGGACGTATACCTATCTCGAATTCTAAGACAGGTGCACGTTCACAATCCATGTGAATCTTATGGTAAGCGTTGGATGTCAGCTTTTTACTCTTCCTCAGCCCAAACTGCGGACAGCCAGGCATTTAACATTAACTGGCCACGAGCTCTCCGGCCCTGCCACTTATTTTCCATTTATCGACGTATTTTAAATATTTCGTTTGATCCACAGAATGGTACAGTAACCACGAGCTTTTGTCCGATAGTCGGACAAAAGGATGTTTCGAACAAAGGTATCAGCTGTCGAGCGACTATAAATTGGAACATTAAGAATATCAAAGAAACTTTTATTTCGATGGAAGAATTAAAGTCACTGTATTTTTTTTTTTTTTTTTTCAATTATACGATACGACATTTTTTGATGTGCCAGATAGGATACATTTTTTAATTCTTCATAAAAAAAAATGTTAAGGTACTTGGATCAAAGTGTGATTAGTTTAAAAGATATTTTAACTTTAATATCGCGAAACTTATCGCATAAAAAATAAGGGAAGATAGTGCGGTGCTGTTTCGGTTTTAAGTTTCCCTCCTTCTGTACGCGATAGGTTTCACGACATTGAAGTTCGAATATCTTTTAAACTGATCATTCTTTGACTCAGGTATTTTCGTACTTTTCTCGTAGAGGATTAAGAAATGCATCGGATGGCGTGTTAAAAGATGTGCTGTTTTGTTTAGAAGAATACGTATGACCTTGACTTTTCGTGCAAGTGAAACTTTCTTTGAATTTTTTAATGTTGTAGTCGATCGGAAACTGATTAACTTTTGCTCGAGATATCTTTTTATTCGACTATCGGAAATGCCTGAAAAATCGTAGGAACTAGATTTTTCGACTACCCTGTATAATGACTTACAAAAGTACTTCAGCACTTACTATAGAAAACTTACGTATACAGTGGGGAACAAGAGAAAGTTTAAAATTGATAACTATGAATTTTAGTAACTTTTGTGCCAAATATTATTTACAATTGTTTGGTCATCTACTCCGCATTGTATACAAATTGTGTAAAATTATAGTGTCGTTTTGTATTTCTTATTCTATTTTACAAAATTCTTTTTGTTCGCCACTGTATATTATTGGCTTGGCAACAAAGTGATTGCAGATTTTGTCATTACTACCTAATAACAAAATCCGCAATCACCTAGTTGCCAACCTAATATACGTGTTGTGTAAAACATTTTGGAATTTCGTTAACACTATAACCAAATACATAAATAATTCTTGATTTCGAATTAATTATTACTAATTATTGTTAATTTCGAAAATATTTGGTTATTCTATCACAGAATAAAGAGAATATGAAGATCTACAGTAGGAAGGTTTCCATCCTTTGCAGAGAATCCGTTCTTTGCAAGATAATAACAAAGGCACTAAAGACTAGGGAATTTTCAAAAGTAATATAATTTAGAAACCTACAAATTCACCAGATATCTTCATTCTACACGGTAAAACGAATTGAAACAGGAAAAACAATAGAAAAGAAGTAAGAGAATTTACAAAGCAATATTTGCATCCTGTGTAATAGAATAAAAGGAGAAAGGATGAAAGGATCTGAATATTTCAAGAACAGAATATTTCATTGCTTGCATCGAAACAAAAAGAAAAGCGATAAAAGAGTCTATGGATCTAAAAAGCAATATTTTTATCTCTTAGAAAATAATGAAAATAGACGAAGGACGAGAGACAAGAAATAAAAGATTTTATATACTTGAGGAAAAATATTTTCATCTTTTATAAAAGAACTAATCGAAACAAGCAAAAAGAGCGCAAGAAATAGAACAATGCACGAGTTTGTTTCTTACGATTCGTTTGAGCATGATTTGTCAGTTTGATGACAATGTAGAAATCTGTGCGTACCTAGTTGGATCTGGTAAAAAAATATATGGTGATTCGTCGGTATAAGAAATTATTAACGGCTGGGAATTCCGGGAGGAGAGCATGAAATAGATGATCTAATTTCCGCGAATAATCCGCACGACGAGGTCCTACGACGACGGTGGTATTACGAAATCGTGTAATAACCTAATATTTTAGCTGGTTTCACACAGTCCTGCAGACAGTTTTCCATTTTCTCTAACGTTGGCAAACTGCACACGACAAACCCTCGTCGACGAATATTCAACGCGACAAACTAATTAATCCGAACGACATTAACGATCCTCCTATCTTACTTTAACGTGATTCTCTTCTGTTTTTCACCACATTCGACCATCATGTTCCAAGTTTAAAATCATCTGAAATCTGTTCAATGTAATTAACGATAGAGTTAAGTGTTATGTCTATGAAATCTAGGAATTATTACTATACTTTAGTCTAGGGATTTTTTTATACATCAAGTCAGGTTAAAAGGGGAATCTTTAAATCCAATCAAATGAGACTAGACCTTTTAAGAATGTTCTCTGTGGCAATACTAAATTAAGAGTTTCTATAAATCTTTCAAAAATGAAATCAGTTAATTCAAGTTAGAAATCTTGTACGTATCTTGAGAAACGATCAAAACCATTCGCGTTAAATTCACTAGAATATCACAACGTAATTCCCTAGATCATTCCACTAATTCTATTATAGATGGACTAAATCCTAGCAAGCTTCCTAACAAGTTTCCCAACAACTTCTCCAAATATTGAAACACAGGATTAGTAAAATAGAAACGAATTTCTCTTCAGTTTTATATGCTGCTTACTTCTAAAGTTTGATAATATACTTCACAAACAATCGTGTCCCTCGCTTCCTTTATCCAGGCAGATAGATAGATCTGCGCATAGAAACGTGAGCTAACAAATTTTAATAAAGTTCCTTTCGTTAAATTAAAATACAAAATTCCCGTGTACATTGAAAACGGAAAAGTCACTATCCTAACTTCCGTCTAAATCAAAATTTACTTTACTTTAAAAAATTTACATCAAATCAAAAATCTTTTCCCCAATAATTTTCTCTTTTTAAATATTTGAAATAATTGTCATTTCGGTCTCTGGATTATAGTATAGTGAAATTGAATGCAAAATTGGGTCAACCTGTCGAACAGCTACCTCCTCACATATTTCGATGCTCTTGAAATATGTTTTCAAGGTCGTCAATCTGAACAACCTTTCCCTACACACATATATAGGGTGTTCGGTTTTTAAGTTACAGACACAAATATGTTCGTTACTTTCGCATGAATTTTAACAGCACTCCTTTTAATACCTCCGTGGTGAGGTATAAAGGGAAAATAATAAAAATTGAATTGCAAATGGAAAGTAGTAGGTGAGGTTAGGTTATTTAAGTGATTGCAGTCCTCGCGAACGGGAACAGTCGCATGGGGGCGGAATTAATGTGCGATTTAAATCCAGTGATGTTAAAAAATAGGGGAAAAATACTGTCACACACAGGCGCGCGCGATAGTTCTAACATCTAATGCACAAAATCGTATAAAAAATAACAAAAATAAGAAGACATGGATAAAGTATCTGCAACATTTTTCATCCGAATGTGTCTTTTCGTGGATATTTTAGGCGACTGGAAAAATGCGGTTCATTTTTCAGTGAAACGACGCCAATGCTCGAAATGCCAATTTTCTCGTTTACCATTCTCTGTGTGATCATAGCCGGGAAATAAAAAAGAAAAACCCAAATGAAAATGAATACTCATGACTCAAATGCATACAACAAAAACCATACAATATATTTAAGAGTACTAAATCGAGTCCCACGAGGACGTCGCACATCAACAGGTAGACGAAAATTTTTTGTTTCCGTGAAAAACGTGCCACATTTTCAGCTTCGACGACTTGAAAGACTCCTAAAAAGTGTAATTCCTTCGTGTATAACTCGATAACTATATAAACACCTTACACATGTATAGAAAAAAGTTGTTCAGAATTATGATCTCGATCACATATTTCAAGGACACTGAAATCGACGAAGAGTTGTATTCGACAGGTTCAGCCAACATTGTTACAGTTCCTAATGGTCCAATAATATCAGCCATTGATAAAACGGGTGTCTAAAAGAATTCTATTACCTGGTTTTCATACTCACAATGATTATCTTGCCCGATTGGTGTAGCATAAAAATGGTGAAAGGATTGATCAGGGTGATGGCCAGTTCCATCAAACGCAACACGGCAACAAGGCAGACTAGAACGCCGGTTAATGCCACTAGCCCCACGAACTGGAGCAGACACGTTACCGCCTGAAATATCGGACACCATTTAGCAGAGGCAATGACGGCGAAAAATCTTCCAGAGAAACAGGAAACGCTGGGTCTTTCGAGTTAACGTTTGACGTTTCCGGCATCATTTTTCTGCTACTAACAAAATTGAAATTGATGACCAAGAAGACAGTACGCTGCTCGAAAATACATCACAGCACAGTCGATATTAATCGCTAGCTGCTATTGTTGCATTAGAGTATCCCTTTTATTTTATTCGATGTTTAATATTTGACGAAATGGCAATTATAAACGATGATCTTCGTCGCGTAAAGCGTACGATATTAAACGAAAATAAAATATGTACACTATGTACACTGGCGACCATAATTACTTTCTAATTGCTTCAGTATAGGCCTTATATCATATTCACGTTGGATGTAGCTTATGAGGTGAACTATTATGTGAAATAACATTTTTAAAATTTAAAGAAACTGGAGCAAAAGGAGAAAGAGGAATCACTTTCGCTTTTAAAACTTCGATTATCAAGTAAAATCAGTATCAAGCATTTAAAGTTTTCGTCGTTATTGGACGTGGTTATTAGATCGTTAAAAGTTTCGAAGATATCCCATAATCTATATTACGTGCCTGAACCAAAGAGAAACTTAGAAAAAAAAAAGAAGAAGAAAAATGAATCACTTGGTTTTCGTTTTGAAACTTTCGTTTCAAGTAAAACCGGTATTAAAAGTTTTCACTGACATTAAACATCGCTATTAAACATTAAAAGTTTCCAAGATATCGCATAATTGCTTTCGAGAAAGCTAATCACATTCATCCCGGAAAATCTTAAGGAAATAACCGGCCACATTCCTTTTGAAGTCCATCAATTTTCCTCCATAGCTTCAAATAGTATTAAGTATCGTTATCAGAGCACAAATATTTATGCAAATTCATAATTCACCGAATGCAATGGAAGAAATGAAACCTACGCAGAAATTGTTTACCATACTTGGAATATTTTATAGACTTTTGCAATTTTAAATTTCCTTAAAATGTATAAAAATCCACAGTCCAAATAAATGTTCCACTTGAGACATCTTTATATTTTCGGATGCTATTTTAAAAATTGTTGAAACTCCTGAATCTTCTCAAAATAACATATACAATATAGAAATAAATCTGCTGAGAAATGTATGAAGATCTGCAAAAATATTTCTTAATAGGAGTGACATTAAATACCGCTATTGATAATTCGTATCTTTTCCCACTTTTCTCCTTTTAACTCGTGGCTAGAATTAAAAAATTGTAAAAAGAAATTGCACGAAGGAGAAGACAGATCGTCTAACGAGACTAAAATAAAAATACTGATGTTCTATTAAATTCTTAAGAAGCAGGATTGAAAAATATTGTAAAAGACCAGCAAATACGCGTTTAAATAATTACATGTAATAATATCTACAAATAATTAAAAACACAAATAATTCCTACAATCAAATATTTTGTTGAACTTCTACCAAGTTTCAAATCGAAAAGATCTTCAGTTTCTATCGAAGAAGGTCAGAAATTTGTCATATGAATAATTTTCCACATTTCTAATAATTAGATAATTATTATTTAAATAATGATGATTAAAACAAGAATTTTCGAACAAATATATTCATAAAAATTGATTCAACATAAGATACCGTATATATGTCGGAGCTTTGCTCAAATCGTGATAACCTCTAAGTGAAAACCTGTCTCCTTGGTCGTACATATTCCAATCCTCATTCAATAAGAAAAATCAACACCGGTGTGTCTATCTGGTAACAGACGATAAAGGGAAAAACGGGGACAGAAGAATTGTCTCACGCAGAGGATCGTCATTTCCGCTGGTACGTGTTTGGCTGGCTGGGAACGCGAGAAGCGAGCGAACTGCTGATTCCTGTCGATTTCATGGATAGAACGTCAATATCCAGTTCATTCCGTAGGTTTGAGCGACGACGAAGCTACATTCTCATCGTCGTCGCTTCCGGTTCGAGCCGCTGCACCAAAGAAAACGATGCGTATCTGAAACTGGAACGAGACTTGCGGAACACAAGGAAGACAAGGAATGAGGTGAAATTGTAGAGATTTCAGACAGACACAAGAATTCGATGGTGGTTCCATCTAGTGTTGAAAATGATAAAGGAAGAAGTCGTCAAGTTTAGATGTGAATTGTTATATATATTGTTTATGGTATATCATTTATTACTTAGAATTTTATTTATCTACTTGCTTACTCGTGGATTGCGCAAAATAAAAATATATTGCAAATTAGTATGGTTGAATGTGGAAATTAAATAATAATAGATACTCTACATTATTATTATTATAATATTAGAAGAAAGTATCGAAGATGGTAAATTCTTAGATACAGGAAAAGATGGCCGACTGTGATGATTTAAGGTTAGGTTAGGAAAGTGGGAAAATTCTGAGACATAAAATCTGACATATGAAATATCGAGTATACGTGGCTGAGAAACTTCACAACATAGCAATTCAATGA
The DNA here is from genome assembly GCA_905332935.1 of Bombus hortorum. Taxonomy (NCBI): domain Eukaryota; kingdom Metazoa; phylum Arthropoda; class Insecta; order Hymenoptera; family Apidae; genus Bombus; species Bombus hortorum. The sequence goes on from HG995203.1 coordinate 6,492,488, forward strand.
TTCAATACGTATCGTGGTAGTAATAAACGATTATGCCGGAATAACTTTTAATAAATTTCTTCTTTTAATTTACTTCGCTTAACGAATTATCTGAAAGAGAGAGAAACAAACAACAAGATGATTCAGTGATAATAAAATCTGGAAGAAAATTGAAATCTACGTTTCATTTTCTTCTCCAACGTTTTAAAATAGAATAATATTTGTTCATTCTTATCCGTTGGCGGAACAAGAGAAACGAAAATCCTGGCTGATGTTTCGCTTCTATCTGCAGACTTGGTATCTTCTCGAAACAGGCAATCGAGGTTTTCGAGCCGAACGTAAGTATTTGTGCAGCTAGTCGACAGCAGAAGAAGGAAAACGACGATGACGACGACGTCGACGACAGGTTGTTATTGGAACCGCGGGAATAAGATATCTTCCATCGAATAAGAAGAAAGAACACTGCCTGTACGTGCTCTGTACCGAATAGTAGAGAAGTTAACCTCTCTGCAACACCGTGTGACTCGAACGTGTTCCCACTATCGATGAAAAGCTTTCGAATTGTCAGCATATTTCTCCAGGTTTTACGTTTCTTTGTGGTCATATGAAAGATTTCTCTCCTAATGATCTTACAACTTAAGATTGTAACCTTACGTTTTTCTATTGCAACCACATTTCGTACTTTGTTCTATGCGTTCGAATAGGAAATGGTATTGCGTATGGAAAAATCAACGCTTAGAAATTAAACGAATATATTACACTGTATGTAATATACGTAGGAATATACGTTAGATCGTTGGATTTTCATTAGAAATGAAACATTCTAGGTACAAGTAAGAAAGTAATTATTTATTTTTCAATAAATGTTGTCAAATTTTCGTTAATATCATAAGTTCCAAGGCGCTAGTGAAAAGCAAAGATTGAACTTTACGAATTTAGAATTTCTTCAACTATACGTTTTGCAATATCTTACTGTCAGATTATATTATACTGTTAGATTGTCATTGATATTCCAAATTCTAAATTTAAATAAAGAGAAATTGTATACGAATTACCGACGCCAATAAATTCTGCTATATATAGCGATTCACACTAACTGATTTGTTACCAAAGTTCTTACAACGTTCGATAGAAAATTTACTACTATCGAGGCAACTATGTGATTGCGGATTTTGTCATTACCACCTAATGACAAAATCCGCAATCACTTAGTTGCCAACCCAATATGTTGAGGTTAACTGATAGAGGAACGAATGGATGAATTTGTAATAGAAAAATATATTGAAATAAGTAAAGGTATAAGTTCAGGTATAGTGTATGCTGATCCAGATCCTCATTCTTACAGTGTTACAATACAATAAAAGAAGCTATGATAGGCAACACGTTCATATATTTCTAGCAAAAGACATAACCTTATAGCTGTAGCTGAAGGCTACAACAAACAGCAATAGAAATCTACTTATAGCTCTTTTATTTCTAGACCTTGTAATCCAAAAGAAAATTTATATTCAACGGCACAATAATATGGACCTCTCCTTATTTCAAATTTTTTCCTTCACTAAATTCTATTCTCTTTGTAACAGCGGTCTCAAGGTCACGGATATACAAAAGTAAAGATGTAGAGTTTTTCTTCAAGTAATTACTTCAACATACAACAAACGAAATTCGCTATTTCTCTGGCTCCTCTATTTCTTCATCTTTGATTTAAAAAAACAGAACAAAAAATTGGGAATAAAAATTACGTATTTGTCGTTGTTCGAATGTCAGTCGCGTTTTTATCAGTGCGTTGCGCTTTGCTGCGACGCTTCGTAAAGATCACATTTCCAATTCGCTTAGGACAAAGCTATTATTTGATTAAATTACAAATTAAAATTACGTAAAAACTACCAATCGTCGCATAGGTTTAAAATTCGCCTAAAAAGTTTCCCCAAAATCCATCTAACCCCTGCATAAATAAAAATGTCCAAATCGCCAGAGGTTTCTGTAATTAGAATCGGAAAACTACAAAAGCTGATAAAAATATTCTTAAAATGCACCCAATTCGCCCGAAAAGAAAAATGTCAAAATTGCCAAAAGTTTCTGTAATCAGAGGACAAAATGTAGGGGTAGAGGGTCGATTGTATCGAAACGCAAAGAGATACGATGGATTAGTGAATTTCGCGTTATTCTTGAGCATAGAAACCTCGAGAGCGGGACAAAAGACTGCGTTCGTGTGCGTCGCTCGCAGAAAAATATAGACGCGGCACATCGTAACCTTCGTGGCCCGGATGAACGTTTAAAAATTCCACGGTTGACTGTCAGACGTCGTGACCAAGCGTAAAACAATATCTTCTTGGCTGAGAATCGGGACGTAGCTCTCAGCCACTGGGAATCGAATTATGGGCATACAAAATTCCAAGAGGTTAGTGTCTTCTGATTCACAATTTTCATCTGCCACGTACTCGCCAACCTATTCGCCGAAATCTTCTGTATATTTTATAGCGAGACTACTTTTTCCATTAAAATAAATTTCACAGAGACTAAAAAAATTTTATAAAACACAAGACTACTTTCTGATTAAACTGAATTTTTTACAAATTTTATAAAATACAGTTTCATATACCGTTTGGTTCTCTCTTTAAAAGAAAAGAAAAATATGTGTATTTTGTAACGGGACTACTTTTTCAATTAAAAAAAAACCGTAAAAATTAGCAAATTTTATAAAATACGAGACTATTTTATCGTTGAATTAAATTTCTTAAAAATATCGTAAGATGCGATTTCAATAAACGTGACACATTTTTCGCAAAGTTAGCATGTTTTACGTAAGAAAAGCGATTATTACGTAAAAGTTACTTTAAAAGGCAAAACAAGAAGGTGTTCGTGAAATACTAAGTATGACCTATAATTAAAATAACCAGAGTGCATAAACTATTCGAATTAGTACTACGATTAGTCACTCACGAAATTATCCGTATAATCTACAAAAATTTAGTTGTCGATCTTTGACCTGAAATGTGATTTATAATGGAAATTGCCTCCTGTAATCATTTCGATTGCTTTTGATTTCCATCTTCAGTCTTGATACTTGGTCATTTTCTACATTTTCATCGAAGCTATAACTTTCATTGAAATGATCGAAACATAGATATTTCTATCTAATCAAGAAATTTTGATTAGATACGTCGTTTTTTTAGTACACAAAATCTTGAATAAGTAAAATAAAAAAATATTTATTGTATATAGCGAAACTTGAAATTTTGATAAAACCGTGTCCATCGAAGTATAAAAAGATATTCATTAGTTTTAAATTAATCTTGAAATTTTGATAGGATCGTGTAGTAATTGTAGCAAAAGATCTTAATTAATAAATTTTCTCTACAATTATCTCGAATCAATATTTCTCTTGATAATTCAGTATCAGCTGCCTATGCATGGAATTTTAATAAATCAAATACGTTGATTATTTCATCCTTAGAAAATTATGCATGGAATTGCTAATTATTCGTTCTTTACATTTCCATGGTAGATGCAGCGCTTCCCTGAAATGCAGTAATGAACAAAATTATTAAATACGTGTGACTCGGCGAAACAGTAATATTTATGAAAATCATGCATGAAATGGAGAGGATCGTATGTAGGCAAAATAACTTGCAGCGAGATTCCTTCACTTATTTAGCAATATAGTTTCGTCCGAAAAAAAATATTATCCTACTCTTTCTACTTGTGTCTTCGTGTGCGTACGTGTAACATATGAAGTGTTATTTATATAAAATCTCAATTTACGTAAGATCTCAATTAATTGCCACGTGGGTTTTATATGACCGACCACGGTTTTTCCTGTGACGCTATGGTGGTCATTGATGATCATAACATTTGAACTTCTTACAATTGTAAAAATTATATGAAAATTGACAGTTAGGGCATTTTGAATATAACCGAAAAATAGAAGGTACTTTGAAATAAAAAGTGCCCCATTAAACGATTAAACATTTTTATTAGAACATCAATAAAAAAAAGATGAGAACAAATCTTGCATCTAATGGCGCACTGTGTTTGCATCCATATCTTTGAAGGGTAATCTACGAATATTATTATAAACACACCTTAAAAAATAATTGTAAATGCTGCTTTATAATCATATAATTGAAGTTAGAAGTGTGCACATGCCTTGCTATTATATATAGTGTAGGATCTTACTACAATTAGTTTATTTACAGTAAATGAATTAAACTGATGTTGGTTAAACAGGAAACGATGGTTGTTTCGCGTGAACTAATCACAATAACGTACTATAATTAACACTTTACCGACCGATAGCTTATTCGGTTTTTGTCGCCGATACTTACCGATCGATAGCTTATTAATTGGCTTTTTGTCGCCGACAATATTTCTCATTATTTGAGCAGTAATTTATTATTTAGTACTAAGGTACCTTGCTCAGTTGCGTTGCTTTGTAAGCTTCCACAGTTTTATACCAATTTGAAAAATTTACCGTTCGCGATGAACGAAAACAATGGTATTGGACAGTCTAAACCGAAACAGAGCCGGCGTCATGGAGAATCTGCGCCTGAGATGCCGGTCGGACGTGCGTATGCTGTTGAATCGCTAGCGGTCGGTAAAGTGTTAAGATAACTAGATAGTTAATTTGCAACTCTCGTCACTACGGTTCCAACGCTCTCTCTCACGCGGACCACGCTCTCTCGACAACGCTAGTAACATTATCTCCCTGACTTCTCGATTTACACTCTCTGGCTTCTCGACTGACACTGACTGTTAATTCGTCTTTGTCCCTTAGTATCCCTTTGTCTTTTGTCTTAGCCCCACCACGCATGTGTTCCACAACCGCTCGTGGCCAGAGTCACGCGCGTCTTTTCCACGAAACTATTCGACCGAAGGACCGATGATACATTGTTGGGCCTGTCGGTACTTCGACTTTCTCGCGACATTGTTTACAGTTCGCCGGATATCTCTTAGGCCTTCCGTCCACGACACTACCATAGAATGAGCAAATACTGTTTACTAATATCTTCTACACGTTTTAACAATATATTGTGCACGTTTCGCTTACGACGACACAACGAATGCGAATGGTTTGTTGACATAAACGAAGCCTTGTTATAATATGTCGCTATCGAGTGTTACCAAGGTGCCACGGTGGTCAGCCATGACCACCAGTAAGATAAACGTCCATTGGGGAAGAATGTTGTCTTACATCATCAATTTATTATTATTTTGCCATTATTTGCTTTGGATAATAAAAATACTCCCGTGGCGTGCTGAGTGAAACATGTGATTTTGGCGTGGCAGTCAAAGTGTTAATGTACAATTTGTACAAAAGAGAAACGATTTAAAGTTGCATTTAAGATAACTTTAAGAACATTTAAGATAGTTTCGCAGAACAAAAAATAGGGAAAATTTGTCTCATCGTTTGATACGTGGATAGCCGGAGGCGAATACGTTCTATCAAGCCAAAGTTAAATATATGGCATCGATTATCCATTATCTGGTGGAATTTATATTGGTAAAGAGCAGATAATGACTCACACCTAGAACACCGCGAATAGTAATGCGTCGGATAATACATATGTATATTAATGGAAATGCATTCGTTCAACTTAATCACTCTTAATCATCCTCCTCTGTGTTCTATCGATACCCTGAACGATGGTAATCGAGATAATGTACAGAGCATTCCCCCAAAAAAGTTACTAGATATGAAGACAGTGGAGATAATTCTTGTACAAAAATCACTTAACGAAATTATTGGGTTGGCAACTAAGTGATTGGGGATTTTGTCATTAGGTGGCATTGATACCAACACAATATATGAGCCACTTATTTTCTGATTAAAGTAATTAAGCATGGTTGATATAATGATAAACATAAGATTAGAAAAAGTAAATATAAATGTAAGGGAAGCTGTATAGAATTTGTAAGGAGTTAGGTATAAAACTTGCTTACCAAATTGATTGATTTCACAAAATGAGAAGCAGAGGAAATTGATGAAATTATATAGAAATTAGGTAAATTGGATAAGTCAATCGATCAACAAACACACACACAACACTGTTTTGACCCAAAACTTCAAAAATTTCAAAATGTCAGGATATCCACTTTAGTCTATGAAAGGCTTGCATAACTTAAATCATGTAACCTGTTTTTCAAGCGACGAATAAATAAATGTTACATTAAAAATACATTAGTAACTTTAACAGCCTTAAATGTAAATAAAATATTGATTGCGGGATTTTAACTAAGAAAAACGATATAAATATCGTGCACAATTTTTTAACACGCTGTAGATGACGTTATTGGCTCCATTAGCGACCAGTGGCATTCAAAGCACTTTAACGTTCCCTTCGAAGGTTCCATAGTCCATTTCCTTGAACGTAACGTGATAAATTGTCGAAGATTCGTTGATGAATCCGCCGATGATCGATTCTTCATGTTATAAGTGATTCGAAATATTCTCGAGTTTGGTAAATGGATCTTGCTCGTGGCTGTCATCCTGGCAAATTATAATTATTATGATTGCCCAGTGAATGGAAAATCGATCTGTGGCTCGGTTTACGAAGAATTTCATAAGTTAGCTCGTATGAAGGCTGCTGACGATATGATGTCGTTCCTGAATTGGTAGCATGAATTTACAGTAGTTACAAACAGTATTTACACGCTATTGTCTCCATTATAGACCATTTATATGCTAATTACTTAGGACCAGATATATTAAAGTTCGTCTCATTTAATGGTACTTTCATGTGACTAAATGTGAATAAATTTGGTGAGGTAAATTTTAGGCAACTGGTAGATCTGGTAGTTATTTGAAAAGAGAAATCAAGACGTGTGTATGTTTCTTCAAATTTTATTCATATTTTTCACAATCGTATATTTTCTCTCATTTTTGATCTTAACTACTCTAGGTCCAGCTCTGGTAACCTCTTCTTCTAGGTGCACAGATCACATCTGAAAAAAGACAAAATTTGTCTTAATCGATCATCTGTTTTAGAAAAATTGAAAATCCTATCACGAAAATACTGATCAAGCCCTGAATACTTATATAAATTTACGTTTTTATAAACACAGCTGAAGAAATAAACAGAAACCAAAACAGAAACTTTCTCACTCACTGGATACCAATAGCACTAAATAATATTAAAATAGTTCAATACCGTTAGAGTATTATTGTTTGTACCAACACTGCTAAAACACTATTAGAACGACCAGTATCGCCAAATACTTCAACTTACATGGTGATGCATACGATGGCCCATGGGAGCAATATGGCGGCCCATACTTCTCTCCTTATAAATCCTAGCAGGCTCCATGAAGACAGCCGAGCCAAAAGTAGGAACTTGCTGTTTAGTGCAGCTACACTGCATAACACTCTGTTGACATTGTTGACACTGAGGTATCTTGACATAAGTGGCCACAGGTTCAGGTTCAGTAATCATCATAACAGGCTTGGGGGGAATCACCATCATTTGTTCCTCGTACATAGGCATAACAGGCTCTTTCTTCTCTATTTTAGGGGCCACGATCTTCTCTGGTTTAGGTTCAGGCTTCACAATCTTCTCTTTGATAATGGTTTCAACCACTGGTTTCACAGGTTTCTCTTCTTTTGGTGGTTGGATGATGTTGACGTTGGTTTGAGAGGGTGGACAAGGTTGAGGCGGTTGGATAAATTTCAAGGAAGTTTGAGCAGGAGGTTGAATCACGTTGAAGGTTTGAACTGGCTGAGGAGCAGGTTGGATGCTGAAAGTTTGAACTTGTTGAGGAACAGTTTGGATATTAAGTGTTTGCACTCGTTGGGGTACTTGCTGAATGTTCAACGTTTGAACAGGTTGAGGAGCAGCTTGGATGTTATAACTTTGTGTTTGAGGTACCATGCTACCTGAGTCCAGACAGATGACTGATTTCTTGGATCTAGCCTGGTCGTCTTCTTCTGTCTTCTCGATCTTCAGATTATGGCCTTCGTCCAGTGATTTTTCTTTGATGTTCGTTGGAACTGCCTGGGTCAGAGACAGACCCAAGAAGAAGAGGAAGAAGACAACGTTGGAATTCATTTTTTTAGTTGGATTGTTCTTCGAAGTCGAACTGTGAGGATCCTGATGAGGAGCTCGGTTTTTATAGGGATTTGGTGGAATACAGTGACCTGGTTTTATTTAGGAAGCACGCGTATATACGCAATGGTGCTGAGTGAGCGTAATTTGAAGGTATTGAGCCACTTTGTTGACGCGATAGTGGATTATTGGTTTGTCGGCGTGTTACCATGCGTGAAACGATTCCAGGAAATTTGCCAGGATAGAGAATTTCTTATATTAAGTTGCTTTACAAGCATTTTATAAAGTATGCGGCAATATGCAAGTTATACGATATTTTGGGAAATACAAGACACAAAAAAAAGATAATTTCCCCAATTTCTTTAGTTTCTTCAACTCCCTAAGTTTCTTCAGAGCCCTCCATTTCTTTAATTTCTTAAATTTATTCAATTATTTTACATTTTGCAATCTTTTTAAATATCTACAGTTTTGTGCAATTTCTCCATTTTTGTAAATTGAAATTTTTTGTAAATTCATAACATTAAAATAGTGTTAGTGACTGGCAATGTGTAATAAATGACTCGTGTAAGAGTAAGTGATGGGGTGTTGGTTAGTTTGTTTGAAACAACACCTACTTGGTTGAGGTTAGACCTTCGAGAACAAAAAGGTCGAAGTTCTGCTGGAAAGGAACATCAACTCGGTATCTTTTACGAAATTCTACTTGCAGAAAAAAATTTTGCAAATCTTGAACATAAAAATAACAGTACATACAACGCATTTTAAATTAACGGGACAGTATGTTTCACGATGACAAAATTCATAAATTTATTGTTATGACTGTAGAAGCTTTAAACGATTGATCGACGTATTTTTACAATTTAAGTCAAACACAGAATAGACAATTCTTAGCCACATTCTCTAGTTACATTGTTAATTATTTTATTCATTTTTTATTATATTATTCACAGACAAAATGGACGGTTCTTCACTAGGCTTTCTCAGTTACTTTATTTCTTTCTGGATTCATTAATGTATATAATAGATCAAAGAGTTAATATTCATCGTTGTTGCGTAGCCATGTGTTTGAGAATAATGCGGAAACACCGGATGTAGTGACATTACGTTTTGCTGCAAGAACATGCAACTCGATAAATAAACTTGATTAAGAAACTCAATTAATAAACTCGATTTCGTCATCATCATGGTTACGGTGATTATTGTTATTATTGCATAATGTTTCCAAAATAACAATGCATGTTGCATACAGGTTGAACAATATTATTCCGCTGATATTCGTTTAGTAATTGTGAAACAGTAGTGAGATATTTCTTCAAGATCACGCGTTCGTATTTGTAATTTAAAGAAATAAAATAAAAGGAAGAATATCAGGACAAGTATCATTTCGTCATTTTATTTATCCTACGGATATTACATAAGAGTGAAACTTAAAACTTTTCTTCATTTTCGAAATATCTTTGTTTAATTTTATTTATTTCCAAGCTATATTAATATTTATTTCCACAATATATTTACATTTCCCAATTTCATTTATTTCTATTTATTTCCAATGTTATCATTTCATTTATTTACTGATTTTCTTTCTCATATTTCGATATGTTCATCGTACCATAAAATCATCAACAATTTATTGCTGTATTTATTTATTTATTCGTCTCCAATTAAATTTATTTGCAAACGTACAAAAACTACAGCTTAATAAAATCGCTCGATAAACTGTTCTATTTTCAAGTCCTCATTTTTATTGGGTTGGCAACTAAGTGATTGTGGATTTTGCCATTAGATGGCATTGGCAAAATCCGCAGTCACTTAGTTGTCAACACAATATACTACAAAAAAAAAAGAAGAAAAAGGAATGAAATTTGCTAACTTGAAAGAACCCATTCTCTGCCAGTTTATTTTTCACAATACACCGATCCTTCTACAGGAAAGGGGAAAAACTCATTTCACTGACCATTTTCCTCCGACGTCCAAAGTTGAATCAAACCAAGGTTAGACCAAACCTTAACCTGCTTTGTAATTCTCCTCAGGAGTCTCTTTTTCCCCTTCAATGATCGAATTGTTTCTTCCCCGTCGGTTTGAAAAGAGAATACGTTTTAATCTCAAAGCAGTGGCTTCTCCCTTCTTCCAAGAATCACTGTACTTCTTCCTCCTCTTTGATTAGAACACACCATTGTAGGAGAGCTTCATGGAAAGTTATATATATAGTAGAATGCACGGCGTAACGAGATCGTAAAAATAAAATTCGAGTAAAAGTAATAGTACTTTACTTCCCTGCTTTCATTTTACGTTGCACTGGTAGATCCCTGTTACCTGTTCTTGTTTTACTACCTTTGCTGCCTTCTTGCAATTTCTTTTCTAATGTGTTCCTTAGCACATTTTTGATTGAATTGTTCCTTCGGATGCCTTTTTATTACGGGAATTCACTTTTTGCTGTTTTCGTACTCCTTTTCCTATTTTATTTCCTAACTACTTTATTTAAAATGGTGCTTCAGAATATCGTGTAACTGCAGTTTTCTCAACTATAGCAGCCTAATTTTTAGGTTAGGTTGTCAAAGAAATGCGTCCTTTTATTATATAATATTCTATAAGAAGAGAAATCTCTTTTGATCTCATTACAAAAAGTAATTCTTTTACATAAAATGATATTTTAGAACATATGGTTAATGTCTTTTTAATTATAGTCACTCTAATTTCTTGGAGGTTAGTTCTACAGAAAATGAATCGTTTCTTATCGCGGTGATAAGTAATCTTTTTAAGATTAAACTGGCTGTTCACGTCTGATATAGAAAAATTAATTTTCTTGCACTGTTTAAAACGAGTATTGGAACGATCGAATGCACCAGTCAAATATTTACTGTATCGAGAATTTTTCGCGCATCAGAAAACGCGTACATTAAAATTTCATGAATATGAATATCCCGGAAGATTTTTATTCAAATATCCAGCGAATTTCACAATGTGGTAGATAGAAAACAATAAAGATATTCTGCAATTTTGTTTACCAAATATTGGCGATACATTTCAAGCTATTATTCCAAACAGTAAATAACACAAAAATAAATAAGAGGATAAATGTTGCAAGAGAAAAACACCTTCTATGAGAATTTATTCCATCAAAAGCGACTCTCCAAATTCTCATCTAACAATCACATTATTCACTAGCTTCTGTAAAAATAATTCCCTAGAATCTGAACTACATAATGAAGATATGAGGAAGTATACAGGATGTTTCACATATGGTATAATTTAATGGGTAAAATATTCTTATTATAATACAAATTTCATAGAAACATTTTGTACAAAAGTTAGATAGTTTCTAATACTTTTATTTTTCTCGTAAAGCCAGGAATTTGGCATATTTTATTTCGTGTAACAAATAAAATCTCGAGATCAATAACGAATTATGTTTTTATCAAAAATTATTCGTCATTCTCAAGTAACTTCGTTTCTCATTCGCAGCTTTTATTCGAAGATGACTCGAGTAAAATTATTTTCAAATAACTTTCAAATAAAGCGCACGAATAAAACGAACTTGCCCAAGAATTATAACTAATTTCTTGAATAAAATTTCATCTAGATGATTGTCAAATAATTAATCATTTTTTATTAAATATTAATATATCGAAAAATTCCTCAAATAAAATTTCATTCGAACCATAGAATTCTTCGAATAAAATTTTATTCCAATTCTGAAAAAATTCTTCGAACAAATTAATTTTTATTCCAGTCTTCGTTAATAACGTCCAATTCTAACCAATTATCGTTTCCAAACTATCAAACACCACTCATAGTCTCTATAGTGCTTTCTTCAGACACATCGTCGTTTCCTATCGTCTCCATTTGCATCAATCTAGTCTTTAGGGAATCTTCGCCCAAGGACCCGTTCCCCGAGAATCCACTCTTGTCCCTAGAATTATTATCTTCGCTCGTGATGTCTCCTTTCCTCTTAATCTCTTCCTGCTGCATCGTCTCGCGAGATTCCAGTTGTTCATTACCCTGATAACTGTCATCCATCTGCTCCACCATCTCAGCTCCCATCTGCTCACCATTTTCATCGATCTCATAAGGCTCCTGATCTTCTTGTTTCTCCAATTGCTTCTCCCATCTGCTACTATTAACAATCTCAACGCCATCTCCAACAACCTTCTGCGTCGTCCTCAACACGTCCAACTCCCCTGGAATATCGTAGGAACTGTGTTTTACTTCTGGAGCATAGATCTGTCTGCTATCATCTGATGTCTGAGTCCTTTGAGATTGGACAAATTGGGACCGTACTACTTTTGGTTCTCTTTCATAAGGATTTCTAGGATTTCCCACTGCAGATTGTTGGTTGGACTGAATTTTAGGATAGTGGGTGTGTTCAGCTTTGGAATATTGGTTGGTTTGAGCTTTGAAATATTGGTTAGATTCAGGTTTGAAATATTGCATGGGTTCAACTTTGGGATATTGCATAGGTTCAGGTTTGGAATATTGGACAGGTTCAGGTTTGGAATATTGGACAGGTTCAGGTTTGGTATATTGGATAGGTTCAGGTTTGGAATATTGGACAGGTTCAGGTTTGGAATATTGGACAGGTTCAGGTTTGGAATATTGGACAGGTTCAGGTTTGGAATATTGCATAGGTTCAGGTTTGGTATATTGGACAGGTTCAGGTTTGGAGTATTGGATAGGTTCAGGTTTTGAATATCGGATGGGTTCAGGTTTTGAATATCGGATAGGTTCAGGCTTAATATATGGACTAGGTTGGAGTTTAGAATACTGGTTAAATTCAGTTTTGGGATATTGGATAGCTTCAGATTTGAAATGTTGGTTAGGTTGAACTTTGATATATTGATTAACTTGAGTTTTGGAATGCTGACTAGATTGACTCATAGGATTGCCGTGTATAAAGGAATCACTAAAATACCTATCAGACCTAGAGCTCATTCCAAAATCCTTCTTCGGTCTAAAATTTCCCAAATCTTCATTATCAGATGACAGGCCGGATGGTCTTCCGAAATGATTGAAAGAAGGTTCGTTATTGGAACCAGGCAAATATTTACCCATTCCAAACTCCTTCTTCGTCCCAAAATTCCTGAAATATTCTTCATTACTGATTGATAGACCTGAAGGTCTTCTGAAATTAGTAGATGAAAGCTCGTTATTGAAGCTCGTCTCAAAGTCCTTCCTCACTCCAAAATTCGAAGATTTCCTTGGATTAGCAAAAGCAGACTGACTATTAGGCAAGCCATAATCCCCAAAATACTTGTCAGGTCCTGTGCTCACACTAAACTCTTTCCCCGCTCCAAGGTTCCTCAAATCTTCTTCATCATTAGCTAAGGCACTTGGTTGTCTTCTTAAATTATTCATAGAAGACTCACTATTGGTCAGGCCATAATCCGCATACAGTTTGCTCGAAGGTACCAAGTCAGATTGGTCTTTGATGAGGTCATAGAAATTAGGCTTCCTGTATGGCGTTCTATTTGGAGTTCTTGAAACTGGGAAATGAGACTGGTACGAGGATGCTGGATTATTTATACTGTGAATAGAGGTGGTTTGCGAAGGAGCCACGTCAAAATCGAAATCTCGTCCGATGGTAAAGGGATTCTCGCGTTTGCAGGTGGCTGCTGATTTAGTGACAGATGGGGTCCCTCTGCTTCTGATGGCTCTATCATACGAGGTTCTATCGTATGGGTCATTGAATGGAGAATTGTAGGGTTGCTGGAAGATTGGGTTACGTCTAAATGATTCGCTGCTCTGCCAAGGACTGCTTTCTGGCTCGAGTCCATGATACTCTCTTCTGGACGTGTCCCTAGAAATTTAGGGTCAGTTCTAACGTTTCAGTGTCAATTCAAATAAATTGGGAGTTGTACGATAAAAAGTATTCTTATGGTAAGAAGTCTGAATTCTTTAAAATTTTCATGAATCTTTTGGAATTAAAAATTTAAAGAATCCTTTAAATTTTTGTTAAAAAGAAAATTATTCTAGATAATTTTTTCTTGCAAAATCATTAATAACGGATTAATTTTCATAGTAAAGTCTATCGTTGGTTTATTTTTCGGTAAAACCTCTCGTTTAAACCAACCAGTGGAATTTCCTAAAATTTTCAAGAATTTCAGACAGTTTGATATTTATAAGGTGATGAAATTAAGAAACGCGAAGAATTCGAATTCTTACCATGAAACCAGGGTGTCTGGTCGTTCTCGACGACACGAGGGGCAGGAAGCATGCCTCAGATTTCTCGTTTGCTCTTCTTCGTCCCACCTTCGTAACTGTGGCGATCCAGAGATCGCATTCACGAACAGACAAAGTAGAACAAATCGTCTGAAAGATCGTTCGAACATGCTTATATGGTTATTAAAGGTCAGACCTCGTCGAGACGCTTTTATAAGCTACAAACTCGACAAGGACATATACTTCCTCTTTGTTGCGTCAGAATCTCGTGTTTCCTTTACGTGGCCGGAAATGAAGATGATTTACTGATTGAGGTTAACCTTGATCTCCTTTTCCATGAGTAAGATCAACATTATGATGATGAAATAGCATAAACTTGGAAATACTATTATTATTATATATTATTATTGTTGTTATTATTATTATCTTGTACAAAAGATAAATATTTGTTTTTGAAGCTTTCTTCCTGCCATAATTAGGATATTTTTCAAACACATTTTGCTCGTTGTATATCAGTTTTTGAACAATTTCTCCTCAATTGTTTAACTTTCTTTCTAACAATTTATTAAAAATACCATAAATTTAATATATTTAACGTTGATAAGAAAAATACTTGATCAAAATTATTCCGACGGTTTATTAAAAAATAAATTACAAATATTTTTACTATTTTCTGAATAAGAATTATAAATATTATGGATTCCCTTAACGTTCGACCGATTTCATTGCAAATTGAAAATTTTAGTAAATATGGAAAAAAGTGGGGGAACTGAAATTCAGTCGGATATATGAGACGTCATCAAAATGAAATAATAATAAATAATCTGATTATTTACTGTTGTGTTACGCGCAATGTTTCCCTGTTGTTGACAAAAGTGATTGGAGTGAAATACGTGCCCCTATTTCTCGTTCCATGAATATTTACATATGTATTTCCAACTAATTTCACGCGCGTCGTACAATTATACTAATTGCCGTTCTCCTTCGCCTGATTACGTTTACAAGCTGTAGCTTTTTTTCTTACTAATACCACCTTCGTGTTCCTCTCAATTTTCACTTTAATCAGGTTAGAAAATTCTTCTTTGATTAGAAAACAGTCCGTAACAATGTAATGAGAATAATTTCAAAAATAAATTTATTCTATAATAATTAATAATAATAACTGAAAATAGATGAAACTCGTGCATACATTCGTCTTTCTATTTTATTTCACTTAGAATATAACCTATAGGGAAAAACAATGCAAAAATAGGAAAATTTTGAAATTTGAATTTTATTCTAAAAAAAAAAACTCTCGAAATAGTGAATCATTGCGTCTCCAAATTTTAAGTTCTGCTTTCTCAATCATAGAACTAGTATTAAGTACCTAGTTACTTTTAAGTACCTAGTTACTTTTTTAAGGATCGTTCACAATCGCAGATGGCGCTACGAATGTTCATCCACCGAATGTTTCTTCGCAGACAGGACACAGACGATGACATAATATCGAAGAAATCACTACAATCAGTCAAGCAGATCATCAACTTTCTGAAAGAACGTAAGGAATTGTGAATTTACAAGACAATTTTCGCTGTTGTAAATCAATGTTTCTATATACAGTACTGCTAATTAAATTGTAATTATTCGAACGACACATCTTTATTCTTTATTTCCAATTCTATTAATTCTACCGTATAAAAGCTAAATACCGTAACTTCTATTATAAAAGTTAAATGCCACAGATTATACCATTAAAGCTAAATGCCATAAATTCTATCACAAAGGCTACATAAAATTTTCTTGCAGTTATTAACGCACACAATTTTTTATTAGAACAAAGAGCACCGTTTTGATAGCATGATTAAAAATTATATACATATTTATTTTTGTTTCCTTCTGTAACGCAGTCTGACGAGGTTAGGTTAATTAAAGACTCACAAAACTGCTTTCTCTCTGATTTCAAGATGCTAGAGAGGAAGGGCTATTTCGACGTGCTGGTCGTCGCGATCTTAGAAGACGAATTCTGAACTCGTTGAAGAAAGGCGAGAAACCTCATTTAGGGAACAACGACGCGGCTCTGGAATGCGCAGCCGCGTTGCAACTTTTTTTAAGCCATTTGAAGAAACCTGTGATGCCTCAGCACGTTCAACAACTTCTTCTTGGTAGACAAAAGACTCCTACGTCTTCTTTTAATTAAAAGAATTACCCGGGGAAATGTTTGTCGAATTAATTTTACCATTTTTTCTTTCTCTTTTTTTCAACGAGTATCGTCGTGTCAACGACCCATCGTGGAGACGTTTATTGTTTCCTTAAATAAATTTTAGAAGATTCTGAACATTCTTTGTATTGAAGTTTGGTCTAATTTCGTGAGGTTTCAGTTTCTTTAGAAAAAATCTTTAAAATGACTTTTTAATTTTTAGCCTAATTATTAAAGTGAATAAGATAATTGAAGAATTCCGTATAACAGTTCATACAATTACTCAATAACATACAAGATAGAATAATTGAAAAAGATTTGGGGTAACCAAGAACACTTTGGTAGTTTAATTACTGAATGGATTAAAAAAATTGAAAATTCTTTGAATAATAGTAAATAACACTATAAATTTAGTAAAATTTCATTGAATTAACATTTTTATCTTATAGAGAAGAATACTGAATAATTAAAATCTGTTTTTATTCTTCATCAACAAAAATTCTTTAGAGATCTAATTGAAGTAGAACTTACGTTTTATTCTCATAAGCATAACGTTTTTTTCTTATATTTGAATTTTCCTTGTGTTTCCTTCCTTCTTTAATTAAAAACCACCCTGGCTTTTAACTGTTATGATCTCTATTTAAGCATCATAAAAAAGGAGGTTAACTGGGGAATCCTATTATGAGTATCAGAATCCTCTGAATTCAAAAATTTATGTATTTTATATTTGGACAAACATTTTCATTAAATTCATTAAAAAATAATTAAGAATTTGTAAAAATCTAAAGAAAAATATACGATCTATAGAAATCTGAAGAAAGATGTGAAATCTACCTATCTGTATATCCAATAGAAATTAAAATCCTTAGAAATCCGGAGAAGATTGTGTAATCTATGGAAACACAGAGAAAAAATATAAAATCTAATCATGTCTATGTCTGATAAAAACTAAAATCTCTAGTAACTCAATGAATGTTATAATATTTGTTTTATTTTCATACCCAATAAAAATTAAAATCCCTAGAAAAAAGGTTTGCCAATTTATATATCATATGTTTATGTTCCCTCTCACTTCTGCATGAAATTACTCTTACTTAAACAAATGCGTGAAACGCGGCATATCTGTTTGCAATCTAGCCAAACGATACGAATCATCGATTAAATTAACGAGTACAGCCATCATGGCGTTAAGTAATAATTCCTCGCGTTACCTAACCGCAGATATTTGGAAACAATATGCACTCGTGTTCCCCTCCTGACATGGTTTCGAATGACCACGTTTCGACACGATATTCTACGCTATAAAAGATCCTGATACGCGATACGTGCTGGTAATTAAAATCGACTGACGCTCGTTATAGAAACAAACGAGAATTACCAAACTGCCTATCTGTGAAATTTTATCGTTATGTCACGTTTCATTTCCTCTTTTCTCTTCTGTGTAATTTGTAGCAGTACTTTTATTTAGATATAATTGAAATGAAGATTTTTGTTTTATTTTTTAGTTTGAGAATTTTATTTTCTTGAGATTTACAATTACTGTATTATAGAGAAAGATATTTGTAACTTATAAAATCCATATCTTGGTAATACAAAGGTCTAGGTGAATCACTTCAAGCGTACCACCTAACTAATATATAACTAGAATATAACTAGAACGAGCGTTACCAACGTTAGGTACAAATATTTCATTTTTATTTTTCTTAACTTAGTCATTCGCAGATAAAATTTGTCTATTTAAGAAAATAAATAAATAAAAATTCGAAATTCCTCTTTTTCACATATAAATGTATTTCTCTCCATACGAACATTGAAATAAAAAGAACCAATGACTGAATGATGATTTTTCGTAAACCAGCTGACAATCCAGGAGTGACTGCGCACATGATCGCCAAGGATGCACTAGGATTGATACGACAAGACGTTGGTGGTCGTCATGGAGAGCTTCTAGCCGGCCTTCTTGATTTACTCAGACACTTGACACTCTCTGGCCCTCCATCCGAAAGATCAGAGCTTCGTGGATCACCGCTTCCAATCGCACTTCTTCCAGTCTTTTTTACTTTGACGGTAAATCATTCTCAACACAATCGAATAAATAGAAATCAAAATTCTATGTAAAGATCAGGTTCTATTTTACGATTTCTTTAAATTTGTTAAATTATCGAAACTATGATTTACGAGGTTAGGTTCCATTGTTTGACTACATTGTTAAGGCTAGACTATGGATGTTCATGCAAATTCATATTTTTTAAAAATCTAATTATTAACACTAGAACTACTACACTAAAACACTAAGGAATTCCATGTTATGCAGTACATTTTTGGTACTATTAACCTAACTGGAACCATGATTCCTAAACGAGCGTTGGCACATTTATAAAATTGTAATAAACCCAGTCGTTTTCACTGGTGTGGTAGGTTGCGGTGTTAAGACCAGACTGTGCATATTTATGCAAATTCATATTTTATGTTACGTATATGACGTTAACTGGCCCAATCGAAACCAGTGTCAGCTTCTTCTTTGTGAATATATATATATACATACATATACACGTATATAACGCTCCTTTGTTACAACGTATCCGCAATTTTTTCGAGGCTGTGCAATTCTTAAGCTCCCTTGGAGCGAAGTGAATCGTTGATTTGGTTTGGCCCAAAGATCGGAAACAGCCACGAAACGAATCACGATGCAGATCGACGAGGATTTTAACGCGACTGATCGATCGTTTTGCTGTTACAGCCGGCCGACCTGGTGAAATGGAAGCAAGTGGCCGCCAGATTCAACGAATTAATTACCGAGGCCCCCGAGCAACTGCAGCTGAATGAAAATCGATCGTGCGAAATGGAATCCGCCAGGCTATCCGTCGAGAACACGGGCAACGTAAGAAATAGAGACTTTCTTAAGGTTTAGAAAAGATTAATAACGATCTTGGAAGCAATCTCAAACGTGATTCTTCTTCATCTAACGGGAGAATTTATTTTTGATGAGAAATCAAATAGATATATATATGGAGAGAGGAGGAATTTTCGTGAAGAGATCAGCTTTTCTTTCTTATTTGATGGAAAGAAAATTGTGGTTAAGAATGTAGTAGAGATAAAAGATTCTTTGAGTAAATTGAAAAGATGGTAATATTTCAGAGAATCCAAATATAATATTGTGGAGGATTCGAAGCTAACTTTAATTTAAAACGAGTTTTACTGAAACATAATCTAAGAATAAACTAAGTTCAGACCTAACCTAAACCGAGTCGATGCTAAATTTAATTTTAATCTAACTTAGACATGAAACATATTCAATGCAAATCTAACCTAAATTTAAATGAAATTCAATTCAAACCTGTCTCTAAGCTGAATCAATTTCAATTCAAAACTAATCTAAATCCAGAATAAATTCAATTTGAAGTTAACATAAATTACCAAACTAAGTTCAATCGAAATCTAGCGAAAAGTAACTTAAATTACCAAACTTAATCTAAATTAAATTCAATTCGAATTCTACCTTAAATCTGAATTCAGCTGGAACCTAACCTAAACTTAATACTACTATGCTGTGTCTATAGTTGAGCGCTTCTTATAACCTAGAAATGGGTAATATAAAGCAGATAAAGGAAAAAGAAGGATAAATAGAAAGTGCCATTATTCCAATATCGTTTCTTTCCTGTTGAATAATTTTTTGCATAAAAGAATTCGCTGAAGCACAGCCACGATTTTAATAACAAATTTACACAAATGTCTCTTTTATCGTTTTAGGTTAGGTTGGAGAGATAACTACGATTCTTGCTGTGCCGTTGCATGGCCCGCCGGCAAGTAGACTTCATCCAGTAATTTCCAATTCGAATCGAAAGCATCCGATATTAAACAGCATTAATACAAACGTAATTCTTTCGTATAAATGTAAGAGAATTGTGTAAATTACTCGTACTTCCGCTCAACCGATGACAATCACAGAAGGCTACATTTTCATCTAAATTATTTCTTCTTTTCTTTTCTTTTTTTTTTTTTTTTTTTGAAAAAAAAACAACTATTATAATTTCATTTTTTCACCATTTATGGATTACAGTGAAAAAATCTCTGGTTCATGTGTAATGGGATAAAAATTGAAATACATACACGTTACTTTAAAAATATTGTAACGATTTGGAGGAGTCTTATGTATTTAGATTAGATATTGTTACTTTGTACTTGATTGTTTAGAAATATACAGAAATATACACACATTGTGCATAGTAGAAGTTTAATTGTAATGTCAGCCTATGTAAGGAAATGGCCCCTTGCCTTGTGATTCCTTTTATAGTTACGCTGTGATTGACAATAACAATCATCAAACTATTGTATGTACTTTCTATCAAACGATATTCACTTTTTATTCTGAAACTGAGACGAAAAATTAAAATAAATATTCAATAAGTCATAGTCTGTCTCATGTTTGAAGAACCATTCAATTTCTAGAATTCAAATGAAATATTCAAATAAATATTTAATGGGTCATAATCTGTCACACGTCTGAAGAAATCAAAAGAAAAAAGATCATACACGTGATCAAAATGATCATTAGCAGCGTCCTAACCTGTATCTGAACGTCAGCGTGATCGTTAAGACATTCGAATAATAGTACCTAACCTCTAAACTTAGCAGGAGGATTTCACGAAGCAGTTGACGCGTTTCATACACGCCAGAAGCCCATTGTCTAACCCGCTATTGCTCCTCGATATTCCATTAAGGTGTTCGACAAAGCGTCACGCGAGCTAAACCGAGAAAATGGCCCTCGGAAGCGGGCCATTTACAGGCAACCATATGAGCGTCCTAGAAAGGGATGTGCAAGCCTGAAAACGCGCGATACGCTCTCTATCGGGACGTTTAGTATTCCTCTTAACGACGTTGCTCGAGACGAAAATGCAGATCAGGAATTGGGATCTCGATGGAAGAGCCTGTGCAACGTACGAGGTCTGATGAACGACAGGAAATTTGACACGACCGTAACGACGATCATGTCGAATGAACTTAAATTGTATTCTGATGGCAGGAAGAACATGTAGAAGATGGCATCGAGAAATTGTGCTCGATGGCATTTTCAGATAAGACGTTCGTTGAGTTGCACGAATTCTGTTGATGGTATTGGGTTCCAGGATGAAGTGAAGGAGCTAAATTAACCTATTGTACTCTATGGAGGTATACACATTACCCAGGGTCGAATTCAAGTTTTCGAGGTCTGGGACTATTGACACAGCGGAGACCTTCGTAGAATTAAGTGGAAAGGAGTTAAAATGAAATTTTACGTAAATGCGAAATAAAACCTATTTTGTGATAAGTTATACTTAAAATTTGTTGGAAGACATTATACACTTTTAAAAGAGAGTTGTTCATTTTTCAATTTTTCCTAAATTAAACGAGTAAATTAACCATTATAGTCGTAATATAAAATGTATTTTTATTGAATAGCGACGTCCTTGAAAAGGCAAGGCTTGAAGCTGTAGCTTCCCCTGAAGCGACATCTGACATACGCAGAATGTGCCAGTAACCGTGATACAGTCGGCAAGGAAGTAATTCTGTATGAAAAGATAAACTGGAAGTATGGAAAACTATTTTTTCGTATGGTGCTTTGTTTTTAATGAAATCAAACTTGAAAATTTTTTTAGTATACATTTTATATATTTAGTACATATGCATCCATTCATCTCCCTTTCAAACCGAAACACGGAAACGAGCTTAACTCCATTGATAAAAAGGTGCGAAAGAAAAATAAAATATTTCGATCAAATTTTTAATTGCACGATCCTTTAATAGATTTTAGCCAAAAGGGAGAAGAGAGAATGCATGGCTTCCTTTAATTAACAGATCCATCGAGCGCTAATTGCTCAACTTAATTGCTTATGAAAAATTATTTTTTTCTCTCGCAGCAGTAATTTGCAATGAAAGAATCAATTAAGAGACCATGAAATAAAACATCATAAGATTCCTACACATTCGTGAATTGAACTAGAAATCGCAGTTTCGCTATGAGTACGAAGGAAGGGGCGGGGTGAATATTGGGTTTCCTTGATAACTGAGAAGAACTTTATAAATGTTCATTGTTTGATGTTTGTTTGAGTACACGAATAGAAAAAAGCTGCGATGGGAAGAATCAAAATTGGATTGCACAGCAGCTAACATCAGGCAAACAATGAAAGAAGAGTAAATGGGCCAAGCTAATTTTCTAATATTACCCATGAAGTGTGTAATTTGTCTGTCAATTTGTTCTGATGTTTGTAGTTATAAAAATTGAGTACGTGAATTTTACATTATATTCTTGTAATATATGGACAAATATGAATAGCTGAATTTCTGGCTTTCCTCTTGATCATAAGAATTACAAATATTATAAGTACATATATGTGTGTATATATATATATATATATGATTTAGGAAAGTAAATACAATAACTGCCATACGAGAGCTATTTTAACAACGCAATAACAATTGTTATTTCACGGAATTGTATTAATCATTAAATTTATTGATAATGTATTTTATTTGGTAAAATCTTTACGTCTTTATCCCCAGATATGTCGGTAAATATACACCTTCGATTTTCACGTTGCATATATTGAACGCAGATAATGTTACTCTCTACTCAGTCGGTAATATCGCGTATATTACCTGTATAAAATGGTAAGAAACATGTTGTAAAATACCGACCTCAAAAAATTGCTTAACTCGATCACCGAAAACGATTCATCTGATAAGCAATTTTAGTGTTTAATAGAAAAGAATTACAATATTGGTCATAGTTGGAGTTAAAGTTAATTTTACTATGAAATAATACTGATTGCCCAGGTCTCACCGCGTGGAGGTTACTGCGATAAAATGAAACTTTACATGCACCGCGAGAAACCAGATATAAAGTGATAAATTCGAAGAAGAATAGAGATGGAGTCTGGAGCTTTGTTCCTCACTAAAGTAACACGTCGTCTTGACCAATAGAACGACAAACCGAGTAAACCTTAAATAGGAACGGAATTGTTGACTTTAATTTCAGAACTAGTCAGACCTAGCATTAAATCCTCAGTCGGTAACAAGAATCTTTTTTATAAGTTTCTAATTGCTTTCTTTTGGCTTATAAAAGAAAAAGAAATTGACGTTGTTCTTTTTTATCTTGGATATACGAATTAATGGTGAAACGAAGATCAGAAATAAGACTCTTAAAAACAATTCTGAATCGCGATATACGTCTTATCTACTTTACGCTACTTTACCTACTAAAATACCACTCTTAAATTATGCATGCACTTAATTACTACTATTATACCTTACTTATATATTAACCGTTCATACAAATACTAAGCACTTATTTTAAAATACCCTACTTAACCATAAATCTAACTTAAAAGTATCTTACCTACAAATTTAAAAAATCTCTACCTAGTCGAAAATCTTATTTCATCTGCGTCGTAAAATGTTTTCATGAGCCCTATCTATACAATTATCTAATCATAGTGAAGCGACTGGAGGATGGGGAAGGAGCAAGTACTGCTGTATAAAATCTTGGATACTTTTCATGCATCTAGAGTCGTTACAGTGGAAAATACTGAAAATAATAGTCAACGCCCCATGGTGTGTCGGAAACAAGGATCTAAAAATACCAATGGTCAAAGAAGAAATCAACAGATACGCAAAAAAGTACAGGGAAAGAATGGCAACACACCCAAACCAGCTGGCTGCTGAAACGAGCAAAACCCATATAAAAAGAAGACTAAAAAGAAAACACCCCACTGATTTCACTAAAGAAATAAAATAAACAAACTCGAAGATGGTATCCCTCTAGGGGTAGCCATCCACATGTTATTTAGCAATAAATTTAGAAAAATTTACCAAATGTCCAGCTGGACAAATTGCAAAGTACAAATTAAATAATAATAAAAAAAAACCCTAAATAAAAGACACTGAAAAAGAAATGACTCTACCAGCCAAAAGGGCCATCAAAGTATCCACTCGATATAAACCCGAGCAAACCGTGAGTGGAATGTGAATTCTATGTATTTCGCAACTCTAATTTATTACACGTAACTTACGAGTGCTTTATTACATTTTTAATATTAATCAATCTACTATTGACAAAAAAAAGATAAAAGAAAAAAGATAGAAAATTCCCGTGTGAATTATTTATTTGCGCAACACTAATAACTATTAATCTATGCACTCAGGTTTAAATATTCGCAACACTAAAAACGAGACATCCAGTGCAGCCATCTGTAGGACTGCTGGTGTAACTACATCGGATGATGCAGGATCCTGTTTCCACAGTCCAGTGGAAGAAGATTGGGCATGATACAGGCGCAACACTACTTCGAAGAACGCGATCATTTGTCAACGCAACTCTAATTAGAAGATTAATCAAAACAATCGCGATGAGAGTCCGCAACACTAATTCTTAAAACAAAAATAAAGTTAATTTCCATACGTGAAGGAAAAGCTACTTGAAATATCGCGATACTACAAATTGCAACATTATAAAATTAATGAAAAGTTAGCGTTTCTAAATTTAATTTTAAACGAGAGGTAACAAAATAAACTCTAACGTGTATTACTTTGTAAATATTTCTAATAACTCAAAATCAAAATTACTAAAGACAATCGCGATGTCATAACTCGCAACACTAAAACAAACACGATTATCGTCATCTCGCAACTCTAATTCAAACCGTAATCAGTCTCCCGTGACGCTAATAGAAAGCCGCGAAACTTCTCCGTAACTCTGAGTCAATTGTAATCAATCTCTCGCAACACTAATGAGAAAAGTCACGATTTGCCCAATATGGTGGTGGACCGACATCTACATCGGTCAAGAAAGAAAATACTACAACTACAACTACAGATGGTAAAAGCGAGCATAGTGACAAAGTAGTAACATTAATGACTTCCCATGCTCTGGATGACCCAGAGGATGGGCAGCCATTGGTAGTTGCCCTCTTGAGTGGCAGTTTGCCGGGCCACTTCGGCATATAGCCTCTTCTTTCTTCGAGCGCAATGCCCGCTGAAACTTAAATCTAAGCTCGAGACTTCTAAATCGCAAACAAAAAAAAAATTATAAAGGTAAAATAAAAATATAAACCGCGGAAGCTGATCGAAGTGCGCATGAACTGGCCAATGATCACAGCTGTGATCGTTGCCCATTCGCATGTGCGTGCTCGAGCGATAAACGTTCGTTTCGAGCCCACTCGCGACCGCGACCGCGAAATTCGAAAAATCGATAGGCAAAACCAGAGACGAGAGCATGCTCTACTCGTGCCAGTTCCACCGTCGATTTTTCAAATAAATTTCCAGAAACAGGTTGGTCACACGAAAACGCGCCTACCCGACCCAGAGACTGTGCCAACCTGCCCGGCCCTACCTACTTATAATTAACAGACACACCAGAAAGTATACTACCTATCCTACCTAGCGCTATATTTAAAAAATGGCAAAACAGGCACACCAACACATTCGCTCCACGATTCTCACACAAACGCTCGGGCGCAAAGGGCCTACACTAGAGAGGACGTCCCGGGACGCCTCCGACACCCGAGCTTAACACACACATGCACACTCTAAGGTACGTACCGTTTAGCTGAAATCGACTGACGAAGGCTAGAGACCATTGCGTGCAAACGTAATAAAAATGAAAGAATAAAAAACAAAGAGTGTGTCTATTTTTCAAAAAAATATTAAATGGTACGAAATCTGGTATCATTTATTAGAATTTGATGACAAAATTAATAATATTGCTATCTACAGTTACATATTTAATAACGAGTCTATTTCTACAACTTGTGATTGAAATAATATTTGTGTAGATTTATTTTGCTATTATTTAAATTTATAGTGTACGGAATAATTGAAACGACGCAATTCCACAGCCTAACGACACACACACAATGTGGAAAGTACGTCGTGCACGATACACTAACGCGTCGTCAGTCGCTCAAACATTATCATTTTATCAATGGTCATCGTACCTATTGCCTTTCTCCCACCCAAGTAGCACCTGGACACGTGAGCGAGATCCTGGCAATGATACGGAAAGGATCAAACCTGAAAATCCTAACTAAAAAAAATATTAGTACGTCTGTTTTGTATTTAACGGGCTAATCTTTCTGCATTCTGCATCTTCAAATGTTATTTCAAGTTACTATCACTGTATTTTCTATCTTGACTAATTTAATAAATTACAAAAATTCTAATATTGAAATTATTTATAGAAAACACAAACAAGACCAATGCAACATAATGATTCACTCAAATAACTGATTTTATATTTTAATTAATTATTAAAATTCTAATTTGCTAATATATTTCTAATAATTCTAATTCATATTAAAACAAAATATTGACAATGAATAAGAAGTTTGTTTAATGACTCTAAATTACATGTTAATGCAAGCCTCAGGCAGTCGCTTCGTCAAAGCATATTTTCGAAAGCGCAAAAGCAATGTTCAGAATTTGTAGCTTTGATTCCAAAATCTGCCAGTCGCGAAGTTTCTTCTTGCACAAGAAATTGAACACATCTTTGTACGGTACGAATTGAACTTCAATATCTTTATATTTTTTTAATTAATACTTAAATTCAAATATGAAGGACAAACAATTAAATTCTTTAGAATATTATATTCAGAGAACACAAGATGAAATAAAGAAGATTTATTACTGTCACTATCATTATGCAATAATTGAAATTTTTCATGCAACGAAGTCGGAGGGTATCCGATTTCTCTGCAAGGAAATATTTAACCAAGTCATCTCAATACATTATTTATTCAAATATTCACATTTCATTTATATATGTATATTTGGCTTTTGCAAATATTTAAATTAATACTTGATATAACACTATTTGTATCAATTAATATCAGTATATTAACATTATGTAATAATATAATATTTCAATCGTCAGTGACATTATTATTAATATAAAAAAAAGCGATGTGCAAGAAGATCTATCCTGAACTAATATATAACACACAGATAAGAAAATGTTACTACTCACGGGTATAATAAATACCCGTGGTCACTATGCTCGTCAAAAATTCTACGTAATACAACTAGTTACCCGTGTCGATTCGGACCTTTCGTCCTACGACATGATTGAGTGACTAGAGGAACAAAAATGCATGCAACTTACAATTACATGCAAAGAATGTTGTCCTTTATATTGTTGTGAACCAAGGAAAGTCATCGTGAAACCATCATTCAATCAAAGAAGCGAGATCTGGAAGAAATTTTAAACAAAGTTTTAACAAATATCTGTATTATAATTTCCTCTTAAAGGCAGCGTTAATTATTTAAAAAATTTGAAATAATGAATTTCATGAAATTCTAATAACACTATTCCATTCAAGAATGTGTTTAAATTTGTGAAATTTTCGATGAAGTTGTATTTTTTAATTAGTAATTATAAACACAAGGAATAAAATTAAATTTAAAATACAAAAGTAGATACTTACATTCTCAACTTTTGGAGCACTACTAGGTCCTTTTGATGGAACAAGAAGAGGAAGGAGTGAAAAACCTTTAACAATAAATGAATTATTATAATTAGTTCTAGAACATACAATGATGATTGTTCAAAAAATTTAAGATAATGAGATATGGTACTCTATGAAAACTTGAAACTTTAATAATAAAAAATATTCTAATATTAAAATTAAAAATCTGACCTTATTCTTTAATAAATACGTAATTACAACAAAATACAAAGAATAAAATTAAGTGGGATAAAATATGCAAAGATTCTTACATGCTTAGTTGCAAAGCACCACTCCATCCTTCCCAATGAACAAGAAAAAGTGAAAAACCTACAACAAAACACGTGAAAAATTATAGTCTGTTCTGAAATTATACTGCTTATTGTTTAAAAAGTTCAAAATGAAAGATAGAACTCGATACAAATTTTAAGTTCTGATAATAAGAATTTTAATTCTTATAAAGACTGATTACAATTAAAATCTAAAAATTGTAACACTAAAATAAAAATTTAAAATCTAAAAATGATAAGAATCTGATGATTGCTAAACCATGTTAAACATTTCCATTGTATATTTTAATATTACAACTTGAATATTCTATTTCAACAGAAACTAATAATAAATCAATTAAAATACGAATAATAAAATAAATTAAAGTACAGTATATAAAAATACTTACATTCCTATACTCCAGGAGAGGCTTTATCCTCTTGCGAGATCTGCTATCGAAAGCGAATGTTTGAAAAAAGGATTCATAAAAAAAAGAAAAATAAGAAACTACATATTACCGCGCCCGTTCAAATAACAATCGGCGAACACATTGACTCTAATTTCTTGTATGATTATTATGATGAAATTTAATGAGAGCTATATGCTCTAAAGAATATTGAAAATAATATAACGCAACAAACACTGACTCTAACGACCGCATTGCGCGCGATCACAAAAATTCTCTGAAAGAATAACTTTATTAAAGGGTAGGGGTTAAAGAAAAGAAGCAACATATTTTTTTCATATCTCTTTTTCTTCTAACAACTCTGAGTGTTTGTTCATGAAAATATTGCTATTATATTAATAACATCAAATATTTAATTAATACTTTAAAAATATTATTAATATTGTTAAATAATTGTTAAATGTTTACGATTTCATAATATAATTGATTTGTAAAAATCATACAGTGAATGTCCGCCATTTTAGTATATTCAAACATAGTACCGATAAAATATGGCGCACTCTTTTTTACGGTTAAACAAAGCTGTCTAATACGAAAAAGACGCGATGCGCAAAATATATCCAAATCTATCAGTGAATATCAAATGTAATTAAGTAATATAATAAAATAATTTCTTTAATATTGTCTATTTCCATCTTAGTATTCATAATGAACCACGAAATTAATTTAGAATTCCATTCTATTATGTATCAATTATGTTAAGATTATAAATTATTCGTTAAAAATGTATACTGATCGAATACTAAATAAACGTTACCAATTGTTCAATAATATTAGAAAACAAACGTAAAATGATTTTGTCTTTATTAAAATGAATCAAATGTTACCAAATCTCCACGAGAACTTGAATTAATCGCCGATCACCTTCCATCCTTTTTCATTCCGCGCCATGTTTGTTAATTTCGTGGCGTCCTTCTAATGTTTCCTAAGTTCCCTCATAATCTGCTGATAATCTCAACAAAGAAAGACCAAAACAATAGAAAAATGTATTGAAAGAACAAATTGTATAAAAATGAAACAATGGTCAAGGTCAAACAGTGTTTTTCTTTAAAGCTCATTATACGAGCTACCGGCAAATGTGACAACCAAAAACATGGTAACGCAACAAAGATAATCAAATAATAGGTTATAGAAGATTGTAATAAATTCTAATAAATATAAAAAATGTCTATAACAGTACTACCAGAGAGGAAATTCTGCTCTGCTATTACATTGCAGAAGACAACACCCATCACGAAGTAACAATAACAAAAACAAACGTCTGGTTGCTTGGAGTTTCGACTCTAAACTGACCCCCGCGCCACAGTTTGCGCAGCGAATTTCGGTTTAAGAGAAGTGGGAAGAGAGAGATCGCCGATAAGTCGAGCGCGCACTGGTATGGTAGTCGCCAAATTCCTAGAAAAGATACTTAATATGCTTTCGAGAGTTAGCATATTATGTTCCAACTAAAGAGGTCCATACGTTAGACTGAAACGCAAACATGCATGAACTAATATAATTTCAACAAAGAAAATTTATCGGTACTGAAGTATTCTCACAAATTTTAAATTCATTTATCTTCGATTTATGTTTCAGTATTCAGTTAATAAATCAGTATATTTTTTTGCTATTTACATACAATGTTGTAAAAGCGTATAACATAAAATATTACGATACAGTTCACAGATATTAGAAATAAAAAATTTGTTGATTTGTAATTTATCAAGAATAAAATATTTATTAATTAATTATGTACTGTTGCCTAAGCATTACAAGATAAACGGAAGAAAGGTGCATTTTTAATTTGCAAGAATATTGGACATATTGGATATACTGGCAAGAGCAACAATAGACGCTAAAGGGAAATTTCGTATAAATTCGTCTAGAGGAGGAAAAAAATACAGTATCGATTATTAATTAAACATTAATCTTCAACATATTAAACTGCTTGAGACATATTATTGAACAAATAGGTATCGGATAAAACATCAACTTTTTTAAAAAAATTACCATTTTAGTATTTTTAACAATAATTTATAAGGTGTCCGAATATTTTTGTGGAATGAGAATTCACTTTGTTCTGACATTTCTTCTAATACTTAAACAACAGTTTGTTTGAAGTCAAAGGTTCTTCAGTTTCTGACACCTAGACATACTATACCTCAATAGACTGCAAAACATTTTTGTTTTTTTATGTGTATTTATTTCAGACATAGAACATAGAAGTCAAAGTTATACTAGTGACCGAATATTTTCGAGACCGACTGTATGTATACATATACAGTTATATACAGTTATAAATATATGTAACTCCAACTTCGTTTTTACTATATTATTCACTGATGTAGTTAACTTTCGTCAACTATTATTATTTATATGTAATATTTATTTACTGATAGTAATTATTTCTATATATATATTTATACGTTATGAATTGTCGATAGCATAATTCTAATTAATACTATTGTCAATATATTATTGTATAATAACTTAAAAATGAGAGAACTGCTTCATATTCTCACAATAATAAATTAAAATTATCTTTGAAAAAGATTATTATCTAAATCTCAATATATAAATATTATATATTATAATTTCACTATTAATTTTCAATAAATCTGTATATATTATAATTTCATAACTAATATGTATATTATACAATATATTAATAATATTAATATTCTCCATATTCTTTGCCTCCAACCTGTCAATATATGTCCTATCCAATATTTATATAATATAAAAATTCCATAATTTATAATTAATAATCAAACAACGTATGATTGTAATTCGTATTTCAAATTATTTTAATTCCTCAGTATTGAAGATGGCACTACCAACAAATGTCAGCTCTACGCGATGTAAAATCAAACAAAGGAACAGTTCTTCCCGGTTTTCCGTCGAATGTGGATTGTTAAGCATTACATAGAATATGTCGAAAAATGCATTCTATTTCTTTGCTCTTGACTGGGCGAAACAGCAAAAGAAGCGTGGTGTACATGTCCCAAGAAATATGAAAGAACTTTCATCACTTTGTAGCGAAGACTGGAAGGTGATATATTTCATATTTCGGCAATTTATTTAACAATTTATTTCAATAATTTAACTGACCACGTACTATTCTTTGAATAAAAAATATTCCAATTTAATAGATAATTCTAATTTAAAAATATATATCATTATTTAAAATACATAGTATGAACATTTAGAAGAATTTGAATGTAAATGTTTGTGTTAATATACAAAGGTCATTTTAACAGTAGAATAACTGACTGATAAATTTTTCAAACTAATTTCTTTATGTTCCTATATATAAAGTGATATTCAAGAGAATATGTGATATTAATGATTTTTAATAATTATTTGTTGATAAAATTTTTTAATTGAAATTACAGTATTTTATATAATTTTATGTTACCATAGAATCTTCCTCCACATGAAAAGGGAATTTATAAGTCTAAAGCAAAAGACAACAAGATTAAAGCTCAGATGACAGTAGGTAACAGAACTACAATTGGTGAAAATGTAGCTCAGCTAGAGTTAGAGCAAAAGAGAGAGGAGGAATTTCAACAAAACATGCTTCAATACATAGAATCTATAGTTTGTATGGGTGTACAACATAATAGTAAGTATTCCAAATTAAATCTTCTTTTCTAATAAGAACTTTTAAGATATTGATTAATTATTTAACATTTAATATTGTTATTTGTTACAGACTTGCAAAATCTAAAATTCATATTCATACATGTCAATTGGTTTTATAGAAGAGACATAGGAATTAACAAGTATGACTTTTGTCCTGCAGAATTTGCAGTTGCAGAATTTAGTATACAAAATGGTATTCAAAACATATACCATGAAATATTAAAGGTAAAAATACCTTTAGGATGGAAAAGAGATGCACTAGAAACCAGTCAGGAAACACACCAAATCCCTATAGAATTAGATGATGGAGAATGTGACTTCGCACTTATGTATGATAAGTTCTCCAAATTTATGGAAAGTAATAAGACTGGGAGAAGGTATCCTCCATTGTTCACTATGAAAAACTTATATCCTGTTGTGGAATCACTGCTACAGAGATTGAATGAAGCAGGCGGTAACTATGGTTATTTATAACAGTTTACAGAAGATAATACAAAATTTTGGCTACATTTTTAATTAGTAATTGTATTTTAGGTGAACCTGTTGACGACTATCTAATCTATTCGATAGAAGCACTGTTTGCAGAACTACGAAACGCTGCTGTACGGAACGTAGACAATCGTAGCATTCCTCTTGTTCTTGCGGAAATGGAATTTGCAAAAGACTTCTTATCCAATACACGTGGCTTCGAGTGTGAAGTATGCATACAAAAAATACTTCCAATCAATAATACTATATAATACCCTTAATAACAGTTTATTTTGGTTTCCATATAGTTCCATAAAATTGTAGATGTACCTCAGTACTGCAGTAAATCCATAGTAACAAGATGGGGTATGACAATGTGTGATTATTGCTGTGAATACATGAATATTGAAATGATCGAAGGTGTGCATTGCCCATACAAGAATACCCTTGAATTTAATAGGCAAGATGCTGTTAATGAAAACACTGATAACGTTGATCTGAAGATAAAGGCTTTAAAAATAATTGAAAAGAGGATAACAATTCCTGATATAAATGGAGTGAGTAATAAATTGTTGATTTTCATTATATAAAATTATGTAAGAAAAAGAGAGAGAGAGAGAGAGAGAGAGAGAGAGAGGGTGATATTGTTTCATATTCTGACAAATATAAAATTTCTTTGATATAATTAGGTATCTGCAGAGTATAGGACTAAGGTATCTGCACGATCTTACAAAGAAGAGCAAAATAGACGAATGGAGAGTAAAGTAGATATGGTTGATCATGCTAAAGCTGGTACATCCAAATCCAACACCGCAGCTGTAAGTACCAGTGTTTCAAACTGTCGCGACTAAACTTCCAAGCAGTTAATTAGAATGTACAAAGTATACAATTTGAAAATAATTTATTTCTCAAACTTTTAGCTAAATTTGCCAATGCGACCATTGCGTGCACCTAAAACAATGGGTAAGTATATTTTTATGACCTACTTACAGCGATTTTGTGCGATATAACTAAATATTTTATAATATTTTAGCTAAAGCTCTTAGTGGAACACAGGAAACCTTCGACCTTCTAAACGATGTTACCAATTTTCCACCAATTGGTGAGACATTAATTTCTAGAAATTATTTTTTTCTTTTTAAATATATTTTATGAATTTCCAATTACCTATATTTCAAACGAGAGTTAAAAACTATAATGTATACAACAAACAAAAAAATTATAGTGGGTATAAAGAAAATGTCAATGAAAATGTATACTTTGTACACGGTAGCCTTGAGAAATCACTTACCCTTAATGGTGAGGTTAGAGTTTGGCTAGGGTTAGGTTAGGGTGTCCAACTATTTTACTTTGTGTATAGAGTGTAAGAAAAATATCAGTACATTTGATTATTTCCGAATTACCAGTTTATTCGGTGAAAATTAATTTGATAAAAATACCACATAATTGACTTTGCCTTAGAATTTCTAAAAATTTGTTTATGATATGCAATATCTTTATTTACATAATCTCTTTTAAGTCAAAAATAGAATCAGTCTTATGAACCGTGATATATGCTTATCTTACACCCTATACATAAATAGAAGTAGTTGAAAACCTCACCGCTAGGTGGTTTCTTTAGAGTACCGTTTCTCGCTAGGAAATTTGGGAGATATAGATGTTATATTCGGAAAGAAAATCAGAATTGTTATCGCTTCTCGGCCTTATGGCTAAGATCAAAGTGTAGTATCTGTTCTTATCAGCTTAATATCTGATACACTTCCCATTGGGAAGTCAGAATATTAAACTGATTTTTGGAATCTGACGGAGAGTTGGTGCTTGCTCCACCTCTGTCGCGAGTCAGCCTAGCATTGCAGTGCCGCTAGGATTGGCTTGATAATATATTTAAAAACATAAAATAACTTTTAAGTTTGTTAAAATTTGAACTTTACTTTAAAACTTTCCTTTACTGAGTAAAAACCTTTACTGAGTAAAAATATACAATAATACTTGCTTAATTGTTAGTACTTTCCTATCTACAAAATGTGGAAGTCAGATTATATAGTAACTTAAGAAAACAAATAATTTCAGTAAAATATATTATAATAAAACATATCAATATTTTGTGTAGAAATATTTTTCTTTACTTTTTACAGGTTATATAGTACAATTTATGTGAATTATTTCTAATTTTAAAATCTTTATTTGTTTCAATATAGGAGGACGAGGTACAGTTATTAAAAGAGATACTGCAAAGTTGAAATTGCCTTTGGGCAGAGGTAAAATTTTATATATTAAATTGAATCTTAATATACAATTATGTTTGAAGATTTTATAATAAGTTTTACTTTATATTTGTGTGCA
This sequence comes from Bombus hortorum, assembly GCA_905332935.1. Taxonomy (NCBI): domain Eukaryota; kingdom Metazoa; phylum Arthropoda; class Insecta; order Hymenoptera; family Apidae; genus Bombus; species Bombus hortorum. The sequence continues at coordinate 6,527,486 of HG995203.1, forward strand.
GGACGTACAAAATGTTAGAACAGATAGCTTTTGGTACGGAAGAGATTGGACTTTTTCTATGACAACAAATTCATATGGAATCTTTGAAATTACGCTCTTACAAATAAGACTTACATAACTTGTGTGTAATTTGTTTTATGAAAGAATAACAATATTTTGTTACAAATTTAGACATAAAAAAGATGAAAGATAAAGACACGATCTGTTACCAAAGTTCGTAAAGAAAATATACGATTAATTTTAATGAAAGTGAATTTTATTATTTAAACCTTGAATCTCAGAATAATTTGTAATTTTGTTATTACAAGATTTAGAATGCTTTATAAAAGTTTTTGTGATTTTAATTCTGGTTCTGTTTTGGATATCTCTTAGACTATGTATAAATTTTATTCAAGAAAGGTTAAAGTTATTCAAGAATGCGAGGGTTTCCATAAATGATAGTATTTCGTGGAATTAGTCTTACTTCTTACAAGTGGCTGATTCGTACATTCTTCGCGTGCATGGCTGACTCATACATTTCGAATTGGCGACGGCGTGCCGCCGAGTTAGATAACTATTTATATATATATATATGTCGTTTCGAAACATAATATGTATAAACAAAAATTATTTATTAAAAATAAAATGAATGGAATTCGTTTAACAGACGTTAATTTTTAAGTCATCAATATGGTAATACTCTATGAACATATAGTTTCTAAACTTGAGCCCGAAACTGATATTTTATAGAAGTCGATAGTACATGTAGCTCCGTACTAATGGAATTCTTTATTATACGTTATATTTTTGTACTTACACTTAAGTAAAACTTTATTATTAAGAAAAATTCATAAAAGAATGGCCTGAAATTATTTATTCATTATCAATTTCATTGGCTAATAGCTCGATATTGTTAGGTCACGAAATATAAATATTCTTCTATACTTATATATATCTATAATTCTTATATATTCTATAAATATAGATACCCTTCTATAACTTTGTTTCCTCGTCTGATATCTCCATAATGTCCCTGCACCTCTGTTCATAGCAGAGCAAATAAGTAGGATTTCATAATACAAAGAGATATGCTTGATTTTCCGTTCTTTCCCAAGTATATACATATACCTACTTCTCTTGAATATACCTTTACCAATATTTTGATTTTCCGTCAAGTTGCGATCAAGTTTAGCAAGAATCTATAAGGTAAAATGACGATCGAAGAGAGATTCTTTTATCCTTTTCTATAGTGCTTTTAATAAAAATACAAGACGTTCAAAATTATGTAAGAGAAATAATTGTATATAATTTGTACCAAAATGTTGTTTCTATATGCTTATTAAATTTGTATTAAAATAAACACAACTGAAGGAGAAATATTGTATATAAAAAAATCAAATTATCAAAATAATTGTAATTACGTATTATTAATATTACATTACGGGAATTTATTACAAGGTTTAGACATATATTTATTTTGTATAGATTTGGTTTATATACAAATTTGGTTATATTTACATCGTCTTAAATTTTATTTACAAAATGAGAAATTCTTACGAACGCCAACATATAAAACAAAATAAAAATTATGGAATCAATTTATCCATATTAATAGTTTCACTCATACTTTATTAATAATATAATACAATTACAATCAATGAGAGAACATTATGTTATAACACAGACGACACATATGTACTTATAACTACATATATTTATTAAATGTAACGTCAGATTTTAAGTACGATATTCAGTTTACTTTGATTTGATATACATACTGATATACATAATATGTAAACATAAAGGTTAGAATTAGCATTTAAAAGAAACAAATTTCAATTGCAAAAAGGATGTACATTACACATGAGAGAATCAACGCATAAAGTGAAGTGAATGATACTTTTGAAATAAAAGACCGCTATACTGTATCACGAAACAAACGTCATCAAGCAATTTTCTCTGACACAATCGATGCATTCGGTTTGGCTTAGTAACACAACACGTCAGTACTTTGAAGATGTCGTTAGGTCTGCCTGGACAGGACTGAACCTGCACACTGCACAGAACCTGCACCGACTTGTTCCTAATTCCTGAGAAGGTTCCTGAATCATCCGACCCGTCGCGTTGGAAACAGATTTAAAATTCGCATCCCGTTGTTCCGCGAAAGAATAACTCCGCTCATACTAATAATAAATAAAATAATTTCGTTAGTAATTAATCATACAATGTCTTATATTTACAACATAAAATATGAAATATATCTTAAATTTGTATTTTGCTAACACTTCTCAATAATTGTTCAATTATTTAATTAATTCAGGAAGGATTAATTAAAGATTTACATTCACTATATTACTTATCTTGAATTATATTAATTGTATTCATGAAAATGGTTCATTATTATTATTGTAATTATATAGCGAATATTATAAAGATTATTTATATATATAATATTATTATAGATAGATTGTGTGTGTGCGTGCGCGCGCGAACGCGCGCGTGTGTGTATGTGTATGTAACACAGTGCAATTTTCTGTTTGCAAAGTGTTTTGCATTGAATTAAGATATGCGTCGGTATAATAGAACCATTTGAAAATTTTCATATAGCAAAATTTTGTTCAACAATTATAATATATACTGTTTTTGCAAACAGATATTAAATAGACTTCAGTGCTTTGTGAAAAGCAGCTTTATTTATTTAGTTACGCGTTTATTTTTATATCATTTTCTATTATCTGATCTTTCAGTAATTCTGCCAATTGTCGGTAGATGGTAGCGCGACAACTGTTCTGACAGTTCCAAACTTCATTTACTTTTAAAACTATTACATTTATTAATTTAACAGTACAATCAGTAATCAAGCTTCAACGATAAAGATATTGCGATAGTTATTTCTTTGGAAAATTAACAGTCCTAATTACATAACAAATCTAATATTAATAATAAATTCGAAAGAAATAGCTTAATTGCTGATTGCCGTGTTTCCGCATAACTGTTTCCAAGCAGAAAAGAACAGCCATCTTTTCGTAGAGATGATGCAATCGATGACACATATCGACCGTATCTCCGATCGCTTAGCGAATCATTGAAATTGTTAACCGTGGTTTTTGGCGAACGAAATCAGAAAACAAAATATGAATGAAAATGGTTCTACTTTAGTGATAAAGTCAAAAACAGTTCTCATCAAACTATAGCCTATCGGATGTTAAGCGAAAGCCGCCAGCTGGGAGTGCTATTTTGAACGAAGTACAGCGTTGCCAATTCGTGAGGCGAACAAGTTCAAACACGTGCCCCGTGTTTTGCTCTTGGAAAGAGATAACTGCACAGCCTGGCAAAACAGAATGTTTGCTTTCCACTTGGTTCGCATTCATTTCCCGTTTACGTCCGCAAAGCCACCTAAAAAAACGAAACAATAATTCTACACTCCTTAACAGTAAATTATATCCTCGACATATCTATACCTTACAAACTTGTGTCACATGTTTACAACATTAAAACATGCAAACGAATATATATTCAAACGAAGAGGGAAACTTAAATCTGGAAACGACCGAAGATATTATATGTGTTATAGTATTCCATACTTTATTTATCCTTACCCCAATTTGGTTCCCTTTAGAAAAAATTATGATAATTTGATAATTAAGGCAATTGCATGTTATAATGTGCATTTATGTAAGATTATGTTTTAATTTTGGGAAGAATTTTGCAAAAGACATGTTCGAGACTTCGAGAGTCACCAGCTGGACAAGAAAGTTCAGGTTCGTCGGAGGACATATGGCAACGCAGCAACTGCGTGAGCCGAGATGCGCGGCATGAATAGCACCGCGACGTTGATGGGACGGCCCTATGTCAGGGGAATGGTGGGGGAAGGGAAGGGGTAAAAGTTTCCACGACAGTGGGGATGGACGGAAACGGTGAAACGAAAGGGGGATGCGATACCGCTCTGCGTGTGGTGGTCGTCGGTGAGGGTAATATAACCGAGGTAATGTTACCAAGTTGCTGTTTACGGAGAGTTTTTGGAAATTTCAAAGGGGCACATCTAGTTTCCCGGTTAAATTCGAAGCGCGGCAAATCGAATCGTCCAATCGTGATTATGGAACCGCTATACGTTAACTTATACGTCGGGGAACATATGCTACATGAGAATCGAACTAACGGGAATAGTTATCTTGGAAATACGTATACATGATGCGTTTTGCAAATTATCGAACGCATTGATAATATATACATATATCGTATACGCTTCCGCATGGAACTTTCTGCGCGCCAATCGATTTGAAACCCTGCCACTACAATTTTTCTGTCTCAGAACGGAAATTCAATATTTTACAGAAATACTTAACGTAACGAGTGATTTCAGTATTTTCATCAAACTTAAGAAATTTGTTAACAACTGAATCGAAGGACGTGGGACTAAATTAGAAATATAAAATGTTCAGATGCAACCAATATTATGTTGTAATTACAATGCATACTAATAGCTCGAAAAATTACTTCTATGTAAGTGGCTGATACTTATCTGGTTCAAATTCGAACAATTTACTGAGTCGAAAGCAACTTATAATGAAAGATCTAGTAGGGTTAAGTTCAAAAACTAAAATATTCAAAAACTATCAATACTATGTATTTATATTATAATTATAGACTACACTAATAATTTAAAGAATTAATTTTGTATAGGTAGCTGATAGTTATAACTCAGACTTAAGAAATTTGTCGTCTCGAAATTAATTTGTAATAAAAGACATAGCAGAGTTAAGTTAGAAATCTAAAATGTTCAGAAATTACCAATATTATATACATTGTAATTATGAAATAATAATGGTAATAACTTTAAGAGTTAGTTTTATATAGGTAGTTAATATTTATAGTTGAAACTTAAAAAATTTATCAAGTCGAAAGTAACTCTTATGGAAGGACGTAGCAGGGCTCGGTAGAAAATCTAAAATGTTCAGAAGTTACCACTACTACATTATAACTACAAACTATACTGTAGCAATTTGAAGGATTGCTTCTACTTGTTAAGGTATTTATAATAAATAATTTTTCTATAGTTCTAAGGTAGATTAATAAAGGTGTGTTTATAGGTTAAGGAAGGTTCCCAGATAAATAAATTGCGTTGCTCAAAAGCACTCGGTTTGAAGATTCTCGAGAAACATCGGAGTATAGTGGTAGGTAGGCGCATTGGTGACGGTGAAATCGTGGAGGGGACGACCCCTCCTGCCCTACTCCGGTGCGCGCAACGTCATTGTGCCGTGTGGGGCCATGATCGTTGGAGTGTGTGTGCGTCCCTCGAGCTACGCGCAGACCTACCCAGTAAATACGAGGCTTCCGTTCCCTGTGCGTGTCGAGTGTCGAAACAGTGCGTAGTTAAAGGAAGTGGTAGACTTTCGTCTTCTTGACATCCCGTAGTCACCGGCGTGTTCCATCATGCCGTTGAGTATTGGGGTTAACCTAAGAGTGACCGGACATTGTAATCAGGGCGGTCGTAAGTACATGGAGGACATGTTCAGCGTGGCCTTTCAATCGACACCGGATGACAAAGATCTGGAGTATGCCTTCTTCGGGATATTCGACGGCCACGGCGGCGGCGAAGCTGCTACATTTGCAAAGGAACACCTGATGAACGTTATCGTCAAGCAGAAAAACTTTTGGAGCGATCGGGACGAGGATGTGCTGCGAGCCATCAAAGACGGATACGTGAACACGCACTATGCGATGTGGCGGGAGCTTGGTGAGAATCTTATTTCCGCCATTTGTTCCGTTATTTTTATTACTTCACTCGTTTGCCGCCAAATCTCATCACTTTTCACGCGTATTTACAAAGAAACTTAATGTATGTACTATTTTTTGAAGAATTTCTCTCATTGTCCCGCGTATTTCCCCCACCACCTGTGCCCGATTAGGTTAGAATTTAGGTTATGTAATCCGAGCTAACCTGAAAGTTCGAACTCCGAGAAAAAGTAGTTGAGAGAAAATATTCGATATCTTTTGTCTTTCTATGGGCAATTTGTTTGTTATGAAGCAAAGAATCGTAGAATATGGTTTTCGAGAGAAATTCTCAATGAAAATATATGTTGACGAGAATGTATTTTTGCGATAGACAAGTGGCCGAGAACCGCATCCGGATTACCATCTACGGCTGGGACCACGGCTAGTATAGCCTTCATTCGTAAAGGTAAAATTTACCTGGGTCATGTAGGAGATTCTGGCATAATATTGGGATACCAAGTAGACGGTGACCCTCAATGGCGTGCAGAAGCTTTGACCAAAGACCATAAGCCGGAAAGTGGGCCAGAAATGATGAGGATACGCGAGTCTGGTGGTAAAGTTGTTAGCAAGTCTGGGGTTCCAAGAGTTGTTTGGAACAGACCTCGTATTGGGCACAAAGGACCTGTTCGAAGGTCAACTCATATAGATGAAATTCCATTTCTTGCTGTTGCTAGATCTTTAGGTATATTGCTACTAAAATATTAGGGAAAAACCTATAAGAATGTATGGATCATTAGATGATTAACAATCTTGTTTTTTTGTAGGTGATCTTTGGAGTTATAACTCAGAATTGAACACATTTGTCGTGTCTCCAGAACCAGATGTTAAAGTAGTTGCGATTGATGTGGAATCACATCGTTGCCTTATTTTTGGAACAGATGGTTTGTGGAATATGTTGACACCCCAAGCTGCAGTGGCTATTGTCCAAGCTGCAGATAGACATAATGAGAAACATCTGATTGCTTCTCAACAAACATGTAATGGGGTATGTTTAAAAGGAACTTGAATAAGATATTAAACATACAAAGACATATTTGTAATTCCTATTTTAAACAGCAAGCTGATAATGTTCAACTGTGGATAAATCCGTCGAAAAGTCTAGTAGATAGAGCTTTGGAAAAGTGGTCATTAAAGAGGCTACGTGCAGATAATACAAGTGTGGTTACATTAATGTTAGATCCACCAGGTCCATCTCGTAGTGAGGTATGTATTATTAAAAATTATATTTCCAGTCTTTAATGATATTAAAAAAAGCAAAAAATGATTTGGAAGATACAAAGAAAAATGTTGGTTAGATTGTTAAACAAATTTGTTTTTTTGGTTCTTAAAGATTATATTGAGCCAGAAAGAGTGTGTTGTGACACATCGTACTATGCACACACCTACAGCTACACTTGCAGAAGCTTCAGCAAGAAATAACTGTAATCAAGTCTCTCCAAGCATACCAAGGCCTTCTCCTATAATAAATCATTATGTTGATCTTAAAATACCAGCTTTTTCAGATGACATTGAGGGGAATCGAAGGGAATCATATGTGGAAAATATATGTACACCTCTAGAAAAAATTGAAGAAAATCAATATCAAAAAGATGAAAAGCATACAGATATCTCAGAAAATTTGGTTGATGAAAATGTTCAACCTGTAGAATTATCATCCAATGAAATATTAAAAAACAGTATAGAAGTAAATAGTCTCGAATTTGAGACAGAAGTAGAAAAGACTAAGACCATTGAGGGACAACCAATAAGGACAACTGAAGATAATACACTAAATGAGCAGAAAAATTCGAGATCACCTCGGCAATCACCTGAGATAGAAATGAAAAACAATCCTGATGTTTCAAATGTGATACACCAAAGTGCATTTTCTAGTGAATGTAATGGTACACATTCTTCCACAGTCGTTACTAGTACCACAGAGAGCAATGAAGTAGTTCTAGCGAGTACTAGCTGTAATGAGAATGAAGTAAAAGCTAACATATTAAATGGATCTCGTCATAGACAAACAACATTATTCTCAACCTCAAGAAGAGACGTTCGAAGCACGAGAAGGCTCAGCTTAACTGCACATCCACGAAATACTTTGGGGGATGCTAGTTCGTTGGAAACGAAAACATATGTAAATTCTAGACTTAAATCGCGTAGTACAAAAGTGTCGGTATCGGGGAACACGGTGGAGGAAGGTGTGAGAAATTCGACGAGCAAAACGAGCGGTAGTGCTGTTTCTACTAAACGAAGACACAGTGCAATATCACAGAGTGTAGTTAACACGATTGAGGAGTCATGTATGTTACAAGAACCATGCGTTAAAAGAAGGACGCGCTCGGAGGATCGTCCGAACCCGGTCGACGAGAATGATCCAGCGAATCAAGCCACAAAGGACGCGAGTAGTAGTATGAGCTGGCCTAGCACGGATTCTAATATTGCTCGTTCTACGGCTGTTGCTACCACTGTACCTGTACAGGAAAGGCTACCGTCGCTAAATAGCTTCCAAAGAAATTTGGAGAAAAAAGCTACGCCAGTGAAAGCCATCAGAAGGCCGTCTATCAAAGGTCTGTTGAAACAATTGTTTGTTGCTGCTAGTCTCAGCGCAAGGGAGTGGGATCAGGGAAGAAGTAATCGATCGAATAATTGTAACGAGCGGAGGATAAAGCGAGCCGTGTCTATTATAGGTTCTTCAGATAATACGACTGTTCCGCAACGTTGGCTCAGGTTTGTTTCCTTATCGTTTGATCTTTTTTTTTTTATCGTGTCTACTAACTTGTATTTAAACTAAGCTTGCATTTGCACGAAGTGATTTTGTAATTCCTTACCTGATATATCTGTAGTTGTTTTTATTCCAGGTCGGATACTATCGCAGCGACACCTGTAAAAACACTACGTTCACGTAATGTAGACATAACTGGTCACACGATATCTCCACAATTAGTACATCAGTACGGAATAGTAAAGCAAAGTCGGCTCTCTTTACCGTGTAAATTGAAGCATTCTAGTAATAATGGATTTCTACAGTCAAGTAGAGTAAGGTCTTCTTCCTCCTTGTCGTCCAGTATAAAGCAAACTAGCAGTAATACTGGGAACGGAGCTTGCTCTACGATTAGTCCTACGAACACCGGATGTAACTCTAGTTCCGGAATGGCTAAGAGAGTCAAATCACCCTATAACCCAAGTGCTAGGTCATTAAGCACGCGATCTCGCATTAAACGCCTTGGAAAATGAGGTAGGGTAATGTACATTAATTACACTGCTTGTTGTTACATTAAACAGGGTATCATTTCTTACCCTCATCAAATTTTTCTTCACTTTGCGTCTTGCTTTTCATCTCCATGGAAAGGTATATGTAGTTGAGAGAGATTAATTATTCTCGTTTATACTGTTGCATTTTATCTTGAAACTTGAAGATGCTATAAGCAAGCTCTTGTCTCAATTTTCCAAACGTCTCGATGGAATTGGGTTTGCATTTTACGGACCAATTGTTAAAAAAGGCAAAGAAAAATAAGAATCATCAACGATTTCCATCGTTTCCTATTTTAGAATAGTTCTAACTTGTTCTTAAAACAATTTGCTAGTAATAAGTATATGAGGACACTAAGTAGGATAACAATTTTCTTATCGATACATAGTAAAGTTTTACTACTTCCACGGCACACTACGGGTCAAGAGTTGATCGTATTTTTCATATTTGCATAGTTTCACACGTTGAAAAATATTTAGCAATAATGTAGAATCAATCGAATAGTATAACGTATTTCTTCATGTTCCGTTTGGAAAAAATGCATACATTAATATGATTATTCAAAACAAGACATGGCACGTCCATACGGATAATTGAGTAACTCTGTTTTTATACGAAGTTCATTTAATGTGAAATATTTTGTAGATACATACAGATATATTAGTATTACACAAATACAAAAGCTTTTGAATCAAGATTTAACAATTTTCTTCAGTGTTCATTTTTGTCTCCCAATCTTACTTAGCTGCCAATTGGGCGACTTTTTTCAATGTTATTATTTCAGCAGCCGTACTCTATCTCTATCTATCTATTTATCTCCCTCTCCCCCCCCATCTCTCTCTTTGTGCTTCGAACCATCTTAAACTCGTTTTTAAAGCAACGAATGCTTCTGAGTGTGTAGTAAGCAATAAGAACGTTACTAATAGGATCTGATCTATAAATGCTAAGAATAACCCAAAGACATCGTACATACCTACATACAATGAATAGTTATTAGAGAGAAAGAGGAAGCATAACCGAAATGAAAACACAACATACATACACGCATTGAGCATAAACACATATTTCTCTTGCTTACATCTTAGACAACCCGTTCGAATAATCGAACGTTCCGTTAAATAATCGATGTTCCAACAATCGAATTTTTCGTTAATCGATCGTTCCATTAATCGGGGTTTCGATAATTGAGATTCTACTATCACGTCGATCATAAATTGCATGCGTATTTCTTTCCAATTGTATATGATATTCCTGCAGATTGTAATTTATAATTTATACATATCTCCACTGTTATCAACGTATGTAATTTCCTGAATGTAGCAATATTTCCTTTTTTTTCATGCCGTAGTGATAGTTTTTGAGTAGTTTTTGAATTTCAGAAGTCAGTGTTATTGGTTTTCAAGTTTGAGTAAAATATTCCTCTTTCTCAAGTAATAGATCACCATGCTACTTTGTTTGAACAGATTTTGCCATCAGAAAGCTAACTAGGTATATTTTTATCACTTTTCACTTTCTTAAGAAAGCATAGCACCTTGTAGGATTAAAATGAATACTATAATCTAAACATTTGCTTTATCTAGTAATTATTTCATAATATATTAAGACTTTTATTATTGTTTAAGATTACAAAACCAGTTGGAACCCAGTATTACCAACAATTGGAACAAGAAATTACTATTTTAACATAAGTAAAGTTAGACCTTTTACAATGTAATGTATAACGAATATTAAAATATTAGAGAGATTGTACAATACATTGTAGATGATTTTGTAAAGGACAATTTATAAAAACTTGAATTTGTTGCATGAATAGCTCTTAAGACCTGTTGGGTACTAGGTTGAAAAGCATAGTTTTAAAACAGGTTCTGTTAACAAATTCTTTTTAAATAATTTCCAACTTTTTGAAACCAATAAGGTGGCGCATCTCATTAATTGTCAGCTTAATATTAAATGATTCCTTTCTTAATTCTATGCTTTCTAATGTTTGACTAGCTTGTTAAAATGTTAATTATAGAGTTTGAGGAAGCTTGAAATAGAAAAAGATAAAGAACACGAACATATGTATAAAACGTGTGAGTATGAGAGTAAAAGAAGTAAAGGATAACTGTAACTACAGAGTGCGTATGTGATTTGTAGAAATTATTTTGAATGATTCCTTTAAATGTTCCAGTGTTTTACCTGGGAGCGACTTTCAAAGAGGATTAACAAGTCGTTAAAGAGAAAATGTGATTTGCTTACAGTAAGATTAAAAGAAAAATGAAAATATCTAGTACGTAGGTACGTAAATCACCGATCCGCTTTGGCCAAGCACGGAGGTGACTGTTCAAGATTCGTTCGATCGACATTAAGGGGAAACGGGCGTGTAGAATCATGAAATTTTGATATTTAACTTTATACAACGGCTGCACAAAATTAAAGAAAGTCTTTCGATATAATAAGGAAAAAAGAAAAAAAGGGACTCGTAGGTAGTTCGAGTCTATTGTATTCACTATTGTAAGTATTTAGTCGTCCGCTTAATTACGACGATAATTTTGAATAGCGACTACCTTGGTACGAAGCGGTACGAAAAGTGACTGTCTGTTATGCGATACAAAATTTAGATTATATTTAAAGCAGCTAAATAGAAGAGAAAACGAACGGTTGAGTGAAAGAATTGAAAAATTTATTTGTTTATGGATACATGATAATTCTTCAACAAATTTTAACTTTTTCCCAATTTTGCAACGATCAGAAGGCGGTTCGTGTATATTTTTATGGGTGAAACACGGCAGACCGTGGGTACTGAGAAAGAACGGTTCGCAGAGTGGCGTTTTGCTCGCAAAAATTTACAAGAGTCGCCTTTCGAAGTTCGCAAAATTAGAGATATGTTGAATAGTGAATCGTTGAAAAGATGATCGAGATGCAGATGTTTAGTATAATTGTGTGCTTAAATCGTTAAATAGAAACATATTCTATTGGAGGCTTTTTTTTCATTTATTACTAATGCGGTGATTATTTTTAAGTTTATTTAAAATTTGCGAATAGCGTGAAACATACTTCAGGATAATTTTAAAAGTTTGGTTGCATGTGTGCTGAAGTAATAATATGGTCAGAGAGATTGAGATGGTAAATTCTCATCCACGTGTTACAATTTTGTTCTATATACATATGTATATTCTATAGAGTAATGTTTGCTGAAGATTAGAGGGTGTTTTATGTTAAAATAAGATTATTCATAACATGATTTTTAGTTGACTTCTATCTGTTGGAATATCTTTTATAGAAATAGTACAGTGACCATACTTGATGAAAATTTACCATCTCTCCAGGATTATCTGACCAAGCGAAAAAAGAAAATGAAAACATTCAGAAGTGTATGCTTGTACGAATTTATCAATATTTTTATATCTTTCCGTTTCATTATAAACAGTGCAGAGAGAGACATAATTATTTCAAAAAAAAAACAGAGAGGAAAATAGTATGATAAAGGAAAGAAAATAATGACACGTGCCTACAATAGTTACCATTGAAATTTGTGTATATATATATGTATAAAGTGTATTCATACATATATCATGAGCCAAGAAGAAAGTAATTTTTTTCATTGTTACCCAGTGAAAATATAAACACCAAATGATAAAACAGAAATATATTATAAGGTAGACAAAATCTGAGATGCATAAAATAAGGAGATTTAACTATCTCTTCTTGGTGCATGCGATCAAGTAGCACTATCTATACATATAGATATACTGTATATGTATGTAAATATATATAAGTATATAGGAGCATATATATACATACATATTGTAAAATAAAAACGCATATATTTGTAAGACGTCTACATGTAGATATAATTGAAAAAAAAAAGATTTAGATGATTGTGCTCATAGGAGACATAAAGAAAATCTTCGCTAGCGTTTATTTATATACATGAGAAATTATAATAGTAACGAAGAAAATGAAATGTAGAAGTGGACGAGGAAAAAAAGGATCCGTCTAGTTCTACGCTTGTAGATTTAACATTCGTTACATAGGACGTGAATTAAAAACAAATAAATAGAAAAACCAAGTATTTTCTCTGAGAATCGAAGTAAACGGGAAAAGGAAGAAATAAGATTTAACAGAGGAACACAGAATTGTATAGAGAGTGGAAATTTATAGCGATTTATCTCAGGTTAAGCATAGGTTGAAGGAGGCATACTCGAACAAATGTGTGATCACGTTTAAAATCTGTATATTTTAATTAAATAAACTGAAATATACAAATGTTTTTAGCAAATATTTTCTTCGCGAATACCAGCATAAGCCTTCGTTGTACTTTGCCTAGAAACTTGAATATAACTCTTGAATTATGGAAAAAATATTTATCTATTTATTTGTGTTATCATAAAAAATGTTTAAAAAGTTTACAATTCTTAATAAAGTACAGAATCAAATTAATTCGCTTTGTTGTTTGTTTTGATACTTCTTAGAAAACTGAAATTATGCATAGTTATCAAATAAAATAAAATTGAGCAAACTTACATGGTACTGAGATGCAAATTGGATATTTCACAAATAATTTAAACGATTGTTTATATTTCTATGCTGTTATTTGAAAAAATACAATTTTACATATATACAGAGACACAAGTAAGTCAGGTTTTTCTTTTTCTGTGATTTCATAATATTATTTATAGGCATTTTCACGAATATGCTTAGCTCATATACACATATATTTAAAGGTATAATGTTAATTTATATCATACATAACAATGTACATGCTAGATATTGATTTAACTTATATATCAATAATAAATACTTTCGCTTTGTTTTGAAACCATCACTCATACAGTATTGGTGATGGATTACAATGTAAATAGAAATATAAGAAGCCACAGAATGATTCCTTAGAAGAATTATCATACATACTTGTATATAATCTAACACAAAGTGCACATTTTATCTTTTTCTTTCTTTTTTTCTTTTTGTTATTAAACTCACAGATAGAATATCCAAAGCTTATAAAAGTTATCAGTAATTTTACAAGATAATACTGAAACTTGTAAACCTAAAATGTATGCTAGAAAGTATGCATTACTATTTTTTTTAACGTTATATTTATATCTTTTTTAATTATTTTAATATATCTTTCAGAATTCTATGCAAGGAAAACATTCATTTAATAATTAGTGTAAATTTTGAGAATTATATCAAATTCTGATTATTCAAACTTTCATTTTAAGAACACTGAATTACTTAATGCATCTATGCCAAAATGTAAAAACAATTTTTTGATAATAAAATGTATTGACAATGAAAGCAGATTTTATATATTTTTACAAATATGGTAAAAGATGGTGTGATTGCACAATTCTGCTAATTTAATTTTCATGACACGCAGAAATTGTTACAAGTTTTCATCCAAATTGAAGATATTTGAATTGCCATAAAGGATCATAGTCTAAAATTATTTTAGAGTAATACATTGTTTTACGAGCAACACTGTAACAACACAGAAAATTTGTATCATTAGTATTTGTAATACATATATGTAATTTTATTTATTTTTTCCATAGTTTTATAATGTTTTTGCAGCCTGGTACTCATTTATATAAAAGTGTCTAATTAAAAAAGATTAACTCAGTATACAATCAATGAAGTTTAAAAAAATTGATACAATAACAGACTGAACATTCAACAGAAGGAGAAATATTAATCCTTTTCTTGTTATTACAAAAAGTGTATTGAATTCGTCAACATGTTAGTCATAATAATAAAATGTATCACAAAGTGTTACAAATCATTTGAAAATATTTCATTAAAACAAAACAAAAAGAAAAAAAAATGAATTACATACAAAGAAGAAAATTTTGTAAAATATTTAATTGTATGTTAATGAATCTCTAAAGAATTAATAATCGGAAAATGTTAAAATATTCGATGTAACGATGTGGTACAGTAAAATTTACCACGATATTAGAAGAATTAGTAACAATAATTAATTATGCATTATCGATTATCAATTATATGTTAAAAACGTAATTCACTTTTCTTTTTGTAGCCATGAATATTTCAAAGATTTATTACACCATGAAACTCGTTTATTATTACAATTAACTATCTAGAGTAATTGAATCGGCATTTTAACGTGCTTCAGTTCAAACACACTCTCATGCACCATATGTATACGCATACGCATTAAATGACAAAGACGATAAGGCACAGAATACACGTTATTACTTATAAGCAATCATTATACGTGATTGCAAAGCCCCGATAAATGGAAAAAAAGGCAAGAGGATGAAAGGAACTTGTTTCATAGAATTCTGAGTTTTCAAGAAAATAAAGTAATCACCCTCTTTTCGTATGTGAAAATACCATGTCATCTACAATATTATTTCTTCCCAAATTATTTATATTAATAGAACATTATAAGAATCGTCTACTAAATTCTCCAAAATAAGAAAAAATAATTTCTTAAAAATATTGTTTAATATTTTCATACATGGATCATGGCAAATGATATTTTATGATTCGTTCAATTGTCATAAGTTATCCTTGCTAGATTCTGATTACGTAATTTCTTGCTAACGAAATAAAATAATTCATGAGAAGGCTTACAAATTTAAAAAGAGGACTCAAGTACCGCATGTAGAAATGAAATTTTCTTCACTGTTACTAGAAATTAAATAATTTCCTAGAGAATTGAATTTATTTTTTTTACAACCAGTGAAACATAATTACTAAAATAGTAGTCAGTTTGTGCCCTAGGGTTATCACAAAAACACGAGTCAGACTCTCGTTTTCCCTAAAAATTCGTCTCAAATATCATTTGAGAAATCTTTCACTGAACTCATTTGCTATATGAGCCTTATTATCATGAAAGATCATATGTACACGTGTATAGCCTTTTTCAGATTATACGGAGCGGTGATAAAAAAAATATTGCAAATATATGTATGTAATGTTATATGTGTGTGTGCATTGCATATGATTACACGCCATTAAGAGTACTCACATTAAAAAAGTTATTTATTCTTTAAAGAACGAGTTACTCTTATGGAAAAGATTCTAAATTTTATTTACAATTCATTACCTAAAAATACATACTTAGTTTTTTCATTAATGAAAATATCCTTAATGATATAGAATATGCACATTTTTCATCATTATCTCACTCATTTACTGTCATTGTTTGACAATCTTGTTTTCTTTTTTCACAGTACCCATTACGGTGGAAATTAATTGCACAATCTGATTAAAATAAAAGTTAAAAATTAAAATTCATTCCTAATCATTATTTTTCCCACCTTTCACAAGAATATTCTTTTCATATTATACATATAACATTTAAATGGCTAAATAAAAGTATTACATTAAACAATGGCATTCTCTTTTGTTGGCTTTACATGATAAATAAAATAGAAAATGGGAATACTACTTTGTTTGATATAAGTAACTAAGCCGTCTCAGATACATACAAAGTTTTGATTATCGAAAATAGCAGACATAAATATGTACCATTATGCTATCTTCTTCAATAAAATATTATGATTTATCATCAATAAGGCTTGAAAAATAATGTTACTGAAAATTCACAAATATTCGGATACGTCGAACTTTTGATGACAATATATCTTTTTAGAATTTCGAATTCCCATTTAGTGACTAATTAATCGTGTAAAAGTAGTACCAGTTACGTCATACTTATGTACTTATACTTAAACATATAGAGATATTTACATTGTCCTTTCATACACCATTCGATACATTCATAAAGAAGAGTTTTTCAAGTTGATCTCGTATAATGATACACCAAATAGCAATTGCATAAAAATTCTTGCCTTCCTTCTTCAACATATTCCGCACACGTAATCCTCGCCAGCAATTATCGAGTAAAAGTATTAGCACAAATAATGGTACAGTTACGAAATAGATCTTGCACGATTTCGTGGGAAATGATACCAAATGATTAGTTAGCTGAGTGAAATTCATCACGAGACTTATTTTTACTCTCTTCAATTTCAATTGTTTACAAAGTGTCCCATAATCAATGGTAAAATCGATAACAATTCCCCATTCTGTAACTAAAAATAAATCGAAAATATGGAATAACATTCTTTAACCCGGGGTTTCATTTTTGATAAAAATGCGATTAAAACTTAGTGAGCTATACGTCTAGTTAAATTTTGATTGCGTTGAAACTTGTATTTATAAAGGCCAGGAAAATAATTCCTTGCTTATTAAAAATATTTTACGTTTCTATGAATATTTTCCATTATTTCTTATATATAATGATAAAAAATTTACATGCGTTTTTACCAAAAAAAAAATTTTGAGAGCTTGGAGAAAATTATTCTATATTTTTTATTCATTTTTGTACGTAAAATCATCCAATTATCGATTTTGTTATTAATTATGAGAAATTTTGTATGTCGTTTTAAATGGTAAAAGCGAATGCAACGTTCCATTCATGATTGCTGTAATTGTTATTTAGCATTGGAAGCACCAATTCATTTTTATCAGACATAGAAGAAAGATATACAAAGAAAGGTTAATATATTAGCCTTAATTGATTATACTATAATAAAAGAATCATTAAATAACTAATGACTTGACGTTCTTTAATTAAAGATCTTTAGGATAAACGTTCTAGTAAACTGTTATCAAATGTTTCTTCAGTCTTGGGAGAGTAAAATATTCGCGAATAGTCCCTGTTTGATTTTTCTTTACCACGGTATTCGTTCAAGAACGAAACTATATCGTTAATTAAATATAAGGGTAGTTCATACGTGTTGTTCAAGTGCGTAATGGATCATCCTTTTTCACATGCTTTTCGTTCCACTACCTAGTAGTTATATTTGGTTTCGTATGTTTCTATTTTTTAAACAAGATACTTGACTTTAAAAACAATGAAAAACTGCTTCGAATATGTTCATGTAAATGCATAAAATTAAAAATTAAATCGACAAAACGTCGACTTCAGTCGGTTTTGCAGTAAACTCCACAAAACTCTGCATGCTGGTATAATAAATAATTTTCTCATAATTTCCTTTTTTTTTCTTTTTTTTTTTTTTTTTTTAATAAATTTTCTAAGGAGTTATAGAAACCAAATCTTTGAGTCTAATGCAGTTTTCATCCAAATCTGAGCTACAGAGTTTTTGTTTGGTTATTAACATCCACTGCTCCAAATAATAATATTAATAGCAATTAAAAAGTAAAGATACTTTCTCTCATTATGCGAACACTGTGTTCCTTAGTCGACTTGAGCAGTGTACCTTTTTCTTTTTGGCATGTTTTTATGACCACAGTCGTTCGCGTTAGAAACGGCTTCCGTTTCCTCTTTGGGGAAATCGTGGAATGAGAAAAAAAAATGCACGCGTTCACCGACAAACCACACAGCACTCTTGTAAATGTACAAGTATATACGAGGCACCGTTTTAAAACGCTAAATATGTACAATTGTTCGCCCTAACGCGTTCTCAAGTGAAAATATGCGCAACAAGATCCTTTCATAACGAAGACGAACTACGTAATACGATCATCGTGAGAAAGCAAAATTTTTTATACTACTCTTTGAGTCATCTCTGAACAAATCGATTTTTCATTAATATTCCCTCTTTTTTGTAATTAATGCTGCCATCATACTTTTGTACTGCAAAGAAGATGAAGAAGTCAGCGATGAGAAACGAGGAGGAACTGCAGGAACTAACGATCATAGGAGAAATTTGAAACCATAAGTTGTGTCCTCGTCGAAACAACAATGAGAACCTTTTTATCGATGTTCCATGTATTTCGAAGAAATTCTTTGGAACATTCATCAACAAGAGGAGAAAAAAGGTTCGTCGTTGTTCCTTCGACGAGAAGAGAACATTAGCGAGGTTGCGTCCTCGGAACCTAACCTGCGTATCTATTACTTTCGGCACCGTTCAATTGGCATCATTTTCAATCGTGGACATCTGTTAGTCGCACTGAACGTTCTTTAACTTAGTTTCGACACCGGAAACGGCCAGAAATGGCTGACGGGCGTGGTCCTTATGGTCGCGGGCAATTAAAACGAGTCTTTGAGCGCTATGTCCGCCGTTGATCTTCTGCCGAGCTTCGGACATTCTTGGTGTCAAGAATGATCTCAGGTGCTGCCACTTAATTGGAAAACACCTGTGGAGCACTCGCAGCGCCCGTTTCTCCACGGGCTACACGGCACAGCCTTTTCTCGTTCCATAAAGAATTTTTAACTCTGGAACGATGATCTTTCTTATCAAAGCGTTCGTTTTCGCTGTCAGCATCTCTCGGTGAACATCCTTCTTGAAGATCTTAATGCCTGGACGATGGACCAGAAATGCGTTGTCCAGGATAAGGAAATCGTAGTCAAGGACGCACAACGCGTAACCCTAAAACGAAAGTCAAACTAGGTTAATGATTCAGAGAAATTGCATTGAAGAGGTTATTTTATGAATTTTACATGAATCGACGGTTTTTCGCTCATCTTTTATTTTCCTATGCACTACTACTGTCGATATCTTATTTTAGCAAATCTTTTTTTCCTTCCCTTGCCTTTTTTAAGTTTATGAACTTGGTGCATATGACGTGAAATTATTTCAGAATTGATCAATAAATCTTTCTTACAAATGGCGCCATTTTCGTTTCATGGTATATGAAACGCATTGGCGGTAATTTCTTTGAAAGAATTCAAACTTGTTAGTGCATCAAATGTTGAAATATTTTTTTTATAAACGGTTTACACTTTCACGAATTTAGGGACGAATAGATTCTCTACGTAGATTAATTCTGAGAGTGTCAGACCACTTTCTACATCAAATTATTTCTCACTGATATTGCGAAAATAAATTCCTGAATCTTTTGCGAAATATTTATTGCCTGGGAATCTACCGAATATTTTGAAAGTTTGGAGTAAAAATAAAAGTAGGTCGCGACTATATCGACACAAGTTGTTCTATAAGCCGGAATTGCACCTGTGTCATTTTGTCGCTTTTTCCTTCCCAGCTGAGCCTCTCATCGTACAGAGGATCGTTATTGCTCCCGATGAAAATCGGCTCCCAATGAACAAAACTGCCTGTCCTCTTGCCGACGTGAAACACGTGAAGATCCTCCGTTTCCGGAGCTTCTTGCCATTCTTTACTTCGAGGAACGTTATGACAGCCGGAACACAACTTTTTGTGGAAGGGAATTGCCGTGCCGGCCTTCAGCATCTGAACCTGAAATGAGAATTATTTGTTAAATTATTTCGTTATTTTTTATACGAAAAGAATATATTTTTTTTTTTTTTTAAATTTCTGAAAACATATTTCTAAATATATATCTACTATTATATATACACATATGCATATATATGTTGTTCATGAATACGTTGAAAGTCCACATATATAGAAATCACCGTTTATTTCAGTAACACGTGGCTATCTCATAATTTATAATTCATTGAAATTTCAGCAAGGAAAAAAGGACTCTTAAGTTGAAAATTGTCTATTATAATTTTCATAATTTTATTAACAAGAAATTGAGAATAGATAAATATAATTTACGGTAATATTGAATATTGAAAATTTGGAAAAAAGTGATTTTCACATTGCAAACTTTTATCACAATTCATATAAATTTCTCTCTTTTACAAAGATTAACTTAATTAATCTTTATTATCAATTTAAATAATTTTTAAATATGCTAATATAATTAAATACTAATTTTTAAGAACATTTGATCGAACTCAATTGTATACTATAATTTATATAACATCATTCAGTGTAGTATTTTCATTATGTTTAATTGCACAAGGTAGTTTTCGTTATAATATAATCATAAAATTCTGTCATAAAAATAATTCATCGAAAGGATAACGGTTTTACAACATTTTTTTACAAAAGTATCCGGGTTCAACGTCTTCTTACGCGACTATAATTTCACCGTTTCTAATTACTGTTTTACCACCGTTTGAAGAGGCGCAGTTCTCTGCTTATGCTTTGAAAAAAAAGGGGGCAGGAGGCAGCGTGTATCACGGTTAATGAAATAAGGCTTGTTCAACGTTTGAAAAAATGGAATGAAATTGAATAGTGCATAGAAGTGGTGGAATTGAATTGAATGTTTCATAGAAGTGCGGCCAGCGGCCAGCTGCACTTCACAGCAACGCTGCTAATTGTACGTATCAAGGTCCACGGTCAAAGGAAGCGCCACTGATTAAACGACCCTCGCGTTCATGCCATTTAACGCATTGTCGGATATTATGCAGCCGTCATTGCGCTCTTCCCTATCCGTTTAATTAGCTTCAAGTTCAGTTTTCAACTAAAATGTCAAACGCGAATGAACCAAGTTTAACAAAATGTATTGCTCTGATTAAAAAACGTGAAGATCGCTTCTTTACCGGTAATTAAATACGTTCCATCGTGCAATTTCACTGCATCCAGCTTAAAATGAATGATATAAAGATTTTATAACGATGGTGCAGACATTTCGCATTTTTTTTTTATCGAGGTCTTATTAGCAGATTTCGTCGACATTCTCTTGTCTTTTCAAAATGCTAATTAGGTTATACCTGGGGTGAAATTAAATTAGGTTAAGTTAGTTTAGGGTAAGTGTAATTGAGGTTAACTTGTAACAATGAGTAATTAATAGCTTTAATCGTAAATCAAATTTTAGGATAAAGAATGTTAATTATTTAAGTTATTTAATCTTCAGCTTTTTGGATATTTTGTATATTATTGATATATCGTGCGTGGACTAGAATAAAATCCTGTAGCGAACGGTTACGTAGCGGCATTCGGCTGTATGCGAATGTCACAACGTAAAAGGTTAACACAAAATAAAAGTTTTAGATCGAAAGTACAATCCGACACGGGAGTTAAATAGAACAGTAACAATCTAGCGACTTTCTTCTCCGATATTTCAACACCTGATTAAATACCTGATAAATATGCTTATTTAAAGACACGTATTGTAATATACTAATACTGAAATACCAACATTAAAGATATAAAATATTCTTACATATATAACAAGAATACTTCAATATTTCTAACATTACAAATTTGCAAGGTTTTCTAACTCTAACTTACCAAGTGTGTTTTATTATTAGGCGGTTGACTCTTCTCGTCCACCTCGAAGATGGACAATACAAAAACTTTGGGGTTAGGTTTGTAGAGGGCGGTTTGATCCCTCCTTCTGATCATCTCGAGAAATTTCGCGGGCAAGTCTGGATTCGGGTAAAGCTCGATATCGCTCGCTAGCACGTAGAACGTCGGTGCCGATTCACGGGCTATGTTACGTCCGACGTTCACAGGGTATAGCAGCTTCTTCTCGTTTTTATACATCTTTGAAAGCGTGACATTCACCCACGGTGGTCCCAGCGTGCAGTTATACGAGTCAGACATAACTTTCTCGGTCGGGGGTACCTATTTCAGAAAGCAGATTGTGCCACACATTATAATAACAGCTTAGAGACTGGACAGTACATGTATAAGGTTATACTTGACAATTTTATAGCTATTTTATTTTTTGGTTATTTTGTAGTTACTTAAGTTTTTATTAGAAAATAATTTCCAGTGACCAATATTTCTTTAAATCCATAATAACGATAATAGTGGTTATTTCTCCAGTGAATATAATAAAACAGATATCTAGTACGTTAGTAAATTCCCTAGAATATATTTTTCTCGAACGTTCATTTTCAAGACTCTAGACGAAGATAGTAGAAAAGATGAGATGTGTATCGAATAGGCAGAATTGGAAAGACGATGCAATACTTTCCGTCGAGACAGAATAAAAAGTGGAACAAGATGAAAGGTCGGGAAAGTGGTAATTAAACCGTGGAACCAATCAGCGGCCGATAGGGAATGTCTGTTTATTTCTTTCCGCAGTGCATGCATAATACGACAGTAAGAGAGTCGTCCTGGAAACAAAGTAGAGCCTTCACACGTGTAATTGGTACACGTATTCCGAGGTACTAGGAGTCGCAATCGTGATTTCGCGTTCTAATTAATTACGTGCACGTGTATCGACGTTACGTCGTGATACAGAAGGAATTAATAACAGAGTTTCGCCACAGAAAAGTACAGCCGCAGGAAGTGCTTCTCTTGCCAATCTATTTTCTCATGCCGCCTGTCTCGAAGTCATTTCACTTTTGCAAAATATTATCCACTTACTTTACTCAATTCGTCCAATTCTATTTCTGTAACTTATTACCAAAGGTTTAACG
This sequence comes from Bombus hortorum, assembly GCA_905332935.1. Taxonomy (NCBI): domain Eukaryota; kingdom Metazoa; phylum Arthropoda; class Insecta; order Hymenoptera; family Apidae; genus Bombus; species Bombus hortorum. Next base: position 6,550,645 of record HG995203.1, read on the forward strand.
TGTTATTAACAGTAGTGAAAGGACAGGATGATTTTGAAAAATTTTTTTCAAAATATTACAGTAAAATGTTTGATTGTAAAGAGGTAGAAATAGATCCGAGCTCTTGTTGTTAGTCTGATCTTCTTAAGGCTAAGACTGTCGAAAAATAAGTTATATAACTATTTTTTGATATTCTTTTTTGGATCCTTAGGAAAAAATAGGCCAATTTTTTAGATTATTTTCTGTAATTTTTAAAATATCTCTAGGATATTCTTCTATAAGATAAGTTTTTAGAATTTTAATATGAATAGTATTCCAAGGGAAATTTAGTCTTCGTTACATTACACAATCAATTTTTAAGTCACACGTTTAAAAATTTGTTCATTCATTCAAAAATTTTTATTAATTAGAAAAAATAAAATTTTGCTTTGAAAAAGTTTACAACCGAAATTTGATGGAACACAAACGACACTCCGATGCCTATCTGAAGACTTTAATGCTGGACCGATTCACGGTATCACAAGTATTATAACATTGTCAAAACATACGTCTAAATACATTGAACAACATGAAAATAAAAAGCAAAATAGCGGAAGATGCGTGAATGTCACGCAGTGGAAACTCGACCGAACTGAATACACTGACAAGCGTCAACAAGTGACCCGATAGCATCGAAATTCTGCACGGTCAGCACAGTCTCGTGTTTTCAAAACGTGAGTGGTTTCCATATCAAACGTGCCGAGAAAATCTCGTGGATTCCTTTAAAAACCAGCCTCATCTCCAGAATCTTCACAGTTTCACGAAGAAACACATAAAAAATTCAACAAAATGTATTTTAACACGTATTTCGTGCTTTCGCTACTTGGTTTGACGCTATGTCAAGCAGTTTCAACGGAGAAGACAGAAGAAATCAAAGAAGAAGTAAACAAGAAGGAGCTAGAGATAGAACAGACTGGAGAAGACACCGAAAGATCCAAAAAATCGGTATTCTTAATGGACCAAGTATTAGGAGAAGCTCAGAGTTTCAGTATTCAAACTCCTTCACAACATATTCAGAATCTGAATATCAAACAAGCTCCAGGAGTTTCCGAGACTATCAGCATCCAGAATCCACAATCTGTTCAAACTCTCAATATTCAAACTTCACAACCTGCTCAAACATTCAGCATCAAAGATCAATCTAGTCAAATCTTGAGTATCAATCAGGATTCAGGAGTTTCCGAGACTATTAGTATCCAGGATTCACAATCTGGTCAAACTCTCAGCATTCAAACTCCGCAATCTGTTCAAACACTTAACATTCAAGGTTCGCAACCTGTTCAAACCTTGAACATCAAGCCAGTTTCTCCGGGAGTTCAAACGCTAAGCATCAAAGGTCCACAACCTCTTCAAGCCTTCGGCATCAAACCAGGTTCTCAAGTCCAAACCTTCACCATCCAAGGGTCACAACCTCTTCAAACATTCAGCATCCAGGCTCCAAACTCTGTTCAAACTCTCAGTATCCAGCCAGGTTCGCAAGGAGTTCAGACTTTGAACGTGATTCAGCCTCAACACGATCAAACTTCTGCAAACGTGATAGTGGGTCCTCGGCACACCAAGACTGTCCAGGTGATCCACCCTGGCCAAGGTGGCTCTCAAACCAACGTAAACATCGTCCAACCTTCACCGAAAGAGATTGACGTACCTGTTGTTGAGAAGATTACTCGTACGGAGAAAATTATGGAGCCTATACCGCAAAGATTGGTTGTTTCTGAAATGGAAAAGGAGATCGTGGCTCCTGTGGTGCCTGTTTTTAGGGAACAGATGGTTTTTGATCCAGAGTGTTCTTGTTTAGTAATAGAACCAGACGCTATGCCAACCTTTTTTAAGTACTTTCATTTTAAGTATGGGAAACCAAAATTCTACTCAGCTGTGAAACCTAAGATGTTGATCAAGCAACCTATGAGGGTTTTGGAGGTTAGGGAACGCGCATTAATAGGCGTATAGAAAGCAGCACTCGATGTAAGGAAATATTTATTAACTAATTTATTTATTTATTTATTTATGTAAATTGAAATCTCTAAGGATTGTGCAAAGTAGAATAATTTATTTCCTCTTTCTAAGTTCTTTAAGAGCAGTTGAGACAAACCCATTGTAATTGGAGAAATAAAATTGAAATAGCACCTAAATTTGATTATACCTATTACTTTTCCAATATCTCAAACCGTACACTTCCATAATAACGACCTACTGAGGATAGATATGACAAAGTAATTGAAAACGTAAACTCAAACGTTTCCAAACTAGATGCAACATTAATCGGTCCAACAAATAGGACATAAATAAGATACAGAAAGGAAGGAAGTCATTAATACTCACCATTTTTGGCACGTGTTTGCTGCTGAAGAATACATGAAAGGTGACCAGCTGGGAGACCAGAGAGCTGCCACAGTTTCTTGAGTACTTGATGGCGTCGAGGGTCGCCGCGAAGTCTGTGCCAGGGGCGTGCATTGCAATCGATATCGGCGCTCTCCATCGCTCCAGCAACGGCTCCAGATTGTCCAGGAACGTGTAATCCGCGTGCGTGGTGTACGTCACGCTTTCCCAACATCTCACCGCCATGCTCATCGGCACGTAATTATAGAGGACCCAGTAATCACCTCGTTGCGCCCTCCTCGGTTCCAAGGATTTTTCGTTGCACTGCACCGCTTCTTTTAGGCTCATCGGTGATTGAACGACCGGCAAACTGCTCTTTGCCTGTAACAGGAATGCCAAATTGGTTAATTGGCGGACCCAAGGCGAACCAAATTAAGCCTTCTGACCCTGGCAAAGAATATTGGTCCTCAAATCTGACTCAAACGAGAAGTAAGACGCCACTTCAAACTTATTCCGAATCAAAATCAATTAGAAAATCTAACGTCTAACTTAAAACGTGATTCCAATTGAAAGGAAAATGTTTGTCAATTATAGGGATCCCTAGACAAACTCCTAGGGAATAATGGTTCCTTTACATCGAAGTATAGGAAACAAATACGATATGAAATACAATCTAACAGTATATAAGCAGGTCACACGATGCAATTTCACTCTTGAACCTATTCTCGATAAAACATAATACCACAACGGTTGCCTCGCTTACTTCCTCACAATCTTCTATAGTGAATTTTGCGCGTGACATTACCGGCATTCCCCTTTATTACTAAATTATTGTTAGATACAGTTTCTTGCAGCAGTATCCATCAGAAAGGTCGTAGAAGGAGATGGTAAAAGCTTTCGCTCCAATTTTGCAGAGTGACGGGATGGGGAAAGGCGAAGGGGGGCAGGCGGAGATACACGTTGAAGTTTTCCCTTTTGAAATATTGAACTGCAAAGCGGTAGGAAGCGGCTTCTGAGCCCGGTTTTACGCGACTTAATTCCTCTACGCTGCCCTAGGAAACTGCGAGAAACTTGATTCGCGAAAAAAAGGAACCTAACCTAACCTAACCTAACCTTAAACGCCTAACCTTAAACCTACGTATATCGAACAGTTGGTTAATTATACAGACTTTCGAAGATTTCTGGATGACGAAACTTATCCAACGTAATTCGAAGTGTTTTGAAATTGGACATCAATATTACTTATTCTAAATTTCGTCTCTTTTTATATTCTTACTGATGGAAATATTCCAGCCATTGCCGTTCCCATTATCAACGAGCTAAGCGAACTGAAGTTCTTCTCGAAACGTTTGAAGGTAAATAGTGTAACTTGAAACTTCAGATATTCATGGTAGATTAAACAATTTCAACGCGGTTACCAGAATGACGTTGGACTGTTATGCATGTGAATGGGTAGTCAGGTAACATACAGTTAATGTTAAAAATGGTTACACTGGTCGCAGCTGGTATCTCGAATCTCAGTTCACGAACGTTATCGTGACTACCGTGCATGTAATACGACAATGTAAGAGCGACCACTTCTGAACTCGACGTAGTTTCTTGAAAGGGTCGACAGATCTTATCCAATGATCAGGATTTTAAACGAGGTCGAGTCACTTCTCATCCAACGGTGAGAACAGTTGAATTTTGGATGAAAGTCGATCCTTTCGGGCAGAATACACTTTTTTCTGCGATAAGATCTGGCGAGATAAGGTCGGGACAGAAAATATCCACGGCGATGGGTACTCTGTAATCCAAGAACCCTCTACTTGGCTCATATTCCTGTCATATACAGCTTGCATCGACCCTGTCGAAACGTAATTTCCTCGATGTCACGAAATCGAAGGATTCACGATTAATTTTGGACTTTACTAATTTTATGAAAGTCCAAAATATTTATTAAGTAATTATAATTATGAATTATATTATATATTATAATTTTTTTAGTATTGTCATTGACAGTAGCTTTTTGTGAAAGATATATTTTCCATACCTAATTAAAATCAATTCTACGTGGAAAATTTCACGAGCAATTTCATATCCAATTATCGAATTTTCTATCAACGGTTCCATATTTTTCATTTGCTATTAAAATCATTTTTCCACGATGAATTTCATATTTTTCATATATAATTGCATATAGAATTTTCCAGCAACAATTTCATACTTCCCATTTCCCGTGTGAATGAATTTTCTTCCATCAATTGCACATTCAATTTTCCATATCTAATTACAATCAATTTTCCAGGATCGGTTGCATATTTTCTACATCCAATCAGAATCAATTTCCCGCGATCAAATTCTTATTTTCCGCGTGTAATTAGAATCAATTTTCCGCGATTAATTCCACATTTTCTACATTCAATCAGAATCAATTATCTGGGATCAACTTCAAATTCAATTTCCACCTTTTCCATATCCAATTGGGATCCATTTTCCGGCACCAATCTCGCATTTCCCACGTGCAATTGGAATCAATTTTCCAAGGCCAATTGCACATTTTCTACGCTCAATTAGTATCAATTTTCTCGCATCAATTTCACATTTTCCACGTGCAACTGGAATCAATTTTCCACGACCAATACCACGCTTAATTAGTACCAACAATCAACCATAATAGGATCTATTTTCTTTCGATAATTACTTCAGAATGGTGTTGACACAACAATGTTAAACTTCACCCAGAAACACAAGACGTAGAACGAAGTCGCAGAACGGATTAGTCATCCAAGATCCGAGCAAGTCGTTTGATGGAAAGTCCGATAGGACGAGATTTCTCTCGTCGTTTTTTGCTCAATTATCGCGGCAACGCGCGCGACTCACGTTACTTGCATGGGATCGAACGTGATTATCGATCGAAGCCGAGGTAATCTGTTCAAGATTGTGATGCTAGCAAATGGTACGCGGAGAGCTTTTGATCGAAACAACGATCGATCCGTGAAATTGGTTATGGTTGACGGTATAAATAGCCAACCTGTGAATAATTCATTGATACTTAATGTTTATGATCTATGGTCTAAGACCATAATCGATTTGAGTCGATTTCGTTTGATCTGGTTTGATCAAGGCCTACCTACTACCATTGACCATTCAATATCAGTTTTTCGATCGACGTGTTTCCTTCTGAAATCAGGATTAGTCATTTTATGATACAGAATCGAAGTGCAATTTACCTTGCTAAATAGTTAGTAACGATGCTAGAAGTCACGATATTACATTGTCATAACGTCGTCTCTACAGTGAAAAATATAAGTACCAACAAATATTGGTTAATTGTTTTCTGGTCTTCGTTCGTGCTGGCTATCTAGATGAACAGAACATTGAGTTTCTTTTTAGAACTAACAGGTGACGCATACTGGGTTTTCCACAGATATATTTTGTTTTTTTATGAATTTGTACTACGCTGACGCAGAAGTTCTTTTTTCCTCCTCAAAGAAAACTTGTTTCTTGCAACTTGTTGCCAACATTTTCTATGCATATGTGTAAGCAGCTTAATATAGGAATATATGGAAAAACTAATATGGAATTGTTTGTGGAAAATCGAATATACCACTAACAATGAGTTCGTTGAAATTTTGGGACACAGGATACATTAGCCTTTTAAATTCTTGATTATGTATTATCATCATATTTATTTAGCTCCTCTAGAGAGCCTCAAAAAATCCACTTTTAGCTCCTCTGTGTTCTATTTAGTTCATGGTATTATCTTAAATATGGGCGATACTACAAAGAACAGTTAGAAAGATGGCTGAATAGCTTGCGTTAGATTATTCTTTTCAAAATAATGCGCACATTGTTCCATGGTAATTTTAGAAGTTGAATTATTTAAGTCTCAATGCGCGTATTGTTTGCACATCGTAACGTTCCTCTTGGAACAAGTTATGGCACGTTCACACTAAGCGAGCGAATGTTCCTTCTTCCCTCACTTTTCCATTGTATCATATTGTATTGTGTTTTCCTTTACTCGTCTGAAAGGAAGGCGTTATTGCAAGCCATTTTTCTGCTTCTCCTTCGCCGTGAGTCCAGTCTTTGCCCTTTCCATCCTTCTGTCTTTGCTGGGCCTATCGCTTTAGGTGGCCCATATTGATGAAATTTGAAACAAAAATGCATCACTGCAGTCATTGCTCGCATCAAATAGCTTGCACACAATGGCGGAAAGAAAATGAAAGAGTAAGAGCCACAGTGAAAGAAAGCAAAATTATAATCGACGCGCATCACGAATAAATACAACGAACGTCATCTCAGAATTCAGCATCGTTACTCGCATGGTAAGAAGAGTATCTAGTTACTAAAATATAAAAGTTACTAGCATTCACAGGCCATGTGCCATCCTCATAGCCACTGCTAGTAATTTCAATGTTCTCCAAATTTCTTCCACGCGTCATCCAGTGTACCGATGTTCTCAGCCTCTCAACAGGGCTCAAATAGTTTCAAGTCCAACTTTTACAAACTTATTCCCCTTCAAAGCGTTAGTTAAGCGTTTAAAGTGTTATTTAAGGTGTAAAGCGTGCACGAATACAGTGTTGCATCTGACCGTATGCACGCGCTTGAACTTTACTTTTGCCTGCTACAGCGTAGCCAAAAACTCTGAAGGAATCTACTCACCGTCTGATTATGCCTGTGCTCTGGCCCGTCACCGTTCTTGTTATCAGCCTTGGCCTCGTTGGTCGTTGGCCTCGTGGTGAGCAACCTCGCCCTGGCTGGACTGGTCGTGTTACCGCGTGCACTCTTGTTCGAGGCATCCTTGATGGCAGGCACAGCTGACGACGTGGCGCCCTTTTGAGTACCATTTACGAGGTCCACGGCGCCAAAGGTCTCGGATTGCAACGGCGCCGCCCAATTCGTCGGCGGTTCCTCGATCCAGGGCCCGGAGGAGCCGAAATGGGCGCACACGTAGAGCAACACGCAGATGTTGAGCACCACCGACACCCGAAGTGCCCAATTTCTACGTAGTATGCTCAACATGCTCATCGCCAGCCTCCTCCAGGACCACGAACCGGTTACCGTCCTATGGAGATCGTAACCAAGCGCAGATGGATGCGTTTGCTGTTCTCTTCCACCACCTCCCCACCCCTATGGGGCCCCTGATGCTCCGCGATCAGGATCTGAGCATTGTTGGCCACAGCTTCGACCTCCTCGCTCTGGTTGCCCTCTGAAACACCAATTACACTTCGTTACAGCCGATTTCCTCGTAATTCAATCTTTCCTTTATATATCGCACTTCCATCAGCGATCCGAACGCAACGTATTCTACGGATTGAAGGTGTTTTAAGAAATTGCTACTCTGAGATCTCGTGGCGAACGCTCTTCTCATGACAAGCACTCTTTAGCCTTGCTTCCAGCTTGCTGGCCAGTCTCGTTCAAATTGACCACAAATTATCTGGATTCTAACGTAATCTAATCGGTGATCTCTGTGATACTATCTTGATTGTAGCTAGATCACGCCTCCATATAGTGATTTTTACGTCGCAAAATTGAATGCCGTGTTACAAATATTTACCTACTTCGCAAATACATTGTATGAGCTTACGGATAATATTTGTCAAATAGTACGTCATGAAGATAGCGTAGATGGTAAAATTATTGTAGCATATTTATCATTTATGTTCGTTTATCATATTCGTGGAATTACAATTTCCATTCAAGATTTAACGTATTATCGGCTTACTCGTGGCAGTGTCGAACGATCTGACTAAAATTAACTCGTCTTTATTGATTTATCAACTCCGTGACCAAAGCAGTCCCTGATTAACAAACGACCCCGTCTATAACAGGTTTAATAATTTCTACCGGGCCTACGTGGATTTCACTGGCCATTGCACAAACCCGGATCGTGATCCCAGGGCGATGCATTCTGAAACGGCCGCCCAGAGAATCGTTAACGACTTGTTAGTAACTCAGTTACCTAATTCCATCCATCGGTGATAATGACACTCTGCGGTTGGCATCGATTCTTTTCGCCACTTTTATTACGCATCGATGACTGCCAACGAGCAATGCCGACGCTTTCATTGTAAGATCCCGGGCCATTAAATGCTCGACACGGTTCATTATGAGAGACAGGAAAAATAGCCGTAAAATTAATGTTTCGTTTTACGAGCGTCAAATTAGTATCGGTATCGAGTTATTGCGATTTGCAAAGTGAGTTTTAGTGCAGCTCAGAGGTCGTATTCAATGACTTCGTTGATCGTAAATTAGAGAAAAGTGCGTCGGATAGGAATTACGAAAGCGTAGAATTAAAAATATATGAAACGTCTAAAGTATAATAATCGTTATGATATTTTGCTGATGAGGCAAATTCCTACTGGTTGGTTACTGTAATCGGTGTACGCATCCGATACATCCTGTGTCTCTGAGATAATAGATGATAAGCCGCGACAGAAACAGTCGAAATTAATCCACGTGAAACAGTTGATTTCATAGAAATTGAAAAAAAGTTGTAATTATTGGCTTGGCAACTATACGATATTGCCTAATGACAAAATCCGCAATCACTTAGTTGCCATATAGAAACAGCAATTCGACAGCTGCCTGATACATTAACAACAGACCGCTCCAAAGTTCAGGAGTACCGTAACTCCTGAAACCCTAACAGCAACACATGCACAACGCGTCCGCCATTTAGTCCCCTTTGCTTTCGGTTGGCATTATCTGAGAGCGTGCTCTTTGTCATTCCTACCCTTGTATCGCTGCCAGGCAACTGTACAAAGGCCTGTTTCAGTCGTCGAACAATTCTTGCGCGCAGTTATTAGCAACGAACGACAGCCGGGTGGAAATTGGCGCGGCACTTTGTATCGCGACTTAATACGATATATATATATATGTACAGCAGACAGCAGTTTCTGAAGTTGAATTGCACGTCGGTAGAAGAAGTTAGGCAACATTGTACTGGGAGCCACGCGAGACGACGTATTGCTTCCGATGATTATTGCCCGAGAATGGATCCAACGGAGGGGAAACCGATTTACGCTAAGCTTCGCGATTGCCTTTGCAATTTTTTACGCCATAATGTGCAGGTATGTGGTTTTTGTTGGAGGAGGATGTTACAGAAGATGTGTTCGTAGAGATTCTTTGGTATATTTACTCGTGACGATAGGTTAGGGTAGGTATTGGGTATTTAGGTTAAGGTAGTTTCTTGATTCGTGTCATTAGAATGCGAACATTTACGAACATTTATATTTTGACGAATACGATTAAACGGGTGAAATTTAATTATGCGTATAGTGGAAACTTGAAGTCTTTTTGGTGAAAGTCTATTTACTATTTATACGAGTAAAACTTTCTTTTAATTTTTATTTGTCTCGAGACACACTATATATCGAATATTTACAAAACTATAGACGATAAAGGTTATTAAAGATAGAGGAAGGTTATAGACGATATAGGTTATTAAAGATAGAGGAAGGTTATAGACGATATAGGTTATTAAAAAAGGTATTTGACGTCTAATAAACATATATCCAAAGTCATTCCATTTTTGAGTAACGAATGTTTAGATTTAAGAGTTAGGCATCTGGCATCAGGCAACCTGGCATGTGCCGTTCCTATTGACGCGCTCGTACGAAACTTTTAAACAGCCAATCATGTGGCACCGTTTCTAACCTAAAATAATTTATGAAATTATTCCTTTATCTAAATGCAAACGAACTCGTGATAAATTATTCGCAGTCAATGCTCTGATACCGTTAATGCAAATGTATTTAAACGTAAGAAGCGAGGAAGTTGAACCCTTCGAGCTCGATGTTACAGTTTATCGTGGCAAATTCTACGTTGACTCGACCGCCATGTATAACATTACTAGAAATAATGTGTGCGTAATAACACGGTAGAAAGTCGATTATCCGATGGGAGACCGAACACTGGATTAATCGAAATTCCGACGGGACTCGCAACCTCTAAGAAAAACTTGAATATAATTGCCAACTGTGTTGCATTAAAAAGTACATAATTAATGGGTGGGAATACAATTTCTCGATCTTTAAGCATGATATTTAAACTGATTATGTAAAACATTCTCTAAATTGAGGGGAAAAGAAAGGGAAAAAGTATTCGCGTGTTGGAAGACGTTTCCGAGACCGATTTTAGAGCTTGGTATGCACTTCATTAGGATAATGAATCAACCGGTAATGGGACAGTCCTAGTTTCGTCATTCCTTTTTCCATAACTTTCCAATCTTCTTGACTCTCTAGAAAATAATACACGATTTGAAGAAAGTGTTTTTAGAAGTTTTTTTTTTTTTTTAGAATTTTATGTGACTAACCTATAACTCGAGGAATTGTCTGTTTGTTGTTAAAAGTTCCTTTATTACTTTATTGCGACGATAGATAATTGTTTGAGCGTGTTTTTCAATTGTTTAGGTTAGGTTCGATATAGATTTTGATCGAACGTTAGGATAAGACTAAATTTAGGTTAGGGTTTCAGGCATCGGCAATGTGCTTGGATTACGTTCACAGCTACGTTCTGATTAGATTTTGGTCAAGCTTGGGTTACGTTCTAATTATGCTTAGGTTATGACAGCACTAAATTTTCATTAGATTTAAATTACGTCTCCACTATATTTTAATTACTCTTTGAATTAGATATCCGTTTCGTTGGACAGAATTACCATGTATTATATTTAGATCTAAATTTAACTTAACCTATATTCTGATCATATAATTTAATGTTTAGGTTATAATCAAAATGTAAATTTCATTGGATTTGATCTACGTTGCCTTTAATCTCAATTCAAATTTACATTAACCACTTACTTTGTACAATATATCGTTCACCAATATACTTTTTATCCATAATTAACTCTTAAGTCTACCTGGATTTAAGTTCAATTTAATTATTAATCCAATCATTTCTGAAAAGTTATGGTAATATGTAATTCTATTTTAAATTAAATCGAACGTACGTCGTCTTTAATCTCAATTTAAATTCCTATTAACTACATGCTTTGTATAATATATTTTTTATCTACTAAATGATTTAACGTTGTATAAGAAGTTGATTAGCTTTCGAAAGTAGCGAGAATGGGACACCGTTTCGCGAGTTTCGACGAACGATTACGCCAGCCTGTATAGTTAATCGCTCGACGCGAAGAGAAGACACGAGACGAACGGTCGACGAACTTGTCGTATTGCAAAGTCATCGCGGTGTAACGCAGCTGGGGGGCAAGAAAATCGATGCAACTGTTAATACGAATGATTCATCAGCACTCAATTACCGTGCAAACGCACGAGATGTTACGTAGTCGTGACTCGTACACGTCGAGGGCACAACATTGAAACCATTTGTCGTCACATCGTGGCAATAGCTTTCAGTAGCCGCTCTATCTCCCTTTACGCCATGGAAAAAGATCCTATCAGGCTGAATCACGATAGTGGGACACCATGCTTATCTATGTCTTTCATTTATGTCGTATCATAGGTTCATTCAGATAGAACAATTTAATTTGTGGGTTCAATTAGAAATCAGGTTTCCTATACATACATAGGTTAGGTTAGGTTTATAGGTTAAATTTTAGCTTAGGTTAGAATTGGTTGAAATTTCCATTAGATTTCGGCGCATCTTTTTACACTCTCGCGTTAGATTTGTATTACGTTTGGCTAAAAGTTTCTCAACTTGAATCAGACTATTTGTCTGTTCTTAAAACATGGTCTTCGTTTGGCTATTCACATTGAGATAAGTTTCGGCTAAATTTCTACAAAGTTTGTTTTATCTAAATCTCTGTTCGAAGATATAAGTTTGACTTGAATTAAACCATTCGTCTCTTTCCTTCTCGCTTTTACACAGTTAAGCGTAGGCTAAGTTTGGGCTAATCATTCACCTGTTATCGTACAAAATGAAATATTAAATCTGGGTTAGATAAGTAACCTAATCTTATCGAAACTTAAGATAAATTAAATTTTCCAAGAGATAAACAACAATTCCTTTATGAATAGTCATCGTTGATTCCATTTGAGGTTATGGTACAGGTTGGAAGGGCGGGAAGAAGATTGGAAAGAACACAGAGGTTATTATCAGACTATAACGATAAGAAATATACTTCGTACAATTTAGATAAGAATAAATTATTATTCTTAATGCTATTTCATATTATTCTGGTGATGATCTGACAAGGTATAGGCTCGAAAATGTATTTTTCAAACGTTCCAAGAATCGTAAATCGTAACTCGTTTCCCACTAACCATTACGATTGGTTCCGGCGATAAAGCCCGGCGGGTTGTTTAAAAACAATTTCGCTTGTCGCGCGCAGCCAACCTGATGCACAACATTAATATGCACTTCCGCAGAGGATGCGCCGCTCTAAGTACACGAAGTGTACTAGCGTGTATTTATGTTGATAAGAACGAGAGGATCATCAGAGGAGGGGAGAGAAAATCGCGTCTGCGTTCTAAACTGATGGCGTAGAAAGCGAATAAAGTAGAAAGAAATTGTTTCTACGCTCTACTGGCTATGTTGGCAAGATCTTGGAAACCTGATGCGAAACAGCCAACCAATAATGCAAACGAATACAGCGAGGTTATAAAGTAAGTAGATTGTAAGTACGAATAAGACGAAAAATATTGGTCGTTTAAAATTTTGTGTTTTATATATTGTAAAACAAATAAATCGCAAATGTTGAAACAAACACCGACAAACAGTGTTGGTCGTTATAAATTTGTATATTTTATTTATTCTTGTATTTAAAACACGAGGATTGTAAAAATATGATGAATAAATAAAAAATAAAAAAAATAATGTTAATAACGCTCCTGTCTTTAGTAAAATTGAAACATTATAGTATATATAATAGAACGATATAAATATAGATAAATCGTGAATATTTATTGCAAATTTGCAAATATCGGACGAAACATCTTTTTGAACAGAATCGGAGTTCACAGAAATTTGTGAATATTCGACGAAATATTTTTATTTTATATTTTTTTAGCAAAGCCGGTTTTTTCTTTTTCAAAGCGGCTGTATGCCTCGGTCAGCTTCGGATATTGGAATTATTTTTTTTTCGCTGATTGATACACCGTCGAGTGTATGAAAGCGAAGTTTCCAAAGAATTTTTGGAACTTCAAAAATTCAAACAGATTTTTACGCCTTTTCGTGGAATTCGATTAATTCTCTTCCTCCTCGTCAAAATGAATTAATACGGAATATTGGAATTATTTTTTTTCACCGATTGCTTGTAAATGTATGACAAAAGATTCCTAAAGATATTTTGAAATTTCGAAAATTGAACAAGATTTGTACACCTTCGCATGCAATTTTCCTTAATAATTAATTTCCTTAATTGCAATAAATTTTCCTTCTTTCCGTCAGATGGATTAATTTGGAATATTGGAATTTTTTAATAATAATATTAAATTAGTTTAATAGAAAATTTTCCAAAAATTTGTCCTGAAACTTCAAAAACGGCGATAAATATGTAATATGTATACTCTTATCGTGGTTTGTTCAGAAATTGTCTGATTAATTTTGTGAAAATGATATTTACACGCAAACGTGGCAAACTTGTAAACTCGTGGATGAAAAGGCTGTTTTTCGGGTTGGAAGGCCGCGGCTATCCCGCTTCCGGTGAAATTTCGCGCATCACCCCTAATGGTTTCCTATGCAGGCGCACACGATAACCACATTATCTGCCACGATCAAACTCCCCGCGAGTGTTCCGAGCTTTCAGCGGCAATGAATCCCTCCCCCGCCTCTTCCCCTACAAATAAAATTTTCTCTCTCTTTCTTCTATGTACATTCCGTATAAGTGAATCAAGTCAGAGCTGTTGTAAAATTAACGAAGTAAAGATGAAACAAATATCGTAGTTATCGGTCTACTGCTGCCGGTAATTACAGCGACGAAGTTACTTAAAATAAGATTTTTATAAATATTTTCATAATAGAAACAATTACGTGGAAATTACCTTTTTATATGATGTATTAATACAGATATTTTTATAGAAATATTTGAAGCTAAGTTTTAGGAAAATTTCACGTTACACTGTATGTAAATATTTCAGTTGATTTCTGTAGAAATATTTTTAGAAATTATTTATTTCGTGTCTTTTAATCGTACAATATATCGACATTGTTCGGCAAGATAAAAATGAGACACCGTGTATACAGAGAGAGCAGAAATTTTAGAAACAAACAAACGGAAAATTTCTATCAAAACAGTTTCTGAAATACTTTCAGTAGAGATATTTCTATTACGTAATATGAAATTTTTCATCTATCAAAAAAGGAGCAGCTTTCTCGCTATGGCGTCTATCTCCACTCTACCGTGACACGCGTCCATCGTGCGTCAGAAGGTACGCGTATCTACTTTACTATCGAACGAATAGCGATAACATTGTTTCGTAGTACGCGAAACGACGTTTTGCCTCTGAACATAGCAGCGATAGGACACGTAGACGACAACGAGGTAACCAAGAACTTCTGGATTCGGTGTTCCTTCGTATCAATTTCGGTCACCTACGCCTACTTCCGGAAGCAGCCGGATGGACGGCCGGACGTCGTGGGCGTTTCGAATCGCGATCAAGATCGATACGTTGAAAGCAGAATTCATTAACGAAATTAGAACGAGATGTATACCGGGTGATCGCTAATAGAATTGTGATTTTGAAATTGCCTCTAATTGGAATTTCATATGATTTTGATGAAAATCTGCTTTGCGCCGAATGGCTTACGTTCGTTTAGATAGCTTTCCTGGATTGAGGTTAGGTTGTCAAATATATTGGAATTATTGAGTGCTGCGTCAAACGAGCAGCCCTCTCGGATTAGCGTGAAACGATGGAAATAATTTTTACACTAATTGGTAGCTTCAAGCGCACGATAGAAGGCTTCTAATGACCTTTTTGAAATTTTGAAAGTTTAGAAAGATCTTTATCTAAATTCCACAAAAATGACGAATCTGCTTTTTCTTCGTCAAACGAGTGGTTTCCCTGTATTGCTGTAAAACGATGTAATTATTTTTTTAACGAGTTGCTAGTTTCGAGCGTATGATAAAAGAGACCAATTTTTGAAACCTCGAAACTTGAGGAAGATTTTGATCAAATTCGGAGGATATATTCTAATCAGGTTTTAAGTTTACATACTTTCCGATTTTATAATTAAATGCTCTATTTAATTGGGGTTAGGTTGGGGTTAGGTTATTTTGAATGATAAGCGTAAGGCTTGTAAGTAATAAAATTATCCTTTTAAAACCGTGCTTAATTGTAATTCTACTTTAATTACTCTAAATTTTTACTTTAATTGTAATCTATCTTATTGTAAAATATTGGAATTATTTTTTGTCTAATTGACAGCGTCAAGCGCGTGACGGAAGATTCCAAAGATTTTGTCGAAATTCCGAAGATTGAACAAGATTAGCATTCGCGTCTAATTAAAAATTACAATCATTTAAATGATTCTAATTGTAGAATAAAATTAGCAATTAATATAAAACTCTGTTATCAAACTTTCTACCAATACCACACGCGAACTACAAGAACGAAACAAGAACTCTCTCCTCATCGCCATATTAACTCGATGTATAACCTCAAACTCTGTTCAATCCTACGTTTATTCCCAACCTAACATCATCGCCGTTCGAATCACATTAGCCACCAGAAGAGAATCATCTACTAGTCGTTCGACCTCTCCGAAGAAAGTTTCATTAAATTTTCTCTAGGTTGGTATTTTTATTCTGGTATTTTCACTCTTCCATCTGCCCGTCTTTGTGTTTCGCAATGCAAAGAATATTAGTATTACTCTGGATGCCTGGCAATAGACTTGTTATCAGCTTGAAAGCTATCTCGTGCATCGACCAGAAATTCAATTAGAAATATAATAGCGGAACGGTTTCTTTTCCGCGGAATTGGGAATTCCCTAGTTCCGTTTGATCTCCGCGAGGAATTGATACCGGAAGCTTCTGGTTTATTTGACGCCTGGTTCTTTTTCCTATCCGGACTATCGGGTTTTCAGACAAATTGGAACGATGGAGTTATTTTTGCCCTAATGAAGTGTGAAATATCATCACGACGTTGTCTACAGATATCAATATATTGTTCGTATATTACTTATACGAAGGTTATCTTTTTAGATATTATTATCATTCACACTAACCTTATCAGAACTGGTCAAACGACTGGTTTCAATATTTAATTTAAGATTCTACGTTCATCGCTATTTCTTTTGTTTGTCTAACTTTAGATAAATTCTTATGTTATCTGAATGATCAGTTTCTCAATTTTTGTTAGTATAAGAATGAACATAAACATTTTGATTTTAATTTTTAATTGTAGATCAAATTTTGAAACAGGTCACCTGACCAGGTAAGGTTAGTGTTAGATAACATTGTAATATTGTGAAATATTAACCACGAATTTAATTCGAGGTTATCTTAGTCTAAAACAATTTATAGGTTATTTGTGGAAAATATCGATATCGACGCGTGCGTGTAAAATTCTAAAATGAAAATATTTCAAATCTCAAAGAAGTTGAAAAGTAGAATACAAGTCTATTATACTTTGAAATTGATTTCAATGTACTCAAATAATTTTACGACAGTAATACCATTATTTTTCCATTTAACGCTAAAAGTCACTATAGCAACATAGCATACTAACCTATCGTCTATAGCGTGAATCAAAGATGATCAATTCTACAAAGTAACATTAGGTACGTATCAACGTGTCCACGAGCAGACACACGTCTTTGACTTCGAATTTAGGCCATCGAATTGCCACTTCTAGTGTCTATCGGCAGCTAGGGAATTGGACCAACTGTAATCGTTAGTGACTATTGAACGTTTCCTTTCGAACAGTGGCTATTTCGTTAACGAGCCATTGGTACCAGTGCTGATTTAGGCCTGCGACGAAGCCCATCGCGAAAAACGAACGTCGTTTTCACCCGGAAGCAACGATCGCTCTAAGAAGCCAAACTACGAAGGTCTGGAAAGTGATTAGTTGGGTCGATTCTTAGCTCAGAAATAAATATCTAGGTCCTTCTGACATCTTTTCTTAGTTATTTCTTGGTTGCAATTCCTATGTGGGTGGGGATTTATTTGAAAATATATAGGGTGTCGCTTGATTCTCTCATTCTCAATATTTACGCGTATTTGTAAGACACAAAATCACGACAAGCTTATTTACTTTCAGTAAAACTGAACCTAAGCATCGTTACGTTCTCTTTTACAGAAACAGCAAACAAACGTGAACATTTCAGCAATAACTAAACAACCTACGACCCAATTAAAATATTTTTCATCGACCGGAAACATGGCAACGTGACGACAACAAAATAAACAAACGTTAAAACAAAGATCCAATAGTCTAGTGAAAATCTAGTAACTTCTAGGAAACACGCGACGCACAAGGTGCGTCGTTTGTTCGAAATCTACTAAAACCATTCGCCTATTAAATCTACATGCTATTCGTCTAATTTATTTATTAAAAAAAGCTTTAAGAAAATAATTCTACGGTACAATAGGTTGTTCCATCGAGCACGCAATTCTAAACCATTCGTGCCACTCGAACGCAATTAACTTTGATAGAGGAGTATCATCATACGCTTCCCTTAGTGCTTGGGTATCCATTGTGAGATAAAGGCGCGTTTCTAAACTGATATTAAGGAAATTGCGAGAGTCAACGCGTACGATATAAAGCAAGGTCAGTTGATAGGACCGAATGAATACAGGTCATCCCACCCATCTCTAAATTAGAACTGGTGCTAGGGGCGCGTAACAGGCTGCACTCTTGCGAGAATTCAAACGTCTCATCGGTTCGCTTTTTTAATAATAGCGCCGCCCTGAATTAGGCAAGTTTTATCGATAAAGGAAAGAGGGCGATGACGTCCAGGCTGTCACCGTTGTTACCGAAACACGAATATCGAATATATTTTATGGCTCTTAACCAATTCTATCAAATCCAGGGCGAAGATTGGCCCAATTCCAAATCTTCCCAAATTTTTTCCAAACGAACTACTACGTATACTGACCTAAAATTTTGCTGAAATATTTACCACAAGTTCACCTATCAATCCTCGAGAAAAGCTGAAGATTATACCTAGTCGCGGAAGACAGTTATAGCGCTATACAGTTGCGGAGAACTTACGCTAGGCCCAGGTCTAAATCTTCTCGAATTTTTTCCAAAGGAACTGCTGCGTATTACGGCCTAAAATTTTGCAGAGATATCAACCACTATGAGAGGGAGCTCCACTAATTTTTTAGCGAAGAAATCTGAAGGAGACTGTCTTTTAACGACATTCGTACGTTTCGAACGAACAAAAGATCCCGATCGATTTGTATTCTACGTCTACGGTGTGTTTGTCATACACGTTCAAATAAAATATCCACGTTATTTTCTAACTCGAACAACGAACAACAGATAAAGCATAAGAAGGCGATAGAACGAATTATAACGATGATTTCTGATGGAAACGAAACGGAAAAGTCTTCGAAGTTATTTGTTATAGTCAGTTTAGTATGATGGGAATTTTTCTAATTCCTCGCTACGATCTTTACTCGTGAAATAATAAAAAAGCAGGCAAGGTAGTTTGAAAGTTGTCGAGGGCCATTTTCCTATCTACGTTTTTTCCATTCGATCGTCGTGGGATCGATGCACGCTTTGGTGTCGCGTACCATGAAAAAGCACGTGTACATGTCGGTCGTGTAACGATGAAATGAATTATGGAGCAGGGATATGGCTACTTTACGAGTGTCCGTGCAAGACCACGTGATAACTGAGAGGAACGATTCAACTTGTATTATTTGTCGCTTAGATTTCTGACAATAACTGACTATAAGAGCCGTGATTTCTTGACCTCGTAAGATACAAAGGATGTTAAAAATGAATTATCATTGGCATTTCAAAATTAATGGGAGCTAAAGCAAGTGAAAGATTAACAAATTCTTCTGGCACCAAGCATATTGGATGCCAGAAATGAAAATTCAATTCTAAATGCAATATATCTGTATCTGTTGATACGCATTGAATAAAATTAACTGAAATTAACAATTTAATTTATAAAGTTTCAGAGTAAAATCGAAACGAGAAATATCGTGTTCTCTTGAAACTTAAAAATAGACACGATTACGTAAAAAGGGACGTCAAGAACGCGTGAAAAATTAATTTTCAAAGTTCCTCCCTCCCCTAAAGATTGAAAAAAGGATCTATTCAACAAATTGACGCGATGAGAATTTATTTGTTCGATTGTTCCCGCGTATTTCAGACTTCCACGCTCACTTGTCCTCTGAGCAAAAATCGAACACACGGAGTCGAGGACGAGGCTAGTGTTAAACGACTGACTCACCAGCTCATTATCGAGGCAACGGCCAAGAAATTACAGAGTTGCTCGCATCCTGACCGTTTCGCCTGGAAAGAGGCAACAAGTCAAGAAATCGAATCTTTTCTCCCGTACGATCGACAGACTGACGTTGCTTTAACCGCCCGGGTCCGTTTCGACCCAGTCGTTCCGTAACGTCTGTTTCAAAGCGCTGAACGTTCGATCGAGATAGGATACGTCATTTATTTTGAAAATTCGAATTTTAACTTTTTTCTGATTCCAATTCGATAAGATTCAAAGAAGCGTCCGGGTCCATTTCGACCCAGTCGTTCCGTAACTTCTGTTTCAAAGCGTTGAACGTTCGATCGAGATCGGATACGTTATTTATTTTGAAAATTCGAATTTTAACTTTTTTCTGATTCCAATTCGATAAGATTCAAAGAAGCGTCCGGGTCCATTTCGACCCAGTCTTTCCGTAACGTCTGTTTCAAAGCGCTGAACGTTCGATCGAGATCGGATACGTCATTTATTTTGAAAATTCGAATTCTAACTTTTTTCTCATTTCAATAAGAGTCAAAGACTCATCAAAGTCAATTCGATAAGATTTAAAGAACTTTGCTGGAGGTCCGTTCTGACCCGGTGCAAGAAAATTCAAAAAATTTGTCAAAGTTAAAAATCAAATTCATAACAATAAAAAAAAAAAAAAGAAAAAGAAATGATTCCTGTACCGTCAAGGTTGCATTTAACGCGATAATTTTTATACTTTACGTAAAGCAGCTTAGGCTACCTTTTCGAGCGTCTAATTAATTCTAATTTGAAGTACGAACAGAGTTGAGTTCAGTTGGAGAGGAGGAGCAGCAGGTAAGAGACCGAAAGAAGGTTAAACTCGGGCTTTTATTATGATGGGAAGTGGTAATTGCTATGAATAGAATGTTAGCTGACAGTGTAATGAAACGGTGATAGAATACAATGGCAGAACGATGAGGAAACCAGGTGAAACTTGGGAAACACATTGGAACTTGCGAGCCACGTGGCATTTTGGCACGTTAATCGATTTTCTATGCCATAACATCGTACGTCTATCGTACTATAACGTAACCGGTATATCAGAATTTCATATTTCTATGAACACGACTAGAAAAATAGATTCTCTAATAATTTCTAATTATATTCATGAAATTTAATATATAACGATATATACAGGGTGTGTCGATAGTACAACTTGGAGGGAATATGGAATACATTTGTTTCACACGAACCTCTGAAAATTTTCAAGAAAATCGACTTTGAGTCGAAGGCACTAAGAAAAATTTATTATTTTATTAAATTCGCTAAAAGTCACAGCTAACTTACCGACCGATTGATATCGTAATATATCGATAACGGTTTCGTATTATTCGAGCGTGTAACGTAAAGACATTTTCGTAACATTTCCTTTATAGCATCTATTGCTTTCTTTTTTCTTCTTTTTTACTGTTTTATTTAACTTACTGTTTTAGTTCAGATTTTTATCGGATGCCGCACGAGGCCCGTAAGAAAGAAGCGAATTCACGTCTCCAGTCCTCGAAATGTTAAGAAAATCTTCTTCGAATATAAGCTAGATTAATAACACTGAATGAAAAAATTAATCAAACATATCCTTTGATCGATTCGTTCCACACTAGTTCTACGACAGAGAAGATAGTAATATCGCTATCAATTTTATATTCGATTTCAAGGAAGACGTCATACCGATGGTGTATCGTCAGCTATTTATCTTTCTTTCCTCTTACGTCTCGTTTTATACTTTAGGGGAGAAGTTTTTATTAATTTTACGATTCATTTCTTGGAAGCATTCTATTTTTTTTTATTAATTCTTTACTATTTCCCCTTATGATAAGATAAAGAATGTGTGGAAGCACTCGACAGCAAAAATACCACCACTCGACACTAACCAGCGTTGGACGACGGCAGCGCAGTGGTTAGCGCCTTAGGTTACGAACGTTCGGGGCCCGAGTTCAAATCCCCGGAGCCCCGTGATCAGATCTTTCTTCCACGATTCTTAAATTAGAAGAAAAATACCAACAGTACTCCAGCAGCGACACCAGCGACCTGCAGCAGAACTTGTCTCACCCTACACACTGGCAGCACTAGCGCCACTATCGCCACAAGTATAACAGGCTAGCACACACTAACTTTTAGGGGACTTCTAGCACATCTCAAACGTTTCTAGTAATTCTTTCTTACCGAGTCGTCGATTCAACGATTCCCTTCAAGTTAGATTTTACTGGTTTGGCAACTAAGTGATTGCGGATTTTGTCATTAGGTGGTAATGACAAAATCCGCAATCACTTAGTTGCCAACTCAATAGAATAGGATTGAGTTAACCTCGAATTCAGTCTTTAAGAAAACTTCGTTACTTTGCAGGAACTCTTTCCCCTAATAAATCATATCGCGTAATTAGCCAGTTGTTCGTAAATTATATCGTGGATTTGTTCGTTAATTAAATACAATCCTGTGATATTCCCGTTAACAGAAACGCTTAGCTTTAATTATCCAACGATAAACGAAACAATTCGACGTTCTTTGTCCTACGTTTCGATAGATGAAATTACATTTCTTCTTTTAAAATAATAATTTAAATATTCTGTCAGAGTTTGGACTAATAATTGCAAATTGCAAGCAACCATTTCTATGATATTCACTAGAAAATAAACACACACAGCAATTACGCCGTGATGTACGTGCACGTGGGCAAATGCACGCGACTAGTGCACGCGATGGAAATTACAACGAAAAACATTTCTTTCTGTGAAATGTAATAATTGGCACCGATCACGGATAATTACGAGCATAATAAATATACCACGTTCAATATTTAGAATTGATGTCCGGCTGTCGGAAATTGCGATTAATTATCGTCCATAAACATGGATGCGACTGGTTGTTTTTAGTTTGAAAATTTCTGTTAATTGCACCGTGCAATTTGCCTTCGTCTGTTTAGTTATCACGGAATAAGCGTGAACAAGGCAACTACGGTTTGAAATTTACGATATAAAGTGTAACTGTAAAAGGTGGACGATATCTTTCTTTATCGTTTCTCCGTGTTATCGCTTCGTTCTGTACATTTTATCTTCTCCTGCGATTAATTTAATTAGAAAAATTCATTTTAAACATTGTTTATCTATAACTAACAGTGTTTTAAGTTTGAAAAAGTTGGGATTTTCGTGGTTGCTTCAGTCTCAAATTTAATCTAATTCAAACGTGGGGTACATTCGAGTTCAATCTCAGGCAAGTTTGAGTTAGACGCATCAGGTTTGAAACTAAATTGAGCTTCGATCAGGATTCGCTGACAATTTATTGTTTCGTGAAAAATCTTTATTTTTTAACATAGATTTACGTGGGGTTTAAATCAGTTTGCATTGAAAAACGAAATTTGAATATGTTTGAATTGGTCTAAACCAAACTTTGCGAAACTAACAGCATTAGCCTCAGTTGCGTTCAATTATTTATTTATATTTTCTTTTTATACCGTGAGGGTATTGACATGGCAAAAAACAGATTTGGAATGTACCTTGACACGAAACATTCTTCGCTCCACGATTTCACAAAAACAAAGAGGTCTAGAACAAGACACGGATAAACGATGCATCGTTGTCAAGAATACATTTTCATTATCGCGTTATTACCGTACGATGAAGGACTCACGTTTGCCTGAGGAATAAAAAGGTCGATCGTTAACACGCGTTCCGGATCGTCGATGACTTGGAGCATTGTGTAATACAGTATTATGTACATCTGGATTGCGCATAAATACTGTTATATTACATAGTTGACGAGATCGTTCTTTTCGAATTTTCAAACCGGTCCTTGAAGTATGTTTTTGCCGGTACGTTTATACTCGGCGATCAAATTTTTTACCTTCAAACGCTGATTAGTCAGTACCGGCACTCAAGAGTCTAACAAAAGTAAAATTGCGCTAAAGTAGAAATAGCGAGGAAAGCCAAAATTGATCCAAATATAAACGGAAACATTTGTTTGTTGGAGAATGAAATAAAATTGCTTTTTCTAAAAAAAAAAAAAAAAAAAAAAAAAAAAAAAAAAGAAAGAGAAAAAAGGAAGAAACCTTGAAAGGATCATTCGTCGTTATTCTTCGTTTTTGTCAACTCTTTTATGCTTCCACGATAACCTCTTGTTACTCTTATCCCTAAATCGACCGGGTGCGCGCATAGCCCACAAACTTTCAAGTTGAATTCTTTCGAAAACAAAGCGCCGTACGGACAAATTTTATTCTATATTTTCAGCTTGTTTTTTCACCTAGAATTAAACTCTCGTTGATTATACCATGGTTATACTGACACGCCATATTCCTCTATGAGGAACCATGGAATCATCGAGAGTTGGAGAAATAGTTCAGAGCACGTGGTCGGGCCGTTCATATTACATCATTGCAGCTCGGGGGACGCGAGAGAGCAGTCGAATCGAGTTCATGGACGTAAAGCAGAGCAGAGAATGGCCCGATTGAAAGGTAGGATGAATCTACAGAGCATACGTGACATAGATGCGCATACTTGAAATGATCGACGTTAATGGGCAAACAACGTGAGTTACGCACGTAGTGCGGCGGTCATGGGGCAATTTAAACAGAGTCTGGCCGAGTAATTTGTCAGCTACCTGCGTATACCGGCTCTGTACTGGTCCCCATAACGTTAGAGAGGGTCGTAAGTGGACCATGGTCGTTCTATGTATCTTTGAACATTTGAACGGCGTAATCGAATGACAAAACATACAGTGCAATGATTTAAAGAATATAATTCCATTTATCTGGTCAAGCAACGAATAGCTTGTATTCGAGGGAAAATTGGTGAGCTCCTATTACACACCAACTTCAATTATACAAACTATTTTGTCCCCTGACCAGTTTTATATTTGATCTCAGTCAGATATTGTAGTATATTCGTTAACATTAAACTATTTTTTCCTCTATATGTTCTTGTTATGGACAAATATTTTACAGATTGGGACCAAGTATAATATTTGACTGAGCAACTGCTCAGGGGACAATTGTGTCCATTTCCAATGAACCATTTTGTTTATATATTTAAATATTAATATTTAAAAGAAAATAATTATAACAATTAATATAAAATTCTATAGGGTCTTATCGTCCCATAAAATTATCTCAGCATTTTTACTAAAAATTTCATTTAATTACATATATATGAGACAGTATATATCTCATTAATTCTTTCATTCTAGTTTTTAATTAAAAAACAATTGATTATGCTACAGTTAATTATACTACAGCCATTAAATTTTTATCATTAGGCAGATAGACCTAAAATGAAATTCATTAAGCCATGTTTTTGTTAAACAGCTGAACATATTTAATTTGCCTAATAATTGCTGTTCCAGCAGCTCGACAATTTTTCTACCTATTATTTTTTCTTCACATAATAGCAGCTTACGTTCACATAGTTAATCGACCATTGAACAAAATTTTGTTGCAATAAATCAAGGTCAGATAAATACACCATTACCATGATTATCCCTTTGCCCTACATGTTTCCTGCATTTATGGCATTCAAAGTCAAACGTATGTACTCTCAACTTTTTATAGCACGTAAGTAATTATTAACTTACTATGTTACGTACCATGAATTATCACCCATGACATTTCACATGTGGAATATATACGAACACTATATTTGGCTGCTTGCCTGAGTCTCTCCCGGACTGCACTGTTTCAAAGGTCAATCCGATTGCTGTTCTCCCCACTGTCCTCTTTATCAAAAGGTCCTATCTACCATCCTGAAACCTGGAGGCTGAAGATTTCTGGTTTTCTTAGTTTTTTTACCAGTTCTCTTTGCAATTAAATTTTCTTCCAACAAGTGGAAATTTATTTTAGAAAACATCACGAGATACCAGAGCCTCGTCAGGACGAACGTAGGATAGGACAGACCAATGGAACTTTGATAGAACGTTAAAATAGATCAAAAGTTCATGGAGAATTGCAAGGATAAAAAAGCAGAAAAAGAAGACAGACGATTAACGAGGCTTTTACCATATTCCAAGAAGAAAACACTTAATTCTATTATGAGAAGAATTATGATACTCGTGTCACGCTGCTTCTTAATAGTCGAAGCCTTCAAGATAGAGATAATGAGTCATAAGCCTGCTAACAATATCCTGATGACACCTAAATAGCATATTCGTGTAAATAGCGTAAGCAGCAAGGTAGAGACAGTAAACGTTTGACAAGTTAATTTGTACACATCGTACATTACAATCAATCATGATCATTCGACGACATATGAACGTAAAATTCTTACAAGGGTTACAAGGGTAAACGTCTGAGCAATGTGATTTCTTCGAACAGTCGTGTCAATGCCACGTGTTACGAGAAAAATGTGGTTTAACAACCGAGTCATCGGTTTTTATTGGAGAGAAAAACGATGGAATCGATGTGGACGATTGTTGATGGGAGAACACGTGACGGAAAACGTATACACAGCTGGTTTCTCTCTGTTGAAACGTCCATTTAAACGAGAGGTTCATTGCACAATGAATCATCTGTAATTTATTATAGGAATGGAGAATGCTCGTTACCTGGAAAATACAACAGATAGAAAAGAAATCTTAATTACCTTCATTTAACTATTTAATTATCCGCTTCTCTTATTATATCAAATCAGATACAAAGTATCGCGTAAATGACTCGAACAAAGTTTAAAAGGATTGCTCACTTTCTACAAGAAACATCATAGTAGATGGTTAAACGAATGTGTTAAAAAACATTTGTATGGTTCCATCTAAAAGCTGACCTCTGATCGACGCCATGATACTTGGCAAGTCTCAAGCTGAAAATGGTCCTTCCAGTGACTGACTATACATTTGCCAAATATTCACTCGACCAGCCTACCGAGGTCCTTGCTGAACACTATGAGCGTGTTCATAAATTACGACCAGGCTAAACAGCTGCGGGTTAGCTATCGCTAAGAAAGTGTGTAATCGCTAACAATCGATCGTAGTTATCACGATCATGTACGTATTGCTATTTACGAGACCTTACACGATCCAATAGGCCTTAATGGTACTGGCCAAAATCACCCTAATCCAGCAGTATGCTAAAGACGTCGTGTTTGTAAGTGTCGTACTGTTAGTTTCGCAAGCTTTCATTCTGACCCTTTTTCACCTGGACTGCATCGCCAATGTGTTACAAGAGAGGTGGTGCGTTGAGAGGGCAAGAGGTAGCAGGTGAGCGACCGGTCAAAAAGCCACTTTAACGTTGGGACACGTAGCAAAGGGCGACACAGAGAGGGAGAGCCACGACGTAATCAATAAAGTCGGAAAGGAAAATAAAAGGTGACGTTGCAAACGGCGGAACGACTATAGCGATATTCGTTGGATGAGCGTCGTATTAAATATTTATTTCCTGATAATCTGGGTCGATTTGTCGGCCAACTTGTGTCTCCTATAGTGCAGCCAAATACGAACATTTCCTGACATCTGACTCCAAATGCATTTCAATATCTCATTTCTATTATTCAACACTTGTTCCACAGTTTCTCTGTTTATTTCGCTCTTCTATCTTTTTGTCTTCCTATCTATCCGGTTCTGCTCCATTCTGACCAAGTCTACGAAGTTTCTCGGGCTCTCTCAGATATCCGAACACCATCTGGGCACGCGATACGCTCTTTGATGTCTGTAGAATTCTAACAAGAAGAAGCTGAGCTAGAATCCAGGTCCTGGGGTAGAACCCAGGTTCAGGTTCCGGGAGGAAATCGAAGGATGAAGAAGAAGGAGTAGGTTCTGAGGTACCTGGGTTTTGAGGTACCTGGATTCTGAGGTACCTTTATTTTGAGGTACCTGGGTTTTGAGGTACCTGGGTTTTGCGGTACCTGGGTTCTGAGGTACCTGGATTTTGGGGTACCTGGGTTCTGAGGTACCTGGGTTTTGGGGTACCTGGGTTTTGAGGTACCTGGGTTCTGCCTCAGAACCTGGGTTCTATCCAGACTTCTTCTTCATCCTTCGATTTTCTGTGTCTTCCCGGCCTTCTTCGTACTCCTTTCTGATCTCACTGCCTTTGCTCGTTCGTCTCTAGCTTCTCTTCGATCCGATGAAACAATATCAGCCATAATCATTTACCAAACGTAAATCTCTCACGATGCTCTCGGACAAATTGCGGAGAGGCAAGAAAATAAAGGAAAAGCTTGCTTTCCGAGCGTAGTCGACATGAATTCCCTTTAAAAGCGCACGTGATGCGTCGCTAATTGGATTACGCTCGGTAAGCGTAGGACTCGCTGTGACACGGGCTTCGAACAAGTTAAGAAAATCAGATTTTGCAATCGGTTACGTACGTATCCTCTGCTATCGACTACCAGCGATCTCAAACGCTCACGAAAGCCACAGAAAAATTTCGTTCTTCGAATCTTCCCTTTCCACTATGCATTCTACCGAGAATCACCTAGCCTACCATTTATTCCACCTGTTGCAGCACATATAAATCCATATAAATATGATAAATTTCCCTTTGGATGTCGTAAATTATATCCTGTCGCTTGACCAAGTGAATTATAAAGCGGATAATTTATCCAGTTTTCGTTCTAAAAGAATATTAGAAATCATAGACGGCGAATATCGATGAATAACTTGTTCCTTCCTTTGTCACCTGTGAATTGCGTCTCGCCAATACAATTTTGCAATTAGCTATCGATATGATTCGGAAGTAAATATTTAAGGGAGCAAAGAACGATAACTTCACTTGTCTTATTTTATGAATTTAACATCGATCGACTTTACTGGCTGATAGAAAATATTTTATAAATAAATCGCAGGCATAGTATCCTGATGCCCGATCACACTGTCGTACCTGAATTACCTGAATTATATTTCGACTAACGACACGCTGGGAACTGCTAAAACAAGTAACGATCGGTATCACTTTGAAAAAAGACCAGATTAAAGATTGAAAAATAGAAAAATCGACTACTTGCAGAGGAAATATTTATATTATAAGTCACCAAGAAAATGTTACTTCACGGTATTGCGTTAATATCTAATGGCTTGGCAACTAAGTGATTGCGGATTTGTCAATACCACCTAATGACAAAATCCGCAATCACTTAGTTGCCAGCCCATGCTATTTTATTTTCTATGTCTTATGTGTTCTTGCGTATCGTGAGCTTATCTGCGTCTTTAATTCTCCCACAGACGCATTAGTGTGATCACCGTTGCTTATCCATCTAGACAAGATCGTACTAGCAAATGTGATAATTAAAATTTCGCATCACGACCACGCCTCGCCTTCTCGCGTGTTAACGAGCGGATGATTAGTATTGCAGAAGTTTCGTTTGTGTGAAAAGGGATTCTAAACGAGGCTTCCATGGCATTCAACGAAAGCACGGCTTAATCTTCGTGCGAATCTAATTGCGCCAGTCGATTGCAAACTCGTTCATTATCCTCACCTCGTGTCGTACGTCACGGTTCGATGACTAATACGCGTTATCGCCTAGCCCAGTTTATAAACGAATCGCGAGGCGTGTAGTAATACACGTCGTAAAAATGACGAACGCAAAATAGACGAGTGACGTATGACGCGTTCGCTAGCTTACGATTAATAATCAAACGTATCCCGGTTTAGACTCCACGCCTTTCGCGTTTTGCTTGTAATAATGCAATCTTGCGTAAGTATTTTTAATGACCACGTGTCTTTTAAATTTTTTACAGAATGTCTCGTAGAACTTCTGTTTCGATTATGTGACTCTAATTTTACCAGGTCCGGTCAAACGACCGGTTTCAAAGTTTCGTCTAACATTGCACGTTGTTATTTATTTAATTTGCAGAAAGTTATTTACATAAAGTTAGACGAGCGAAAGAAATAACAACGAGCGCAGGATTTTTAATTAGATTTTGAAATCGTTTGACCGGGTACTGGTGAGGTTCGCGTGAATTAATCTTCCGGTGAACTTTCATCGATCCTGATGATTTTTTGATATATTGTACAAATCGATAATTTGAACAATTTTCTTCTCTACGTGTAACCCTCGATCACGCTTAATTTCCGAGATATTCGCAAGAAACTACAGGTGCTGCTTGCGCACGAGGCCTTTAAGCTGGCGACTTCACTTTGTATAAATAATATACAGTATATAATAATAAATAATGTAATAATATGAGAATAGTAAGATAAATAACATATAACATAAACAGAACCAATACCACAGACGCACAACTATGGGCAGAAAGAAACCCTAGAGGTACCTGCAGCTTTTTGCGAATGTCTCGAAAACTAAGCGCGATCGGTGGTTGTAAGTATAATAAAAATTTGTTCAAAATTTTGAGCTCTACGACATATTCAAAAATCAGCAGAATCGGAGAAGACGGATCTATAAATTCTGTAAGTTCACCAGGTTTTCTCCAGACTAGGTAATATAGCATTTTTTTTTGAGAGATGAATACTATAGATCAGCTACAGTATTCGTGAAATAACACAAAAATTATAAAACCAACAATTTATAGTACCCATTTTACGCTTCAATTACAGTGTTCATAAAAAAAAATAATCATAAAAACAAGCAAATCAGTTTTTTCGTATGTACCAATTTCATACTTCGATCACAGTATTCACCAAATAACGCAAAAATCATAAAATCAACAAGGACGATCTCCTTTATAGCACCCAGTTTATATTCCAATTGCGGTAACCATGGCAAGTCACAAAAATCATAAAATCAAGCAGAATAGTCTTCCCTTTAGTACCCATTTTATACTACGATCACAAGGCTCAGCAAAAAATCCCAGGCCATAAGATAACCGAAAACGAGCTTCTCATGTTTCCTCCCTATATGTATATGTGTATAGTTGTCAATTTAAATCACGATTGGCACAGTAGACCAAACAGTGTTTCTTTCAACTCCTGTGTAGCCATCGATCCCGATTTTTTCAGGGTTTAAAACAAGAACGGTCGGACGTGACCGTGCGTGAAAGTTTTTCGATGTATCGGGTGCACGAAATCCGAGACCGACCCAGGTGCACGCACCAGTGCACCAGAGTACCCGATATCCCGTGGGCAATTTCCATTTGGTCTGGCGATTTTCACAACGGCCGAGTCCCTTTAATACGCGATCGAAGCCTCTCCGGCAATTTATTAAATTATTCGAGATTATATAAATCAGGCTAATGCCTATTGGCACATCTTCCGAGACTTACGTAAGAAGCACGCTCAGCTGGAATCTGTCAGGTGTCCGCCTTCGTAACTATCGAGATTCCTAAGCGATCCAGCCTGCCACTGGATCGATCATTAAATTAATTTGATTCCTTTTTTTTTTTTTTCTAGAAAATTTTTCATAGTGTTTAAAATACCGATCTATCGATAACGATTCTTTCGTTATGTAAGGTGATCATTTCCCTTATTAATTGTACCGTAAATAATTCTTGCTTTTGCAATTTTTTCGTGTCATTAAAAAATCATCGAAATGTTAAATGTTAAAAATCCTCGACATGTGAAATGTAAAAAATCGATGAACTGAAAATGAACAAAGTTTGGATGATAAAAAATTCCTCAGTAGTTATTACCAACTACTGGCAAATTTTTCCTACACTGGTTTTTCGTATCATCAAAAAGTCATCAAAAATTCGTACGAGAAGATTAAAAAATGCGTGGTATTAAAGTCTTGGCGCATCCTACGGTTCAAAGGCAGACAATTTCGACCTTAACGACGTGCTGCACGATGCACAACGAACGGACGTGCAGGTAGATTCAGCGGGTCCAGGTAGTGTAATTTTTTTTTAATTATTTTTTTTATACTTCTGTTTTCATTTTCTTTTTTCCCCTCTGCCGACCATAAATTATTCAATGCTGGACTACGGGCGGACATTGGAGCTTTATTAATCCGCCATGCTGCTTTTTTGCTAATAAATCCTCCCCCGTTTTTCCTCCCGCCGGTATTTTTTTCTTTTTTCTTTCGCTTAATTAACGCTCCGAGGAACGTGTTTCATTTGAACCCTCTCTACTTTCATCGTTGAAAACTCGCGATAAAATTGTTTCCTTCGGATGGATAGTCGTCACCAAAAAAGCTTCACGTACCCCTTCCACAATTAAATAGAAACTTCTCCAATGAACGAAGAAAATACCACTTTGATAATAAATTTTAGCGAATACCATGCGACATAGCATAATGTAATATTTCATCCAGAATATATAATATAATATAATTTATAATATAATTAATAATATAATTTACTCGAACAAGAAAGGCGTCACCCATATTTGGGTTACGGGCCCCCCGCGCAAGCATAGCCGTCACATAGATATGGGTGACGTGGCGAACAACCTGTTAAATAAAATTAATAGCAAATTTTGAAATACTAACTGCAACAAAATAATGATCCACATTATGGGAACGAGTCTGAAGCTTTTCTCTTTCGAAAATCCATCCGATCTATAAATATTCTACCGATCTATAAATATTCAATCAAGTCTGTCAATCTACTTACTGCCCACAGGAGACTAAAATAGCGAAACAAAAGAAAGACGATGAAAATTTTTAAAATACATCGACAAACAGTCCCGAAATAGGATCAGCGCCAGCTGATTCGAAGAACGCCATATTGCAAGTCTGTTAGGTACTTCCCAAGCACCCCACTACCGTCGGGTAGCAACAACTCTGATCTCGGTACTTTTAGAGAACAGGTACGCAAGTGGGTACCACCGATTTTTCTCGCGTCCGGTTCTTACGACTGCTCGTCAGGCTAAACATCACTTTGTCCATGGCAACGCATTAAATGTTGTAGCAGGAAACGGGTCCGCGCGATTATTTATAGTACGTTGGCATGCGCTGGTTAAGCCGTGCTACCCGTTATTTCATCAGCCAGCAACGCGACGTAATGAATAATACGATTTTCAAGGGCCGCCTCTCGCTCTGCTTGACGTTATCGAGGACGCTTTATCGATGTCCGATCGCCACACCCTCTACGCCTCCTTCCATCCTGCAATTGTCCCTGGCTTCCGCCGGTAAATGCCGCATGGAGCTATACTTCTTTATTCGTCGATCCAAATTACCATTACTATCGTTTCTTGTTACTGGACTGTGGTTTTTTCTGCATTTGCCACATGGCAAATTTCCCACAGCTTCGTACGTCGATCTTCGTTCGCCTCACAAGTCCAAACGTTTGGGCCCTTTCTTTTTGTACGCTTCTCTAGACTTTGCCACAGGATTTATGGTTCTATGTATAACCTATAAAGTTGGCAACTAAGTGATTGCGGATTTTGTCAATAGCACCTAACGGCAAAATCCACAATCACTTAGTTACCGACCAATACGACAAGTGAATCGCATCTCCATCGGAAAATGCCACATTTGCAAATTTTCATTCGCATCCATAGACGAAACTCGTTACATTATGTTGGCAACTAAGTGATTGAAAATTTTGTCATTGACTTGCACTTTAATAGTAAATTTTACATAAACTTAATAGGAAATTTTAAAATACTAACTTCAACAAAATAATGGGAACGAGTCTTTCTCTTTCGAAAATTCAACGCTAAATACAACGCATTAACTTAGTTGCCAACCCAATACAAAATTCATGCTGCTTTTCCTATACACTTTTTTGATATTTTGACTTGGACTTCAAACAAGATTCGTCTCTTCATTGATCTACTTGATTGCCATCGCAAATTGTACGATTGTCTGCACGAACTTGCCACTTTGTATACGACGGTTGAATACGTAGAGCAACGATTATCCTATCTAACAGTGGAGATAGTTTGCGATGGGAAAAGTTGATGAGAAGGTGGATCGCTAGAGGGTGTAGTTGAAAAAACGTATAGGCGATCGTAAACTCGTCCCATGTGGACTATCGCTGGTGGTAACGGACTGAGGAACCGTGAACTTGCCCATTAGAATTTGTAAGGCTTCCCCACCGCGGTGAAAACGTGGTCTGCCTCGGCTTGGCCTGTACAAGATTTCTGCTCAAGGTTGTCGCGGGAGTTTAACCGGTTCTGAAACTATACACTCGCGCCTATTCCTTTTGCCTCGTTCCACGTATTACAACGCGAGTCATTAATGTCTGTCTGCTCGTTCTTCGCCTGTCCGATCTGTTCCCCTCTTTCTTACTTTCGAAGAAAGTACTATGGCAAGTGACTTCTGAACGCCATCTACCAATTTAATTTTAGTGAATTAAGAGACCGATCGGGAAACGATCGATAACAAATTTACCCGATACGAAATTTCCCAATTTTTTGTTCGGGACATCTACTTTTCTACTTCTCTACGGTTTATATCTTCATACTTGCACTTCACCTGTCTTCCTGGCCCTCTTTGCTCTTCTCTCTGCCCTCGCTGTCTTTGCTCGCTCGCTCCTACATTGTCGCCTGCTTTTGATAAACCAATACGAACTCGACACTAAATTTGCTATTTTATCACGTATCTTGCTTCAGCCGTGTACATTTGCGGAGTGTAGCTTTTTGATGGAACAATTTAGTAATAATTGTAACGATCGAGCGAACTAATTTTCTTAACTAAAATCAGCAAGAAATTCGACCATCTGACAATTCGTTGCCTTGTTTCTATGGAAGTGGCGCGACAGCGGCTATCTTAGGTAACTAAGTGATTGCGTATTTTGTCACTGCCACCTAATGACAAAATCCGCAATCGGTCGAATGGGTAAAATTGGCGAAAGATGTAGCGATCTGACGTGACTCGTTTTATTATCCTTCTCAGGATGACGTTTCTGGGTTTTCCTTGATTAATTATTTTTTCCTCGTTCGAGGTCTCGCAAACACGCGACGTGAATAAACTTGTTATTTCTGAAAAGATCCCGCGTCCTCGTTTCGTTAATCTAGCTTCTGTTTATTCTTGGCAAACAATAATTATCCATTTTTGTCTGCTCGACGAATATTTTCGTAAGAACCGAAGAATCGAGTAAATTCGATAAGAAATATCAGCGACCACTTCGCAGTGGTTTTCTACTATTGGACTGGCAACTAAGTGATTGTAGATTTTGTCATTCCCGCCTAATAGAAAAAACCGCAATCACTTAGTTGTCGACCCATATAGCTCTTTTGCCCTGTAAGTATTATTTTAACACTTTACCGACAGATTAATCCCTTTTTTTGTCGCCGATGCTTACCGACCGATTACCTATTAATCGGCTTTTTGTTGCCGATGCTTACCGATTGATAGCCTATTAATCGGCTTTTTGTCGCCGACAATATTTCTCATTATTTGAGCAGTAATTTGTTATTTAGTACTACGGTATCTTGCTCAGTTGCGTTGCTTTGTAAGCTTCCACAGTTTTATATCAATTTGAAAAACTTACCGTTTGCGATGAACGAAAAGAATGGTATTGAAGAGTCTAAACAGTCGGCGCCAGGAAGAATTTGCACCTGAGCTGCCGGTCGGACGTGCATATGCTGTTGAACCGCTAGCAGTCGGTAAAGTGTCAATTGCCTGTTCGATAAATTTTTTAGAACAGCTGAAGAATCGAATAATTTTAGCAAAAGGTCTGCAATTCGACACGTGTAACTTTATGATTCATTTTAACGTGGCTTTCTAAATATCTCGTTTAATTATCATTTATTTCGCGTATAATGGAAGTTTCTAATTTCGAAGGACACACGAAAGTATACGAGGAATTTTTTTTTTTTTTTGCCAAAAAAACTAGTCAATCGGCTACATTATGTTGAAGGAGATTGAGCCACATTTTCTACTCTGTGTCTTTCTTGTTTTCTCTCGTTAAATGAAGTAACGTTAATTACGCAATGATTAATAACGTGTGTGTCATTTACGCGTTAGAAACTTCGCGTGTCACGTGAACTGTGTTGAAACCGAATCGTTGACACAACGGTACGCCACATTCGGTCCAATTGACGTCTGAAATTGTTTAACAAACAGGTGTAACACGTCACTAGCGTGATCATCACGATCCATCAATTTACATTAACCGATAAACGTTTGCTCTCTGCAAATTTTCCGCTTCGATTTCCACGGAAACAAGACACATGTTATTTAACTAAACAACCGAAGGCGAACGATTGCGTCAATTTACTTAATCTCGCACGTTTGTTCAAGCATTAAAAAAACGCGTGATTTTGATAGAAAGGAGAAATTATAAAGCTGGGAGAAATTCAAATTTTCCATGTGTGTATTATCTTATTTTATTATACTTTGTAAATGTCTTCGTAAATATCTCCACTCTTTGAGTGAATTTTTAAAAATACCTCAATTTGCACTTGTTTTTCGCAGATACTTCGCCTTTAACAATTTGCCAATTTTTTCGCGTATCTCTTAATCGAACCACACGCCCGTGAAAAATTATCAGAAGATTTTCCAGAAACTAACAAATACCTTCGTATCATTTCGTAAAAATTTTTTCTTCTTTTATCAAAAAGTTCCCACATAAGAAACAAATTTTATGGAAAGATACGGAGGTATTTGTTAGTTGCTGGAAAATTTTCTGATAATTTTTTTTATCAAAAAGTTCCCATATAAGAAACAAATTTTATGGAAAGATACGAAGGTATTTGTTAGTTGCTGGAAAATTTTCTGATAATTTTTTTTATCAAAAAGTTCCCACATAAGAAACAAATTTTATGGAAAGATACGGAGGTATTTGTTAGTTGCTGGAAAATTTTCTGATAATTTTTTTTATCAAAAAGTACCCATATAAGAAACAAATTTTGTGGAAAGATACGAAGGTATTTGTTAGTTGCTGGAAAATTTTCTGATAATTTTTTTTATCAAAAAGTTCCCACATAAGAAACAAATTTTATGGAAAGATACGGAGGTATTTGTTAGTTGCTGGAAAATTTTCTGATAATTTTTTTTATCAAAAAGTACCCATATAAGAAACAAATTTTATGGAAAGATACGGAGGTATTTGTTAGTTGCTGGAAAATTTTCTGATAATTTTTTTTATCAAAAAGTACCCATATAAGAAACAAATTTTATGGAAAGATACGGAGGTATTTGTTAGTTGCTGGAAAATTTTCTGATAATTTTTCAAGAGTGTGGCTCGATATATATGTACGGCTTTGATTCTGATTCTCTCCTTTGGAATTGGAAAAGAATTTTAAAACAGCAGAGAAATTATTTAAACGTGAATTTTTTCACGCATCAACTGCTGATATGTCAGTTGTATATTGGATTGGCAATTAAGTGATTGCGGATTTTGTCATTACCACCTAATGAAAATATCCGCAATCATTTAATTGCCAACGCAATATTATTTGAGAAACTTTTCATCAGTAAGCGAGAATTTTGAACGAGACAGAGATAAAGATAAACTTCTTGCAAAATTTGTACAGCTGTTCTGAATTTTAATGTTGGAATACATTAATTGTGTTGTTATATATTCACAGTCACTGTACAAATGTTACAATATTTCATTGAAAATTTGTACATGTTAATTACTGACCAAAAGTTTTCCAAATTGTCCAAAGGCAATTAATATATGGTAATATTAGAAATCATAGCGATTGTGCAACTTTTTCAAGCAAATACTTTTATCTTTGTATCATTGGGAATTTTTCAATCTAACACAGCCTGTATGAAATTGCTAACAACTACATGCACGTACAGCTCTGGTTCATATAGTTTTCTGCAAGTTTCCGAGCTGCGTGCCTGACGTTTATATTTCACATTTGTTAACCGTACGTTGCTAGGCGAGGAGAACGTGGCAGCAGCCTCTGATCGTTTCGAGATAATTGTTTTCCAGAGCGATATACACACCGTGCAGGCACTGTACGAACTCGTTCCTACCATTCTTACTACATATGTGCGTACGTACGTACGTACTTGGCAATTCGATGCAACGATGTATTCGTATTATATCATTCAATTAAAAAATATTTCCAAACAGATAAGAGACCTCTACTAATTTTTCTTTCCGTTACTTGGATTAGATACTGTTATTTACTTATTTATTTATTATTTCTTGCTCGTTGCTAACTATATTTGTAGGAATTATATTTATTGCTTGTTGATTTATTAATTATTATTTTATTTATTTTTTTTTATTTTTTTATTACATTTCTTTATTATTATTTATTTGCTTGTTACCATTGTACATTATTTGTTACATTTATCATTCGCTTAATTGTTACTATTTATCGTTTGTTGATTTATAAATTATTACTTTATTTATTTATTTCTATTTTTTCATTACTTTTATTTATTATTATTATTTATTTGCTTATTACTATTGTACATTATTTATTACATTTATCATTCGCTTAATTGTTACTATTTATCGTTTGTTGATTTATAAATTATTACTTAATTTATTTATTTCTATTTTTTGTTACGTTTTTTTATTATTATTTATTTGCTTGTTACCATTGTACATTATTTATTACATTTATCATTCGCTTAATTGTTACTACTTATCTACTATTTATCTTTTTTTAATTATTACTTTATTTATTTATTTCTATTTTTTCATTACCTTTATTTATTATTATTAATTTGCTTATTACCATTGTACATTATTTATTACATTTATCATTCGCTTAATTGTTACTACTTATCTACTATTTATCTTTTTTTAATTATTACTTTATTTATTTATTTCTACTTTTTATTACGTTTTTTTATTATTATTTATTTGCTTATTACCATTGTACATTATTTATTACATTTATCATTCGCTTAATTGTTACTACTTATCTACTATTTATCTTTTTTTAATTATTACTTTATTTATTTATTTCTATTTTTTCATTACCTTTATTTATTATTATTTATTTGCTTATTACCATCGTACATTATTTATTACATTTATCATTCACTTATTTGTTACTACTTATCTAAATACTATTTATCGTTTCTGAAAACGAGGGATCGTAGAAAATTGCTATTACGTTTCGTAAAATTATTATTCATAAATATCATGTGCAGCAACACGATACCTGTACTTTTCCAATAGTCACAAGCGTTTTCGAATTATGTACACAGTTCAATCGTTTGTACTATCTTAGATTGAAAAAAAAGAAGGAGATACGAGCAGGAAATTGAAGGTTGTTTAAGTTGATTTACACTGTCGATAAGTAGAGTTAAAAATCTTGTTGATCGTATCACGTCAGTTTCCGCATCATTAATTATCTCCTACCTTCTCTTGTGCTTCCTCCGTGCTAATCGTTAAAATTCTTTTTCCCCTTCTTCTTCTTCTTCTTTTTTCTTTCTTTTTTTTTCTATTTGTAACTACACCAGCAATTTCTGCCTCATTATACGGAATAATTAATACAGACGTTCCTTCGCGCGATAAACAGGACGTTAAAGTATCTATTGCAATCCTAGAGACTCTTTCGCGGATGACTATACTAGTTACTTAGTTACCCACTGCAAATAGATTCGACTCATTAAATCGGTAGAGCCATTAATTGGATTTGATTGCTTCATAGGACATTAATCTTTCAATGTATGACTGTTTTTCAGACGAGAGAACGTTTTCCATCGATTCTTTTAAATATTTTCTTTGCTCGGGAAATATATCAATTTTCTGAGACTTCCTTTCTTCAATAAATACTTCTGTCCTTGCAGATATATATGGGTTGGCAACTAAGTGATTGCGAATTTTGTCATTACCACCTAACGACAGAAGGTCATTACCATTAGGTGGTAATGACAAAATCCGCAATCACTTAGTTACCAACCCAATAGCATGGCATTGTGTAGTTTTTCAAACTAAGAATTTTCACTTCCACGTGTGATTTTGGATTTTTTAATGTTCATGCAAAGCAAAAATACCATTGTATTACACATATTATAAATATTCCTTATTTATTATTTCTTCGCAAAAAAAAAGAAGAAAAGAAAAGGAGAATCTACATGACCTTCTTCAATGTTGAATTTTTAATGTTCATGCAGAGCAAGAATACCATCGTATTACACATATTATAAATATTCCTTATTTATTATTTCTTCGCAAAAAAAAAAAAGAGAAATTTACATGGCCTTCTTCAATGTTGGACGAATATATGATTCAAATTTTTAATTGAAATATCTTCTAATTTCTTTGTGAAAATACCATAAGAATTCAATTAATATCTTTGTTAAATCTATAGTTCTCTAAAATTCAAGCATTGGTATAATGTTTTATATTTGTCGAAGATATACCGCAAAGAAAATAAGAGGGATAAAAATAAGAGAAATTCGTGGAAATAGCCATTGGAGTATCTATACAATAAATGTTCAAAGGCACTGAAACGAGAAGGGAAAAAATAGAAATAGACTTTTAATGTTGCGAAATCGTTTACTCTGATATATCTTTCAATTGGAAAGTCAAATACGGATTCTAATTGGAAACTCAAACATTGCGTTTAATAATTGGATTGGAAAGTCGAGCTGCGCACTACTACCTTCTACAAACAATAGGACACATATTATACTTCTTGCATCTTCTACGAGCTTTTAGTCGTAGTGTGTATTTGTGAACGAAGATTTCAACTATTCACAGGTAAACTCTATTATTTGTCGAAGCATCAATGATGCTTCACGAAGAGAAATTTTCATACAAAATTTTGTATAAAATTGTCGCTTATATTTATGACTATTGTACGTATCGATCTCAATATCGATGAATTTACTAACCTTTTTAATGGAATTATACAGGGCGATTCATATAACTCGAATAGGTCAAATTTATATTGTAATTGCAATTAGAAATATCTTGCAGATTAACTATTTCTCAACCACTGTATTTTTTTTTTTTTTTTTAATATAAAATGTTAAAGGAATTCGTTAGGTTAACAATGTAAAATTAACGTACCATACGAAATGTCCAATTTTGTCACAGCAGTTTTCGAAATTATCTTTTTTTAATCAATAAATTCTTTTATCTTTGTAGATATATGTAAGTGTGAAAAAATTAAAATCATATCTCAAGGAAAACACGTATTCTGACTTTGACATATGACAGAGAAAATTCTTAGCTAAAACGTCAGAAAAATTGCAAAAATCTTGTATAATATTATGAAAGTACATTGACTGATAAAGCAAGTTTAAAATTCATGTTTATGTATAATAGCTATTATACTGCATTAATAGTACCTTGTTGTAGTGGACATCTTTTAGAATATTGATAACACATCTATATTACCTACCTAATTTAATTGTTTCTGTCAAATATAATTCTGTTTTCTAAAATTTTGGTGTCTTTTATACTACTTACCCTCAGAGCCTCATTTATACCTTTTTAGAGAACCTAGACGCAACATTATTATGAGTCATAATTAAGTTATAAAATAAGACCACCTAACCTTAAAATTTTCTTTTATACTTCACTGTATCTGCTGATTCAGAACAACAAATAATTACCAAATAACCATCGTGAAGATATCAAATCTAAAAAAACATAGTCCTCGCAAAATTTCCGAAAAATATCCCTATATCGAGTCACCAAGTAGCAAGAAAGTCCCAAGAACATGCGCTGCAATTTCTCTCCGAAGGATTCTTATCCTATCAGCCTGTTAGCCGAGTTCAGAACCACAAATATGTGATCTATTGGGTTGGCAACTAAGTGATTGCGGATTTTGTCAATACCACCTAATGACAAAATCCGCAGTCACTTAGTTGCCAACCCAATAACAACCATTGCGAAAGTTTACAATTTAAAAAGAATTATAGTCCTACAAAATGTTCAAAAGGTATTTCAATATCGAATCACCAAGTTAGCAAAGAAGACCCAAGAATGTGCGCTGCAATTTCTCTCCGAAGGATTCTTACCCTATCAGCCTGTTAGCCGAGTTCAGAACCACAAATATGTGATCTAGTAACCATTGTGAAAGTTCACGATCTAAAAAGAATTCCAGTCCTACAAAATCGTCAAAAGGTATTTCAATGTCGGATCATCAAGTAGCAAGAAAGGCCCAAGAAGGTGCGCTGTAGTTTCTCTGCGAGAGATTCTTACTATTGCAGGCTGTTAGCCGAGTGTAGCGGGAAAGTGTGCTGAGGAATCCCAGGGAACCGTGAAAATGGGGAAAGTCTAAGACGTCTGGCCACTTTCTTCGTCTTTAAGGCGGCCGTGCATTCTGTTCCAGTAGTCGAAAGTAAAACTGGCCGGGCCTGTGGGTGTCAGTAGGTCGGATGAAAGTGTTACATAATCGTTACATCAGGCCAGCCTATCGTGCGAATGTATACACACGTGTTATCTTCGAATCAGGATCACACAGATGGTATTATCTCGTTATATCCAAGAAACGAGAATAGCAGAGAGAGAGAGAGAGAGAGAGAGAGAGAGAGAGAAAGAGAGTAGCAGAGGAAAAAGATAGAGAAAGGTGAAGAAGAGTCGTGAAAGTAATCACGCACTTATGTACATACTTGGGAAGCTTGTTGATACGCTTCCTAGAAAAGGAGGCTGTTACTAGGCCAAAGGAAAATAAAAAAAGATAGCTAATTGAATTGTTGTAGAAAGATATTTAAATCATTTTTTTTTTGTGACGAAATTATATATTTTTTTGGAGCCAATAATTTCTCTATGAAGAAGTTCTTCTTAGAACTAATTTTCATTCTCTATGGAGGTGAAAGATTGTTTAGAAAATTAGTTTGGGAAACATATGAACTCGTGACACGTCAATTTCATAAAATTGGAAAAGTATTTTTAAAACTATTCAATTTTCAACCCAAGTACCTTGATGCCCTTTTTTATAGAGAATAAAAAGACGTAGCCAGTAGTATGTAACAAAATGTATAGTACCATTTGGAGCCATTAAGGTCCCTATAAAACCTTTGAAACTCCTGCACGTCCCTGGCGGACGTACAGTGGCTCGCGAAGGTATTCGTACAATTTGCTACAGAAAACTTTTATGCGTATAATTGTACATATTAGATGAAATATTTTGAAATTTTATTAGCGTTATAACGAAACTCCATTGCCATTATTACATTCAGCTTGAACCCAATCTAAAAATATATACACACCAAATATTACCTCATTTGATAGTTTTACAGTTCCAGTTCTCGTAAACAAAATGTGTCGTAAAAAAGAAATTCCTCCTTTTCTCCTCCTAATCCTTCGAATGTTATCGACAAGCGTGTGTAGCTTTCAGTGGATATACGTTATTATATTTCGCTATACTGTATCGAGCACTGTGTGTGATACGTAAATGGAAAACATTGTAATCCTCTTAAGGGAAAGCAAAAAAGAAGAAAAAATATATATATGTACTTGTGAGGAATAATATAAACATGCTGAATTATCTAGGAACATTTAATGGGTGGGTATTCAGCGACTAACTGACATTGAATATCTTTGGTAAATCTACTGTTAAAGTAGCATGATCTCTTAAGGATTTAACGATGCTCTGGAAAAGGGAATCGGTGCGGTAAACCAGTGTCGAACAGATAAAAACGGCGTCCCTGAGCGTCATCATCATTATCGTCCGCTCAACTTTGCGTCGACGTAAGACAGAAGGCCGAGCTTTCACCTTAGTCCCCGTTTCTAGTTTCCCCTTCCGACGTGTTGGACGTCAAGGTCGTTTCGAGGATGTTAGTCGACCTCTGCGTCATTCCGGATGGAATATGCATGCCTGCCCGCTACCAGCCAACGGATAGCGTATATACTCGGCTCCGGTAAATATTTAATAATCTGCCAGCACGCTCCGAGAGACGCGCAGAGTTCTTTGTACTTATGTAGGTAACTCGTTAGCCGTGAGAAAAAAGAAGTATCGCGTATCTGTCGTGCTGGATGAATCAGACGGTGAAGTACGTTGTGTGCGGTAATCGAGAACGTTTTATAAGGGTAACGAATAATCTTCTAGATATTTATTCATAGGCGTATCTACATATTTTGTGGGGTGTCACGAGACACGCGTTATGATGGGACAGAATGGTATTCTACGCATAAAAATACGTCAAAAATCTAGAGTAATATTTTTTCCTTTGACGTCTCGTTTCCGCGAAAATCAAGTTGGAAAATTTGCCGGATATGTACGCGTTTGGTTAACTTTGAATTGGATAGGATAATTTGATGGGAAGTTATTCTACGTACAAAAATGAACAGGAAATGTGGAATAAAGATTTTTCGTTCAAAGCTTCGTTTTCGAGAAAATCGAGTTTGAAAGTTCGTCGGATATGTGTGTGCTTAAATAGTTCCGAATTGAATAGGGACAATACGATAAACGGTTATTCCACGCGTAAAAATAAGTCGAATAGGGCTTTTTCATTTGAAATTTTCATTTTTTCAAAAAAACTCACTTTTTCATTCTCAATTACGTCAGACCCCAAGATCCTGTATTATTTTTCTAAATACAAAACTTTTTTAATTTATTTTACTTTTGTACGGAACCTCTCTCGCCAGTTTACTTCATCCTCGAGTGCTGAATTAGTTCAGAGATTCGATAATTTGCTCGTGGCCACGAGTATAGGGATTCACAGACGAAGGAACTTTGAAGGATTCCCTAAGGATCCTATCAAGCTTCCTCTGCTACTTCGTTGTTTCTTTAAGTACTGATTAGCGAAGATGCTCCACTTGATTTCTTTTCCAGGTGTTCTGATGTATTCATAACCCATGGCTACTCGATAGTTAACGCACCCCAAGGTGATTGTATTAGGAAACGAAATATAACAACATAGTAATTAATGATGTGAAAACCACAGAGACCATGCGGTTGATTTTATCAAAGTTCTCTTCCTTTCTGCTCGTTTCTTTGAATATTGATCAACTTGGACGCAGTTGCACGTTACAGCGTATTTCCTTTGGGGATTGTCGAACTTTATTTTATTCAAAAAGCTCCTAAATTCAATTTTCATCTTTACCCAGTCTTTACATTTTTCTTATTTTTACGCTCAGATAAAGTTTTTGGGTAAAGTTTACTTCCATTTTGAAGAGTTACAAATTTTGAAGCATTGAATTTTATATCTTTTAGTAATAACTGATATATCGATTTTTAAGAGATATCAGTTTCGAATTTAGAAAATATTCTCAAACGAGCGTTAATTTTGTTTCAAAAGTTATTTTCAACAAGAATCTATTCGCAATAAAAATAATTATTATAAGCCAAATCCAATTTGAATTTGGGGTTAGATTTTACTTAAATCATACTTACTTTGAATATGTGATGTAAATAAATACATTCGCAGTGAAAATAGTACAAGCATTACATCAGTGTCGTGGTCGTAAGTTAGGTTGGGTTTAACATTAGAGTATTAGAGTTTCAGGTTAGGTTAAGTTTGAATCAAACTTGGGTTAAATTTCGGTGGATCTTCGGCTAGGTTAGGTTAAATTCTTCCTTCGCTATAATATTGCTCTAACGCTGCTCGAGAAGATAATTTCTTCGGAA
The DNA here is from genome assembly GCA_905332935.1 of Bombus hortorum. Classification (NCBI taxonomy): domain Eukaryota; kingdom Metazoa; phylum Arthropoda; class Insecta; order Hymenoptera; family Apidae; genus Bombus; species Bombus hortorum. The sequence goes on from HG995203.1 coordinate 6,595,514, forward strand.
AAAAAAATTATGTCCGAATTAAAATTGAAATAAACTACAATCAAAGTTAAATTTTTTCGAATTCAAATCTGGTATTTTTGAATTCAAATGGTCGAATATCAAAAAAAAGAAACGTAAAAATATGTCAAAAATTTGTAAAACTAAGTTTAATAATGAACTAATAATTCGTTAGAATCGCAGATACGGCTGAGTATCTGTCCTTATACACATGAAAGAAGCGTCTTTAGATCAAACCTTCTACTGTGCGATATCAAATTATCAATTGATAATTGGAACGTACAATTTTTTTATCGATAATCACTGGACAAGTCGTAGCAAGACTAGAAAAATATTTCATATAGGTTATACAGTTACATTTGACTTCTGTTAAGAGTAAATAGTTCAGTTTACATTGGATTCTATTCGAATTAGATCTAAACTTAATTTAGATTAAGCTTAAATTCGATGTAAATTAAGTCTAAATTTACTTTGGTTTTGATTTAAATTTAGTTTGATTAAATTTGGTTCAAACTAAATTTAGGTTAAATTTAAATTTGAATTAGATTCATCTCATCAAAGTTAGGTTAAGTTTAATGAAGAAGATATTACGTCTGATTAAGATCTAATTTTCGACACTGTCATTTATCGAACACTTGTGTATAACCGATTTTATCTAATTTCAATTATACGTTAAACATTTCCTTACGAAATTAAAAATTCATTTTATAGTATAATATATGACGTAAGTCATATATCTTTCGTTTCGAGATATTTAGAGTTTTGCGTTTGATGCATGAACTGAATTCTGTTTAACGAAGCAACAACCAACTCAATTAAACGCTTCAATCTCCACTACATAGCAAAAATAATTTCAGGTTACTGTAATGTAAATAGACGCAACGCAAAATAACTGATAAACTCATTATTTTTAGATTCTCGACTTAGGTCACTTTCATAATCACCGGCGCATGCATATTAAATATAGTATAGTACACTATACCATACTATATTAAGCATAGTAAGTAAGTACTAGAAACTAAAACAGTCTGCAATAAAAGTTAATTTTATATCCAATTCGTGTCAACATTCATATTTTAAAACAGTATTTTTCCATCTTCTTACCTTTCCAATCACCTGTTTCGATAAAACCAATAAATAACTAGACTCACTATAATAGTCTACTCTCCTTTTAAAAGCTAAAATTACTTCCAACGAGTTAAGTTTACATTCAGTTTGTACTAAATATAACACTAAACTTCGAAGTAATTTATTTTCAGACTTTCTTCAATTTTATCTTTCCAAACATCTCAGTTAAGAAACCGGAATCTCTATATAGAGATTGAGATTAAAGATTATTTTTCTGACACTTTCCAATAAAATCGGTCAGGTTCTCTCGTTTTAGGGGAGCTATGAAAAGTAGACTGGAAACGATCTACTTTTACGGCAATTGGTCGACGCTAACCTCAATTTCACGTATCACGGACAACGATGGTGTCAAATTACAAACACCGTATGGCACACACGTGCCGTAGCCCCGGTTAACCACTGTGCTTCAGTATTTTAACTCTTTTTGACCGAAAAACAATCTCCCTATGAGGACGCCATTTTACGTAAAGCATGCTCTGCGTACACAGCCGTATATTTACGGGTTCTTACATATACTTTGTTTGCTTTTGGCGCTGGCCAACGAACAGTTGCTGGCAACCTGGACTTGGTGAGTAATCCGACTCCCCAAAGAAGGTAAAGTATTTCACTAAATTTCCGAGTAATATTTTTACCAGGAAATGTTTGACAAAAGAAAATTTAAACTCTGATAAAATGAAATTTTATGCAAGTATGGTTAACACTTGAATTGGGACGTAAAATTTTGAAATTCGAAAATTAGAAACTTAAAAGGTTTAACGTTAGAAATACTGTAAAGCTAAAAACATAAAATTAAAGAAATGATTAACTTCAGAATTTTAAATTAGAAAAATTGCCACCTGAAATTTGAGAAACTTAATAGTTTTGAATTTAAAAATTCCAAATTAAAAGATTTTAGATTAAGAGCTTGCAAATTGAAATATTTAAAATTAAAACCTTGTAAATTTTACTATTTAAGATTAATACATCCCAAATGAAAAAATGTTTATTCGACAAAATTTGAATTACAGAATTCCAAATGTAAAAATTTTCGGTCAAAGGATGTCACATTCAAAGATTAAAAATTAAAAAATCTCAAATTAAAACTTTCAAAGCAATGCAATTAAAATTGTTAAGAATCCTACAAGTTTTAAAAATTACAGATACCGGAAGTTCAAGTATCGACCTAACCTCTAACGAATAGAATATATGTACAACATAACCTTATTCTCCTGAATTACGTAAATCAATTTTTCAGAATGTATTTGCGAGAAAAGCGTCTGTTAAAGCAAAATTACTTCGTTTCATTGCATTGTGCAGCTCGCCAGTGTTTGTTTGGTAAAAGGAGCCGACGATAATCTTATCCCAGTTGCATTTCTGGTTAGTGCATCAGGAATCTGCGATTCTCCTGTTAGGAATTTGCGTGCTTTGAGGAAACAAATGAAGATAAGCCAGAAACGCAGAAATTTATGCGGCAACTCGGTAATCCACTCGATAGGGTCAGTTCGCTTCTATAATAGAGAAAGACTCGGATAATGTCCAACGCCGCAAATATCAATAACTGAGCAGCATTTAGTATTGCGTATACCATATTGATTGTGAGTCATTTTAACTGGCTAGGGAAAAAACCAAGGAGAGTCACTGGACAAAACGCGGTTAACAGAACTTCAACGAACCGGTTAAAAATAATTCTCCTTCTAAATATTTCCATTCCACTACTTATTATTTATTATTCGTAGTCTTCTCGCTCTGCGAGTTACGGATGACTTCCTGTTACTTCTTACAATAATCATTTAAATCTTATTTCCTTTCCATTATAGATGTAAATTCCAAGGAACGATTGTTGAAAGATGTTTTTCTGAAACTTCTCTTTCTTGACCCTGAAACTTGCTTCCCGATTTGTTTAACTTTCTGTGTCAATATTTCAGCTAAATTAAATTACAAATATTGTCATTCCATTATAAATGTAAACACGATGATCAATAAATGATCATTTTTTGTAAAGTGAATTCCTTTCTCTGTAATTTATTTACCCTCTACGGTTTTATTTTATGTGTCAATAATCAATATTTATCTATGCTATTTTTGGCAAAGAAAGATACCAAGCGTATCGTTGGACTTCTTGTCATAACTGCAATATTAGGAAATAGAACTCGATGCTTAGCGAAAAATGATAAAAAAGGAAAATACGCCAATACTACAATGGCCCTTAATGGATTAAAATACGAGAAAATAAAATTACATGGTCTTTGAATGTTAAATAAACACAATTCACTAGAATGTTATTTACAATAAACAAATTAAATAAGTTTTATTTGCAGTCGATGAAAAACAAATCAATTGAACTAGAAGTACCAAGGAAGAAGTACATCAGTAAAAAAGCGTATTTTTATTTGACGATGCATTGAAAAAGTGGAATTATAATCGTCGTCAGAAATAATGCATACAGTGCGTGGATGAATCAACGGACGAGTGCGCTCTCTATCGATTATAATACTCCCATTTCCCCCCGAACTTATTCAACAAACCGAGCCAGACGGCACGCAAGCTTCGCATTTGAGTATTTTTCTACACAGTTCATTCACTAATGTTTCTCACGGGGTCGACTTATGCGCGTTGCCTGTCGAGGACAATTACCTTCCTTAAATCACGAACATTCTCAGCGTATTTCGAGTAAAAGTTGCTATAATTCCGGTTATTAAACTTCTCCGCCTACCAGAAAAATGAAACAACGCGAACAAACCGGGGGACAAAGGGACGCTGCAAAAACATGATGTAACCTAACCTGCGTTACACACCGTTCTCGATGCAACGAGAAGATATAGTGATTTTTCGTCGGTAATTTATCGTCAGGATCCTCTGGCACAAAAATTTATCAACTATTAATATCAACAATTTAACATTTTGTAAATTAACATCAGTAATTTTATAATTTTACGTTAAATTAGATAATCATTTGATTTATAATTTGTATGATTTGTTTGTAAAATTTTGTTACTATTGAATTTGTTACTATTATAGAAGATAGTGGTAAGTTGTAACTTGTACAATTGTACAAGTCGTGTCTTGTACAATTTCATTAATAATTGTTTAAGTATGCAATAATTGCTCGCTGTTAACAGTTTGATTATATAAGAAGGTCCTAAGTGATACAATGACGTTTGGTTATTAAATAAGAGATAATTATTCCATTTAGGTATACCACACATAGGTATTTCTCCCTAGATCACATCTTGTGGTTTTTTAAAAATCACTAAAGTCAATATTGCGCAAGCTGTTTTGTAGACTCGAATTTCGGAATTGTTTGCAGTTGAAGTTACAGAGTTACATGTTTCAAATTAGCAAGTTTTACTTTCAGTTTCATGGGTTGCGGTAGTAATGCTTTAAACCAATATAGTTAGCAAGTTACTAGACCATTTGCGTTTGGAACAATTTTTAATTGGCGATAGAAAAATATTATCGAACTTATTTGGATTTTGTAAACTTCAATATTACTATTATAATATTATTAATATTAATATTAAAATTGAATTGTTGTAATAATACAGACACGGTTCCATTTCGTATTATTCTTAGTTATTTTCCTTTCACTTGATGAAAAGGGGGGCTAGCACAGAGTGATAGTTACTAAAATTATAAAATTATTATACAATCATATAAATTATAAAATTATAAATCCGCATATTGTAAAATTACATAAAATGACACGATCTTATAATGAACTGAAAATAGGCAACTTGATATTACATTTTACCCTATAGAGCTTCATTTCACTACATCATTGTAATCTAAAAAAAAAAAATTGTGCATCGCATTATTTTTTACTAATAATAAATAATTAAAGTGAATTTATTCTACTAATTTTGCATATTTAGCATATAATAAAAAACTTTGTTACTACTACCATATATATAAAAGGAATTTGAATTTGAAGTAAATACAAATCACTAGGAAGAGAATTTTTTAATAAACCTTCCAATTATTTAATATCATAAATGTGATATTTAGCTTAGTCCCTTATCTACACCATGTGCAAGTATATTCCCAATTCTTGTCACGTACGGTATTACGTCCGCGGATTTCGCATGCATAAGATGCTATTCTTATTTAACTTTCGAAACGATAAAAAAAGAATGATAGTCTAAATATTTATTAGAGACTCGAAATAGCGTCATCGGCGATAACCTCACTAGAAAACCTTAACCTTAGTAAGTGTATGTTTAAACAACATGTATATAAAACAAACCGGTTTCAATTCATTTTAATTGTAGAACGCCATAATGTAAGCAGGATATTAAATTCCCTATGTTTTTAAATTGTAAATATAAATTCTATATTTTTATTTCAGCTATTTTTAAAACACAGTAGCTCTTTATTGTTTATATTTAATATTATTTGAAGTATGCTTGACAATTCTTCGATTTTCCCGAAAACCAATCAAATACATGAAAAAAATTGTATTTTTTTCTATATTCTCCATTCATTTTTTTATGTAGAACCGTCTCCTTACCGATTGTACCATGTCACTAGAACACCCTATATATTTTGTCAGTATGGTGATTGCGTATAAGGTTAAACGGAATCCATCAAAAACTTTTCATTTCCATTTCTATTTACTGTCTGGCACGATTGCACGGAATTTCATAGTACATTTTCCGTCATATCGTTTCTCCTACACCGCATTGCGAGTCCCGATTCACCGGCAGTTTTCGTTTTTACCGTTTGGACTGCGGCCAAAAAATGGAGACACGCAATTAAATTTCGGACGAATAATCCCTGGCAAGAAATTTCGATAGAACCGAATAAGGAGACGAGAAGAGGGATATCCTGTCGCTTTATGATTTTATTTCACCACTTCTTCCATTTTTTTATCATGCGTACATATCTTCATCGGAAAAATTACGTTACTAAGGAAAATTGAAATTTAACCTCGATCTCACAATTCTCGCGTGTTAAATTAAAGTTGATCCCACGCTATCGATACTTATCGATTTACGAGCCCGACATACGTATGAATTTATTAAGGTTATCTCATCTGCGAAATATATTTTTCCCTCCTTCTTTAGAAATAGTAAATTCAATAAAGATAATATATCGATTTATGAGCTGATATGTGAATTTGTTAAGTTTTCCCTCTTTTCTCTCTTTTTTCAAACTTAGTTTATATTACATCAGATTATTATAATGTTTATAACATTACAGTTATTGTACGTATTATAAAATTTGATATATATAGTAAATTTTCTAGATAATTAACAATATCAACTTATTAAATTAAAATTTTCTAGATATTTTTGAACGAAATTAGCTGGAATTTGCAAACCGTTATTAGAATCGATTTTACGCGTGTCAAATCTTCCGATGAATCGCGTGGTGACCGTTATACCTTGAAAATCGAACATACATACGAGTGAAGTATGAGTTTAACGACCCAGTATTCGCTTCTCTCATTCGAAAAATGTAACAACTTCTCAAATCCTATTTTTTTAAAAAGGTAAAAATACTTCAAACCCCTTTTATTGACGTATTTGAGGCTATAAAAAAATCTGCAACGCCAGATATTAGAATATTTAAAGCATAATAAATTAATATTTATCTGTTTAAAACAACAGAAAATCTATAATGTTAAGAATCCGGATTTTTATTAACAGAATTGCAAATGTAAATTTCCTAATCCTAAATACAAATTTTTACAAAAAGTGTTAATTACTCGTCATAATATTCATTATAATAAATTCCTATTCGACATACGGAACCTACATTTTTACTATTAATGCCAGATTGTAATAATTAATTATCATTATTATCAGATATTATCAATGATTTTCATAAAAATTGTCAATAATAAGTAATAAAAAGAAAGTTTCTGGCATCAAAAGTAGTTAATGGCAACCAGAAACTATTTTCGCAGTTTATAATGATTATCGGTGACCAGCAAAATTTTTATCTTCTATATTGTATAATGATCATTCATAACCAAAATGATATAAATTCAGATATGAATTCTTATACCATAACTATGTAAACTACAGATGTTTATACAAATTTCAAATTTTATAAACACAACTACAAACATACAATATGACGTAAGGAGAGATTATCTCCATAAATGCATAAATATCCACAGTCTAACCATACATCTTAAATTTTTGTTATAACGATTATAGTTTTGATTCATATTTGCTGAGCTACTAAATATGGGGCCAACCCCTATACCAACAAGTATTAGATACATTCTGACCCATCCTAATTTACCCGATACAAACAGCGCCACGACCGATCCTCATCAAAACACTGAGTGCCTGGTTCCGAAAAAAGTGGTCAAACCAGTTGCACCGCTAAAATTCCATTTGAATTCAGATCCAAAGTGAAGCGAAGGAACTCACCGTAGGTCTCTTCAGCGTGACATCTCCGTGGCCAAGTGCTTTGTAAAAATGTCGCGCACGATTTTTCGACCCTGTCGCCGACGCAGCGGAGCCTAGCACAGTGGAGTGCCACCAAGAATTATCCCAATCACGTCCAGTCACAAAAAGCGGGGAACAACGTGCATACTGATGATGCACGATGCTCGCGTTCCACGTCTCTTTCACCGGCGGACGATCAGTGCCCGCTAACCGAAACTCGCGTGGATTCACGTTTATTCCACGCACGACGATCACGAGGTCTTCGCAATTCGTGAATATACCCCACGACGTTGCAGAGTGTGTATGTTCGGGCTGCTCCGTAAGGGAGAAATACGCCAGCATATAGAGACAAACAGATACGACGCGTGTGAAGACGCAACCAAGACCTTAACGATGCGAAGACTCCGAAAAATCCGAGTCTAAGAGCGTGACATCGGATCAAAAGAGAAAGGGAGACGAGAGGAACATGCGATTCAAAAGCGTTACACCCTCACAGCGACCGCACTGCTCGAGCAACAGCATCCGACTGCCTTGCTGGGCCCATCAACACCATGGCCAACCCCCAGGCAGCTGTGGCGACGTCTGGCGTACTTCCGTGAATTTCACTGATAGACGACGAACTCATCTTCCTCCAGTTTCTTGACGAAATTACAGTCTTCCGATTTGATTGATATTTTGAAAATAAATTCTTTGGAGATAAAAAAAGTGTTTAAGAGAAGGATCCTCGGGAATCCAAATATTGAGATAACTTTTCATTTTTCCAAACTGAAACCAAATTTCCTCTTGTTTCGTCGTAAATCACTTTTTCCTTATATATATGGTTTTGAACATCATTTTTCATTTGGAATTTATTATATTTCTCTAAACCTACTTTTTCAAATCTATTTCTCTAAATTGGAATGTTGTTTGGTGATCGATTTTTTAGTAAGAAAAACATTGTTTTTGTCTAAAGGAAATCTATTTTCAAAGTTTTTCTTAAACCGTAGCATAAAATTTTCCGAAAGAACAGCCATTTACTTTTTATACGATTTGTGTGCACGGTGGAACTTTGTTTATATGAATTTTTCGAGATATATATAATTTGCTTATTTTCCTCATTATGATTTTTCAGATATGTCCATTCAACCTGTAAGAGATAATTCAATTGGGCTCGATCAATCATTCAATCAATTTAATACGTGTAAAATTTCATTCGAACAAATGAAGTTTATATAAACGGAGTTCCACTGTAATTGGAAATTTCTTTAGAGATTTGGTTACAGATGTTTGTTGATGAAGTTAGGTGGATTATGTATAGTTAGCGCTGAGTAAAATTAAGTCTGAACTTCATTTTGGGGAACTCGGAATTTGTGACCTTTTTTATTACATACGATAAATTTTGACGAGTGGAGTCAAAGGATACTAATTTTAAAACACAGAGATCGTTATTTTAGTAGTTATGGATATCATAAGTTTACGCAAGTTGGACGCCATATTGATTTTGATCGGTAAGGTCATCATCGTAATACCGACCTCAACCGCACAGCAGATTTTTATCTTATCCACTATCAGTATAAAATCTCATTCACTTATCTAAATTATTTTTTAAAGCAATTTTCAACTTGACGTTAATAGCAAATTAACTGTGTATAAAGTGCATATCACGTCTATCTTTATTCCGTCTGCGCTCTCACGACTCAATTGGTACTTGAAAGAATATCGAATAATAGAAGAAGAAGAATAGAATAACATTCTAATATTGAAGTATGTACATAATACTATTGTAATAGAGATTTTTTAAACCTACAAGTACTTATTCGTTCTGAAGTTCGAAAACAGCTTGCAGAAATCGCAGGTACATACAATATGGACGGACCATTATATATTATGAGATTTGTACGCATTTATGGGAAATTGAAAAATACAAAAATACACAGAAAGTTCATAATATGCAAAGATATATAAAACGCCCAAAGTATAGTACTTTTTACAATATTTAGTGGATAAAACAATCTCCTACCTAAATTCCATTTTTTTAATTATATTCATAAAAATAATTATTTGCATAAAAATTCACAGTTATGAAGTGAAACTTGAGTATTGAATTTCATTCAGATTTAAGAATACACGAATTCACGAAGTTTTCGAATACTTGTAGATGTCTGTTATAAATATAATTACATATGTGTGTTATAGGAAAGTTTAAAATTTCATTAAAACTGCTATAAAATTCAGCTATCATGATTATATTAGTAAAATTTGAAATCGATCTGAAAATATACGGAGAAATTACAAGATATTCAGAAAAGTGTTCATTAATAAATTTCAGTATTTAGTGGGACTATATTTATCTTACTATGTGCGTAAGGTGGCTGCTCGTACTGCTATATATTAATTTTTTACTAATTGAATAATACAGTAGATAATCTTATAATTTTTATATACACTCTCAAACTGGCTTCAAATTTGTACAATATAATCACAACAGTTTTATCTCATTAGTGTTAATGATTTCAAATTTCAAAATATTTTATATAGCGTTTTACGTTAAATAACATAATATTTTATATTTTTATCTAACACGTACAATATGAAAATAAAAGTATTGTGTAGTAAATGTTCAAATATTTTCATGAGCTAGTGTAAGTACATATTTATATATTGAACTCGACGCTATCGCTATCTGCCTCTACTAGATCCTACATACACGTGAACCCGTGGATCATGTGGTTACCTTATGTTAGCCGCAATACGGGCCTTTTTGCGTCAGTGGACCACAATGAACGTTACACGTTGGTCGTGTGCTTCCCGTCGCTACTTTAAAATGTTAAGAAAAACGTGAGGTCTTTCGACAGTCACATAACTCACAGCTGGAAGTGTCCAAATGCAACGAACTGTTTGATCCCGAGGTGAGATTTTGCTGTTGTTAGAACCATTTTGGCCATGCAGCAAATCATTAACATGTCTGGCGATTTATTTCGGTGCTGATATTTGTTTGGAATTTATTCTACATCAGCTGTTTATATCACAACATGGTTCGACGGAGTAGTCATTCTCTGCCATAGAATATTGATAAAAATATTACCACGGATTTGGAACTTTTATTAATGATATACGACTTGATAACAAATCACCCACGCGAATCATTCACGCGACGTTAATTGGCCTTTTAATGCGATTTAATGATCTTTAATTATGTAGGTGAAATTTCTACTTAACGTAATTCTCGTATACATATTAGATCCACTTTGTTTTGCTTCTTATTGTTGCTATTAGTTTTAAGATAAGATATAATGGTTTGTGAGAATATTTAAACAGTTGTAGAAGTCTCCTATGAAATCTTATTTGTGTTATAGAAGCCATTTTAAAATTTCATTAACACTGTAATGAGATTCAACTATCATAATTGTACTGGAAATAAAAGATAAAAGTATAACTTGCACATTTATGTTTAGAATTTAAATGTGTATGACATGTGAAATACTAGTGTTTGTATCTGTAAACATAAGATAACAGCTTGTGATATCATTAATGAGCAGAAGTCATAATTAAGAAACATTCAATGTTCCGTTCGTACTACAGTGCTACAAGGATATTTGTGATTTCCATAGGACCAAGGATGTCAAAACGACTGAGCTTCTATGGTCTAATAGGCCTGGCGTCCCTTTGCATCTTCTTCTTAGCATTTAATCAACACTACAGCAGCTACCTTGAGCATCGACTGCAGCCGGTGATATCGGTCAGTAAAAAATCGGAGGTGGGGATTGCTCTAAATTGAGTCACGCCAAACACGCTCTTTCTGACGGTAAAGTCTAACTTTTGCACCTAACTTTTTTCCACTCGTACACTAACAATGAACTGTCAAACCATTGCAAACAGTTACCAGCTCTCTTTCTCCCTGTTTCCACAATTTCCTTCCTTCTTTTTTTGGTTCAAGCAGTATTAGATAAGTTAGACACTGAAAATATTCTGCTTAATAGATCACTGGGGTAATTTGATATTAATCTTGTACAAAAAATTAACAAAAACACTGTAAATATTTTAATATTCTACAGTCATTATATATTAATGCACTATTTCTTTTATACCAAAGTAATACAAGTTTGGAATGATTACTTATGAAAAAATGGCTATAATACGTGTATATATGAGCAATGAAGCTTTCTATTCTTTTATGATTTTTTTATGTCTTGCATGTTTCACACAAATTGACATCTTTCTTTGCACTTTTAATTTTCTTTTTACAATGTACATGGAACTCTGTTCACGCTACTAGCATATTTTGGATACTAATGCACTACCTATATACTGAAAGAGGGAGAAAGATATTGTCCTGGTTACATCAGCAGCATTATCGTGTTCACAATATACTATGCACTTTCAGTATGCTAAACTATCAATATTTTCTTCAATATAGGATGTGGAAATAAGGCCACGCATCATCAAAATTCAAGATCCAGTAACGGTAAGCAGAATGCATGTAGATTTACATAAACTGTCAGTTTTGTTCAATAGAATATGTATTACAAGCTAATTTCCATTGTATAAAATAAAAGGACATTTAAAGAAAAATGTCAAAAATAATAAATAGAATTTAAAGTAATTGTCTTTTTTTTTTCTTTTCTTTCTTTTATGTTTGATATGTTCAGGTAAGTGAATATTTATCTTGAGATTAATCCTTTCAGTCACAATAAGAAATTAACAATTAACACATTTAATATGGTAATGAGGGCAAAAATTACAAAAAATACCCTATTATTTTTGTTTGCATTGTGTGGATGTAAAGTGTATAAACGGAAAAAATCTTTAATTATAAATTATGTGTGCTTTATAGGCATATTTTAGAGGGTCCATTGAAAATGTTACACTTTCTGAAATACAAGAAGTTGTTGATCAACAAAGAAAGGCAATTGAAAGAGAGATGGAAGGGTACAAATATCCCAATGGAAAATATGGAGTTAATGTTAGGTACATTGATTTTCATTTCTAGAGTTAATATACGAAACTTTCCCTGTGATTATATAATAATTCTTGTAGTAAGCTAGAAGACTTAGTATTAGAAAAAGGAGGGAGACCCATGAGAAGTGTGATTTTAACAAGCTGGAGAAGCGGTAGTACGTTTTTTGGAGATGTGATCAACGCACATCCGGCCAATTTTTACCACTATGAACCTCTTCTTGATTTTGGAATTGTACAAATTAGGGGGCCACCACTTGCAGACGAAGCTCTTAGCAACCTGGAAGCATTATTAAGATGTGACTTTAGTAATCTTGGTAGGTATTTAAGTTAATACATAATACAGATAAGTATTTTCTCAGTATAATTATCTAAAAAAATATTCTTAGATCGATACTTGGATTATGGTAAAACGCATCCTTGGGTCTTCAATCATAATACTCATCTGTGGAAACAGTGTCAGATTCACAAAAAAATTTGTTGGGATCCACGATTCGTTTCGAAATTTTGTAAATTATTCCCCTTTCAATCGATGAAAATTGTCCGTTTAAGATTGCGCGCTGCAGAGAAACTCCTGGAGCAAGAAAAGTAAGAACGCAGCTCAATTTCTTTTCAATTAATAGTGTAAATGCGACAAACCTCAAAACAATTATTTGTTCAGTTTAGGAATACGTTTAGTTCTATTGATTCGCGATCCAAGAGGAATTTTACAATCGAGAAAGCATCGAGAATGGTGCCCGACCGAACCAGATTGTTCTAATCCTGCATTAGTATGTGCAGACATGGTTTCAGACTTCAGTGCAGCTGTTCGACTAATAAAAAAATATCCACATACCTTTAGGTATACTTCTCTTTCGCAATTAATATTATCTACGTTAATTAACTACATTCACAATGACAGATACTCTACAAATATTTCAAAATAACATTTTTTTTTTATTTAACAGGGTGGTACGTTACGAAGACTTATCCGTAGATCCCTACAGACACGTGAAGGAACTGTACAATTTCTACGGCTTGGATTTTCACGTGAACGTGAAGAAGTTTTTAGATACTCATACAAAGAACGACGTGGGTGGTGTCTCGAGCACTTTTCGAAATTCGAAAGTGGCACCCTTTCATTGGCGAACAGATCTTGATTTTGAGGAAGTCGACGAGATACAAAGAGTGTGTGCGGCTGCAATGCGGTTGTGGGGATACGTTATGGCGTCGAACTCCAGCCACCAAAAGGATTTCGATCCTCTCACCGACTACCAACTACAATTATGACATGGGCATAGTGTACGATAAATGTCTAGTATCTGTACGTAACTATTACTGTGTAGAATGGTTATAATTCGTAGCTTATTTGCACAGATTACCGAACTTATCACAAGTGCCCTCATTCACATTGAAAAGGTGGTGCTGATAGCTTGTCTAGACAAGCGCTTATGAACTCTTACGATCAATTGCCTTTACTGATCTGTTTTAGATTAGTAAAAACAAAAAAAAAAAGAACAATGAAAAAATAGAAAATTATTGGACCTCATAAGACCAATGGTGAAACTTGTTCCTTAAAAAATTTAAGAGATGCATAAGTGCTCTTCATAAAGAACAGTCTCAAACTAGAATCTTAGACCAGTGTATTAGGTGCGAGGATTAGAGGTTCCTAAAACCCTGGTACACAACAAGGAAACATCCATATCAACGCAATTATTAAACGAACCTAAATAATAATCTTTTTTAGAATTCAAACTTTAAACGTCGCGGTCTTGAAATATTAATATAACCGTAACACATTAGGATTTTCCACTGAGATATTAAAGAAAGAAAAAAATATCAAAATATCAAGCATTTGCATAAAATGTTACTTTTCATTGAGTCTTTGATAAAAGCCTTACTTTAATACATTATTTTACTGAATATACTGAAAATACTGAATTTACAAGAATGCATATATGCATATTGTTTTACTTGCAATACCCGTTATGTAAATGGGCCAAATTTTAATACTCTCAATTCGCAATTGTTATTTTTCTGTCTTACACTCTGATATTGTTATTGTTTCTTAAGAAAGTGTGTAAGATCGAAATTTCGAAATTCGTAAGATAAATCTGTAAATAATCAGCACTAGTTAAATATTGGTGTGTCCATTGTTTTATTATGCCTGAAATATTTTTCTTTGAGAATAGTTTCCACGTAACCGGCCTTGAAGCCAAAAATAGATGGTAGTGTTATATTTGCATTAGTTAATTACCTATAATTTCGTAAAAAATTGTGAAATCACAAACTTTTATTCGAATCGCTATCAGATTATTTTTACTATCTTATCAATTGTATATTTTTTACTCAATGTACTATATAGCTATTCACATGAATTTTTAATAAATGTGTACATTATACTTGTTTATCTTTGAATATGTAAATTCTGCGATTATTCGTTTACAAAGCAATTTACAAAAGCAATTGCCCATTAGCGTTAGTTAAGTATACAAGTGCTCAACATAAAATATATGGACAAATAATTACTTTGTAATTATAGGCGCACTCAAACTCACTTTTAAATTAACAAATACTCATTATGTAAATTCCCTTGAATTATATATCGGATCATTCAATATTTCTTTAGTTTTAATCATCTTGCTTTCTACCATAATTATCTTACTAGCATTCAACTGAATTTACAGCAGCAGTGGCTTTTTGTGAATTTGTGTTTAACAATAAAATAATTCATCTAGTCCGAACTATCTTTGTTTTACTTTACATCATTCACATATGCCATATATCATACATCTTTTATTAAACAGAAAATATTATTCAGCCTATCCAACCTTATTTCGAGATGTTTTATATAACACGTACAATGTGTGCATAAAAGATTTTTGTGGTGAGTGTACAAATATTTTTGCAAGGTAATGTACATATACATACAGCTATCTCCATTGTGATAGTCGCCAATAATAACATAGCGATATTCAATCAGTGTGACAGCTCATGTACCAAAACAACACTACGTTATCCCGGCGTAATCGACAGCCTTGCCTTTTAATGGCCTGTATTCCATAATAAAGAGTTAACCACTATCCTTGGCACACATGCTTATGCATAGCTGTCTAATATAAGAGTATCAATTCACATGTTTATTGATATAAAGGAAAACTAGTAGTAAACTGCGGTGAAAGTAAGTAGTGAAAAATATATCTATCCTTCTATGTTTCTTACTCTATTATATAAATTGTAGAGAAATATATATGCATATAAGAACAAAAGTCTTTAGTTAAAAAATCGTATATATTCATAAAAGGTATATATACATGTGACTTAATTAGTTCAAGAACAAATTCGTATTAGTATTCAATTCCTCTCTTCCAAGTTTATCTGAAACAAAAATTAATAATACATTAGTTTTTATATCAATAAATAATATAAAATATATATGTAGTTTAAATTCAGTGGAAAAAGAAATTATCACTAAAGCTCATAGCGTATATTAAAAGCATCACTATAGTAACTGAATTTTAATTTTTTTGTTCAATTATTTAACATACTGTACCTTTTTATTATTTGTCTTCCGGTACTAAACTTTGTAATTAATATATGTGCAGAACACCTATGAACAAAAAATAAGTTTTTTTAAAATCAACATATTTATATAAAAATTGCATAAATTAAAGTTGCAATATTCAGTGAGGGCAAGATGTAATCATTTTATAATAAATCATATTAGCGTATATTGTTAAATCATCATCTTAATTCCTAATAAAATTATGTTCTTTTTATACAGTTACTCACCTTGTTTGAAAAAGTAATGATACACATCGTGCTCAAGTAAATTATAGAATCTGGTAAAAAAACAGATGTTATAGACTTTTTAAATTAAAAAATATATTTTACAACTTAATTGCAATAATAAATTGTAATCAGCAAAGAAGTAACATCAAATCTACTCAGACATATGCTTGTCAAATATCATCATAAAGAAACTATTGTAATATGGAAATATTTATTAATAAAAAAATTATTTACCTTTCTATCTTAAAAAAAAAGGTTCCATGGTTTAATTATTATTTTCGTGAATACATCTTTCCTGTAAAGTAATAATTCGAATTAATCATAATTAAAATACATTACTAGCAAAACTTCATAATATTAAATTCATATATCAGTGAAAGAATATCACCATGTTTGCATGTAAGACAGGGATAACTTTTAAATTACTCATCATAGAAAATTTTTGTAATACTTCTTTGCCTATATTGTAAAATAAAATGCTTTTAAATTACCTTTCTAATATCTTTCTTTTCTTTTTCAAAGTTTAAATTCTTTTCCTATTTCATGTTATATATCTTCTTTATCCCATAGTTATTTATATACTATACATATTACATTATCGTAGGTATGATACATATTCAACCATTTTCATTGTTCGCATCTGAAATAAGTAAACAGATAGTGTTATATATTTCTCATTAAAGATTATGAGTAAAAATCGTATGTAATAAATATTCAGGTTTATAATATCTACATTATATTTCTGCTTGACCGGGGCGGTCTATATAAATCATCATATTTCATTCAAATAAATCATAAAAAAAAGATTTAATTTAAAATTATATTTTACTCTATTTAAGAAAAACTTACCAAGATTATCAATGGAATTTATTACAATGTATTGCAACTCTATTTCTTGCATCTTTTCCCTAAAAAGAAAAACAAACTTAACTTACATACTACTCAATTAAATAAATTGAATACATATTTTTATAAATCTCTTCAGAAAACTGAATCGCTCATTTAATACTCAGACTGGGGCAGTATCATGTCATCATATGAAATACTAATTTTTAATGAAATTCACGTTTGAAAAATTAATCTGAGATGATCTAATGTGAGAATAATAATATGAAATTCACAAAATTACTGAAAAATAACTAGAGAAGAATGAAGTGAAAATTGAAAATCACAGCAGACATCAAGCTAGTGCAATAAAATTAAAAATAGATATTCTATTTTTGCAATAAATACTTTGTTAAACTTGTTTTAAAGAAATGATACTCACCAGAAAACTTGCAAACAAGCCGAAACTAAAGTTGATCAGCAAGAGGGCATCCAAAGCACGTTTCTGATTAATTTTAACGTTTTAAACTAATTCTAGAAGAAAAAATAAATCGAATTCCAAATGATTCATTAAATTAAATCAGGAAAATCAATCGAATACAGGTTAATAAATTCAGAGTCGTATTTCTAGGTTGTAATCAAGAAATACATCATACGAACGAGACTATTTACGTATCATCACATAAAATATAAAATCAAAATTCTGAGGAAGCAATAGCAAATTAAGGAAAATATAATGGTAAATGATATGCTGAAATATCTGTTGCTTGAAAAATGTGGTATTTTTATGATATTTCGTAATGATGCACGTGATGACTGTGGATTATATAAAATATGAAATACTCTTACCTTACCATTTTCGACGAAAACTAAAATGAGGGAGCAGCGTCCCTTCGACAGAGCTTAAATAGAATTATAGTCTAGGTTCACTTATTTTGAAGAGTGACCTATCGATGTATCAGAAATGCCCTCTAATGGAATTATAGTAAACTATTACAGAAATTTTTCGAATCTTATCTACACTTATATAATCTTAATATTGTCTTTTTTTAATAACCAGATTTTCGATTTATGCGATTGGCTAACAATTCTCAGATTTTGTATATTTATTTAAGTCGAGGAAATCTAATAAAATACAATAGTTTTCTCAATTCTTTTACCGAAATCTACTGAATATCTTTTTGTAAAGAAATTAATAAATTTTAATTTATTCGTTACTAGTAAATAACGATAATGAATTTGCAAAAAGGGATAGAGTTGCAAGAATAGAAAATGTATTTCATATAATACGAGATGAGTACACAAATTTTTGTACTTAAATAAGTACTTAAATAACATTTTAATAAATAAAAAAAATTTCACAATATAAAAGCATGATATCACTGTTGGTACTCAAAATTCTATTTATAATTGTGATTTCAGTAAATATAATAAACAAGATATGATTTCGTACATTTTGAAATGAAGAAACTGTTGCAATGTAATATAAGACGTTGGCAAGAAACTAATTCGTAACAAGGAAAATTCTTGCTTTTAAAGTGTTTTTGAAATGAATGGTTTATCAGAAGACGACAGTTCTGATAGCAGTAATGAGTTCCTGGTTGATCCACGGAAGATTAATTTGAATTCTAGTTTCTTCGCGAAAAAGAAGCCTGATGCTGCGGCGGTTGAGGATCGGATTGACACCGAAGATGAGAGCACCGATGACGAGGATCTTGAAGATGTCAGTCAAACAGACAATATCGAACTTTTCACTCAGGTCTTGAAAAACTTAGAATATTCGCAAAAATTTAAACAGAACGATGAAAACATTGAAAAGAAAGAATCACATTCTGACCATTCCATATTACAAGAAAAAGAGGAAAAAGGACAAAAAGTAAAAAAAGAGGTAAAAGATACTACATCGTCTAATGAAATAGATGAACTTTTGCTCCAAGGTGAGTGTAGTATAGGTTCACTCTCCAAAAAAGGCTCTGAAGATACAATAATAAAAAATGAGGAAGACACTGAGCCTTCTAATGAATACACTATTCCAAAAGATGGTGTTAAGATTGTTTTACCAGGTACTTGTTTAATGATTAACAGAAAGAAGAAGGGGAAGCCAGATTTGAAAGCAATCTTGAAGAAACGATTAAGAGATGCTCAGATATTAGTAGAGAAAGTAGGATTGCTTTGTTGGTTGGCTTATGGCTTTCGTTTGAATGGCCAGATAAATCAGCCTGAAATAATGGCTGGTGTATTATCATTGATTTCTACTTCAAATTATCCAAAAGATAGAATTGATCTCATATATCTAGAAAAGTTTACAAAATGGTTTATGCACGTATTTACATTTGAGCCTGTTCAAAGTAATGGTAATAAACAAATAGATAAAGAAACTTTATTGAAAATATTGAAAGACAAAAAAGTTTCTAACTACAAAGAATTGATATTATTATATGTTGCTACATTGAGAGCATTGGGGTTAAATTGTAGATTGGTTATCTCTCTTTGTCCTCCTCATCGGATATATAGTAACAACCCACTTTTTAAACTAGATAAAGAGCCGGAAACTGCAGGGAAAGATAAATCTAATGTAACTAAAAAGAGAAGTTCAAAGAAAAAGGAAGGAAAAGAGGTAGCTTCTGATAAAACAAATGTGATTCAGAATAGTTCTGAGGCAACAAAAAATGCTAATGCAGAGGCCAGAAAGAGAGCAGCTAAAATTATACATTCGAAATTACAAACTTCTAAGGGCAAAAACAAATCTGATACGAGTAAAGACACTAACAGTGAAAGCAAAGCAACTAAAAAATCAAATACTAAAAGTATTGAAAAAAAAGGTGAATCTAGATCTGCAGAACAGGAAAAGAGTATGTCTAGTTTAAGACAATTAAGATCTCGAAAAGTTAATATCAATTCTGAAGATAATAAAGCAAGAAAGTCTACAGACTTGTCTTTAAAGGTTGATGGCACAAAATCAAAATATTATATAGAAGAAGATTCAACAGATTCTGAAGCAGAATTTCAGCCTAAACCAAAACGTTCAGTGAGGAAGAGTAATGATAAAGAAGAGGCATCACAAAGTTCTAAGAATATTATAAAAAAAAACAGAAAATCAGTATCCTCTGATAGCGAAGATCAAACAAACAAAACAAAGGAAAGGCAAGATATTTGGGCTGAAATATATTTAGAGTCAGAAGAAAGTTGGATTTGTACGAGTGTATTGGATGAAAAAATTCATTGCATACCTGAAATATATGTGAGTGATTTATGAACCAGTTCATATTATATCTACTAATGTATGGTAATAACAATTGCACTCTGTTATAGAAAAAAGCAACAAAGCCTGTATTATATGTAGTAGCTTGGAATTCTGAAGGTTTGATAAAAGACGTGACTAGACGCTACTGTGCACAATGGCTTACAGTCACACGTAAGCAACGAGTTGATGAAAAATGGTGGCTTGAAACCTTGTCTTATTGGAAAGAAAAAAATACTGCTATTTCTAGAGCTGAAGATGAAATGCTATTACAAAAGTATTTTATATATTTAAATATTTTTACTTATCACAATACTTCTTTATCTGACAGTTTCATTTATTCTAGGGAGTTGGAGCAACCTTTGCCTAAAACGCTTAGCGAGATCAAAGGTCATCCATTGTACGTCATTCAAAGACATTTACTCAAATTTGAAGCATTGTATCCTCCAGATTGTGTGCCTTTAGGACATACTTCTACTGGTGAAGCCATTTACTCTCGCCACTGTGTACATACTATTCGTTCAAGGGAAACTTGGCTAAAAGAAGCCAGAGTCGTGAAACCAAATCAAGAGGCCTATAAAATAGTCAAAGCTCGTCCAAAATACGATAAAGTATATATAATTATTTCAATCTCTTCATTCGTAAATATTTATTCTGTAATAATTAAATTTGTAAAATGATTTAATTACAATAGCTTTCGGGAATGAAAATTAAGGACTCACCACTGGAATTATTTGGTGAATGGCAAACTATGGAATATGAACCACCAGTAGCCAAGGACGGTATTGTTCCACGAAATGAGTATGGAAATGTTGATTTATTTAAACAACGTATGCTTCCAAAAGGCACCGTTCATATAAATCGTAAGTTTTTAAAGAATTAATTGATACATATAATGTACCATATGTGTTCTGCAGCAAATGTATAAAAATTAATAGAAATAATTATAATGATTGATAAAAATGGAAATTAAGACTAATATATGTAACATGATGTAGTTCCAGGATTAAATCGAATCGCACGGAAGCTTAACATTGATTGTGCACCAGCCGTAGTAGGCTTTAATTTTGGAAGTATGGGTGCAGTTCCTGCACTCGAAGGTTACGTCGTTTGTTCTGAATACGAAGATACTTTACGAGAAGCTTGGGAAGCTGAACAAGTTGAGGCAATTAAACGAACTAAAGAAAAGCAAGAGAAACGAGTTTATGGAAATTGGAAGAGACTGATTCAAGGTTTGCTCATAAAAGAGCGATTAGCAATGAGATACGAGTTTACGGAAGAAACAAATTCGGCAACTAATAAACGGGCGAAACATAAGAAAACAGACGTAAAGAAGACTAAAGTATTTTAAACCGTAAAACGAAATTATAAATCATTTTGTAAAAAACCTTAATAATGTATACATCATAGGAATGATGTGACTTATTATTTCGTTATTACTTATACTTTCAAGTAAGTACATAATCTTTTCTGAATACGAAGATATTTTACGAGAAGCGCGGGAAGCTGAAAAAGTTGAGGCAATTAAACAAACTGAAGAAAAGCAAGAGAAACCAGTTTATGGAAATTGGAAGAAACTGATTCAAGGTTTGCTCATAAGAGAGCGACTACCAACGAGATACGAGTTTATGGAAGAAACAAAATCGGCAACTAATAATAATAATAAACTAATAATAAGGCAGCTATTACTATTATAGTTATTTCAGTATTATAAACAATCGTGCGAGATAGATTTTTGTAAATGAAACTTGTACAATATTTTAATATATATCTCTTTCAAATGTACTTTCCTTTGATATTTTTCAGATTGTATTTTGCTATAATATATCTAGCTAGTGTTTCTATATTTTTTAAAGATGTTAATCCCTTGGCATACAATGACGTCTGGGAGACGTCATTCATTTCATGTGCCATTGTAGACTTTGAAATCTCCGAGACGTCAAAAACTGTTTCCGGCGGACTGATTTATTTAATATTGATATAATTTAATAAAAAATGTCTAGTTTTTCTGCATGTTTTGAAATGTATCATACTTTACAGAATTATTAATTTATTATTTCGTAATGTTACTTAATTACTATCCATTAACATTACATATCAACCTGATTAAATATTATACAGCAATGTAAATTTCGAAATAAAATGTTCTGTTTCTAAGTTCGCATATAACTGTTCAGTTGAACCAGATTAAATAGTATTCTTCGGACGCATCAAATTCCATTTTATTTGTACGTTAAGGATCATTTTGCGTGTTGATTTCCTGGTTGAATATACATAAATATCTATTTAATTTAGTGTATTAATGATAATTATGATTAGATTGCGGATTTTTATGCATCTATAAGAATTTTACATCTATAGGAAATCTGTAAGAAACATTTGAAAGTACAAAACTGCGCAGAATGCACATAGTATGAACGTTTCCAACGAGGTTCTACTTTTATAATTATATTCTCAAAAATACGAATTTGCATAAAAATCCGCTGTATGATTATGATACTTAATTTATATAGGATATTCCTATGCAATGTACATAAATGTAGGCAATTTTTGAAGAACTATATGCGTAATAAATTAATATATATTTATATAAATGTTGTATTTATTGCTTTAGAACCGTTATTATTTGAATATTATCGACAGATCGATATATAACATATGGGATTTAAACTTTGTATACATATACAGCAGTGTTTACTAAATAATAAAGAAATTGAGTCTTTTATAGGGAAGCTTTTATAATAATTATTTCAGATTTTTAATGTAATATGGACCCAGAATATTATTCTACTTTGTACAAATGGTAAGTTATATAAAATTTGAAAATTACTACGAAGAAATTTTAAGGTTAAATAAATGATAACTCGTATTTTATTATTTGGTTTTATGTTTCAAGGTTTGAAAAATGTGGGATAATATCAAACATAAGAACGCATCTTCGTCAAAATTTAATAAATGCATTAAAAAACAAAGATGTTGTTTTAAAAAATGATGAGCCCAAATCTGCGAAACAGTACGTTTATGATTTACTAGTAGCAGAATATTTATTTAATCACAATTACGCATACACATTATCTGTATTTGCTAGTGAAGCACCACTGTTAATTAACTTTTCTACTAAGACAGTTCAAAAAACCGACGGCAGCAAGGAGGAGAGTAATGAAAAATTACAAAGTGATTATATATTGCATGTTTTGGAAACGTTAGGTATCAATCCGCATGATCCTAAAGGACAGTATGTTATATCGCAGTATATAGAAAATGATATGCCTTTGCTTTTATGCATATTAAAGTGTATAACTATGTTTTCCTATAACATACACAATGATGTGCCCATAAGAGAAAATATATCTCTTTGTAATGAGTCCACACAAACTGAATTTTCTTGGCAAGCTCACAGTTTATATGTAGAAAAATTGGTTGCATTGAAAAGGAAAATATCCATGCACAAACAAATAGTTGACAATAAGCTGCGCAAAAGAGAAATGATGTTAAAAGAACAGGCAATGTTCATTGAGCAACAACTTGCAGCATTAAATATAAAATTGCATCAAGTTCAGGTAATACAAATTTTTATTCTATAATTAGTTCAACTAAAATGAAATAACAAAATATAAATCTTTTTTATAGAATGTTATGCATAATGTGAGTTTGAAAGAAAAACAACTAAAAGAAAGAAGGCAAAATAATGAACGACAAGTTTTGCAAAAAGAAATGGAATTAACATCAAAGGAAAGATTCTTGTTACAAGAAGCAGATAGGTATAATATATGATTTATAACATTAATATTCATAAAATTAACAATTTCTTTTTTGTTGTTACACATTATGATTTACATAGATTGCAAAGGGAGCAAGATTACCATAAAAAATTAGAAGAACAATTAAAAAAAACGCGTGATCAGAAAGGTGTACAAACTGAAAATTTGGTAGAATCATCTAATCATTTTTTACGAAACATTGAAATACAAACAGATATTGTAAACGATATAAAGCAAGAGGATAAAATTGAAGTTCTTACTAGAGAAAAGGAAGAATTAAATGCTCTTATCCAAGATCAACAATTAAGAATAGAACAGATAACACAACGGGCTCTTCAGTTGTCTCAACAAGTAGAAGGAATACGTTCATTAAGACCCACTAACATAGAAGTTCCAACACAAACTGTTAATACAAATACAGTTATTAGCGAAAGTAGTTCAACGGAAGATATTCTCCAGGATGCGAAGATGAGACTTAAACGTCTAGAAGAAGAAAGTTTGAAAGCGGATCAGTATTATTATAATTTCATCAACAACTCTCCATGATATAATAGTTACAGTAATCTAATAGAAGTAAAATGAAAAAAACTGAAAAAAGATATATAAATGTAATTTGTATAATAAAATATTTATGCTGATTTTTTTTATACAGAAAGAAATGTAATATTTCTTCTCGATTATTAAGGAAGAATCGGGAACAATAATAAATGAAACAAGTGCCGCATCAATGAACTTTTATTGCGGTCATCGATAAGTCCTATTATAAATTATATAAAATTCGAATCATATGTACAAATTTAAGACTGAATAGAACATGTACCAAAGTGCTTTTGTTACCTACTTTATTTTATAAAATTGGACGTTAATATAATATACAATTTATTCGCTATCTTTTTTCTTTATTATTTGAATTCTACCTTAATTACATGCAACACCAAACGTAGTATATAAAATGTTAAGTCAAATTTTTTCCATTGTTGTACATCATCTTCGTTTGGGATCCGAACTTCTCCTAGTACTCAGAATTAAGGATCATATTTCTCTATTTTAAAAAAAATTTTTTTTTTGTTAAAGAACTGCGATATTTTCTGCAGCTTTTAATATGTATCATCAAAGGATATTGTTTGTCCCGGCTTTCGCGGCCCTCCCGTTCATGAGTACGTTCCTTTGTGTAGGGTGACTTTTCCTGAAAATACATTCTCATATGAATCTTCTGAATGCCATGCTATCCTGCAATTGGCGTTTGGGTATTTGATAGTATCACCTAGTTTTTCTGGTCTTTGCTATTGTCTCCCATTTCGTCTTTTCAATGTACTCGAAGCGGACGTCTTTATCAACTAAGGGGTCAAGGAATAGTGTTAGAAAAATGATTAAAAAGTTAATTTATGGGCAGAAATGTTTAGGACAAAATGTAAGACTGATGTAACGGGATTTACGAAAAAAAGTGTGGCACGTTCTTTACGAAATGTGTTATCCTCTATGTTTCTATCAATAGGATTGTTACACGCAAGTTTCTTTCAAGTTCTTTATGTTTTTAGTACGTATGGGAAAGACAAGTAATGACCTACTTATGACCATTTCAACAATACGCAAATACCTTAGAAAATCTATTCAATCGAATATAATACGAATGAAGTATTCGAAATTATTCGAATGTACCTTAATAAAGATACAATTTCTTATATCTTCGATACATGAATAGTGAAAAATTTCAATTAGAGTTACTAACCTTGTTATAATGATGTTTTTCCCTATGCTCGGGGATATCACCATTTTGATGTGTTCCTTTTGCTGAAAATCATCCTCATTATTTATATAAAAAGATTAGTGTTAGAACAGATTTTATACTATTTGAAAAAATGTTTACCTTTCTCATCATCTTTTCTTCTTTTCTGTTCGGTCGTCACTGCTGATTCGTCTGTCCTATCCTGCAAGATACGAAAAAACTAGAATATGTTATTAATGTGTCATTTGTTAAAAATTTGAGGCATACCCTTTTTCGTGCAAATTTCTTTTCCCTGCGCAATTCTTTCTGTTCGTCCCTTATTTTGCCTTTACTCGAGCGCTCTTTTTTGTCAAGACTTCCCTCAGCACGTCTACCCTCCTGTTAACATTAAAAATCAAATTACACAAATATACAGGAAAAATATCATTGTAAAATTTAATAATTCTCACCTTTTGTACATTCTCAACTTTTCTTCTTTTGGCATCTGAAATTAAAGATTATCGGTTTTGTAATTTGGAATAAATTTGAATATAAGTACTTTCTTTTATTGTGTCAGCAGTTGACACAGCTTTATATTCTCTAAAAGATATTATAAGAAACTGTGATTATATAATGGTAATATTTAGAACTTTTTAATGCAAACCTCTATCTGATCCATCTTGTGTGGGTCCAGAACTAGCACTACTATTTGATACACTAGAGAGATCACGGTCTAAATTATCTACACCACTGCCGTAATAGTGTTCCTCCTGTAATTAAATTAATAACATGACAATACACTTATTACACAACATAGAATAATTTTTCAACAAATTTATAGTTACTTTATAGTATTTTCGGTCTTTCTTATCTATTGTGTCCTCTTCCTTAATCTCGTCCTTTTTTAAATGTTTGTCTTTCCCTTCAGAACTTTCCTTGCTTTCTTCTTTTTTTCTAATTTTTTCCGAGCTGTCACTATATTTAATAAAAGCTCGGTAAAATCTTCTGATTATTTGCGAAGTAAAAATTGAAATATTTGTCGCTCGACTTACTGATGCAGTTGATTCGATGCACTTCGTTTTTCTCGTTGATCCTTACTCTCTTTCTCTATCCTAGAGTCGCCGTTTGTAATTTCTTTACTCGATATTCCATCGCCAGTTTTATCCGAATTATCACTATTTGAAGTATCTTGTGTTTTTCCAGTCTATCAGATAAATATAAAAATTGATTTCTAAGTATGAAAAATAAAAATGAAATAAAAATAAGGCAGACCTTATCCCCTACGTGATGAAAATCTGCTTCGCGAATCATGTTTGGAGTTTTGGCTTTTAATTGGCCACTGTACGACGTTGCTAGTACGTGCAAATCTTGGCGTTGTCCACGTTCCTCTTCCCTCACTTTTTCTACTTTACGTTCAAGAATTTGAGATAATTTTGCCAGAACAGGGAAATGTGGTAATATTTTTATTAATATTATCAAGGAATTTCTTATTTGTACGTAGTCCTTAGAATCCAAACAAACTACAATTGCCTGTATAAATGATGCATATTAATCTACAGTTAAAAAAGAATTTTATCACACAAAACCATTACCTTTGTAATTTTATAATGCCACTTGTGACACACGTGTCTGTAATTTTCAAATCCTACCATATCATTGGCTTCAGAGAATTGATTGCTAACTCGGAATTTTGTTACAAATCCCGGATAATTGCTACATTCCTAAAATAAGGATAAACATATAAAATCATCTGGATTTATTGAGCATGTTATAAAATAACATACCTTATCGAATATGGCTTTCTCAGAGTGCCACCTCATTACCGTTTCCAGCATGGCGCATAAAAATCTTCCATAACGATTCGCTTCGTTTTCGGTACATGAGGTAACTGAATATGTTATATCACAGAAAAGCTATAAGATTAAATATTAAGTGATAAATAACGTAATATGTAATACATAAAGTGAGTTAATTTCCAATAAATTATACTTACTCTGTCATAGCAAAGAAGGGTTGAAAAATTCGCAGTCTTTAAAGAATGTATAGTATGAACGAATTTGGCGCAATACATAGCATCCACGGTTGTAAATGTACACCGAGGAAACAGACATAGTTGTAGGAATTGCGTTATCGTTTCATTTTTCGCTGATTTTGCGCTTCGAGATAAAAACCATGTATCTTTTTCTTGTCTAATAAAATGGTATTAATAAAACAATATTATTACAAGGTTTTTCCACAGAGCATATAAATATTGAATTGAACAAATTTTACCTTAGATATGCAAATACTTTTTCAACGTGCTCTTCCTGTTTTCTCCTTTCATCTTGCAGTTTCTCAATTAGAGTCGTATATCTTTCTTGCTCTTTCTTCCCCTTGCTAACATTCTGAAAAAAGAAAAAGGTATATTAATTTAAAAGCGAACTATAAAAATCGCTGTTAGAATAAAAAGGTATTAACACACCACATCTTTGGAATCGGCGCTTTGTGCCGCAAGTTGCTTCAATTTGTTAATTTCTCTCTGGTAACTCTCCACAGGAACATACAAATCGTACATAGACAAGGACCAAAATGTCACCAGGAACTGTGGCGAGATATCCTCCCATACTTTCAATGGATGTAAAGGTCTGACTGACTGAGCAACAGGTGCCATAACTGCTTGTGCAGCTTCTGCGTACTTTGCTTGCTTCATAGCAGTTGACATCTTTTTGTAATTTGGATCAGCTTTACGTAGGGCATCATACTTAATCTGAGAACAACATGTAAAATTAGATCTGTTCAATAACAATACTCCCTAAATTGGTAATTATATCTAATGTAACGGCTATTTTCTCATATACAATTGTAATATTTATTATACAAAAAGAAACTTACATTAATGGCATGTGCAAACATTGGTCTTGCAAGGAAAAATGCGACATCAGAATGTATATGATTGTCCTGGAGCATAGAATGTATGGAGGGAAGTCTTTCTACATATTCATCTACTGTCATAGTAGATCCCAAGAAGGTACCGAATTGAACTAATGTATCTTGACACTGATCATATAGTTTTCCTATGATTTTAAATACACAATTTGTCAATAAATTTTTTTTTAAATATTAAGACAATAAAATATTAAAAATATTACTATAATGCTTACCCACGAGTTTAAGATGAGATTTGTCTGTTTCCCTATACACAACACAGTGTTTTTGCTGTGCCATTAAAAGACATAATGCTACAGCAAGATCATGTTCAGCTAGAGCTTCTTTTAAACGTTGTGATGATTTCTTTGTATTGCGTACTTGACTAAAGTAGCCAGCCTGGAACATTTTGTATAATTGTAGAACATTTTTATAATAGATATCTATGTATAGATTAATTAAATATATTAATAAAATTACTTCATTTTTTAATAAGTCTCCACCTGCCATGGCATCTAACTGATCCGAAGTCATCTCCTCAGCGGCTTCGATACCCGCCATCTTTTGTACTATTTCTTTCAATATTAATAAATCTAGGCTGAAAATAAAAGTGAGCAATAAGATAATTATTTATCTCAAGTTTATTATTCCCATTGCGCAATATTACGCGGTTTTCGTAAGCATTACTATGCAAGATCCTTTACGAATAAAAATGATTGCTAACGAATATTTTTAAATAACTTTAAAAATAAAAATTGGAATATGATAAATGAAAACATAAGAATTGAGATTATATGGCATAATTTTAATAGTTATGAGATTTTTATACGATGTTACAATATAAATGAACTTATATGTCTAAAAATTATCAAATAATTTTTCTCTTTTTCCTTCACTTTTAAATCTATAGCGATAAGACTTAAATCCTATCTCCGTGTTTTCTACAAAACAGCTTGTAATTTATTAATGTAGTATCGTGGACGAGAGGCCTAAGAGATATCAAGCGAATTATAAACAATGTCGCGAGAAAGCCTAAGTGCCAACAGGCCCATCAATGTATCGTCGGTCCTTCAATCAAATAGTTACGGGGGAAAGGTCTGCGTGACCCTGACCACGAGCGATCGCGGAACACGTGCGTGGTGGGGCTTAGAAAAAAGACAAAGGGATGCTAAGGGAGAAAGACGAATTAACAGTCAGTGTTAGTTGAGAAGTCAGAGAGTGTGAATCGAGAAGTCAGAGAATGCGAATTGCGTTGTCGAGATAGTGTTGCTAGCGTTGTCGAGAGAGTATGGTCCGCGTGAGAGAGAGTGTTAGAACCGTGGTGACGGCAGTTGTAAATTAACTATTTAGTTGCCTTAATTATAGTAAGCTATTGTATTTATTTCACGTTAAACAACTATCGTTTCCTGTTTAACCAACATCTGTTTAATCCATTTTAAATAAACTAATTGTAGTAAGATCCTACACTAGGAAAAATCAGAAAGGGATTAAGAATATCGCATTAACAATAATTATTCTTAATTAGCTTAAAAGTTTCTAAACTTCTTGCATTATACTCAATATTCAATTAAGTAACTATTTCATCATAAAGATGAATAAGAACTTGTACAAAATCTAGACAATTACAAACTAACTGAAAAGAAATTAGTCTCTTATATACAATTTACCTTTTTTGTGCTTTAAGTTGATTAGCTACATACTGCAGCAAACCAGTAAGTTCAATATTATACTTCTTAAATATGGCTCCACAAAACGAAGCAAGGGATTGGAGCCAAAGAGATATGCTGGTGCCATCGTGTTTAAACCTATCTCTGTCAGCACCAGCTAAAGCTTCCACAAGACAGTAACCAAGTACATCATAAGAAATGTTAGTCAAATATTTTAGGGAATCTACAACAGGTCCTGTAACACACGAAATAGTAAAAATTATTTAAAATGAAAACCTCCAAGTTTACGAATGTTTCATAAAATTATTTACATACCTATAAGATTATCATACAATTGGATTTGTATAAGAATGTAATCGAACAATACGCCGGGCGAAGAATGTGTAAGTTTGCCTATTGACCTCCCTACAGGCTTTATGGTTTCCTTACTCACTCTTTTCATGATAGACTTAATTTTCTTTTGCGCATCTGCTCGTTTTCTTAAAAGAGCAGCATGTTGCAAAGGTGTATCGTTCTTCCATCGAGCGTATAAACAATATCGATTCTGATATGGATAGTATTTTAAGATATTCCACAATTCTTCGGCAACGCAACAGTTGCAATCCATAAACGATAATGATGGCAGTAACGCCACATCGAGAATAGTCAATACGTCATAATACAAATTGTTATTTTTATCAATTGGTTGCTTATTGGAATCCAACGGACACTGTTTTATGGCCGCATGACACAATCGCATGATTTTGTACATTAGAACGGGATCATGATGTAGATTGGGACCAAGGACTATGAGCATTGGTAATAATTGATCATGGATTTCCTCGAGACTCTCGATTAGTTTCGGAGCAAGAGAGCTCTTTAATTGTGGAACTCTTCTACCTTGTAATTTTGGCGATATTATACAATTTCTGGAATATAACGTAGCAGGTACAGTAACAGAATTTAACTATAAAAACATACTCTAAATTTATTTAATTGAATTCTCTGTAACGAAAGTATTAGAATGGAATTTACTTGCGATAAACAGGTTCGATAAGAGATTGAATCATTTTGCACAGCGCTAATGCAATTGGACGTTGATCGGTGAAACTGTGTTCGGGTAATCGATTGAATAAATTTTGTGCTACTTCCCAAGCTCCTGTCTCTAGAAGTGCTTCGCATAACCCGAACTTCTGATTACTTGTGTATTTATCCTTTTAAAAAATAATGGCGTTAATAAGATCTTTAATAAAATATAATTATATCTGTTTAGATACCTGTGGAGATTCTTTCTCCTCTGGTACGTCCTCCTTGTCTTTCGTAGAAATTACGCTTAACTTGCGAACATAATCTTTCGCCTGTTTCATTGCCTGTTCATGTTCTTTGATAATAGTTTTATCATCTGGCACCAACCAAGGCAATATATCATCTAATTTAATGACACCATGTTGTAACATGAGTGCAGTAACTTTTTGCAATGAAAATGGAGTAGCATTGACGGTTGAACAATATTTAAATCCTAAAACTTCGCAGAGCACCTGTTGGTCGCTCATATATGATCGAATTAAAGGGATAAAAAGCGCATCATCTTGAGGTCGATTCTCAAAAGTTTCTAATAAAATATCGAGTACCCTGTTAGGGTCAAGATTAAAATATCCTAAAAAAATGATATACATATAGTTCCATCCATTTAAAATATACAATTCAAAATATATCGGAACAAAATTTTTTACCGATCAGAGACTTAACAATTTCCAATATTGATGCTACTTCACTTTCTGGACGTTCCTGATTCAATTCCACTATAAGTTTAGAATATCCTTCGCTTTCCTCCCGAAATAAATTAAATTTCCGTTGTTTATAACTGTAAATAAATGTTTTATATAGATTTCGCTTCATTAGTTTAATTTTTATATTGAATATTTTACTTAAACAAATAGGAAAAAATACATACTACAATTTTGTCTTCACTTTAATAAATTTGATTTGGAAATTCTTGTTTTTTAATGTTCCTACATCTTGCAATGTATCAATTTCTAAACGTTCCTTCAATATCCTATCTGTGAGAAACTATATAGGAAGCAAATGATAAATTAATTATGTCATTAGAAATATTTTAATATGTAGCCAGTAGTTCAGTCACTTTTGTTATCCTATAAAATGATACCTTTTCTGATTCTTTTACAAGATAATAAAAATTATTCCTTTCTTCATTATGTGCCTCCGCATCTATCAGTGTAAATATATCAACTATTGCAGATGGTATTGCTCCATCAATATTCTGCAAATAAATATATTTTAAATAAAAGAGAACTAAAATAGACTAATAGTTGGAAAAATGAATTATTGTAATATTGTCATTGACCATTGATCTTACCGTTAGTTCACCTAATGTCTGAACAACATTGTCCTTTTTTACGTTCCCACGGATTCCATTCGAAATTAATTCGTACAATCCTCTTCTCCATTCTAAAATTAAAGATAACACCACATAAATATGTTGAAAATATAGAACTATCAAATGATAATTATATATTGTAAAATATACCTCAAAAATGCAATTCCTCATAATTTATAATTTACAGTTACATATATCAAAATTAAAAATAATGCAAAATTAATAAAGAACTTGAGAATCGACTTTTTATTAATTTGATTGAAATACGAAATAGTTCAAAATTATATTTTATTCTCATATATAAGCTCTTTTACTTTTTATAATATTCAATGCGTAAAACAATTTTCCACTGAGGTTTTTCATTAAGATATATATTTGCATAAAAATCCACACTCTAATTATTTACATTCATAGATAAAAGAATATAAGGAATCGTTGGCGCTTAAATACATTTCATAAATTTTGAATTTTCGGAATATATTTCTTAGATAACAAACAGGGAGAAATATTTTCTATCTGAACATCGTTTATTTCATAAACAGATGGAAACGTTGGTGATATGATAAGTGTAACATTGATAGATTTCAGCGCGCGTAAAATTGTCACTTTGTGTGGAAACATGGCTAAAGCTGTTAAGAGAAATTCTTGTAATCTCACCTGCAGTGTTGCCTTCCTTAAATTTGTGCTTGATTAACTTGAGGCTGCAAACAGTTGTTAATTGACAATTAACTCTTCAGAAGAGCGAGAAACAGGAGAGATAAGTTGCAACCATCAATTGCACAGAAGTATGCAATATCAATTCAATATTAATCGAACGCACTTTCGGACGTTAACCACTTACAAATCATTTTTTCCATGTTTATCCCATGCTTTCCATATATCTGTATTCCACACTTTACCAGCCATTTTAATTCCATGAAAAGCTTTTTATAATTAAAAACAATCGTATCAACATCACAGGTTAATAGACTCCATTTTGCACCATTGCAAGCGTCCTCGAAGCTATCGTGGCGCGATCTTTCTTACACCATATATTATATCTAGTTTGGAATCTTTATTGTTAAAATCTTCCTTCGTAATTAGTTATTAATAAATAGATTGCAAATCTTTATGCATTTATGGTATATTTGAAGATATAAAAATGCATACAGAAGTGTATTTGTATTTATTTCTTTGTAGTTTAGACTCAGTTTCTATTAAGTACAAGAAGGTTGTTGTGTTTTTATTTTCAGTTTCTTATATTGGGTTTTTATTCCTTATACTATGTATATATAGAATTATATATATGTATATAAGGAGGAAATATAATTATAAAATATTGATTTATTTATTGGTTAAATTTATGTTTTATGTAATTCAGGAAATCGTACTCTGCCCAACGGGTCGAGTCGTCCAGTACACATAATAAAAATCTAAGGAGCACTAAATTTTAATATCTGATTTATAATACATTATAACATAGTAAGCTACGTTTTCGAATATTAATAGAGTATTAGTTAAAATTAGATAAAGTACTAATCGAATTTCACTGAAAATGTTTTATGAACTACTGGAACTACTAAATCAATATATTATCCTATTTACTTTTGATTTATGAAAAATATGTTGTTTATCTTATGACAGTATATATATAGGATATAAATATAATTATAGAATATTGATTTTCTCTGAAGATTAAATTTATACTTTACGTAATACGAGAAACGAACATACGCGCTTTAAATGGCTTCATGGGAAAAATGTAGAAACAGTACTAAATACGAATAATTTTTATTTATATATCAAATATGTAATATCATAAGTTACCAGCAAATTTATTAGCCTTACAAATACATTTTATAGGTTAAGTTTTATCAAAATATTACCGTTAGAAATTGGTGAGTTTAGGAACGCGAAGAACTTCAGTTCTTTTACGTTCAGCCATAGAACAGAAAGGTATTGTCATTTTTACTTCAAATAAAATCAGAGAACATCTGGCTGTGTATTATTAATAGTAAATAAGTTTCGGTATAATTATATCGATTAATTACTGCACAACAACACGAGTTTAATATTATCGTTAATAATATAACATGCTTTATAATTAGAATATACGAGTGTAACGCTGTTTTGTTTACTACTCTTCCTGTATATAAAATAATTTAGACAACTGTAAAACTTAATATTTTATTGTACAAGTAAATATTAGTGCTGTAAAAATGTATGTTTTGTATTTAGTTTCTTTTTTAATTAAGAATTATTTTATATATTCCTCTTTTTTCACTATGATAAATTTGGTTATGTCACGTTGCAACTGTAAATTTGGCAATTTTTATTTTCAGTATAAAATGGCCAAATCTAAGGAGAAGAAGAGCAAAAGTGCTATTAACGAGGTTGTCACTCGTGAATATACAGTGAATCTTCACAAACGTCTCCACGGAGTTGGATTTAAAAAACGTGCTCCACGAGCTATCAAAGAAATTCGCAAATTTGCTGAAAAACAAATGGGAACTCCAGATGTGAGGATTGATACACGACTCAACAAACAACTGTGGTCTAAGGGAATCAGGTAAATTTTATGTATTTCTGAATTTGATTTAATTTATAACTATTTATGATGGAAATGTCAATGTGTGAATTTTTTGTATTTTATATTATTAATTTGCATTTGTATATTTCTAGAAATGTACCATTCAGAGTTCGTGTACGATTGAGCAGAAGAAGGAATGATGATGAAGATTCTGCAAACAAGTTGTACACCCTTGTTACGTACATACCAGTTGCTTCCTTCAAAGGTTTACAGACAGAAAATGTTGATGCAAGCCAAGATTGATTTATTTCTGATTAATAAATAAGTTTCGTCAATTTTTGACTTTATAATTATTTCAATATTCCCTTTTTTATTTCACGCTCAATATTTTTTATTATTTTTTAACATTCAACTTCTTTAATGTACTTAGGATAGTAATATTAGAAATGATACTACTCACTTACCTAATCTAGCACATTTTACAAAGTCTATATTTAACATCAGAATCAGAGGTATTAAAGATAAATTAATTTTAAAATTCTACGTTGAGTAATTGAGAACAATTTAAAATTTTAAAAGGTTCAAATATAAAAATTTTCTGCGATCTGATATTGTCGATTATCGATACGTATCGACAACAATGTCACTATATATGTTTCTCACGCTATAATGTTCCTAGCCAATTCTTACTGTAATTTGCTATAAGATAGTGATATTTCGAGCATCCTATGGTAATCATAGCTAGTGTAAAGTTTTATCATAGTCGAGGAACTTCAGGAAAGTTTATTATTCGTATGGATTCTGGCATTACGATACTGTATTACGGTTCGAATAGTGTACGTTCTGAAATAGGAGCAGTGAGTGTAAGTAATATCAAGTGATCGTACGAAGGCGCGCTAACAATATTTCTTTCTCTCTCGTTTCCCTATTAATTTTATTGAGTTCTAGGTAGATAATTGACTTGATCTTTGTTTATACTTATGCTGACATGAGTCGGTGATCATTTATTAAAATGCAAAGTACGAATCCGCTAATGTCGCTTTATTTACAAGAGTGTCGGCACCTTTTTTTTTTTTCTTTTATTTTAATTCGCCGGCTCACAGTTTTATCAAAGTATTTTTAGTAGTTTTATTTCGATGCTCTCGAGCTGTTTGTGTAATCAAAGCGTCGCGTCTCATCGAGGCTGCATTTGCATTCAATAACTTCAGATAATAAGCCTATTGTTTATTGTAGCATGCAAAACGCGGCTAACATGTGCGTAAACGTATATAGTTAAAGAGAAATAAATTTACGTATGTTTATAATTTACGACTTGGTTTGGGCGCTATAATTATTCGCTCCGATTAATTCGATTCGGTTTGTCAATGATCGATCACGCGGCTACTTTTTATCAAGTAAATCGCGCACATAATTAAGTCTGTGGGAACGGATGTGACTCCGTGAAGAAAGAATTTCGTTCCCACATTTCTTTCTTACTTTTACCGCACATTATCATCGTACGATCCTTCCTCTAACCGGTATACCTTAGTTATAAGTTATAATTTTTCTATAAAAGAAAGAAAAAAATTGTATTAAAAAATAAAAAAAACAAAATTTCTATTTACCTTTTATTCATTTTTTTAAATGAATTTTTATCTGCATAACAATATAAATATAGATTGAAAATTATTATATATTATTATTTTATGCAATTATTTTTTGTATAAGCATATTCTATGCTATATACAATATTAAAAATTTGTATATTTTCTATATACTGTAATTATCTTTTTCTTGTTTTCTATCCTTTCCTCTATTATTCTAATTGTTTTATTAATATGTCCCATTAAACACATATATCATACATAATACAATGTTTAAATAAATTCTTTAAGAATACTATACTAAGAATACATACAAATGTATCTTGCATTTTTTATTTTCTTTCTTCATACAATTCTTTATTGCACAATTTTTTATATATTTTTTAATTTTTCTTTTTCTAATTATTCAGTAGTTTATAATGGAAGGAGGTGGAGTACTTACAGCAGAACGCAGTCCTGCACGTGCGAATCTGCATGTAGCTTTCAGTGAAAAAGGTGAGGTAAAGGAACGCAGGGAAAAATTCTTAACAGCCAAGTATGGGTCTCATCAGATGTCTCTTATCCGTAAAAGACTTGCAGTTGAAATGTGGCTCTTTGATGAGCTAGAAAAACTATATGAATCAGTTGTAAGTTTAAAGTTAATCTCTTTGTAACTAGAAGTTATTACATAGATATAAATTATTTATCAATTTTTGTTAATTGACAGAATGAAAATGGTAAAAATCGGGAAGTTGAAATAGATATAGATGAACTTCTTGATATGGACAGTGATGATCATAGACGAAGATTTTTGCAGGTATGTATATGTACATTAGATTAGATGGTTGTTATCAAAGCTGATATACATTAGTAACTGTTATTTATTGTTTTATTTTGTTGTTATAGGAGTTACTGGTTGATACAAAGAAACCACCACATGATGTAAATGTAAGTACAGCTCCTAAGCTTGTCTTGATAAATTTGCAATTATTTGTTGTAACAATATCCTTTCTCCTAAAATTTAATACTTTGTGACTAATATATACCTGAAAATAATATCTAGTATTTTTAATGAATTAATAAGCTCGATTATAGTGTACCTATGGTTCTAGAGGAATAATTTGATTGATAAACTGGGGCCTTGTCACTAACGGAAGTTCATCTCTTTATTTATATGTTTCAGAAATTCATTAACGATTTACTTGAAAAAGCTAAAACACTTTGAAGAACTTCCGCGTTCTTCTTAACACTTACGTGTTTGCAAGGACTTTTTTGAAGCATGAACAAATTTGCTCAGATTTTGGGACGAGTCAAAGACATATTCAAGCCTTAAATGAGTCGCGCGCATACGTGACTTAAATGCCAATTTATCATTATACTTGGATCGAACATAATGGGGAAAAGAAAATGAAAAGAAATCTAATCCATCAAATGACTCTGCACATTTTTATTCTAGCGTATATTATTTCATATTGAAATCGTAAGCATTAGTATCTGACTTATCTCAGTACAACGGCTAACTTTGTTAGTTATTTATGTGCGCATCGCATATCAAGTAATAAATCTCACAGTACACGGAACTGCCTTGCTGTACGATCCATCCAGTGTGATGTATAGTAGAAAACGTTTGTTCTTCTACACTCTAGTTTTGTATGCATTCTATACTCCATTGTTCGTAGTAATATTTATGTTATTAGGGGATGATTAACTAACAAAGATACTTCCAAAACACTGTAACTATATCAAATAATTTCTATGCATATCCTAAGTTCATTGAATTGTCACGACTGAGGATATGATTGGGTTTGAAATGATTAATATTTTTTATGTTGTAGCGAATTAATACAAACTTTCTTTTATTTATTGTAGAAGATACTTTAAGGGGGCAGATATGCAAAATTTCGCATCGAATGCTTGTATGAATTTAAAGGGGAAAAAAAAGAAAGAAACGAAAAAAAAAAAAAAAAAAAAAATGATGGAATCTGTTTGATAATATAATAAAAGCGTGTATGTTTCAGATGATATTATCACTGGCATAGTAATAATTAAAACGTGGAAATGACACCTATCGTTGCTCCAGTACCGAATCAGTATTGAAAATTATCGTGAAGCAGAAATTAACTCTGCCGTAAGTTTGTCATTTTGCTCCTCTTTTCTTTTGGATAATTGTTGATTGAAATTTTTCAAAGTTCTTGTTAAGTCGTTAATTAAAAAAAAAAAAAAAGAAAATGAAGGGAAACCATAAAAACATTCCTACATTTAGAAAGATATTGAATTCTTTATATTGTAACGACGATGTAGTGATGATTTTTTAAATTACTTTGTTACTTATATAATCATGTTGTTAATTTTCAAGATTTTAAATTTCTATTTATAGACGTGTTATACTCGTTTAAATGATCGGTCGATCATCTTTAATGAATCTTTAATAGATCAATTCGCGTATTTGTCTCGAAAAAGAAAGAACAAATGGAACGAATGTACAAGTTCTCTGTTCTGACGGCCTCGTTTGGATAAAATAATTGTAAATGTGTAGAATTATTCGTGTGTATCTATATGTAGTACAAATCAGCGTTTGTGTTATGAAAAGAAAAAAATAATTCACCGTCGTAACAGAGTGCAATCATAGGTGACATTTATACGATTTACCGACAGTCATTTAACATACGAGCTATCGTGTAAAATGTATCCACAGTTACTGTAAAAGAGGAAGGGAGTGAATTTAACGCAAACTTCCGGATAACCCAAAGGATCTCTTGCACCGATGTATCTCGCATTAATTACTTAAAACCAAAAATGAAAAAAAAAGACTGCACAAGTGGAATTTACCTTCCTCTTAGACACCATATATTATAATATAGATGCGTACAGAAATCACAGTAAGTGGCAAAACAGGATGGATAAGATGGATATATTATCGAAGATCGAATACACAGTATCAGATGTTGAACGGGGAACCAAAAAGTTTTCTGTTTATGCTGGACAAAAACGTAAAAAGCAATACCTATATGATATGATTACTTAAAAATATATATTCACGTGAAAGAAAAAGGAAAGAAATGGCTAGAAGAACTCTGTGGCTACCTCGTACGCCATATTTCTAGTGCTATTAATCCCCATTCAAAGAACAAACAAAAAAAGAAGAAAACGTGGAGAAACAAGAATGATTTTATCCAAGCAAAGATTTAGTGAATCACTATCATTTTACGAGATATATTTGAGTGTACAGAGATTCACAGCTATCATTTGTCTTTTGGCAAAAATGTGATCTTTGTAGACTTGATCTGAGGGCATAAAGAAATGTGTTTAGAATATCTTTCTACTCACCCATCCTTCAAACAAAAAAATATACTTCCATTTAGGTGAATAACGTGTAATTAAAGGAGAAAAAAAGGTCTTGTCACTCAATTATATATATTTAAAACTTTATACGACAAAATATATGTGAATGTGTAATTAAGATTAGGGAAGTAAAAAACAAAAGTACTATACAATAAACCTTGATCTCATAATAAAACGGTGCAATCGTGACGTGTTCGTTCACTTTTGATCAAGTGGAGTCATATGACTATATGACACACGTATTTAGCGATTGATTTTTATGTCGAACGAAGACGTCAGAATCCAGTCAGAGTTTATTGTACTAGAAACGATACAATCAATTGGTGCACTTGTGATTTAGTGTTGTACAACGGTATGCGACCTTCGATAGAATTATGTTCATCGAATCGGCACGTAAAACGGAGAAGAGGAAAAAATACAAGAAGATTATGAAGTTTTTAAATTTTATCACCAGAAAACAATGTCGCTGTAGAAACCGGCTCCTTTGTTCTTTCGTCCTGCGTTATAAAATAAAAACGTGAATCAGGTGCTTTGCGTGTAATGCTCGTTGGCATGTGAAGAATGTTTCGTAACATATATGTATCGTTCCGGCTTCGTGTCTTTGAAAAAAGAAAGGCGTAGGAAACTCGTGTGTAATTGGTATGATGCGATTTCAACGTTATTTTCTCGGCGAGTCGTTTTTTGCAAAAATGCGTGGAATACATATTAATGTCTCGAAGAAAAAGAAGAAAACACGATGAAAGACGTAAATTTATATCCGTAAAATGGCACTGGAATTTCTCATCCTCGTGTGAATGTCTTGGAATGTTAATGTTGTAATACTGAATCAAATTAATCCATAATACTCTTAAGTAAGAGGGGAAAGCACTTTTACACTGATGAAATAAAATTGAAACTTCCGCGATAAAAAAAAAGAAAAAAAAATAGAGAAAGAATAAGAAATTTAGGATTCTTGTTCCTTACGTTTTAAATTGGCGATATTGCCGTTTCCACGAGGAAACCATATTTTGCATCAACATGTACTGATTATGTAAGAGATTGTATTTACTTGCACAAACAAAATAAGAATTGGATAACAGAAAAATTTATGACTCGTTTCTTTCCTTTTCTTTCACCCAATGAACTAATTACAGTATACAATATTAATAAATTGGAAATTTATTACTTCACAATTATAAGCGCAGGTTACACTAAAAAGATCAATTCTTTTCTGTAGTGAGGTGCGAAAGAATAGTTAATATCTTTTATAATCTTTTTTTAATCTAAAAAAAAATCAAGAAAAGAAATGAAATCTTAACTGCAGTAATTACATTATTGTACTGAAAATATTTATTCATCAATTTGGGATTC
Source organism: Bombus hortorum (assembly GCA_905332935.1). Classification (NCBI taxonomy): domain Eukaryota; kingdom Metazoa; phylum Arthropoda; class Insecta; order Hymenoptera; family Apidae; genus Bombus; species Bombus hortorum. The sequence continues at coordinate 6,636,968 of HG995203.1, forward strand.
AGTCTAAAATGGTTTCAGCGAGTTATATCAAAGGTTTATTCGTTATATTATACAGAAGTTTCTCGTATTTATAATGTGCAGCAGCAGATTGTGATACATATCCTCATAGAAAAGATTTCTGAAAAACTAGCTTGAATAAAGATATACGAGATCGATATACGTATTCGTACTAAATAAATTTGTTATCCGTGAGATTCCTCTATGATTACTATACATCATTTCTTATTCGTAAAAATATGTCACTCGTACTATAATGTCACAGTGACACTGCATTGTGAACGAAGCGTAAGACACGTTAATCGATCGATTTTGCAATTGGAACAAGAGAAAAATTTATATAAATACTTTACATACAGTATTCGAAGTAATTATATCAAAAGAGCAATCTATGAAGGATAGGAATAAATTAACATATCCGATTTCAAATCTTTCAATATCTCATCGCTTAGTTGGAATAAATTACTAACAAAGATATTAAGAGAATGATCTTAAGATATTAAGCAATGATCATTATGAGATAAGATATATGTTAATCAATCTTTTACTTTGTCTGCTATAATTACTTTATTCATTGTTCTAAAATATTCCGCTTTTGATTAAGATAAAATTAAAATAATTAACTGAAGTGATATTATCAGTTTCATTTTTTGTAATACGAATTTAATAAATAAGAAATTTTGTTTAAACAAATACTTTATTAATAAATTACTTAATAATTTCTTTTGTTTGATATAATTACTTCGTACACTATAGCGAAACCTCTTCGATTATACTTATGAATTTCTTATACCGAGCGCCTGTTCCAATTCTGCACGTTTCTGTTGAACCTTCGTGTAGAAATATCTACACACTGCTTCCTGCGCCCACGGTTGATAATAGAATTCTGCTCTGCGTTCTTCTTCTGGGTTGCCAACAACGTCTATCATGGTCTTCAAATCCCTCGTTTGCGATATAATCCATTTGTTGATGAACTGCTGAGGATCTTTAGCGAAACTTAAGAAGAACTCTCGGTTCGTTTTCAACTGGTTGATCGTTTCGACCGTTTCGTGGATTTTGTTGTCGAGACTCTGGATTTCTTGTTGACTTGCAGTCGATAACAGGAAATTGTTCATCTGTGTTTTTAACGTATCGTCAACTTCTACGTCTATGTCGTAACACGCAGTCTGTTTCGTTTCTGTACCTGATTTAGAACATGATAAAACAAATGGTTATTTTTTGTTTTTGCAAATCTTGGAACATGGTGTGCAATTCTTAATTATTATTGGAGGATTTTTTTACAAACTCATATTTTTGAGAATATAATTAGAAAATACAGGCTCGGCAGAAAATTGTTTTACCTACCAAGTATTATAGAAAGCACCATACTTTGGATATATTATACATTTTCTCACACTATGTGCATTCTGTGCAATTTCACACTTTCAAGTTTCCTATAGATGCATACAAATCCGCACTCTAATTATTATTAATAGGTACCTTCGACGCTAATAACGTGATTGATCACGATCGGGTCTGGAGGATGGAGCAACGGATTTAAACGCTGTGGTATTTCCGCGAATTTCATCCTTGAGCAGGCAAATATTTGTTCGAGATATTTATCACAGTTTATGAATTCCCTTTCGTGACTGTCTTGAAGCTTGTGTGTTTTTATGTACTGCCAAAGAGCAGAGATGATAACAGGTCGCGTTTGGGTATGTACACCTAGAAGTCGGGCTAATCTAGGATCTAGCTTAAACTGCAACCAAAAAATTTCTGTTAAATTCTAACTCAGCTTAGATTTATTTTATTCATTGATGAGGATGTACGAGAACCAGACGATGTCAAACTGGGAAAATTTAATTAACTTAAAATTTAATTAAATTAAAGTAGTCAGAGACAATTAGAATTTGTAATTTTACAAATTTTGGTACATCCCTTTTATGTAAAAGAAATGTTACCTGTAAGGGTTGATAGTCGAGAAGCAAGAGAATAGTGCATCGAACATTTTTATCTCCAGGTCTTTTCACTTGGAAACCATCAGTTTCTTGTGTTGTCAATGTACGGTGCCATTCAACCAAGTGATTGTCAGGTCCATATAGATCTTTATCCAATTCTATAACTAGACTTTTAAAAAAGGAAGAGAATTTCCTTTTTACCTAAAAATCATTGTAATATAAATGAATTATCCTTCGTTTTCAGATGATCTATGGTGTTCTTTTTTAAGAATAAATTGATTTTTACCTTATTAGGATCATTTTTCGTATCGTCTAAAAGTCGTCCCTCGACTCTAAGTTCCCAGGATGCAACCGAACCTTCTTCACCCTCGCCAGCCTCTTTCGCCGGGTAGAACGTATTCGAAATAAATATTCGCAATTTTCTTTTTTGTTTCATTGGGCGTTTCAGTGCTTCTTGTATATCAAGTCGCTTTCTCATTATAGTCGCGTCTAATTTCCTCTCAAATGCAAGTAAGTCCATGTAAGCCTGAGATTCAGGCACTAAATCGCGCACTTTTTGTGGCAATATCTTGTCTGCTAGCTTTTTCTTCTTCTTGGACGTGGAATGTGAAAAATCACTGTTCCAAAAATACCTATATGAGTTTGTGTAAAAATCATAGATTCAAAAATCAATAAACCAATTTTTAAGCTTATGAAATGCAGTGAAGTTCCTGGTGAATTCAGTGAATGGTTTCTTTTTAACATTTTGACGATGACAAATAAATTAACAATTTAATAATCAAGCAACCAAATTGATAAAAAATTAATTGACATATTGCTTTTTGAAATGTGCGAAATCACAGATACTAAAAGCTAGTTTATTTCAATAAAAACAATTAGTTAATACATTATTTAATGCAATGAGTTAATGAGCAAAGTAATACAAAATATGGATGCAAAATTAAATAAAAACATGCAGTGTCAGTGTACTTACGGTTTCTGTTGTGACATAGGAATACGTTGATCTGCGCTCCTTTTTCCAACAGGTGGAGTCGGCATAGGTCCTTGACGCATGTTCGAATATGGTTGATTGGCTCTTATTATACTGGCTGGTCCAGGACCTGCATTAGCCATTTGTGGAGGAGGAGTAAATCCTGATCTCTGCTGCATCTATATAAAAATTAATCTACAAGTTCCTTACTGTTCCAGTTAATTCAATTATCTTAATTCTTATATACTTACAGGAAAATTTGGGCTGGAATACTGCCGTAAATTAGGAGGCACAGATGATGCAGCATACCTTTGTGGTGGAGGGCCATTATTTCCTGTATTTGGTACAGGAAACCTTTGTGCCATGTTTCTTTGGTGATAATCCTACTGATTGAAATCAACAAACGTTTCACTCATACAAATATTGTTGTACAGTTTACAATAAACAAAAGAATTTAAATGAAATTTTATCAAACTTTATTCTACAGCAAAGTTACACAAATTGCTATCAAAATGTACAATATTTTATTACATAAGAAAGTTTATTTATGTTCCTTGTACATAAAATTATTTATTTTTATACACAGAAATAAAAAGACAATGCTTTTTAAATAAACACTCTGACTTTTCTGTCAAACTAGTGCAACTAGAAAACAAAAACATAACCTCAAAAAGCGTACCTAATTACAACTTTATTTAAGTCACAATTAATCGTGTTATTTTTCTAAGTATCGTAACATTGTTAACAAAATGGTAAATTTCATAAAACAATCGGTAAAAATATAAAGAAGATGAATATCGAAAAGTTGAATTAGAACTTTTCCGTTAGAATTGAGTGCATTTTTGCATCACAACACAGTTGCACTTGGAACGCTTTAAACTGTAACGTTCTATGACTTAATGCGAATCAAAGTATGAAAAGAGAAAAAAGAACGACGAACAAGTGAAATGAATTTGGCAAATAATTGAAAAACAACCTACGCCTTCAAAATTTCTTTCCGCTTTCCTCCAGGTTTAATAAGCTCTCGAAAAGCGGCAGACTATGGGGGAATAATTTTTCTGATTCATGAGAGGGCGCCACCATCTGCACCGTCTGCAGGGATTTTTTAAACTTAATTTTTAAATTGCTAAGGACTTGTTTTTGTATTATAACGTAGCTTAATTTAAAATATTATAGAATTACGCTGAAAGCATTTTTTAAAAATCTTTCATGACTTTGTTTATTTCCTCCAATTGTTTACTAAAGACTTTCCAATTTCTAATATAAAATTATAAAATAATGAAACTATAGAACTATTAGAACTTTAACGCATTTCAAGTATCATTAACAACTTACTTTACAAAATTCTGTCAAAAAAGTACTTAATTATTTTATTATCCACTGTTTTCATGTAAGCTAAAGTAGTTAGATGGGAATATATTTCTACGTGATAAAATATCGATTATTAGTTTTGTTCTTTTGTATGAATTTTCAGAATAAAATAATAGTAAATTTCTTTAAAAAGTAATTTAATAAATTTCCTATATATAAAATTTCCAAATCCTTTAACTGTGTAATAACATTCTGAATTTCTTGTAACATTGAATAAGTCAATTAAGAGACAGTAATAATAGAATACCTTGAATACCACCTGCGCACGCGGATTCTCATGAAAACAATAATTAATCATGAGACGCGTGGGGATTTAATCCCGGACGATCCCGCGTTTAAATCGTAAAACACGCTCAAATTAAAGTGGGATTAAGTGTCGACGATTATGGCACGGCCACTCATGTTACAAAATGGTCGTTAGGAACGATAATGATTTTCGATTTGATCACATGTTCGAAATAACCGAAATTATCGGATTTCGACGAAAATTTTGCTCGTTGACAACGAAGAGGGGAAATGGAAATACGCACGATGCCGCGATTATATTTAAATCTGAGTCAGTAGCCAGCGATTTCGCCAGTGAAGAATCTTCCATATCGTTGGAATAAGAGTTACGTTCATTACGCAATGCTTCCTTATCGAGAATAAAAATCCCCATAGGAAACAGTTTTAGGAATATTTTTAAGCTTAGACTAGAAATGGCAATGTCTCGTGATTTCTTTTCTTGAAAACTATAGATGTTGGTTACGCGTTGGCATATGCGTATAAAGAATCTTCTTGTGAGTTGTCCATCGTGGTGGTATATCGGATGATATTTATTAGAGCGAATGTCTTACAAAGGTTGATTGAACGATCAGGATGTCGATGACGACGAACTTAGATACGATAACGAATCCACGATCAACGGGATGACGAATGCGATTTCTTCCACAATCCAAAGTCGAACTCAACTTACGAATACACGATCTCGGTTGTCGCTCAACGTACTTGTTCACGGTACAAATAGAACTTCTCTAACTGAATCCTCAGTCCAAGAGGAACTATCTTATATACTCCTTTCTGTATCCCTCAGGTCAATCCTTGTTTTTAAGGGAAGATATTTAATTATTTTATACCTCTGTTAGGTACACGTCCCTCCCGTGACCGTGGCTACGTTCAGCGACCTATTATGTCACTTCGAGCCCAAGCCCACTGTCATAAATCTCGGGCAATCACAATTGACTTAACTCATAAACAGCTATTTCTCAGTGTTATTGTTTAAGTACGGCTTATATATTTATTTGTGGCTTACATATATTTGTTTTATTGAGATAATAATTTCAAATTTCAAATGATAATTTAAAAAATACATAAAATATAAAACATTCTGTAATTATGTTAGTTTGGACAAATGATGTAGCTTGTTTCTATTTGCATACTCACATTATGTTTATTATTTTTTTAAAAAGATTTCTTTTTAAGTTTGAATTTTAAACAATTCTTTTATAAGAGCGCCATCTTAAATAAGAATTTTTAAATTGCCCGTCTTTTGGCGGGCTTTCATCCTCAATCTGTTGGCTCTTCACGTGAATTCAAAAAGTGGATCAACGTAATAATAACTCGACCCATATGACGGCTGGTTATTTAAAGAAAAAACCTCTGATACTCTTTGCGCAATCGAATTTCCTTTTTCCCGTTTTTTGTCGAATATTTGGAGCGTAGAATGCAGCGAGGGAGTGCGTTTGAATAACAATATGGCGACTTATAGATGGAAGTTGAGGAATATAATATGGAACGAGGTAAAAATCGTATTTTTCGTTAAAATTACAAATTTATAAATTAGTTAATAGGAAATTTAAAATAATTTTATTATTGAAATGAAAAACGATGAAGCTTTAGATCTTTTAATTTCCAGCGCAACATTAACAAAAATAAAGCTCGGCTTCAACTTTAATTTAATTCTATGCTGAAATTTTTATTTGTGGTATGTAACAATTTTTTAATTTAATTTGCAATTGAAATTCTCTGTAGTATCTTTCTTAGAAATTAATTTAAGTTTAGATTTATTTACAAAATTTGCATCTATTGGCAACTATAATCTAACTACTATGTTTCATATTTAGTTATTATAGTATCAAGTAGCTAAGTTTAATACGAGTAGCTATTAAAATCGTGGAAAGGAAGCAACACAGTGAATAAGTAATACGACCAAGAAAGCGGAAGGAGAACTGTCTAGAATTAGTCAGCCTCTCAATCCATCACCACCCACCGCAGTCCACAGTGCACTTCCACAGAAATGGAGCAAATAATACATCAGCAATAAGAGAAACATTATTACAATCTAGTGGAGAATTTTACAAGCAACAAACTTTCAACAAATTGGTTATATTATGTTTGGTTAATTATTACAACACTATCTAATATCGTACAGTATGCATAATTTCAGAATTTATGACACACCAATCTTGAAAGTTAGACTACTAAGAAGCTACAATTTATGTCAGTTCACCCAATTCTCAATTTCAAAGTTATTTATAATTTATTCCAATTCACAAACAGATACACAAGCAGCAAGCAATACAGTTCACCTATTTCCAAATTCCTCAAGCTCTTTTCCAAGTTTCTAAAACCACCTTTAATCGTCTACGTGATACAAATGCCTGAATTTGCGTCGTGCAAATCTCGAGATCTACTCTACAGAAATTCCAAAATTCCTGACCAATTTGCAAATATGAAACCACGAAAAGGCTACAATTTATAGAAACTCCGGTCCACGACCAAGTACACAAACAAATAGGTAATCCCATTTCCACTTGCACAAGTTGCAAAACCATCCTAATCTTCTGGCTCTTGCAGCTTCCAGCGCGTAATCACTTGCTGCAACCTCACCTACTCCACTGTAATACAACGACTGTATAAAAATTACTGGAACAAATTTACCTAACTCGAACGCATGATTTTTCCAATGCTGTTGCACGTGGAACAACTATCGCGTGTATCGTGGAGGCGCAGCTTGGCAGTGGCGATTTTGGAAATTCTACGTCCAAGTGAATAAGCCGCTAATATTAGATCGTCGAAAACTGCGGAAAGCATGTACTCCTACACTGGTAAACATAGATACATGGACACGTACGTGGCGTCGTCATTTTCGAAACACACGAGGTCTGCACCCGAGGTGTTGGACAGTTTCCTCCAAAGCGTGGGCCGTGTTCCCGCCATCTTCGTCCACTATAAGAGGGATCGGCTCTAGGACCAAGCATTTCAGTCCTCTTCGACAAGCACCGCAAAGCACGAGGATGGCTCTCGAACGACAAGTGCGCGCCAAGGTATGAGCTCGAGGATTTTCGTGCATCGAACGTTCGTCTCGTGAAGAATCTGGAAACATTTTGCCTTGTGCGAGATCGTTGCAACTTTATTTCGCTCAGTCGTATCCTGCCAACTCTCTTGTGAATCCACCCGTCGTGAATATTCCGCTCGTCCCTTTTCAACAACCCTTGCGTGTGATGCAAATCTTCCAACTCGTACGAGACAAATTCTTTGATTCGTGCGATGCAAATCTCTGGATTTGCGTTATACGAACTTGCTAATTTCCCTGCCATGCAAATATGTGAAATCGTTTCACGCAAGTCTATGAATTTGTCTCGTGCGAGCTTCTACGTTTCAAAGGGTTGCGCTGAGCTTTGCAGCTCAGAACTGGGCCGAGCTGGATATCCGTGTTTTTCACTGGCGATTGAAATAAATCATTGTGAATCTCGTCATCGATATCGGTGACTACAGATGGGAAGATTCATGAGTTTAAAATTGCTCATTCTTTGGATTTGACAAGTGTTTCCTTTCAACGATAGTTCGCGAAAACAGTGGTTTCATCCGATTGTCTCGTTGCAGATCGCTGCAAAGCGTAACCCAGAGCAGGAAAAAGAGGCCCAAGAATGGATCGAATCGATTTTGGGCAAGAAATTCCCACCAGGTGAGGCGTTCGAAGATGTTCTCAAGGATGGACAGGTGTTGTGTCATCTGATGAACAAGATCTCCCCTGGATCCGTCTCCAAGATCAATAGCAGCGGTGGTCAATTCAAAATGATGGAAAACATCAACTCGTAAGTCTATTTTGGAAATCACCTAAAAGTTAGAATAAGTTTGAATCTTTGAAGACGCAAAAACACACACTCCAAAATTTATAAAATATCCAAAGTACAGTGCTCTTTGCAATATTTAACAGACAAAACATTTTGGCTCTGCTGTAAGTTCCTTTTTCTATTGAACCATATTGATAAAAATACTAATTTGTATAAATACCTGCAGTTTGAATTGTATAAATAAAGCGAGATGAAACGAGATTTTCCAAGCTTCTTACTATCAGGTTCCAGAAAGCTTTGAAAGAATACGGCGTGAACGACGTTGACGTGTTCCAAACGGTCGACTTGTGGGAGAAGAAAGACATCGCACAGGTGGTGACGACCCTCTTTGCTCTTGGGCGCACGGTAAGTTTAATGAAAAAACCGGATCAGTGGCATCTAATGGGCGCGTAGTCTAATTATGCCATCGATGGATTATTTAGTTTAATCCCAAGTCATCTAGAATCTCCAATTTCCAATCGTTCCAGTGTCTAACTTCTGTAACAGAATACAATATTTTAACTTGACCTCCACAATGGTTTTCCTCATTACTTTGATCCTTTGATTATTGCACGAAAAGTTTCGCTAAATTGAAACTAAAATCTTCTCCATAGACGTACAAGCACCCAGAATGGAAAGGACCATATCTGGGACCTAAACCTGCTGAAGAATGCAAACGCGAATTCACGGAGGAACAATTGCGCGCCGGTGAGACGATGATCGGTTTGCAGGCCGGTTCCAACAAAGGTGCCACCCAATCTGGCCAAAGTATCGGCGCCACCCGCAAGATCCTCTTAGGAAAGTGAATCAACGCGATATCAACAGGTTTAGATTGAAGAAAATTTATACTTTGTATGTACCATGTATATAAATATATATATTATGTATTTATTTTGTATTTTGTAATTAAATAATATATATAATATATATTTGTTATTTAACGAAGAACTGGTTGTATGTATCCTCGCCCTTATTAGGTCATTGCCGCGTGTCGTTTCGTCATTCGAAATTTTCCACGGTTTCTAGAGTATTCTCGAGGCTGGTGTAAAAATACTACAAACGTGAACGTGGTGGCCGTTGCGGATGGACGTTAACAGCGTTTTTAAAGCAGCTGCCAGTGTTTTATAGAGATATCAACGTCCAGATTCTCGTCTTTTTCGTCTCTGAATACCGCCAATTCCCGAATTATCGCGATTATTTTCGAAACTTCAACTTCACTGGGACCTCGTTCCTCCGAGTCTCTACGTTCGTCCGTGAATTTGTCGTCACTGGCGCGTTTCAATTTCATTTCGATCGATGTTGCGTTTATCGCGCGAAAAAAAAAAAGATAGAAAAAAGGACGAAGGATAAAAATTTTTAGACAACGGGACCTCGTTCCTCCGAGTCTCCACGTTCGTCCTTGAATTTGTCGTCACTGGCGCGTTTCAATTTCATTTCGATCGATGTTGCGTTTATCGCGCGAAAAAAAAGAAGATAGAAAAAGGAAGAAAAAAGGACGAAGGATAAAAATTTTCAGACAACAGGACCTTGTTCCTCCGAGTCCCCACGTTCGTCCTTGAATTTGTCGTCACTGGCGCGTTTCAATTTCATTTCGATCGATGTTGCGTTTATCGCGCGAAAAAAAAAAGATAGAAAAAAGGACGAAGGATAAAAATTTTTAGACAACAGGACCTTGTTCCTTAGAGTCTCTACGTTCGTCCTTGAATTTGTCGTCACTGGCGCGTTTCAATTTCATTTCGATCGATGTTGCGTTTATCGCGCGAAAAAAAAAAGATAGAAAAAAGGAAGAAAGAAGGACGAAGGATAAAAATTTTCAGACGACAGAAATCACAGAGGCCTCGTGTTTCAGCATTTCTACATTCGTTTCTGTCGTCACTGGTGCGTTTAAATTCGATCAACGTTACGTTGAATGAGAAACAACGTTGAAAAAAAGAAACAAAGGGAAGATAGAAGGAATTTTGAAGAATAGTGGAGAAACGAGAGAATTCTGGCAAATCGCGTGACCACATTCTCACAGTATAATTAGAACGCTGGAAATAAAAATACACCGGTGCTCGAAGGTTACGATGATTTACAGAAAGTCTAGACTCTTGTGTTTCCAATAGAAAGAGAAGCAAATAAACGAGCAACTGCATTCTATTCGGGTTAAGTCAGAATAATCATATAGGAATTTGTTAATGGGCAGGAACAACGAGATTTATTAAAAACGTCGTATTAACTGTTGAAGTGTAGATGCATCTTGTAGTTGGTGGATTTGCAAGAAATTTCTCTGCTGTCATTTCGATTCTGAATGGCTGGCGCGTGTGTACAGCGATAGCCAGAGCGAATGTTTGACAATGTTTGAACCGGTTTCATACACCCGTTGTTCTGGCAAATGTAGCCACGATCGTTGTTTTACAGATACAATTAGACTCATCGTATTCGATAAAAACTTTGCTGCTACTCGATAGAAGCTAAACTCGCCACGAGTAACTGAATTTTTGAAAAATTTATGTGGTTTGTATTGGCTTGGCAACTAAGTGATTGCGGATCTTCGCATTACCATCTAATGATAAGATCCGCAATCACTTAGTTGCCAACACGCTAATGTTGGAAATTAGACATTTCGAGTTTAGGGGATAACTGAAAGCTTCGGATAAGAATTTGAGATATCGCAGATTTCGAATTTCAGATATCCGAATTTCGGGGATTTTTAACGCGAATATCGAGAAATTTTCCTATTCGAAAGATTTCGAAATATTCGAAATATCTTTAATTTAAAAATCGCGGAAGTTTCCCAGTAGAAATTTAAAAGTTCGAGATCTCGTAAAAATGTCTAGTTTGAAATTTGCAAATAAAAGTTTCCAACCTAAAAATACCTAGAAACTTTTGTTTCGAAACTGAAAGGTTGGAAGAATCGGTGGATCGCAGACCTAAAATTTACGACGATATTCGTTCGGGAAAATCTTCGCCACCAAGACGAACTATTTTCAACTTAATCCCAAAACACCCACGTATTACGACAATAATAATAATAATGATAAAAAAAATGATTTTCTGACGATAAACAACAGGTGGAAGTAAAGTGAAATCGTAGCGAGACGCGTTGGCTTCCGACTTCGAGACGACACGAAAATAGTAATATTGTAATTAGCATTGTGTATAGCGGTTGTAGACACATCTGCCGCGAGATTCGAGAGTTTGCCACGGCCTTCGACGTAACACGCCGGTCTAAAATTATTTTCGCTCATTCCAGATGCGCGAATCTACGCCGCACAATTCTGGAAAAGCGGCGAAGAAACGTCTTTCATCATCGTTTCTAATATCCTTTGATAGCCTCGACCATTTTGCGTTCTAAAGCGACAGCTTTAACGATTCAATCACGAATAATTAAACGTATCGGTTATGAAATGAGCAGCCGAGTATGGCGACATCTATGTATCCGCTGCACCAGGCTCTGTGGGTATAGCGGTGTTATTTACAGAACGAAAAATTATTGTTTACTGCCAACTATAAACGTTTGGAAATCTGTTGCATAATTCGTTTCTCGGGTAAAAATCGTGGTGTGTTCTTAATTTTCTAGTTCTAAGTTCTACGTATTAATTTTATAGGACTTCTCGAGCGATAGAAATTAATTAGAACTTAAATTTTAGCTTAGGATGCGAAATTTGAAGTTTGAAATTTGAAAAAGCCCGCGCGCGCTATTCGACTTGTAATATAAAAATGTATAGAGCATTCCTCGCAAGCGGAACTTAATTATTCTTCACTATGGTTTAGGTTAGGATTACGAATTTTAGTATAGACAGATTGCAGATATTTCGTTTGAAAGAATTTTTTAGATTCTGCGTCGTATAGAATTCTATAGAGGGTTCCCTGCAAGGAGAATTTAATTCTCTTTGGTTGTGACTTAGGTTAGGTTTTGAAATCTCGTTGTAGGAGATTCCAGGAATTTTAAAACCATCATTTAAAGGTCCCTCATTTACACGAATTTTTAGGTTTCAGCGTTCTTAAAAATTGTATAGAGCATTCTTCTTGGAAGGGGAATTTCATTTCTTTTGGCCAGTTTTTGGTTAGAATTATAAAATTTCAGAATAAAAGATTTCAGAATATTCAAAATTAAAAGCTCTTAATTTAAAATTCAGAATCTAATTTTAGATCGATTGAAGGGGATGGCTGTTGGAATTGAATTGGAATTTTGCAGGCGGGAAAATGTAATATTCTGGTGAATTATGCAGACAAATTGACGTGGATAAGTATAATAAATCTTGTGGATAAAGATAGGAATCGTATCATGGTTAGGTACGAATGTAATCACATGTATTTATAACAGACATCTTTAAAGGACTTTCATTTAGTCCATTTGTTGCATTTCTAAATTTAAATTCTAAAATCATAAAGAGGAAATAAAAGAAAAAGAAAATAAAAATGATGTACAAAATTTTAAATAAGAAATAAAACAAGTTGACGTGGTCTTATTTTATCTTGGTATGCCCCTCTACTTGTTTATCATATTATTATTGTTATTATTGCTACAGTTATATGCAAGAAGCGTATTTTTCCACAAGTAAACAACTTTATTTGCTATAATCTTGATTATCGTCACAGATTCTAGCATCATAGAAAATTTGGAAACTGTTTTCTTCTGTAAATTAATTTTTTCATTAAAAATAAATTTTGTGAAAAAATCTAATCTTTATAATTACATACAAAAAGAAAAAGACGAAGAATATTGCTTTTTGTGTAAAACATTAGGCGAATATCTATAGTATAAAATTAAATTAGTAATGTAATTGGAGTGTATGTTTAATTGCAATGGTAATATTATTTTTACCATCGTATGGTCTACGAAAGTGTTTACACTCGTTTCAAGAAGATGGCACTACGTGGCGGATAGCGGAGTTGCAAAAATATCGTAGTTCAGGCGTAACTGCAAGTAGATGACTCTACATCAACAATATGTGAATTTTATATTCTGATATTGAAATTACAACAATAAAAAGCATTCCCAGATAAAAAGTACAAAGACGAATGACTTGAAACGACGTGTTTGCAAAAATTGTATCTCTTAATTGTTCTGTATTTATAAATTTTTATTTTTTGATGAAAAAGATACTGAAATTAATAATTACTGAAATATTTTTCCAAATAAGCTGTACAACAAAGAATTAATCATCGAACAACACATTTTAAAAAATGTTACCTTTTCAATTAAAAAAAAAAGATAAGCGCTACTGACGGTAGTACAGTAGTAGTATTTATTGTACCATCCGTACATTTCAATGTTTTCGGGTGTAACACATAGACATAGACGCTAGTAATTTCCAATTATTAATTTTATTAATCGATAATCCAGGTTTGAAAAAGAAATCTAAATTAAATTAACCTGGCATTCTGATTCAGCTGGGCTCCATATTGAAAGAAAAGAAACGGAAGGGAACTAAAAATGGCGCGATTTTACTTTCAAATATCAAGACACCGTCTTAAATCTTTCATCTTTGAAACTCATCTCATTTCCTGGAACGATATACAAACACGAGAACGTTTCGAGCGTTCCTGAACGTTTCAAGTGGTATGCACGAAGTTGACAGGAGAGGGTAAACAGGTTTGATTGAAAAATGGCCAACTAACCTCGAAATGAGATTGTCGCGACTCGTAACTTTTTCTTGGTGGTGAACGTGAAATAAAATGAAACGAAGTTGAACAGGGTAGGAAACTTGGACTCAGGAATAGACATGATCGAGGTAGTCGTTCTCATTTCTTACATACTTGGCGTGAGAAGCAACTGTGCCTTTTGATATGGCGCCAGCCATAGTCGTAGCATCCGGCACCAGGATTTAATTTAAAACCCTTTCCTACCGGTATTCTTCAAGATGCGGAGAGTTAATTTGAGTGATTTCGTATTAAATTTCTACAACTCGTCTCTTACTAAATTTCCCAATTTACAAATTTTGGCACCGGTTGGTTACACGACGCGATTTAAATATTGTAGTGATCTAAGGAGATTGTAAACAATGTACCAACAATATATTTAGCTACTACGTTTAAATGAAACGACGCGAGGGTGAGACAATTTTGGATGCTGTCGAAAAAAATTGGGGGAAATTTTAATTAGTTGGATGTCGGTTCGTTTAATTTTATCAGGGAAGGAAAATTTCTCCTCGATCACAACAGAGTTATTGCGAAAGCTCTAGATCGTCAAATTCGAAAATTTGAACTTTTGGATTCGCGGTTCTGGAGATTCGAAATTTCCTAGACCTTAATCTGAAAATTTGAAAGTTTGATAATTTGAAATTTGGATTAAAAGTTTGAGAACTGGAATTTTTCGATTTAGAGTTTGAAAATTTGAGTACAATATTTATGTTTAAAAATAACGAATTATTGCTTATCGAGATGTTTAACTCTCGTGTTATTAATTCAAAGTTACTTTAAAATAATGGTTGCTGCAGTCGAGGTTTTTGACGTGCAAGATTGTGGTTAACGAGGATCGCCTCGCTCGTTTTTCATGCCAACTATGGTACATTATTCCTGAATTCATGTTACACCGCGTATGCAATTCCTGGCATTTGCAGGACGTTTAGAAACTGCATATGACATTCGAATCTCTCGGATGACATATTCATATTTCAGCAGGCGAAATGGCGGGCCAACTTCTCGGTTTCTTTGTTTCTCGAAATTTCTTTGAATCGAAACTACGTTCTAATTTCGACAAATCACTAGATAAACTTGCTTAATATTAGTAAACAAATGGCTACAGTACTCTCCAAAATTGAAAAATCCCAAAAGTCCATGGTTAAAAATGCATCTTCCAAGGAGCTAAATATTCTTAATTCTAAAATCATAAAGACTGTTTGTGTAACAGAAACCTAACCTCAATCTAATCTGTCACTGATATTAATTAAGATTGGCTCTAGAAACATTACAATAGCCTTAAAAGTCCTGAAACTCTAAATCCAAATATTAAAAAATCATTTGCGAGAAACAACCCTATATTTCCAGCAAAGTTAAGTCCACACAATCGAGATCACGGTGTTATTTCGTCACGCGACCGCGACTTGCGTAACGCGTTCGCGAGAGTGTCCAGAGTGATTCGCGTGCGACCGAGTCATTATGTCACTCTAATGTAACAAGTGAGCGGACTTGGAATTGGCAGCCAGAGGGGGGAATTATTAAATCGGCTATGCAGAGGAGTCGAGGTGGTATATTTCAGCTTAGGTTACCTTGAAAAATATTTGTCAGCGTGAGCCCGTGTGTTCGCGCGCGCGTTGTTACGGCTACATGAAAAACTGGGCCGGCTGCCTAACTTCTAGTCTGCCTTTCTATTATCGGATCCCTATCAGATATCATCATTATTGAGGAAACTTTATTGGCCACCGAAATATCCACGGCCGCGAAATAAATTGTCGCACGTGCGACAAGGGCCGACTAATCTGTTTTGTCACGTTTAACGAATGTGTTAATGAGCGATTAACGAGCGGTGAGTCGGTTGAGGAATCGACCCTAGACGTTAAATGATTAACACAGAGATTTGTGTTGTGTCTTTGATTAGGATAGACTACTGAACATGAATGGAGGTTAGGAATAAAAGTATGTTAAGATAGATTTTAAACGGTCCTTTTTACAAAGTTGCGTTGAATCAGGGATTATGACGAGGTTAGGTTAGATGACGAGGTTAGGTTACATGACGAGATTAGATTAGAAAATGTCATATTGGGTCTGGGTTGGGTCTAGATTGGGAGAAAATGTAGGTTAAGTTAGATTTTAAATGGTGCTTTCTGGAGAATTTCATTAAATAGGAATCATGATGTGGTTAAGTTAGGTTAGGATTAAAAAGGTTCGGGAAGAATTCTTATTGGAAATATCACATTGGAGTAGATTTGGGCTAACGAAAAGGGTGAGGGAATAGACTGAATGTTCTTTCTTTATGTCCTAACGATCAATAATTAATATTTCCAAAATACAGTATCATTTAATAGAACATGGCTGCATCAATTCGAATTAACGATTCATAGGTGAAACCGAGCGATTAATTCGGCGAACGTTACATCGCAAAAGCTGATCAACAATGGCGGGTAATTAAGCTAGATGTTCGACGTGTGGCGGCCGCAACAAAGTGTGCGAAATTGCATCAAAATTAGGATGCTGACTGTGTCATTGGAAAATGGAATTGAAGATTATCCAAGTAATATTGGCAGAGTGGTTTCTAGTGAATAATGAATCTCTATATTTAACTATGTACGAGTAAGCGCGTAAACATAAGAATTAGAGCTTTCTTTGATGACAATTATCTCAGCAAATAATGTGTCATGTTTTTCCTTTCAAGGAAGTACCGAGACGTCTAAAATGATCGATATTATGGAAATTACAGTAACAGTTCAGTGGCACATTGCAGCCAAATTTCTTACATAAATTCTCCAGCACGATAAATTCGATCAGCCAAAATTCGATGGCGAATGGGTCGCATATTTCACTGTGATTGATAGGCAACGGGCTACCGGAAACTGCGTCGTAAATCTTCCAATAATTAACTCCCGTGAGCTGTACCAGATTTCTTGTCGCCCTGCAAAGTGTTTCCACGATTCTGTCCTTCTTTTTTATATCGTAACTATTACATCGAATTTCTTGATTCCTAGATTTCTGACGAATTAAATAATAATAATTTTGATTTCGTTAATTAACACTGAGACAATTTTTTTTTTAGGTATTCTGACAAAATTTGAAAATTTCTATTCTTTGGAATATACTAGGTTAAAGTATTTATTCTAGGAATTTCAAGTATTTTGATATGACATTGTTGCAATGAACAAACAGGAAGAAAGCAAAATCTTAAGGATTTAAGAAAATTGTTTACGTGGAATGCACGAAAATACTGTGGCCAACTATCTTGTTCTAGCCAAGATAGAGTTAGTGAATCACCGGTTTGCGAAATGTATAATTCGTCACTAATCATTGTGTCTCGATTCTACTTTTAACAACCGCGAAGTAACACTTCGCCTTCGCAGACTCTTGGGTGTTTGAAACTGTGCATCTACTTTAAACTTATTTCGAGTTACTATTATTATAGTTATTCCAACCTAATCTATATCCACTTCTATTCAAACTTACGCAAATCTACCTTAAATCTAATCCAAACTTTGCCAAATTTTACGTATATGTGCAAAATTTATATAAATTCGAAAGAATCCAAACCTAGTTCAAACTTGATCAAACCACATTCAAACGTGGCCATGGTGGAAGTTTTCATTTTAAATGTAACCCAAACTTAGTGAAACCTAACCTAAATTTTATTCAAACCTGATCAAACCAAATTCAAACGTAGTCACAGTAACTACTCGTTTTAGACGTATAACCTAAATCTACAATGTTACAAGAATTGAAATAATATTTAAAATGGAAGTAATTATTAAATCCACTTAATTATTAATTCACTGTTAGAGTAGCAAATCTTATAATGAAAATTCCTTGTGATCAATCTCTTTCAATGAGAGCCATTGTGTTTGTGCCAAACTGCAACATTTTGTAAGTGGGTCGTTCACTTAAGTAAAGCCATGACATTAATCAGGGTATTACGCTTGTAAAACTGTAAACCACGAGACAAATATCTTACAAATCTCTATGAAATTAAAAAAAATCCTATTAAAATTGCCAAATTAAAAAAGAAAGAAAAATGATCATAATTTTGTCCCGAACTAAACATTGAAATGAACAATAGCTACCATGATTCAAACTCCAACAAGACATTACATCAGTGGTACGTCAAATGACATTTTTATTATCTCAAAGAAGAAAGAAAAGAAAAAATGAATAGAAACAAAGAGATGCAAACACAAAAATAAAAATGTTCAGCGTGATCAATAGGATATTTCTGTTTATCCAATAAATTGGATAAATTTTGAACCGAAATTCCACTTATACCGATCTATTTGAGCTTAACGTGGCTCTAAAACGAATATAATTCTCAATTTATTTCGGACAAAGTATATCCAAACGACGAAAACCTCAAAATGACTGCCGCAGTTAAGTTATAATAAACTTGAACTTCGTTTAGGAACAACATTATGGTCGGACTAAATTTAGATTGGACCAAGGATTATTGGAAAAAAATACCCTAAGTACTCAAGATTTACATCGAGAACCTCCTGTCAGACTTTATTTACCTCTAATTCCGATCCAACCCTGACCTAACCACGACCGGACCAAGGACTATTGCAAAAGATAGTCTAGATTAAACGCAGGCTTAACTTAGACCCGGTACGAGGTTAACTTAGACTGGAATCCAATCATGGTGAACCACGAATTCAGATTATAGATCGGTAATTTGGTTCACTGTGGATATAAGTTAAGATGTACTAAGTTGGAACTTAGTACGTGAAAGACAGCTGGGATACTTAAACCCGGCACGATGCTAACTTAGATTGGAGCTCAATCTTAGTGAACTCATAATTCGAATACGTTAGGGAATTTGGTTTATCATGGATATAAGTTAAGGAGTATTAAGTTTGGAATTTTAAATCGGGCTCTAGTTATCAAAATTATGTTATGATAAACTTAAATTATCAAACTTAATCCAAACTACGAATAAACTAATCCAAAACGAATCATAACCTCCATTCAGATTGATGTAAATCTAACCTTAGCAAGTTGGATTCAATTTCGGTGTAATATCGAATACAGCGTGAAAGATATTTGAAACTTAATATAACTTACCCTTAACTCAGCACACTCAGAAAAGAATCATAATTCATATTCCTAAATAACTAGAGTCTCGTTAAACTTAAATGTAGATCCAAAAATCAAATTATCAAATGCAAAGAAACTTTGTAAAGAAAAATTAATCCTTCCCACCATTTTTTCTCAATCCTACCAACATAATAATAGGCTATCTTAGAGAATTCATAGCCAAACCAGGCATCCCAAAAATCAGTCAAAGTCTCTTGTGCAATGAAGACCACTAGCAAATATTTTTTCTCTGCAGTTAGTTCCCCTACCCAGTCAGTTTTACCCCTTCGTCTTCTTCCTTCGATTCCGTTCTCCTCTGTTCAGGCTGAGTCATCGTGCGTGCAAGTGTCTCGAGGGCGTCTGCTAAGTCACATGCTAAATTTGGTTACCTTACCAACGGGATTGTATTACGCGCGTGGGCTTATTCTAATATTTCGGATGGCCGCGATGGCAACTAGGCCGTCCTCTTTCTATACTTATATCTGCTTTCCTGAGCTTCGTGTTCTGAACCAGTCGTGATAACGAGGAAGTAAGTCCTACAAACTCGCCATCCAAAGAACCGACTTTCTTATTTCTCAAGAAATCCCCATGAACTTCACATCGTCGGCACATTAACGCTTTGAAAAGAATCCAAGATTTAGGGAAAGTGTGCCGATTATTCTTTTTATTTATATCGCTTCGTGTTTGTAAACACGCGGTATTTTTACATGGTTTCTACTTTATCTCCTGGGAGACAAATGGGCCTGCGAGGTCTGGTCGCGATTTCGCATGGAAAAATGAATCTTTGGTTAGAGAAACGCGCAAAAGTCGAAGGGCAATTGTGTAAATGAGAGATTTCAGTGTTTTCTTAGGTTCAAAGGTTGGTACGATAATGGAGTATTTTGTGGTGGGTTTCTTACGGGCCTACTAAAGAATTAAGGTTAGGTTTAAGGGAAAGCTTATGTTCAAATTGATATACCAAGTTTAGTTTAAACACAGTCAAACCAAGTTAAACGTAGCCAAAGATCAGCATTTTTCTAGGTTTATATAACGATGGGGTAATGTAGAAAATTTTGTTTCGTAATTTTCCTTGGATTACGAAAGAAAATAAGGTTAGACTGGAAGAGAAATGGTGCAGGTTTCTATGAACTAGGGAACTGAATGGATGATATTCGAGGGATGGGCTCGAAGTCAGCTCTTCCGTGATCATGTAACACCCGCAGTGGGACGGAAATAATTTCAGCCTGTGAAGAGGAGCGAAGGAGAGAGACGGTCAAGTGGAACAAGTCAAGAATTTCTGCATTATGTGCACTGGCTCAATTTAATAGCTGCTAATAGGGCCCTTTCTGATGTTGTGCAAAATCTCTCCTGTTATCAACTGAGTTTCATCGCCTGAAGAGATTTGCTTCGAGCAGCGATAACAGTTTAGCTTGGACTTCATCCATTACTCAAAGTACTATGAAAATTTATTGCACAAGTTTTTAGGTTGTATCTTCCCGAAAAAAATTCAAGATAATTACAAATTAGCATATTACGCTACGTTATTCGTTTAAAGCGAAAACAACAGGGAATTTTATTATCAATTAACTATTTCGAATTCCTTCCTTTGACAAAATTAAAACAACAAAATAATACAAATGGGAATACTGAAAAGAGATTCATCCATAGAAATTATTAGGAATCGAGTATTCTAATATATTATGCTGTATGATTACCTACTTGATTTTTCTAAGCTTTTTATTGAACATCTCATGAATTTTCTTTGCAGTCGCGTTGCATAATGGATACACGACGAGATCGTTGCACCTCTCGGTTAAATATATATAAAGCGAGCACTTTTCGTGCAGCGATGAATTTTTAAGCACTTCCTCTTTGCTGTGGTTTCCGCTATTTTTGACGCGATTGAACGGACATCCATTCTCAGGCGCATAATCGAATTTCGTTGTCAATCAGCGAGACAACGCTCCGCGGTGATGTGTCATGTGTCTCCGGACAACGTTCTAATTATATACGTGTACTTGTACATTTTTTATTGTCCACGCGTTAAAATAGCAACGGAAAACGTTAGGGTTGAATGTTTCATAAGGGATCACCCGTGTTATATCCAAATAGTCGTGTGATTTTCTTCCTACAGAATAAAAAATTAAAAAAAAAAAAAAAAAATAAAAAGATAAAATCGAATTGAAAGAAACGAAAAAGAAGTCAAATCACAAACTGGCCTAAATAAAAATTGAGACTCAACTTTCTATCTAAAATAAAATACTACGGTTTATTTCTAATTCGAAAATCGTGATGACGAACTTTCCGTCACGTATCTTCACTTAATTACCTATTTATTTAACAAATATTTAAACTCGAGCAAAATCATAAACTCAATTTAAGCGAAGAATAAATCTTTGACTCTTCATCCTTCTGGTAATATCAAAAATATCTCGAGTCTTTTACAAAAAAAAAAAAAGTATTTTTCCTGCCACTTTTTCGACTTCGGCAAATATTATTCTTGTCTTCAATTATCGAGTAATAGAACATGAGAAAAATCTACTAAAATTCGACGTTTACGTTTATCATCCGCGATGTTCATATCGAAAGGATCAAATTTATAATTTTAGTGTCTCGTACGATGAAATTTAGAACAAGGTCGAAACTATAGGAGGAAGGCTAGTTGGACTTTTATCTCGGCACGAAAATGGGCTAGTGGTAGCTAAGGATCGAATTGCGTTTTTATTTCATTTGGTTAGGGGCGGTCTTTCCGAAAAGCTGGTCGGTAACGAGCAGCGAGCAAAACCGAGTGAGAGCCACGCACACATCCACTGTGGCAACACACTCATCCACTATTAATAGTATCTTGCTCAAATTTCTATTTTTAGAAAGACTTATATGCGTGCACGTGGCTTTATGTAAAAAGCTCGCCGAGTATATGATCGCACCGCGGTTACGCCCACGCAAGCTCGGCATTCAGGAAGCCATTGTGCTGGACTCTTTACGTCCAACTGTCTCAGCCCTTGGAATTTCTCCTCTTCAAAATTTATATAATTATGCGCTCTTAATGTATGCACTTACTTGTCTAGAAGCTCTCTTTTAAAATTGATCCTTTCAGCTGGTTGGTTCACACTTTGATGTTGCTCCTTGAAAGTTCTCCTCTTCAGGATTAATTTAAATTGTGATCTCTATATGGAATTTATATTATTATTATTCGGTTGACAACTAAGTGATTGCGGATTTTGTCATTAGGTGGCATTGACAAAATCTGCAATCACTTAGTTGCCAACCTAATAGACTGTGGATTTTTAAGTAAATTTGTTTCTTTACGTACAGGTGTAAAGGAATGGAACCAACGCTTTTGATATTTTGAGCATGCTTCTCGATATTTTCCTACAGTATATGAGCTTTGTATACTTCTGCATATTGAAATTTTTCATGAATGTGTAGTTATCAAGCTTTTCTTGAAACGTCATGTTTCTTCATTTCCAAGTGGCTAGTTAGTTCTTCCACGTTGTCCTATACTGACTGTGTGTTGGATTTTCTTCCTTCAATTGGAATTTCTTGGCCTCAAGATTTTTCTGAATTATAGTCTCTTAATATATGCAGTTATTTCCCTGAAAGATTTCTTCATTTTCATTCGAGAATAAAAATTATAATTAACGATATGATGATAGAGGAGAAAGTTACCTTTTGGAGGAAAAAGTTGGGGGAAAGATTTTGTTAAAAATTGAACGAATGCCAATTCGACTGGTGTTAATTTAAAAATTATGGTATCGCGTTGCTGTAATTCGCGAATGCCATTAGGGCCCGGGAATTAGTCCAAAACGTATGAGTAATAAATTTATTTTGGTATTTCTCTCGCTGGTTCATCGCTCAGAAAACATATTTTCCTGTGTAGCACAATGTAAACGAATACCAAAATACGTGGCGCATTGTCATCGACATGATTCAGACCGCTATTGACAAATTTTTAGCTCCTTATTCAAACACTCCTAAATTTTCATCCAAAATTATACCCATTAAACTTTCAATCAGATTAAAAGAGTATATCAATTTTAAGAGATAGCGTTCAACAGTTGAGCTAAGTTTGATGAAGTTTGATACGGTTTGAAGTAAACCAATTCAAGTTTGAGTTAAGTAAAAAAATATGGAAGCATGATTCAAACGCTGCATTTTGAAAAAGCTAGCGAATCATCAACTGAAATAAACCAACGCTAACAATATCATGACAAATAGCTTGGTTTAATTTAGTTTGGGATTAGGTTTGATATCAAATTTTCAACATCTGAAAAACATTCTTAACAATAAATGTAGAAGAGTAAAAAGTTGATGCAGACGAAATTGAAATATTATTAAACGATTCCAACGATACTACGGCGAATAGTTTAATTCAGGTTTGATTATGTTTGAGTAAAAATCGAGATTGAGTTTAGACCACGTAAAAACTTGAATATTTAGAAAAAAAACAACAAGATGGAGTAGATTTAGATGAAAGTGAAATGAACCAACTCTAACAACATGATAAATAATAGTGTTAATTTATGTTTGATTAAGTTTGAGCCACATAAAAATTGGAATATTTATAAAGGCGTTAATAAAACAAATAGATTTAAAGATCGAACGAGAAAGATCCTTGAACCTCCTCCAAGGCCTGTATTTCACGTTCCATGAAATAAAATCTCGCGTAGAGAGTTCTCAGGTTTCTCTGAAATTTCTTACAGGCTTCGACTTTCATTGCTCTCTCGGCTCGTTTATAGATATATTCTCGCTGCGTTCCGGTTTCTTTCTAAAAATCCACGCCGTTACTACGGTGTTACAAAATCGTGGCCCATCTTATTGTATATTTCTCTAACGTTCCCGTGGCGAATATCTCTCTTTCTCCTGCCGTAAATATTACGTTTCCGAAGTATGCCGATTGTTATCTCAATGTTTGCAGCGTCTTTTACACACCATCTATCGTTAGACACCAATTCATTCCTAGCAAAATGGATATTTGCAGAAAAAGATGGTTCTTTAAAGAAAGAGGAATTTGCTCTTTTCTTTTTGTCACTTGTATTACAACTTTTTCAATGTAACTGACCTAGATTTTAGTTAGAGACGATGATCTTAGTGAGCACCAGGTACAAAGAGCAAGATTATTCAAAATTTTCTTGTACTATTGTCCCTTTGTGTTTCTTTCATATCGTTTGTTCATATAAAATTCTTTTACATTGTTCTTCTTCGTATAGCATCAAGTTTCGTCTTAATTCCTTTATTAATATTTTCTTGTCAGATTACGATAGAAATAGTCATAGAATAAGATCTATTAGATTACTTATCAGGCGGTAACAGAAGCAGCCATAAAACAAGGGTTCTACTACCTCACATCCAATTTTCTTACGACTCATTGCTACAAGCGACACTGATGGCATGAATATTCCCAACTTGTCAAAAGTTGCACAGCAATAAGCAGCAACAGACTAATGTCCAATATCCTCTACCAACTCCCATATCTCCTAATTACGTCAATTTCCTGAAAACTCGCACTAACATCTCCAGTTTGTGAAATATTCAACGACGCAAAGCAGCCACGCCAAATATCATGTAACTTGGATTCTAAAATTCCAAACGTGTCCTGATCGTCGCAACTTCTTCCAAACCCCATTATCCTCTACAAGAAACGTACCGATATGAGCAGCAGCGAGAACCAACGTTACTCGATTATATCCAAAAAGCAAAATTCTACTGCAACTGAATACTCACAATTTGTGAAACATTCCATAGCAAAAAGGAGCTACAGTCATGTACCATGTAACTTGGACTCTATGTGACATTTAAAGATGCAAAGCTGCGCAGAATTCTCGCAACGTACAAAATTGTATAAAACATGGAAATGAAACAAATAGGAGCTGATGTGCTGTTCCTCCGATTGTGTCTATAAAGATAGAAATTCAGATAAATATGTACGATCGCTTGGAATTCTTGTGAAATCAAGCGACAGAGAGGAGTTAGGATAAGATGCGAAGAAAAGAAAAGCGAGTTAACGAGTAGCGGCCGTTTCGGTATCCCAAAGTATAGTGTAACACCCCCGCTAGATGGAAGGCGGCTAGTGTAACTCCCTCTTGCCGCCGCGACGCTGTCGTCAACAGCACTGACGTTCCGATGCACACGTGCCGTGTGCAAAGGTCTGGCTATGACTAGGACGGGCACGACGCGAGAACAGCCATTCGAATCCAGTATTAGTGCGGTGTAGAGTGCTACTCGGTGTTTTTTCATCTTTCACGCCTGTCTTCCTCCCCGAGTTTACCGATTTTCATTTTCGTGACTTCGAACCCGACATCCGGTGGTGAGTAGTAGAGTACACGCAGCGAGCAAGCAACAGTGTTCCACGGCCATCCAGACATCATCGTACAACCTACAACACACCCATTTTCAGGATCCTTCCAAGAAAACGTTAGAGAGTGGTTGGTTTTCGATGTTGATCGAATTGTCGATTGGAAGTGAGATCTTTGGAGTTATATCCCTCTTCTATTAAGTTTGGATAATTTTGCACTTGGAGATTCCAACTCGTAGTTAGTTGCTTTCTATAATAAGGATCACATTGGAAGTGAGAATTTTGCAGTTATCCCTCTTCTATTATGTTGGTATTCAAAGTGAAGATCGCAGGAGGCAAAATTGTTACGTTTCTCGACCGACCTACGAAAGACTTCAATTTTGTTATTTTAGACACTGGCATTTGGTGGAAAATAAGCTTAGTACCTTGCAAGCATTGGAAACATTTTCAGCGGTCAACTGGTTTACGAGCAGATTATTTTGTCGCCTTAGATCATTAGATCCTACAGCATTGAATTTCAATATCATCTTTGAATTCTTTCGTGTGACAGAGCATATTCTTGGCTCTTTGAATACGCTGCAGTTTGTAGATTTACCCCCTTTCTCTCTGCAAATGACAACGTTGCATTAGAATATTCTCTTTTGGCAAACAAATGACGCAAAAGTTGGAAAATTGACAAAACTGTTGATCTTATCGTATTTTTCTTCTTATGGTCGTTGAGCGAATAATTTTTCAGGCAAAGCTCGACTCTCTCTCTCTCTCTATCAAAGTATATTTTACAAAGAATTCTTGGAATGGCAATTAAAAGAATTGAAGCGAATCGGAGGATGGACAATCTGGCTTTCGTAATCTTCGGTGTTAAGCCAGAGGATTGGAAAATTTGATGAGAATGCTTGTCCGAGTGGAAAGTTACATTTAGTCAGACGCGTCTCACACAGCTGAATTACGCGGGCCGTAAAGTTGAAACGCGTGACGGGTTCGCTAAAACGCGATGAAATTTGAGATCGTCCGGATTTAGTATACACGGGGGTGGAGAAGACATTCTTCGGCTCTTATGATGTAACATAGACGGAGATATGTATGTACAAACAACCGCCTGCGAAGTCGTTACTTTTTCCTGATGACTCACCCGATAGAACACTTGGAAGTTAAGTTACCAAGTTTCTAAATCGAATTCACCAGAAGACACGAGATCCGAATTTCGAATTCACGTTAGGGCCATCATAGATCTTATAATCGACTATTATCACGTTTCAATATTTCTAAAATTTATTTCTTTTTTAAATCAGAGATTTTTATTTAAGATCGAAATATTGACAAGACTTTCAAACTTGATCGGTCATCGAAGTAACGAGAAAATATTTCTGTTATTTTAGATAACGAGAGAAAATGAAATACAGGTTAGGAAATCAATGAAATTTTTTATCAGTTGGCCGAATTACGATGAAATAATTTGGTCGTCCTTGATCATGATGGAAAAGTACCGAGGCAAATGGAAGAAAATGAAGTATAGGTTAGGAAGATTTGCAAATACCGAAGAAATATTTCATCAGTTAGTCGACTAACAAATTAAATAATTTTGTTATCTTAGACAATATTGAAAGAGTAGATATAGATAACGTGATAAACGACGTATAGGTTAGGAAGGACCAACTGGACGCGAAGGTAGGGGTAATGGCGACCGCGTTGTGGAGAATCTAGCACCTTCCCTAATACGGCCTCGCGATCCGGCTTGCGTCTGCACGGATATAGAATCCTCTGTCTCTCTTCCTGATCTCTCGTGGTCTCTCTAGCGTTTCTACTAATACCGTGGTCAGTATATTCGTCACCAGAGCCGCTTCCAAAAGTCACATCGTCGAAACTTCCACATTTGCAACTTTGTATTTCGAATAACAAGTTTGTCTCTGCAATACGACTTCCGATATTTGGCACACGAATGATTTATTTGTCGTCATGTTTATTTTATTCCTCAGCCATTTACTCCTATGTTTATTTTAGGTTATGTTAAGCCACGCGGCGGGAAATTTAAAAATGTCCAATCTTTCGAAGCTCGCCTGACATTTTATCTTTGACTGACGAAAAATAGGACTTAAAAATCTCTTTCCTTACAATATTTAAGCGTCGAATTCTCATTCTAGGGTAATTTTATTATCATCTCTATTAAGAGTTCCTTGCCACGTATGAATGATGATTAACGAAACTTTAAGGGAACCGTGTGGCCTTTTCTTAGAATAGATTATTGCAATTTTCATCATTCCATTACGTTCTTCGTTCCGTTTCTATGAATACAGATCGTTCGATGAAAAATTGAGATTAATTTTATCAATGGGTTAACATACAGTATGTTAATCGACAATACCATTGTCAATCAAGTTAATTCCAATTTTTCCTAAGATGGTATGTTATGATTGTAATAAATTTCCGAGGAAACTTAATTTCTTCGTCTTTGCTCTTTTGTTCGTATCTTTCGCGGGTATTGGCCACCGAGAATACACGTTGCAATTCGAACTTGGTAAAAATAGATTCGTTCTCCGGCAGTAGGGCGGAGATTGAAACTGTTTATGTTCCTCTTGCGGGATTAGGTAATCGGTGGCTGAGTTACCGGTGTTATTGTTATTCGTTGTTTATGCACTGTAAAATATACGAAAAATACGAGACTTACTCTCCACATTTCAATTCCAATCTTCTTGCTTCGATCTTCTTCGAAAAGTTTCGTAAAATATTCCATCACAGCACACAATAGGATAAATTTGATCTTTAATTATTTGGAAAATAATCTGAAAAATGTGAAAATAAATAAAATGTTCATATCTATAGATGAGTAGCAAACATATGAAAAAATAAACAAACGAAATATTTTAGAATAGTCGATGATAATCGAGATAATAATCGAAGACTTTTCTTTGTTTTTCAGTACAGACAAAATGCCTTTTAAGCCAGTAGAACACCCCAAGTGTCCCAAATGCGGCAAATCCGTATACGCCGCGGAAGAACGCGTCGCCGGAGGACTCAAATGGCACAAGATGTGCTTCAAGTGTGGTAAGTGCTTGTATCAAATGTTACTATTCCGAGAGTATGCTACGTATTTCCCTGTAGCCAATGATTCAAGACTCAACTTCGACAAACACGATTCTTCAAACATTCTCAAACTTCTTCTATCCAATTAAATAATATGTTGATATAACGTGTTCATAAAATTTCTCGTTTTATCAAATTTCAGCAATTTCGACAAACATACCACGTCACACATTCTCAAACTAGTTTTTCCTCTGAACTTAGGATAAAGAGTTTTGATTAAATTTTGTACAAAGCGTTTAACTTATCTTCCTGAAAGTACAAATTCGCTGAAATTTTGATTGTTTTAAAAACGTAAAATTTCTTTGAAATATCTTTCTATAATTAACCGATCGATACAGGGGCATAATCTGAGTTGCAGAAATTCTTAATTGAACGACGAATTATCGGGGGTCTTGGGGACCGAGGCACCCCATTGCGCAAAAACACCATCGGCCGTTTTTAAAATTAGCCGCCTCTATAAATAAATTTTATCCCAGTCCCGGATGGTTTGTCTTGGCCTTAATTAGTTTTGTATGCTAGCCAGAAATCAAATAGAACCGCCACCCAACGTCAAGCCGAGGGTGCAACGACCCGCGCGAACTCGCCGAGAAAAATCCGGACTTCGTGATCCTACTCGAAATAGCAACCCCCATTGAATATTCATTCGTGGCTTTAGGTACCAGCGGAAATAAGCTGCATAGAAAATTTCAGCCGCTACTGTCACTTATTCGTGAATATTTTAGCTTTAAACAAATTTTTTTCCTATAAAATCAGGCCATTTTTTGAATAATTAATAATTACATAAATAATTATTATGGGCCTGTTGGTCAATGGTCAAAGTAGGGCTAGTAATTAGTGGCTACAGTAATTAATAGATAATTATGCATTTAACAATTTTAGGCAATCTAACTATGGATTTTTCATTTCTCTTATTATCAAATAAGGCTAAGTTATGGCTGAATGCTTATGGATTATTATATTGTGGTGTTGTTGGATAGTGTCGTAGGGCCATCTTGACTATAGCGACTGGTAGACCATGGCTGATCATACATCTGTGGAAAATTGAAAATTAGAATTTTTAGAATAGTAAAAATGATCAGTTTGTAACTTTGTATACAAATTTTGTGGTTTTATAAGAACGTATTTTTGAATATTTCAACGATCTGGATTAGGTTTGGATTTTGGAACAAATTCGTGATTTTTACTGTGGACTGTTCATGTGATTTTTGCAAGAAAATCTTGATAAATTTAACTCTCAACTAGGTTAGGCTGTTCCGTAATTAGCAAGATGCAGCCAGTGAAGAAAGTAGGTGAAGCATTCTGTCTATCTAATTATATTAGTTGAATTACAAGCCTGTAAACTGTCAACTCGATCCAGTGACAAATATTGCCAGGCTTAAACCTATGTTCTTCCAATTTGTGTCAAGAATGGCTTTTTAAATCTTTTTTAGACAGTAATTCCAATAGGGTCATGAACTTTCCTTTCGTTATCATCGTATTCATTACTTTTCCATCAAAAGGTTCCTGAAGCTGCTTCAAACATAGATAAACGCATCAACAAGCTTATGATATGAAATAGCGTATATTTCCTTAAAAAAAAAAAAAAAAAAAGAGAAATAAAGATCACAAGAGCTCACCACTTTTTCGCTCCAACAAGTTCCATTCAACGCTTTCCTACCCTCACAAAGACAACCCTTCGGCTATTGTTTCTCACAATTTCAAATATTCCACAATCTCTTGAAACAATTTCCCATTCAAATTGCACCGAGCACGTATCTAATTTCAAGAAGGGATTCTTAAAGATTCTCGCATTACAGATGCTTTAAGTACAGTCTGGCCATGAATGGGCGAATCCACTTATTCGAGTGGAACATCAGGATGATGGATTAGGTGGAAGCCAAACGAACTATGCCTGTGTGTTGCAGGTCTGTGCGGCAAATTGCTCGACTCGACAAACTGCTCCGAGCACGAGGGTGAGCTATTTTGCAAAGTGTGCCACGGACGCAAGTTCGGTCCTAAAGGATACGGCTTCGGTGGAGGCGCTGGTTGCCTGTCCATGGATCAGGGCGAACATTTGAAGAGTAGCGAGTGAGTGCACCTGCCCGTCGTCCAACCTCTCCTCACCCTTTTGACCTAGCCTTAACTCCTATTTTCTCCCAAACCAAGAAAAAAACAACAACAAGATTCTCCCCTCAGTCGTTTGTACGATCAGACCACCTCCCATTCAGAGCCATACACGTGCCGTTAACTAAAAAGAAACAAAAAAAAAAAATAATTACCATAAATTGAATGAATACGACCGACTCAACCAACATCGACAGCCCAATGATCCAACAGCATGATCCTCTTCTTGGTACAATAAACCGTATCCGGAAGAAACGAAATTGGAAGAAGCAAAGGCAGCCTACTAAGAGCCCAAGGACCCAGAGCATGCGTCTGCGTTTATGTGTATACAGCATCACGACTGTGTCGAACTACGTGGTCCATTTAAATTTTGGCCTGTTCCAGAGTCCCTGTAACCTCTTGTCCCTCTCTGTCTCAACAAAATTTCTGTTTTAGCCTGACTTTATTTTTATTCTCATTTGGAATTTCTAATTTTAATTCTTCGTTTTCACCTTCCTACCTTTTAATTGCCATCTTCTTTTTTCTTCCTCTTGTCTTATGGTCCTTGATCCTGACTGCTCCCTGGAAACGCCTTAACTCCAGTTCCTCACTCTCCTTATGATTCTCTCGTCGTCCATCGGCACCGACAGCGATTATGGTGATAATGGTGATGGTGATGGTGATGCTAAGACGACGACAACGACGACGACGTTATAATTAATTGATAATTAACTGTGTTTTAATCTAGTCGACTATTCTCTCTTTGTCACGTTTAACTAGCCGTACTTTTTCTGGTCTTCGCTCTTTTCGTTTCTTTTCTTCTTTTTTTTCTCTATACCATCTGTTTTCTCTGTCCCTCTGTTTTACTTCATTGTTGTCTTCTCTCTCCGTCAATTTCCTTTTCTTTTATTTTCTTTCGTCTTCTGTCTTTTCGTTGTTGTCTCACGTTTTCTCTCTGTCCGTGTGAACGACTGGATTAAGAACGGTCGTTTTTTTCTTTTTTTTTTTTCTTTTTTTCCAGCCGTATCTATATACATACAGATATATATTACTATATATATATATACTCTTTCTCGTTTCTTTTATGCGATTACTACACTACATTACGCTAGTTTATAGAATCATTTGTACCATCTGTAATAAGTGCCATTAAAAGACTTAAAAAGGGAAAGAAAAAAAAACAGAAGAATCTGGTGTTCTTCATTGACACTTGCTTCGAGTGTTTTTTCAAACGCATTGACGGTTGGACAAAAATGTTCTTGCCATGAAACAAATGGATCTTTCTAACGACAGAGTTCAAAGATAGGAACATTTCAAGTAGAAAAATAGGATTACTGTGGTACAGATGGAAAAAGTAGTAGAAGCTATAAACCCAGTACATGTCAAAAACATTTTTGACCCACTGTACGTGCCTACACACCTACTTAGCTCTATACATATATATATATATATACATACATATATATATAGATAGTTAAACATTTAGACATACAAAAAAAGTGCTGAAAAATGTCCACCTGGCATCATCAATGCAACAACGGAGAACGAACCGAGCAAATACGGTTCGAGGACGAAAAATCTGTGTGTACACAGGAGCCAGGCCCGTCCAATTTTCTTTTAACAGTTCTAGCAAACCCCAAATTCACCTTTCGCCATCCCCAACTTCGAGTACCCCGTCTCTCTTTGTTTTCTTCTGTCTAAAGAAAGAAAGGAAAGAAAGTACGACAGCGCGAACAAAAAGCAAACAACTGACTGAAAAAATCGAGTAAAAAAAAAAAAAAAGAAAGACACAAAGAAAAATGTAAAATAGCAAAAAGATACCCTACTACCCCCGCCAGCCCCGCCGAGTGCGAGCCAACCGGAGGCCCATGATCGAACGATATATGTCGCTTTATCACGAGCCTGCCCTCGAAAATCCTCGTGATAAAGGGAACTAGCGAGTAACAAAAGAAAAAAATGGTGAGCACCGAGTCAGATTCCGCCTCTCTCTTCTCTATCTTATCTCTTGACTCTCTCTTTGCCTTTTCTCTTTCTTACCGCCTCACAGGGAAACCAATCGCTTGAAACTTTTCAGAGAAACGTCTTTTTTTTTCTTTTTTTCTGTGATTTTTTTACACCCTACAACTATTATCATCCACAGATAACGACAAACGTATCTCGGTTGATCGATCCGCGGTACACACCTGCACGGCCTCTCGTACCTCTTTTTTCAAACACACGTAACCCCGTAACCCTGCTAACACGTCTAACTCTATGGGTGCTTCTGTTTAGACGCGATTTTCCATACATACATACACAGGTACACACGCATACATATACGTAAATAGACATACAAATAATGCACGCTTACAGAGACACACGCATACAGATGTTATACGTAGATGAACGCTTTTTCGGTTTCCTCCTTCAGCTACTTCCTAAAAAAAAAAAAAAAAAAGAAAACAATGTAAAAGAATTCTTTAGAACTGCTTCAGTTTATTTAATTATTTCAATTGATTTAATCAAGAACCTTCTTCAGCTTTCTCTATGATCCTATTTTTTGGTTTCCTCTGGATCCCTTTTTTTGGTCTCCTCTTTTACTTCTATCTATTTCTTTCTTTCTTTTCATTCTTGTGCCTCTTGCTCTGTCCTCACTTCTTTCTTTTTTCTCAATAAAACGTATTATCATTTGGTTTCTTGTTATCACACGATCCGCTTCTTGGCTCTCCTCTCGGGGCTCGGCGGAAGCCACTTTTGCGTGGTTGCGAAGGGGAAACGGGTCACTAACAGATTACTAACATGTGCCTAACACTCTAACAGCCGGGTTGTTACTCTTTCACCGGTTTCTGGTAATCAGTTGTTCACCTAGAGTCTTGTGCGTCGACCTGTAGACGACGGAAACTGCCATCGAATCTCGAAGGAAAATCTGGGAAATTCATTGTTCACGTTGTCTCACCAAACCAGTTTCAGATTCGAAGTTTCGTCATTTTACTGGTCGACCCTCCCTCTTCTGCTTTTTGCAGTGGTGTTTTCTTGTACTGTCTGCTTGTCCCTGGTGATTCCCCAACCCCCGGTGTTCCAACGCCCCCCCCAATAATATAATACCCCCATAAGTCATTTTATAACCAGATGTAAAAAAAGGAAAAATTCGAAGAATTTATTGAAATTAATTCAGGTGTCCTATGGCGAATTAACATTTTCGCAGCCGGTGACGTGCAATTACGTTTCCTTTTTGTTTTTATTTGCAGCTGGTTGGAATTTTTCTAAAATTATCCTCCAACGTAAATAGCCAAAAGTTGAAATTTCAGAATTTTTTGGCACACCGTGTGTTGATTTAAATGTCGCAATTGGTGGTGGAAAATTGAGAAATAACGTGAGAAATTATCTTGTCTAATTATTATCTGCATTAATGAAACTTGGAAAATACAGCAGCTTGTATTTTTGATAATTCTTGGTTGCCTCCTCATAGATTCTCAATTCTTGTGTTTTCAATAATTGTTGGTTACCTACTGAAAGATTCTTATATCTTTAATATTCCTTGATTGCCTATTGACAGATGCTGGAGAAAGCTTTTGTATTCTTATTACACACAACCGTGAAGTGTATCAGAATGACAGGTAATTGATTAGAAATATTGAAACACCTTATAGGTCCAATAAATATTCGTATATTTACAAATATTAATTTTCACTAATAATTTCAATATTTCCTATTAAATGTGCAGAGTACAGATAATGAACAAATTTCAAACAAGCAGTTGCAAACAGAATACTTCCAACATTTTCTATTATTTTATCCTCATGGCATTAAGGAGCCCTGCTGTAAACAGCTTCAGTTTTTATCTCAATCATACAAGATCTTTGGAAGAAAGAAAACACAAAAGAAAAAAGAAAGCAAAATCGGCTGTGAAAGAAGTTAATTCCAATCTGCTCAGAATGAATAGTTTTTGGTGGAAATGTGGGGCGCTGGCACGCCAATTGGAAATCACAGCTTGACCTTATGACACCAGCCAGGAGTGACAATCTGATCTCTACAAGGGACACGTTTTTAGGGAGCTCGCGAGGGGATCTAACGCCGTTCTGGAACCGAGAGCCATCGCGAAGGCGCCTGAAGGGGAAGGTTGTCCCCGATGTGGAGGATACGTGTACGCCGCCGAGCAGATGCTAGCTCGAGGAAGGGTGAGTTTCCACAGAATTGGTCACCCCATTCACTTTCGAGACATTGTGCTATACCTTGGTACCGCGACTCGTCAAAGCCGCTGTCAAGCTCCACGAAAAATCTGCAAAAAGTCTACGTCGCAAAATATTTCAGCCATAGAAAAAAATATTCCAGTTTTGAAGTCGAATCAAATTTGTTAAAGTTGCTGACAGTATCGAATGCTGCCAAAAGTCTACGTTTGTTCTCAGGATGCTCCACTTGAGTCGTACAAATGTTCTGTTACAAATTGTTCAAATGATAATCGAGCAGCCGATAAGACAAAATGGTAATTTCTTAGTTTGGAAGATGTTTCAGTATTCCTTGCACTAAACAGACTACAGTAGTTGTAGCTGAGTCGCAGAGGTTGAACTATTTGACTAGAAAACACACAGGCTACCTAAATATACCATAGAGCTCTAGAGCCCCTTCTAAAAGAACTCCACAATTCCACAAGTTATGTCTCGCTGGTAGAAGAATCCAAAGGAAGAAGTCTTACTAACAAAGTATTCTTAGCCCGCGACCGCTTTATTTTTGTTCAGGCAACCCGATACCGAGTGATCCAAATAGAGGGGAGTTGTAAACAGTTCATGAAATCCGGAGTTATTAATCGAGCCGCCAATTGGACTGAACGAATTCCTCTTAGAATCTCGTTGCCGACGATTAGTCACTTCTAATCTTACTCCGTTGAACGTTCTGGAAGGACCAGTGTCGAAACACGGTAGCCGCGATCTTGCGCAGACCTAGACTGTAACACTGGTTTTTGATGATTTAGAAAACGCAAGATAAAATTGATCGAATTTTGTGGCGTATGCAGAGCATTCGAGAGCGGCCTCGCGTTATGCGATGCTAAAATTGACTAGATCACTGGCTGACAAGGTGCCAGGTAGTTGGTGGAGCGTGACGGGCCTCCGTAATCTTCTCGTCTGACGAAACGCGTAATTTCATAACAATGAAGGAAAAAATAAGAACGGAAAGAGAATTTGGAGGATGAGTCGACGGCAGCTTGTTGCCGTTGGTGCCGGCCCAAGAGCTTTTCCTGTCTTCGTCGGACTTGGCAGTCAACCAACTGGCCCTTGCCGCTTTCGATGTTGGAAAATAACTTGGAACAATCCGCGGATTAAGTCGATGCAGGCTAATTTCTCTGCTTAGGACACTGTCCGGCCTTTTTACCTTCGATATGGTGTCACCGTACGTCGGTCAGGTAGAATCTTAAGCGGCCTTGATCGATCATGGAGCTTAGAAGATTCACGATGTGATCGTCGACGGGCTTTTCGTGTCAAGGTCTTTTATTGAGAATAAATTTTGATAGTTATCTTGATCTCGGCATATAAGTGGCAAGATTTATGGAAGTGTTTGGTAGAAAGGAACTGGGCAAGATAGATCACTGACTATAGCTGTTGAGCTGTTCCTCTATGTGTCAATTTTCTTTTCTTTTCTCAATATTTTTCAATTCTTTTTAAAGTCATTTTATGTAACAAGCGAATTAAAGAATAGATAAACATTCATCCTCGGAATTCTCAAACGATACTTTGTCACAGATCAAATTTCAGAATGTTCAAGAGAAAGCTCAATTAGTCTCATCTTTCTAGTCTATTGTTAACCGTGTATGACGACATTCGGGGACGTTAGCCAATTGGAGGTACATCAAGTGCTTGCAAGCAACTTTTACGAACATATACGATACAAATTGATAGCATCTTGTGTTTGCAAGTTCAAGCTAGGATATTAACCCTCTCGTTACGTACGGCTCGTCGCGGTACCAAGACCAATATTCTATCGAATCGATCATGAGAAGAAATTTGTCCCTGAGATACCATGGTTATTCCTACTTCTTGTGATTAGGCTTACCATAAGCAATGCTACAAGTGCAAAACCTGTCAACGGTCTCTGGACTCGACGCTTCATTGCGATGGTCCTGATCGCGAGATATATTGTCGAGGTATCTGTTGCAATCCAACAAATCTGTATTTTTTCTTTTCTCTCACTGCTCGTTTCTTTATCTCAGTTGCACACACTGTCCAAATGTGTATCGAAGATACTTAGGTCAGTCAATGAGTATGTTACTCTCTCTGAAAACAATATAAATGAAAATAACAGATAATAAGAAGTATTAAATGAAATGAAAATTTATTGATTAAATGATATTTTTAATAATATTTCGCTTTCTACAGGCTTTCAGTTTTCACTTTTTAGATAATAATCCTAGTAACCAGAAATGGATAGAATATAATGAAAGGAATATCGTAAAGAATAATTTATATCTTTTGTTCTGTTTACTCAACAAAAATTAATCGTTTCTATACAAATTATTTTGAGATCCACAACTTTATAATTGAATTAAATACAACTATTTTGTCTTACTTATTACTTTCTTAAGGATAATAGATACTCTACAGAAGCTCAGTAAACAAATCAGAAGCACAACGACAAAATTTCCATGATTTAAAAAAGATATTTATCACGGTGCAGAAATAAGCTTCGTAAAGTCCTAGTATTTAGATAAAAGAAGAAATGACGAGAAAAGATACCAAGAAAATTCCTAAAGTTCCTTTTCACAATGGCCATGTGAAGAACCAGAATTCAATTTCAATGAAATATCCTTGTTAAAGCAAAAGTTAGAGAGAGAGAGGATGTAATGTAGTCACTGGTGGACCTGAGTAACGATTTGCATCCTTTGTCTTTGGTCGATCCTCTGTATCCTTTTTAGCGATGGTCCATAGTTAAAACTAAGATCCGTGGTATACACTGGCGCAAAGTGTTCCATAAATAGTCACACAAAACGAGCTCCAACGTAAAGAAGACTTAGTCCACGTGTTTTCCTCTGGAAAACGGGAGAGAGACCTTGTTTCTAGGAGCGAGGTTCAACGTGTTAGCCTGAGATGCCCCCGGAAGTGTTCTGACCTTTGTTTCCCTTTGTTTCACTCTCACTCACAACTTCTGTTACGATTTTCATGACGCTGGTTGGAAAGTAACAGCAGCAAGGACGCCTCAGTCTCTGTTTCGATAGAAATAGGCACTAAGATTTTCCAACTAAATTTATTAGAGAATAACGATTGCAAAAATTGGGAATAACTATGTGTAATAGAACGTAAGACACGTTGCGGTCCCTCCCAGTTTCAGTGACTAACACACGTCCCTTTGTGTGCCACTCAGCAATGGCACAAGGAATGCTTTAAATGTGCCAACTGCTCCAAGAGATTAGACTCGGTCAACTGTTGCGAAGGTCCTGATAAGGACATCTACTGCAAAGGTGAGTACGTTACGCTTTTCTCAGATCCGCAGGTGTGAAGTACTGGATGTGTTCATTCAAATATGGTAGCAGTCATTATCGGTACCCAATGTAGTCTGCTTCGGTTCAACCTGTGTCCTCCTATAATTCATGACTCATCAATTCACACTGTTCTTATATTCTGGTCTACTACCGATCTAGTCTACTTTAGCTCAACCTACATTTACCAGAAACTCTATAAATTCCCTGGTGTTAGAATAATCTAAACGAAAAATCGATGTTGAATACTCGTGCTTATTAAAGACGAGCATCGACCGGTAATTAACGATGTGTAAAATTGACGAAGACTAAGAGAAGATGATGTACAAGGATATATAGAACACATCCAAGTATGCCATACTCTGAGGACGTCAGACAACTAGGTCAAGAACGAGCAGATACCTTTAACACGTGTTCTCTGCAGTATGCTACGGAAAGAGATTCGGACCGAAGGGTTATGGCTATGGTCAGGGTGGTGGCGCCCTACAAAGCGACTGCTACGCCAATGGGTGGGTTTTCAGAGCCGAGACTGAGACGGGAATAAACGAGAGATATCCCGCCTCGGCTTCTACACTCTCACTATATATGATGCGCTTGTCTGCTTAACAGCTTGCTATCCGAAGAAATTCGGTCCGCGAGGCATTGGCCATGCTGGGGTTATGTGGATCGGGCTGCAGTGCGATATTGAGGACGAGGGGTACGCGCCCCCATAGTTATGCTATTCCATTATCAGTTACTTCATCTCTCTATGTGTGTGTGTGTGTGTCTGTCCGCCTGACCACCCGATTTTCAGGGTGCACCGTTTTTCCTTCAACTAATTCTCACGCCAAATGCAGTTCTTCAAATTCTTCTCTCAAGCGGAGAAAATTCAAATTCTTCTTCGCATATAACGAGTAGATTCAAATTTAACAGCAATGGAGTAATTTGTTTTTCGATTAAAGTTTGATTATATGAGAAGAGTTCACTTCAGGAGCTGGTCGAGTTCCATTTACTTCTCAAAGTTGAAGAAATCCGGACGAGTGAAAGATGGAATGAACGGACGTTTGCATGTGTCTTCACGGATATACGTGTACATACATACATACACAGGAATCGACGCCTTAACGCTTTGCGCTATTACTCACCTTCACCGTTGTCTTATTTTTCAGCCGCTAAATTTGCTTCCGAGTGTTGGATATACTAATTCTTAAAACACCATCGTAAATAACACCTCTGGTACATTTAATTCAGCATCGTGCACTAAACGCATGTTCCTCCTCGTATATTCCAAACGTGATAGTACTATAAAGAAAAAGAAAAAAAAAGAAAGAATGAAATAAAACTCCGAGAAAATATACCATTCGTATCTCACGTTACCAACTTGCATTCTAAACCTTTTCAGTAGTGTTTTTCATTAGCATTGAGAATTTTGAATGTTAATTGCCGATCGGTATGGACTAGCTGGTCATTTGCATGGGTTGCTTTTTTCTTTTCGTCACTTGCCAGTATTCAAACCAGAGTCGAGTCGCTTGAATGAGAATAAATTTGAATCTCATCATCGAGCCTCTCAATAAAGATGAGCTTCTCCTGTAAAATGAAAAAAAAAAAAAAGGAAAGATTCGACTTTTAAACAATTTATTTTGTCATTTGTGCAACTCGATGCTTTAATATCGGTGACTGAAAGGGTTGATGATAAAAGTTGGTCAAATTTTTGTAACACAGCGATGCTGCTCCTCGCACAACCGTGATCGACACCGCCGTAATCAAGGCCCCACCTGGCAAAGGTTGTCCACGTTGCGGTGGCGTTGTATTCGCTGCTGAACAGGTGCTTGCAAAGGGCCGCGAATGGCACAGGAAATGCTACAAGTGTCACGACTGCAGCAAAACTCTCGACTCTATCATCGCCTGCGACGGGCCCGACAAAGACGTCTACTGCAAGACTTGCTATGGAAAGAAATGGGGACCGCACGGATACGGATTCGCATGTGGATCGGGATTCTTACAAACCGATGGCCTAACGTGAGTGACTCTCTCCTTTCGTTAGTTGTTCCTAAAATGTTTAGGTATCTAGAACTTGAAACACTTGGCTCGCGAGAGTCCTAGATTCTTGGGTTTGCAAAATTCCAAACGTTTGGGTCTTTGGAGTTCTTTGGGTTTCTAGAATTCTAAAGATTTGCGTCTCAAATCGTTGGAGCATCTAGAATTCCAAAAGAAAACAAATTGTCTTCTGGCTTCCCAAGTGCACTGAGATGTTTAGGGTCTGAGAGGTTCGAGCTTGCAGGGTCTCAGGCATTTAAACAAAGTACCATAGAACAATGACGAACGAAAAAGGGAATATTCTAGAAAGAACAGGATGTGAAAGAGAACTTTTCTTTCAGGGAGGAAGAAATATCAGCCTCTCGCCCATTTTACAATCCTGATACGACGGCTATCAAGGCACCAGCTGGTCAGGGATGCCCCCGTTGTGGTGGCATGGTATTTGCCGCCGAACAACAGCTCGCCAAAGGTACTATGTGGCACAAGAAATGCTTCAACTGTGCCGAATGCCATCGACCTCTGGACTCCATGCTAGCCTGTGACGGACCTGACAAGGAAATCCACTGCCGATCTTGCTACAGTAAACTGTTCGGACCCAAAGGATTTGGATTTGGACATACCCCGACTCTCGTTTCAACCAATGGAGATCACGCTCCCTCATAGTAAGTTTCTAACGCTCAACTGCTCGATTAATGTGAACTGAAACGTCTTGAATCCGAGTATCTTGACTCTAACCCGAAGAAGATTTAAACAGTAGTTCTCCCTGTAGAGATAGCCAACTTCAGATTTCGAACTTTAACGACGAATAGATGACATATTTGTGATCCTCCCGGTTTCCAGTTCTTCACAGCAGGTCTGAGAATCTGCATCAATAACGTGATTAGAATCCAAAGAGAGAATTACAGATATGTCAAGTTCTAAACAGTCACTGATGGCAGACCAATTATTCGACAGATTTCAAACACTCGTCCCTAATTTTTTCTGACGCTGTCATAAATCGTTGCAGCATCGATGCCAAGCCTCAGGTGGGTCAGAAGCGAAACGACGGCCACGGGTGCGCGCGTTGCGGCTACCCAGTGTACGCTGCGGAGCAGATGATCTCGAAGAACCGCGTGTGGCACAAGCGCTGCTTCAGCTGTGCCGAGTGCCACCGTTCGTTAGACTCTACGAATCTGAACGATGCCCCAGACGGGGACATTTACTGCCGTGGCTGTTACAACCGGAATTTCGGGCCGAAGGGTGTAGGCTTCGGCATGGGGGCGGGTACCCTGACGATGGCCTAACTTCTTCAGGAACGTCGAAACGCTGGAAACCAGTCTCATATATATATATATATAAATATAAATATACACATAAATATAATTATATCCGCCATATACAACCGAATAAACGACCAGAACCGTGGCAAGCGATATTGCACTGGGCTCTTCGTTTATTCGTGTGTATAGGAATATGTATATGTATAGACGCCTGACTCCTCGACTAACTCTGACGAAGTGACGAAAAACACGCTGCTCCAGAAATCAAACAGAAAGCCAAGAAATTTGTTCGCTAAACGACGACACACCGATTATTCGATCGTAACGAAGACTGCACGCACGTTTCGTCGATGCTCTTCGGCGACGTGGCGCACGAACGACCGAGATACCACGATTAATCGAATCACATGTAAACGAGCAAGCTTTTATTACTTTTGTATGGCGAAAATTCGAGGGATCGAAGCTCGGTCCTTCCCTTTTTCCTTCGAAAGCAGACTCAGCATCCTGTCCACTTCCGTTAGGGACCAATGTTGGGCCAAATTTCCACTCCATCTACTTTCTCCAGTTAGGGTCTGCTGTCTGAGGGAAAAGGCTTGACGAGCATGACACAGAGAGTACAAAGGACAAATACCTGGACCGCAATCAGCAGCAACAATTGTAGTTAACGACAGAAATGACGAGCGAAAAAGAACAGATACAAAATATGATTATTTTCAATAAATGTATATTTCGAGAAAAAAATAATAAGAGAACCAAAAAAAAAAAAAAAAAAAAGATAAAAACAAACCAGAGGGTTGGCTTGTGTTTTCGTGGAAAGGGAAGCGGCGAAACGTCGTTTCCACGGCATTCTCGACATTCCAATTGTGTCTGATCGAAGACCTCGTCGAAGGAAAAGTCATCGTTTCAAGTAAGCCTCGGCGCATCCTTACCGATAATTCTTCTAGACGATAGACCCGAAGCATTTACTATATAAAAATATGTTTGAACGTCGAGAGAGTAACGACACGTTCCTCCAACTGCGAGATTCTCGTAGGAATTTGCGTTTCCTAGGGATGCTGGAAATCATCAATGATTTAATCTTTAAATAGCCGCATATAGATACAAGGCCTGAACACAGATCAGACAGAGATCGGTGGATCACATTTAGCTAGTTGTTCGTGTAAAATAAATACCTTTTTTTTTCTCTCGGCTTGATAAATCACCAGGCTGTTGGTTATCAGGCTACGGATTTTTATGCGAATTTATTATCTTCACAAACTCGACCGAGAGACCTGCAGTTTATCAAAGCAATTAGAATTTACATTCGTTTCATCTATTAATTCTCCATGCGCAACCTAGGACATTCACGTCCCGTGTCTAATTCTTTGATCCTTTTAGGCTTTCAAAAAATCTAAAAAAATCGTGTTACGCTTATCGAAGTACCAGCTACATCAGGCAATTTAATTTCGCATAAAAATCTATAGTCTATCGATTAACGATCTCTATCGCGGTGCTTAAAGATTAAACGCGCTTCATGGGACGTGCGTCGTTTCTCTTCGACCGAAGGATTTAATTCCCGCGAAACGAACAGCGATAAGTTTTCCTTCGACCATTTCGGGAACTGGCTGCCTTTCGTTCTTCTCTCCTACCTTTCACTCTATCTCACTCTTTCTCTCGATCGCTTTCACTCAGAAAGGTTCTCGTATCGTCAGGGACACGGACTAACATACACCTTATTACGAATGGACCTTAATAAATCTTATTACGCTAATGTATAATTCTTGTGGATGTATATTGAATGGCCAATGATACACACGTCGGTGGAGCTACAATCTAGCTTTCGCTCTTATTATTTTTTTTTTTCTTTTCTTAAACATGCGTTTTCTTCTTCTCTTTGTTCACCTTGAAGGGAAAAGAATCCTTGCTCCCTGTTCGATGGACCAGTAAGTATGAGTTTACGGTGTAAAACACTAATCTTCTATATTTATAGCAACAACTGTACAAGTGCCGGCCACATCGATATTCTCCATAACGTGTCGCTTATTTTTACTTTGACAAAAGTGGTGGAGAGAACGCTGTTCAGATCTTTTCTTTGTTCACGGTCTTTCCTCGTTGTTCTTAAGACGTCTAAAGTCAAAACATTCATCTTGATAGTCGAATGAAATTCTCTATCTTGTTAGCTTCAAGTTACATTCAAATTTCTTTTAGATTCTTTGGAAAATTTTGCTGGTTTCTTTCTTCACAAGCTTGCTCCGGATTGGTTTTGTTTTTAGACATCTTTGCGTGCGATTTATCCACATAAATGCTACCCATTCATTGACTAATCAACGAGGAATGTAGGACGGTACTTAGATATCGGTATCACTAGGTTTACCAGCGAGAATCTTTTCGAATCATAAATATCTTCCATCGAGGTCGTTTCTCGTGATCTCACTTTATACACGCCAGGAAAAAGAGAATCAAAAGTTGTATTTACTTAAAGGAGATTAGATTTACGGAAAATTAAAGCAATCGGCGACAAACGCAGACGGTTACCACTGAAAAAATTATAAAACGAAAGGTCAATAAAAAATAAAAGACAAATGTAATTAGCAATGCATCTCATCAAATGTCTAAAAAAGAAAGATTCCTGTACATTACGAAAAAAAAAAGAGAATAAAAACATTAAAGAATCCAATTTATCTAAATAAAATCCCCAAATTGATGAAAAATTAAAGCAACAGGCAATAAATACAGACAGCGATGAAGAAAAATAATGAAATAAATTGTAAGAGTAAACGATCAAACGTAGCTAAAAACAATTCTCATTAGAGGAATCCAGAAAAAGAATGTAGATATCTAGAGCATCAAGATTTACAATTAAACATCTAAAGTTCCAAGTATTCAAGCATCTAGAAAATTCCAAACGCTTGGCTTTCCAGAGCTACAGATATTTAGGCGGCTAAAATATCAAACCCTGAAGTTCCTAGAATTTTAAACACCTGAATTTCACAATTCCACAAGATCCTCGAATATCTAGACTTTCAAATACTTGGCTTCTTCAAATTCCAAACTCTCAGGTATTTACAGTTCCAAATATTTCAATATTTAGACCTCCAAGTTCACTGTTTGACCGTTTAAAGTTGCAGAAGACTGGAATTAACTGAAAATAAATCTCACCGAAAGGATCCAAAAGCAAAAAGTTTCTGTTCCATTAGACTGTTTCCTTGACGAGGAAAGCTTGAAAGCTTGACTGCGTCCAACGAACCAATGAAAACGACCTTGCGACGGAAGAGCCTGAACAGCATCCGTATTTCGTTCTGGCGTGCGATATTTTCTATATTTACATAATTTCGCCGGGATGGAGCGGTTTCATCGCCACGATTAGTAGAGATTCGCGGTTTTCAGAGGCAGCGGGTCCAATAGATACGGAGGTAGCGCTGCAGAGAAGGGCCTGGGGCTACAGGAGCCCCATGTTCCTCCGCCGCTGTTACTTCCTCGTGTGTTGGGTGAGTTTCCTTCCGTAGCCGTGTCGCTGGTGTGTTTCACGCTCACGAGATTCGGATTCGGAATTGGTTTCGCCTCGTTCGTAGACATCACGCTGTTCGAGCTGCCTGGTGGCGTCGCTGGACTTCTTGGAGAACGACCTTCTGCCTTCACGTTGCCTCCTACGGGACTGGAAGCTCCGCTGTCTACTCCTATGCCGCTTTGGGACGTCGACTTCTGCTGGGC
This sequence comes from Bombus hortorum, assembly GCA_905332935.1. Lineage (NCBI taxonomy): Eukaryota > Metazoa > Arthropoda > Insecta > Hymenoptera > Apidae > Bombus > Bombus hortorum. The sequence goes on from HG995203.1 coordinate 6,681,875, forward strand.
CAGCCTCTCCTGCTTCCGGAATTTCGCACGTCGATTTTGGAACCATACCTGCAATTATAGGACACAGGTTTTCAAGATTCTTTTTAGATGAGAGGCGGATGTGAGAGAGGGAACGTTTTGATTTGAATCGAACGTTGAATTTGATTAAATTGTGAAGAAATTAAACGTGGCTCTTCAAGAGTTCTTATAGCTATAGGGTATTAATCCTTTGTATTCGCGAGGTTATTTTCCGTGACCACGGCATTCCGTGTGGTAACTCGAGAGGGGAATGAGAGACGATAGTTTCTGTTTATGCTAAATTTCCACCTCTCCAGTTGATGAGTGCGCAGTATTGGTTCGTAAATAGATTCCTTGGCTCTTTATATTGTTTGTTATGAAGTGTGAAGTGTTACACTTTAAGATGTAGATGAAATATTTCTGCTGAAATTCTTCCGAAACTATGGTTCTGGCAACGTCTCCGACGTTAGTTCACATTCGACGCTGGTGGCAGAAGTATTACAGTTTTGTAAATTTAGAAACTAAAAAAATGGATTTGGAAATTTGTTTAATCAATTCATATGTTCTGTAAAAAAAAAAAAAAAAAACAAAAGAACGAAAGGTTACTTAACCACCTGCGATTTATAAAAACTTTGGTAGACCAGTTGAGAGGAAATAATCGACAACCGCGAGATCCAGCTTCGACGTCGACTGCTAATTGTGATGGAATTTGGTTAAATGAACAGCTACGTGTAATTTTAACAAGAACAAAAAAAGGATTGTAAGGTGTGTTCTTACCGAAACAAAGCAGGAGGAAGAACAACGAAACAACTTATTATTGCGATACTTGTCCCGACAAGCCAAGGATGCATCTTGGCAGATGTTCTATAAATTATCGTAAAAAAATACAGAAAAAATATTAAAAAATGATATGTTCGAAGATGTAAATATATATAGATTATTAAAATACAATGATTTTTTAAATTAATTTTTCTATAAAATCATTTTATATTACCTACAAGACACTTTTATATTACCTACAACTAACCTCAAGTTGCTGCTATGCCCGACCGAGAAAGCCATCGAGTGCAAAGGGTTAGTTTTGTAGCTGCACATGAGTCAATGGAAGATTTGAATCGGCAGAAACTCATATTATTGTGCCTTGTAATACCAACGTTGTTTTGTTTTGCAAGGTCTAAAGACAAACGAACTGCGGCAAAATATTATTGCCGTTACTGGTAATCGTCAACCGCAGTGACATACGAACTCTAACTTTGAACTTTTTACAATAACACCTGTCGATATAGATGCCGCGAACGTGGCCTCTAGAACAGTCGAATAGCTAGTCGAATAGTCGAATAGTTAGCGAATTGAAGAGTTATTGGGTTGGCAATACCACCTAATGACAAAATCCACAATCACTTAGTTGCTAACCTAATAAGTTGTTATCGACTTACGAGCATTTAACGAGCGACGATTACGACCGGCATACATACACTATCTCTGTACTTGTACTTAACTGATTTTAATATAATCGACTGTTACGATTTTATCACTTGTTTCTATAGAAAACAGACCAACATGTTCAACCCTTTGCACTCCGAATTTTATTTCAATTTCGTTACCAGCAGCTCCTGACGCTTAGCGACTATATTGTAGTCAAGATCTATTTCTTGCATATAGTCATCACTATCACTACCGTCAAAGTCCTTATTTATTTCGCGTCTTTCACTCATTGTAAATTTTAGAGGGTGACAGGTATACAATTTTCAAACTCTGAGCAGACTGGTATAAATTAGGTAAATAAGCCAGTAAGGTAAGTGCGTCGATAATGTGTGCGCGACATCTATTGATTTGGACATGAAAGAATGTCGAGTGGGACTCGACAAAGGTGCTCCTGAGATAAAAACTGAATAAAAACTGAAAAATAATTAATATCCACCTTAATTTAATCTTACGTGTAATCAGATCTTTACGAAGAAATGTGAAGGAAGGGAACCGATGTACGTAAAAATTTGTTTCTCCTCCTAAGTATTTTAAGTACTTCAATTACTCACATATCAGGTATGTACTTGACTAGTCTTCAATTATCGTGTCCCTCCGTTCGTTTAAATTATCATTCCGAATTTCTCTTCGGAATATTCCAATTCTCACGTATAAAATAATTTCCTACAAAACTGAATCTTCGCATCAAAATCCGCCATCTAATTGACGTATCATTTCCATTTCATCGTTGCACGCATCGTTTTCTTTTACTATAGAAAATCTACAGTATAAAAGCGAAAACTCTGCAATTCGACACATTTGCCTACTACGCTGCTATACCCGCTTCGAGTGAAAAAATTCCAGCGACCATGTACCATGATGAAAAACCGACCAAAAACATCTATGGATTCATGGAGACAAAGAGGAAGAGGGGATTGGATGGCGTAAAAGCGCGTCATGTCCGTGTCCAGCTCGTCAGAGCGAAACGTCGGCGCAGGCAGCGCTCGTAATTGGCTCTAGTTGGCCAAATGAAATATTTAACGAATAAAATAAACGGAAAGCGGCGGTGACCTGCATGTTAAAGTAGCGGATTTATTTGCTTTACCGTTTATCTGACCAGTAAAGCTGCCCTCCCTCTTCCCGCCATCGTTCGTCTCTCTTCATCTTCTCCCTCTCTCTCTCTTTCTCTCTCTCACTCTCTCTCTGTATCCCCTTTCGTTCGTTCCTCGGCATGAGCGCACGTGGATCCCACCCCTAGATTTTCCAGGTGCGGCTGCGTTGTAGGAGCAGGCTGAGTGGTAGAAGCCGGGAAAGAGGGGGAAAGGGGTGGATTCAGAGAGTCAGGGGCGCGGAACACCATGATGAACGTGATTGCCCTTTCCGGACGGCAAACATTGCTATTGGATTTTATCAGCTGCTGCTGCTGCTGCTGCTGCTGCTGTTGGCTGCTACTGCTTCTGCTCAACAGCCGCGCTTTCTCCGTTCCAGAAATTCGTGTAAACTTTGAGAAGAACGTGGAGAGTGTTGCAGACCTTCCACCGTTCGATTAACCCAATGATGATTTCATGATCCCTATTTGACACACAGCAGCGTTAGGCTTGGATTTTGCAGGCTTCTGGAATTAAGGAGACTGTCATTTGGAATTTTTTGGAAGGTAAAGAATAGGCAGGTTCGTGGGGTTAACGTTATTCGTCCTTCGTCTTCTCACTTCTGATATTATGATTATTATAATTCTTATAGCGATGAACCAGAGGATGATTTTACGAACCCCTGGCGATCGATAGCGAGGTCAGCTTTAGATTTCGCAAGGTTTTCTCACGGATTTCCCAGGGAAATTAAACAGACAGTAGCAGTTGTGATTTCTTTAGGTTTATACCGTTGATCCTTCTTATCCTCGCTGAATCCTTGTGATATCCTTTCGCTCTTTTACACAGCTTCACGTTGATTTTATAATTCCCACGTAACAAGATTTCAAATATCCAGCATGTAGACAAATATTTGAGACTTTTGAGTGAAATTCAACGGAGGAGATGCCAGCCAATCGCAAAAGTCTGCGGCAAAAACTTGAAGAAATGAAAGTAGCCGAAACGGCTGAGAGAAAAATTTGCAAAGACAAGCGAGGGCTGTTTGACAGCAGAGGAAAGCAGCGAAGCAGAGACAACTGGGCGCGTAAAGCGAGGCTTAAATATTTATCCAAAACGAGGTGGACATCTGTCGGTGCGGCTCGTTGCATTTTATTTAGGCGTACCGTATTTATTTAACATTAACGCCGGCACGTAGTCTCCCTAATTCACGCTGTCGTCGTCGTCCGTTCGGCAAACAACGGCACACATGCTCTACGGTCTCTTCGGGGTTTGGTCGGTGGCCAAATACGAATTATTAGTGTTGTCACTGGCACGTACCCGCGGCTTTCTGCGTGTGTTACATAGTTTTTGCCCGACGGTGACGTAATTTCATCAGGCTACAGTCAGCAACGACGTTACATTCGTTGAACCATCCGTGTCTCTCCCAACCAAAAATACCTCAGAACTAACGAGAACTTGGAAATCTCGTCGAATATTAATGCCATTTTTCATGCCACTGTTCTGGTAAGGTAAAGCGGTTGAAAGATTCTGTTCATTTATTAAACGGCTATTAAAAATTGCCAGTGATCCCTCAGTTTAATTTAAACCTTCGACAGTACGAGAGAATAACAATGGCAGGGGACTTTCATTCGGATTTATGACATTCCTCATCTTGGCGATTATAATAAAACGTAAGATGACGATCTCATTGAAAAATATTTCCTCGGAAATTTTCTTCTTCTTCGTATGATCAACCCTCTACATTTCTACCATTAATTTCCTAAGGATATGAATTCTCATGTGTTCCAGAACCTCTGAATCCTGAATTATGGATTTTGAAGAACCTGTAACAGGTATTTTGATAGATTTCAGAGAGAATTAAAGGAAAAAATGGAATCGACGAATTAAAAAATTGTTGTTGAAGGTTGTTGTTGATTGTAAGCTGTAAAAAAATAATGGAGAAATAGACGGTGGCAGTGAAAGTAATGTCTATAGGATAAGGAGTAGCGACGGATCCGTCGAGGCAACTTTCCTCGGTTATTAGAACTTCGACTCGTAACGCTAATGAAAATTACTATTTCTCTGCAATATTCCTTGCTATAATTTAACCAGTCTACTACGAAGATTACTTCAACCAAATAGATTCCAAGTTAGAGAAGACGACCAAACCACAAATGATCTTACCTAGAAAAATAAATGAAATTAAATTCACCGATTGAACGAGGATGAAGAGAGTAAAATTTATAGATTAAAAAAAAAAAAAATTAACCAAAAAGAGAAACGATTTTACCCATAAAAATAAGTGCAATTAAATTCACCGATTAAACGAAGACCTAGAAAACGACGAAGTTAGAAGTTCTGGCAGCAACTGGAACATCCAAAGTATTCGAGGTCATTGCAGTCACAAACAAGACAGTCATTAGATCTACTCTCTATTCGATCTCCTTCTTCCAAATAGCACGTCCTTTTCAACTGAAATATGAATACGTTTGGATTTTGTAATTTAAGTGGAAAGGAGGACAGATATTTCGAAAGCAAGCGTAAACAGTTTGGTAGGGAGAGGGTGGAAGTTTATGGACGGACCATTAGGGATTCCGCGTCGATAGAAACAAGTTTGCGGTGTATTTGTTCGTTAGATTAACCCTAACGATTGTGAGTCGTAGTGATTTCCTCCTTCTGGATAGGTTAGCAAAGGATTTTGCCCGGTTGCCGCCCTGAGGGGCTGATCCCAACTTACCGACGGAGATCCTAACGGGAAAACAAAAATATTTCAGGATTGAAAGACGTGGCAGCGTGATGGGATGTCGTGAGACGAGTCAAGAATATTTTATCGAACCATTGAGACAGATATACGACAGATCAAAAATTTGACATCACTTTGTACCATCTATGTCTTGTTATCTGGTCTATGATTCTTTCTTATAGTCTTGTAAAAACGTGACATAGCAAAAATGTAAGTAGAGACACTGATAAGTATCCCAGAATCTTTTCAGCTGTTTTGAGAAGATTCAAATTACTATGAAATAATTAAAAAGTATAAAGTTTCACAAACCTAAAACCTATAAACCAACGTAACTATAAATACAACTTTAGGAAAAGAAAATCTCAGGAATATGGAAGTAATCGAATTAGCAGACGGAGTAACCTCAAAATAAATATTAAAATGCTGGAACGCGAGAAATTGCCGACGGATGATAAGGTTCCGGCGGGAACAGTAAGAGTTTGGAAATCTTTCGAATTTTAAAGAACTTGCTCGACACTGCTAAGAATTTGTGCAAGAAGCGAAGTGAAAGTTAGAAAAGTACGATAACAAGATTAGAAAAAAAGAACAAGCTGCCTGGAACTTCGTTCGTTTACGTAGGAAAGCGACGAGAAAGGATCATGCGCAACGATCGAAAACGCGTCTCTCAGATTTCAAATTCACCACTTCCCATCCGTCTATAACGTAATTTTTGCTTATTTGATTTTCATGTTAATTTCAATTTTGACCGTCGTTCGATGAATTTTTAAGATCTCGTCACGCAGACGTTGAAAGTGAAAGATGTGACGCCCGATCAGACCAAAGGATTCGCTTTTCATACCGGAGGATGTTGAAGCTCGTGAAAGATTCACGGCACGTCCAAGATTCTCTCGATGCGTCACATTAAGCGAGTTATAAGGATATATCCGAAGCGGTGCTATCAATATCACGACGGCAGGAAGTCAGGAGAAATCACTGTTACGCCTGATCACTTCCGCTTTGACGATAAATCAGAAAACGTGCAATTTTCACGTTCCATTGAATAATACAAATGAAGTAATTCGAACATATGATCGTTTAAACCTAAGCTTTCTAACCTAACCTTTAGAAGCAGATTACTATCTGCTATTTCTTATTTTTGTATTTTTTTTTATTACAGGTGGAGAGATAGATTTGTTATGCGGATAAGAAATATTTCACCTAGAAATTGCGAAAGTAGCGAAATTTATATATTTAATCGATGATCAATAAAAAATTAGAACATGCAACTTTTTAATTTCAAGCTTCGAAAAATCATTAGACATTCTCTGTTAATCTTACTAAATGAAATTGGCAAATAGAATTACCGCGAGACGAAGCAAAATTTTACCTGGCGTGTTACAAAGTAACGAAATGTAATATCCAATCAACTCGAAAGTTTATTTAATAACTGAACGTTCAATTTTAGTTCTAAGCTTTGGCAGATCATTGGACTCTAGGATCACTGTCTTTGTCTTTATCCTTCTTAAACAAACGACTAATAGAATTGTCGCGGAACAAAATTGTATTCAGAATCTCAAACTAGAATCTCAAATTTTAGAAATATCATTCTCGATAATAGATCTTACAAAATAGATTAATACGATTGATCTCCAAATATTCGTACAATAACGATATTTATCTATGCTTGAATAGGAATCAATTTCTTTTACCGTGACTCCTTTATTGATTTATTAATATAAAATTAATTCCAATTTTGCTCGTCTAAAGATTAAGTAATAAAGCCGGAGCGGTTAAGGATTCGTTAAGGGTACTAAATCAGACGTTCGATAATAGAATTGCAGTTGATGGTGATTGCTACACTCTCAGCCGTCAGAAATTACCTTCTTCAATTAACCAAATAAGTTCGGGACGGAAACGCATGGCTCTGCAGAGACAAAATCTTGATTAAGAGATGCATCGGACAGGCCGATGCCATCCGGCTTGATGAATAAATCGCTATAGACAGATCTCATTAACTGCGTATCCACTTTCGTGTCTGACCACAACCGTCACGGTTCGCTATCACTGCTGTGTTCCACTATTTAAGCCAAGCGAAACAGTATTTTCCACTCTAGTCGTAGTAACTTAGATATGAGGAGTACTGTAAGATCGATCAAGTAATGCAATTGATAGTTGATAAACGTATGAGAACAGTAGAATCCCAGAAATCTTGGTCAGGATCGTATCTCGGCTGTAGTTGTGCTTCAGTTCCTAGCTTCTGTCTCTGTGAGATTTTTTATTATTGGAATTTTCTTTTTTCTTATCGTTTCATTCAATTATCGAGTTTTCCTTCTATTTTCTTTGTGAGTTCTTTTCTGTTAAAGCTTGTGAGTCCTGTTTCTTTCCTATTACTACAAGCGTCTATTCCTATTACTAAAGTTCTTGTACTTTCTTATCGTTGGAATTCCTTTGCAGTATCTTGCACTGCTATTTTTCATCGCAGCAATTCTCTTTTATCTTTCCTTTTGACTTTCAAGTTCTCTTTTACACAGAGTGGAATCCTTTTCTTGTTCTCCTCAAACTGCTTTCTTTCACCGCTGGAGTTTTCTTCTTGATTGTTTCTTGATACCCTTGCACGTTTCCTTTTAAATTATTACAATCTCTCTTGATGCTCTTTACTATTTTTTTTTTTTATTAGAATCTCTTTTTTGATGTTCTTACCACCTTATCCGTTTCTCAAATATTCTGACATCTAATACAGAAGAAATAATAACACTTACCAATTTCTAATTGCAAATAGTTGCTATGGAAGCGTCATACCAAAAATCCTCACTCTCAAAATCCTCAAGATAACTTCCTCAGAATACCTCTCAACCAATTAATTCTTCTCCCAAATACTCTGACCTGTCCTCGCAGCAAGAAATAGGGAAGAAAACTTCACTCTGTAATTCGAACAAAAATAAAAGATCCCATGCCACCCACATATATTCGCATTAAATAATAAATTCCTCTAGCACCTCCTTGACGGTTCTCCAACTGGCAACTAAATACCAGTTCCTGTATTCCGCACCCAGACCATTCTTAACACCAATTACCCAGCTTAATCTGAACCATCAGCGCGATAACGCGCAGGCCAGCGTCGAAGGAGTTCCATGGAAAACGGCGAATACCGTCGTGCACCGGTGTGTTTGCAACAGTCGACGTCGTTCTCCGTAGATGATACCCAGCAGGACAGTTTTTAATCACCGTAAGTGGATCTACATAGAGCTCGCAATTACCAGGGCACACTCCGGTCATGGGCCCCTTGTGTATCAGCCACCCTCGGCCTACCAGAGTCGAGCCAGCTCCAATGTTTTCCCCATTTCATCCCTCGATGCCAGCGAGCCAACCGATCCCCCTTCTCTCCTCTTTCCTTGCCTCTTTTCCAACGAGGATCCTTTCGTTGGAAGCGTTATTGCCTATCTCGTCGTTGCTTTTTGATCTTTCTACATCTTCCCTGTTCATTTATCATTCATTCTTCTACGCCGGATATGTTTTTCTGCTACTCCTCCTAGCTTTCTCCTTTTGGCTGCAAACTGTATTCTGCTATTTTCTGTTGCTTTGGAATATCGTTAATGCATCTTTTTCCTATATATCATAGACAAAATCATTGGCTGCGTTTTCTCTATTATCAGAAGAGAATTGTTAACAGTAGAATTATTAATACCATTGATTGTCACACTATGTCTTATCTTTTCTCATTTTAGTCATGAATATTTCATTCACAAGTTATCTTCTCATTCTATTTTGTATATTATATCATTTTATACTGTAATTAGTTTTATCATGATACAAAATACTAACGTCTAATTAATACAGATGGAAGATGACGATATTTATTGCTCCTAGAGAAGGACGCCTTTATTTTTCTTCAACGTCTGCGTTTTAGTGGAATACATCTTTGTATTTCTTCTCTGCTTCGACTTTTTCCAAGTGTTTTTCTCCTCTTTTTTGAGTACACTGCCTCCTCTTACCGGCGAAGACCCTTCGTCAGAGACTGCTCCCCGATCACCCTCCAACTTCCCGTGACGGTGCTCGACTGTGTCCCACCGGGGAAAAGAAATTCATGTTGATTTTCCAGGACTCTCCCAAGGCTGTCTATCTCTAAATTACTCGATTCTCCTCTAGTTCCCTTTGTGTTCCTTTGTTATATCTCTGCCACAGCTTTTGATAACGCCTGAAAACTTGTTATTTCGTGGAAGTAAAATTTCATCAAAATTTGGATTTTATTGGAATGTATAAACCTGATGATAGCATGTCACAATTATATTTAGAAGGGAAATTTCTTCTAAATGCCTCCATACTGTTCCATAATGTAAAAATGTACTGCTTTCAGATATCTATTATATATTATCTTAATATTACTTTATTAATATCTTATTATCTTAATGCAATTTGCATAGTTTCTCTACACAACAATTCTCCTTGGTAAAATCTTCTGATCTCATATCACAAGTAACTATTGTAATACCCAGGGCATAAAATCCAAGGTAACAGACTATCATGATTGTTGTGATAGTTTTAAAAGAGAAGTTTCTCCAGATCTTATATAATATTGTATTACATAAATTTTAGAAATTTTCTTTTCCAAATTTTCTAATCTCATATCACAAGTAACCATTGTAATACCTAGGGCATAAAATCCAAGGTAACAGTCTACCATAATAATTCTTACAGTTTTAGGAGCGACGTTTCTCCGCAATATCTTCCATAATATTGTATTACAGAAATTTTACAAAATTTTCTTTTCTAAATTCTCGCATGAACAAGTGAATATAGTATTCAAAGCAGAGAATTCAAAGTTGTTAACGCAAACTCTGCAATTCTTTTCTGATTTCAATCAACAAATTAACGTAGCATTCTGAACAAAAGATCCAAGCTTGCAACTTCTGTTACAGATGTTACAATTGCTCCAACTTCAAGAAGGCCAACCGATCTCCATATTCCTCCAAACCTTACAAGTTTCAAGCGATAGAAAATGATTCCACCATGGAATTAATCGAGCTGGCTAGATCGTTCCACTTTGTTCAATTGAATGTAGACCCTCAGGAGCTGGTAAGAGCAACGGTTGTTGGTCCAGCAGAGCAACACCAGCCTGTTCACCCTCTGGTAGCTTCTATTCTGTGCTACATCCCATTGATGACACCATGGACAAGGGTGGCAGAATGTCGCGTGGCGACACGTTTCACTGTTCTGAGTCACATGTCATTCCGTATGAATTACAACTCCATTAACGTTCCAGACAACCTGCGAGCATACATAATGCTGGCGAATTGAGCGGATCAGCTCCTCAGCCAAGATGTTGATTTATGGGGAACGATGGAGATGCCCTGGTCCTTGGACCAACAGAGCCAATCACAAAGTGATTGAATTTTTAATCTGTTACTTGGAAATCTTGTTTTGCATTCCATTTTAAGGTAACTTGTTTTTAAGAGAACTGCAGATCCCTTTCTTCTTTTTGTTTTTAGCTCTATTCATTTTTCATCTTTCCCTCTTCTTCGTCATGTTTCTCCTTCCTTTAAATTTTAATGAAATCCATCCTGCGTTGTTTCACGGTTAAATTTCTAACAAACAGTGTAAAAAATTCTGCCAATTCCTCTGTTCATCTTCTCTTTCCGCTTCTTTCAGAGTTTGAACGACAGATGCTTGATGTTTATTGCTTTATAAGAAAAATACAATTTTCTTGTCTTTTTCTTCTCGTGTTGTGCGACACTGTTAATTGCTCAAAGAAGAAAGAAAATACGAAGTTGCTCAAACGATCTACAAAGAAAGTTAATTTGATGATTGCACGTAATTGCAGGTGAATATTGGTAAAATATCTTACAATAAAATAAACGAGAATCTGTGATGTAAATCGATAAAGTTCCCAGATGTCTTAAGGGTGGACCTTAGGCTAAGGAATTAGGGAAGATTCGAACTGACTACCCTACGTCAGGGAAAACCTCTCTAGAAATGGCGGTCGGCCCGTGATGCCGCAAACTAATAGAAAATTGATAGTAACTTCGTGCTTAATTATCATGCGTGCGTAGTACATTCGCGTTTACGGTTTCCAGATGAGCTAAGCAGAATGTACGGTTGTAGCTAGACAATTATAATTCCTTGTACCACTGATTTCTCATATTCTCTATGTAATTAATAGAAATGCGAAAATAATGTATTATTCTTCAATAACGTAATTGTACAAAGCAATGAAATTATATAGAAAAGTATGGAAATTAGAAAAACTTCAAACAAAATTAGAAATTTCATTAATGGAAAAATTCATTGCTTTGATTCCATTACGATTGAAAAATAGTACAATGACAAAATTAGAAATTCTATTTCCACGATAAATAGATTAGAGTGTCTTCATTGTTAATAACAGAATAATTAATTGTTCGTTATTGTTATCAGCGAACTAATAGAATAGAAATTATAGGATTATCAAATTGGGAATTCTACTTTCATAATGGATAGATGAACATATTCTAAGCTGCTTATTAATAATAGAATAATTCGTGTTTTTAGTTATTAATACTATCGTTGGATGATCAATTATTAATACTATAGTTAGAGGACTCGTGACATTTACGTCACAAACAACTGTCGCGGATAATATCGTAATCCGAAACACCTAAGCTCGTTTGTTTCCAATATATTTTTGCACCGTTGCCATCGACGGGATTACATTTTCCCTGATAATGTAATTTCTGAACGTTTTCAGAATATGTTTCTGGGACATGGGTGATTAGTGTTAGCAGCAATAAAGTTCCTAGCTAACTGAATTTACCGGCTGGCAATAAGTGTCAAAAGTGAACAGCCTGTTTCGCAATTAGGCAAAATACAGATTTTATGACATTAAACTTGTTGGCGCAACTGCAATTTTCGCTCTTAAAATATTACACTAGCCACGGTACATCGTGGCTTTCAGAATTACACATCAATCAAATACAGAACAGAGGACAATAAAAGGAACATTTATTAAATCAATAAATTATTCCTTGATAGTGGAACTTTGGAAACATTGGATTTATTATTTATACATATTCTATATTTATATATATATATATATTTATTATTTGTAATAGCTACTTATCAGTGAATTAATTTTCTATTAAATTAATTGATAAACGTATACACGTTTTTTATATTTGAAACAGCAACTATACTTTGCTACTGTATTTTACAGTGAACGATTTCTTTTGTCAAACTTTTCTGTAATCCCACGGATACATGTAATGTACATACAAAACTCTGTTATTGATATTGAAGTAATAATACGTTAATAGCATTGATATTGATTAAGTCAAAATGACTAATTTTTACAAGCTTTACTCTCCAGTCATCAGTAGTTCTAGTGTCAATAAAATGAAATCTACTACATGTTTATTACATATTATTATTTATATTTATAAAAAATGTTCCTTTTATCACCTATTGCGCTCTTCTTTTGCAACTGATTTGTTATAATTTTCCATTACTATAATTCCTTCTTATTCATAGAAACGATTAACAGAAATTTGTCCATGACAAAAGACAACTAATAACAAGAAGCTCAGCAACAGAAATCTCAAAGTTTCACTTTTCTAACAGAAACCAAAAAATCTATTTATCCGGAAACTTTCACCTGCCTCTGTAAAGTAGATGATTATACCAACGTTCAATTATAATAATTCTGTTTAACAAGCTATATCGCAGTTCCATTCACATTGTCGTCATGATCGTCGCACGAGCAATCCCCGTCACTTGGACGATGTGATAAATTTAATCCGACGCAAGAGTTCGGCGTACTATAGCACACTATGACTACCATTTTCCCAAGTCGCTAACGTGCAGCCTCTGTGATTGGCAAGCATGATTATTATTATTATAGAAGGATCAAGATTAAGGAAGACGTTGGTTCTTCGCACAATCCTCGTCTATCGAAAGCCATCTATTCTTGGAACGAGACCAGACATCTGCCTAAAATGTAGAGACATCGTCAAAGGTATCCTTATATTCATGAAGTTCAATTGAGAAATAGAAAGTAAGAAAATAGACGAAAGAGTCATACACTTTGGATTCACCAATCCCCAGGACGAAAATTACTGAAATAATCCTCTTTTCCTTCAGGGAGACGCTGAAGATTAAAAATTATGAGGGTGAGATTGATTGATTGTTAGAAGGGCTGATTAAATGGGATAACATGAGAAATACAGTTACTTATGATGTAAAATGATATAGGTGTGAATAGTCATTCAGATAGGATTCATTCATCTTGCATCAAATCTTATTGAAAGTGTGAATTTTGTTAGGTAGAATCGAGGATCATGTTTCTACCAGATCAATTAGAGGAACAGAAACTGAGCTGGAATTTGTTTCACCTATTAAATGTTGTAGTAACTCTGCTTCATAACTTTCTTGATACTTTGCTAGATTTGTGATAACAGTGTATGAATTTTATCCAATTTCCAAATTCATCACCAATCATTACTAACACCAATATTCAATAAGCTGAGCAATTTGTAGCCTGAAATAGACACGAGCACGAAATAGTCAGTGCAATGGATGTTGTTTGGACCCGATTTGGGAAAAATGAATACATTTATGAGAAATTTAAGAATTCAGACACAGAATTAAAAAATGCATAGAATGTATATAACATAGAAAAATGTAATTAAACGTAATATAACCCACACGAATGCCAATGAATATTAATAAGAAACATGGAATACTATTAATATGCTGACATTTTTTTTATATAAATTGTATTGTCTAGTATATAGATTTAAGAAACAGCAGTTGTACAATTTAGTGTACAAATGCAGAACACCATCTATGAATTCTTTCAAGATTATGAATATCTTAGATTACAATGTTTCCTATATCACACGAGGAAATTCCATTCGTGAGCACATCATATATCAGATAATAATTGAAATAATTGAAAATACAATCTCGTATCGCGTTACGACGATTATTTAATTTTAATCTATTGCTGAGCAATTAATTATCCAAATATTCGACAACGAGAGATCATTGTAATTTACATTACTTTTCAATCAGTTTCCCTTCTTGTAGATGAACGTACGAATATACTATTCTTTCATGGCAATTAAAAGCCAAGAAAGAAGAGAATACAAATTTGTGATAAAATATTCGAGGCAGAGTATTCGTTATAATCTTAAATAGAACAATACAAATTTCCATTGCTTTAGATGCGTTCATAGAACTATCAGTTTGCATAAAAATCCTCACTCAATCTATAAACCTACATTCGCAGAAAAAATGTGGCTTAGCTCTTTTTACCTTAAAGCCTCATATGAGCCACTATATCTAAATAACACAGAACTAACAAAGAAGGTGAGCACCGTTAAAATCTATGATTAAAGAGCCAAACAGGAAAACGAGAAAAGAGCAAAGAGAATGGATATCGACGCATTTGAGATTAAAAGAGAACTAGTTTATCCATAAGAGCTGGCAGGAGCCGCCAAAATGCAAAACACATTAATTTGATCATAAATAACGCGTGTTCGATTGTGCGTCATGGGAAGACACGAGAATCTCCCTCCAGAATCTTCAGTGTGCAAGAAGTTCAAGTTAATCCGTCACATGCATTAGAAGGTATAATCCATCAAGCAGCAACTTGCAGGTAACCGTGAAAACGAAAATGGGGCTTGTAATGCAATTACATAGCGTCCGGGTTCCACCATCGCCCTTGTCCCTCCGTTTCCGGCGCTTCATTTTAGGCGATGCCAGAGGGAGGACCTCCAAGTAAAGTCAACGAAAGAATAATCTATTGTCCAGCTTATCTCTTCCAGTTTTTCTTGATTGGGATCTTTGCAATCAGAGTGGACCGCTCTTTTGAGGAAAATCATCAAATTCGTTAGAGTTTTTATACTTGTTTCAAAGAATAGTATCAATTTGATCATTGCGACAGTCACTGGGTTGATTGTATTCTCTACTTAAGTTTTCAAAGTTATACGAGAAAATCTTTCTTGAGGATTTCTTTAGGATAATGTTACAGTATATAAGATTTTTATAATCCTATTGGCTATCGTGACAGCCACTAAGTTAAGTAGCAATATATGCTTTATTTAATACAATAATTCTAAGATATACTTTTCGCGAGGGTAGTATAATTTTACCATTATTAACTAGTTGAGTTTCATTGCGTTCAATTATAATTGTATTTCAAAACGCAATTTGCAATCATAAGAAAGGGGAAGCACACAAATTCAAACAGCAATTAGAGCTATGACTATTATACACATGAGAGTAAAAGAAAATGATAGTGAATTGTACAACATTGAGTCATTCAGAAGCTAAACTGATCAACGTTATAAATTATGAAATATAATAAAATAATGATGTTAGAAATATTAATTTCCTAAAGGCATCTGGAAATTTACTATTATTTGTGCTAATTTTATAATGAATGAATTTGTAGAAATAAATCACCTGTTTCTTGGATATTAAAAGATAGAATTTGTAGATATTTCAGTTTACAGGAAATGGAGCTGACCAGTTCATTGTAGGTTTCACTATCTTCTTTCTTTGAGTTAAAACTCCACTTACTTGGACTCTAGCTTCCGTCAGGTCGATCTTCATGGCAATTTCTTCTCTAGTGTAGATATCCGGATAGTGGGTCTCCTGGAAGGCACGCTCCAATTCTTTAAGCTGAGCCGATGTGAACGTCGTTCGTATCCGACGTTGTTTTCTCTTCTCTGCTAAACCATCGTGTCCCGAGTAAGCCTTATATCCTAATCCACCTGAAAATAAGAAAAGAAAGATATTTGAATCAGTGAAAATGATTTGTATTTTATTAAAACAGTGTCACGAAATTGTTCAGAGCAAGAATTCAATTTAATATTCTTTAACTCTAACGCTACGGTTATCACACAATCTGCAATTTAGCTATGTACCTTTTGTACATATATTTCTAGAATCTTTAACCAAATCCACGATTCATCATTCTAACTGCAAACAGAACAATTACCGAATCTTCAATTTTCAGAGTTATTTCTTGGTACACTTTTCCAACTACCTTTTGTTCTATGTTTCTACAACTAAACCTATGCATCACAAAATCCAGAAAATGTTAATCAAAGCCTCATGAACATCTTTAAAAAGTTTTCAAAATCTGAGAATCCAATCCATGGTTCGTAAAATCCAGGAAAAGAATTGGTCAATCCGCTATGAACCTTGCTAAGACGAACTTACATTAGCATAAAACTTTCACCTACTGCACCAACTCTCTAAATCAACTTATCCCAACTTTCTCTTAATCAGTAGTCAGAGACAGAACTTCCAGGGTTCCTCTAAATCAGCCACACATTGGCGAGGCTGATAAAATATGAAGAAAATCAGTGTGGTCGAATTACTTGGTCCAAGGTGCAACGTTTGCACGAAGAACTCTGTGTCTGTGAGCACGAGGTAGCTTATAGATTATAGAATATAGGTGAGGATGGCTGGGATAGCGAGCAACGTAACCATAGCAATGAGTGACTGAAGAGGGAGAGGGCGAGAAAGAGTGAGCCAGGGGTGAAGGAAACGTGGGATGAGACAGTGCAGAGCTGGTACCAGATGAACGAACCGGTAAATGAGGGAGAGACGAAGAAAGAGAAGCAAGAATACGAAAGAGAGGGAAAGAGGGGACGAGACACATCCATTGATTTTCAGTGCCATCTTGTCGTCGTTTCCAGAGGAAATACCACAGTGGTAGGTTCGAGCATGGAGACCATGCCATGGCAACTTTCCCTTGAGAAAAGAAGGACCACCCTCTTCTTTTTTTCTGCGGGAAAGACCGTCTTCTTCGCCCCGCCTGCGCCTTTCAGGGCTGCCTTCCTGCACCTCTAATTGATTGTTCCTTTGTAAATTCTATCGTTTTAACGACGTAGCGTGTTTGATTTGTTCGCTTGTCCTCGAGGAATGGGAGTTTGCTTGATCGAAGAGAGAATTTCATTAGATTCTCTCTGCAGCATTTATTTACAATTAATACGGACATTGGTGCTTTGGAATGTTCTGGATCTAGTGTTTCATGGTTATGTCCTAAAATATATTTATTGGAAATTGTGTAAGTAATAGAGATAAACAAGAAGATACTATTTATAAAGATAACGACGAGGGTTTTAAATCTCTGAATAAACAGCGATGTTAACTTTTTATCTTCCTACTAAAGAGATCGGATAGAAGTGAAGTACATAAACTCACTGTGAAGTTTTATTATGATATCTTTCAGACAGTGAAAGAGAAATTGTACCATTTATGGGAAAAGGAAATTGCTTATGAACAATGAATTTGGTTAATTTTTCTAGTGGATAACACAAGCTGAGTTACAGAATTAAAGAGAGAGAATTATAGAATATTGGTGGAGGAATATGGAAGACAGTGTCACAAAACAAATATAGACTTATGGAACAGAATTATTATAGAATTACAGAAGAGAGAGACCACTGTCAAACCAAATTCTCCTTTTTGAAGAAATTTACGATCTTAGAAATATTCTACTATACAACAACCTCTTCAAGTACTAACTAAATTATGTTCAAATAAAAACTATCAAAATTCTAAACAATCTCTGACATTTTAAAACAAGAACTAAATTAAAATAATTATAAAATTATAAAATATAATACAAAATAGAATCATCGTAGTCATAAAATATAATGTAGGACAAAAGTAAAATAGAAAAGCACGTTTCTCGTCCAGAGAAAGCTCATCACAATCTATTTCCCTCTTCCCAAAAGAACAGATAAAAGCACTCACTCTGTAGATTAATGGCCGACGGGAAGATCGAGGCGGCGTGTCTGTGGACCTCTTGAGATCTGGCGGCCATTACCGAGCAGGGGGTTGCATGGGCCCCGTGGTGCGCGTGGGCATGAGAGTGGGTGGTGTGATGGGCCCCCAGCGGCGTGGTGCTTCCTGTACTCGTAGTTCCCGCGTTGCCTGGATAGCCAGCAGCCCTCGCAGCCGTGTAACGATAAGCAGCTTGGCTCATCTGTGAGCAAGAACTCAAGTCCCCGTATCCACATTGCATTTCACTGGCAGCCAGAGCACAGCTAGAAGCCTCGAAGCCGGCGGCCGCAGCGGCAGCCGCCTGGTTCAAGTACGAATAATCCATGGTTCACTCGAAGCACCGAAATTCCAAGACAAAAGTGCAGAGTTCCTTCGTCACAGGCGTGTCTGACTTTGTCAGAGGCGAATAGACGAGGGCACTGAGCGCGGAACACCTGGACAGTTCATCGAATCCTCTTATCTCTTCCTCATCTTGACTCTTCACTCAATCGGAATCCCATAAAACTGAATTCTTCTGGTTGTTGGTAGATCCTGGCTGATCTTAGTAGCACCGGGTCGTTGGCTGATTTGATCCTGATAGTTCCACGACTTTAAATCGGATCAGCTGGCTCTTCCATTCACTGCAGCATGCAGATTCGAGGAATCTGAGCGTAGACAGGATTAAAAAGAAGATGAGAGTGTCGCAAGAAAAGAAACTGAGGGCCCCAGCCGGGCCTTAGCCGCGGCGTTGCTTTTGGCCCTAGCAGCGGCGTGTTTCTTCCGTCGTGGAAATCTCGGTTAATCAGCAGGCCAGGGTGTACAAGTAACGGTGGCAGCGTCACGTAATTCTCTCTGATCGCGGACAAGAGCTAAGGGACGCGGGCGGTAGCCGGTTGCTCGATAGCAGCTTATGACGCGTAATCGGATCAGCGATATCAAATTATTGCGATTATAGCCGCGGATAGAAAGAAGTTTTTCGGCCCGCTTAAGAGAGCCCGAGACGACCGACTGGTGGGTCTCCTCAAAATCAAATGATAAGCTTAATTCAATAACCGACGGAGAGGGTGCACGCTGGGGGTGTGGCCGCCGGTCGGTTACGGAGAAACGGGTTTGGTCACTGTCTGACGTTCTCTGGCCGCTGATTCGTCGATCCACGGTGCCACCCCTCGGCTGTATCAGAGAACAGTCGCCGCCCTCCGAATCTCTGTGTTCATCCCCGTCGGTGTGCCACCCCCGGTTCGTCGGGCGACCTCTCCCTAACAGCCATCAGCCCGAATGAACGCTATCATTCGATGATGCCAGCCCTCTCCCCTGGTCTCGATTTTACGATCGATTCCGGAGCAGGCCGTTTCCGCTGGACACCAGAGCCACGCTTCTCTTCAGCCATCCTACGTATGTTTACGCCTGGCTCCTTCTGCGGCTGCCTTGGTACAATGAGTGCCTCGCTTCCTGGATGATAGTGCTGATGTTAGGCATCGTTAGTCTTTACATGAATTGAGCATGATGGATTACCTTGGTGAGGGGTGAGTAGACTGAGCTTGAGTCGTTTTTTAATTACAGGTTTTTGATGGTTGCAATGAAGATAGGGCTGCTTGAAACAGATTCTGTATGTTTAGTTTTGTAGATCTACTGTGAAATATATTTGACTGTAGCTGTAAATAAATTTTAAGAAAGAATCAATTTAAAAATGTGTAGCTGTAAATGAAACTGAAATGTGATAATTATTTGAAAAATCATAGAAATTGAAGAGTTATAATTTCTCAAATGAGCTACAAATAAAATCCAAATACAGATAGTTGTTTCAAAAACATAAGACATTGGACTTGAAAAATAAAGTTCCCAAAAATTGAGCTGCAAATAAAATTACTATTTTAAGCAGTACAAAACACAAATAATCTTTCATTGTGCTTAGACCCATTAAACGATTATTAGACAATAACATAGTAATACTGTTGATAAACGAAATTCACGATAATATTCCTATGGAATTACCATGCTTTTACATCTCTTAACCATTTACATAAGGCAGTAGAAACATCAAATATCGTATACATAAAGGCCAAGGGACTAGAGAGCATGAAATATGATTTATCTACAGATAGAGAAATTACATGACTAAACATGACACGGGACCGACCTTAGATAGGTGGTAGGAACCTGTGCGACACTTGTTTCGCACTTGTTCTCACGAAAGGGCCACGATGAGAGCAGTCCTGGTGCGCGACCCTCTTCCCCGTGTCTAGTCTCAGGGGAATTCTCTTCCAGGGTACGCGAACGTAGTACGTCGTGCAATACCAAATCGTCCATAGTGTATATACTGAGAACACACAGGAACGAACTCGTCCATTGGCGTAGACCTTCCCACAATTTCTCCATGCTGCTCCAATAGAAACTCGAACCTGCACATACCTTATATTATATAAGAGGTTATGTTAGTGTAAGATACAATAATATGAACTTTTTGTTGCACTGTTGCATCTGTTTACGCTTATGCGTTATGAAGATACCGCCTTTATCTTCTTAGTCGATTATTATAAACTAGATTTCTGTGATAATATTTTTTCAAATAGAGGTAAATTTGATTGGTAGAAAATGTTACAAGAAATTTACAATGATGCAAGTAACTTTTATACATAATTTCATTTTATCGCATAATAATGAACAAACTTGTGCAATTCAAAGCGAAAAATTATAGATAAACAATCTACGACCGATTCATGTAAATTAAATATAAGTAAAAGGAAAGTGAATTGACGGATCCGTTGAAAAACTGTCACTAAGGTAAGTTTAGTGTCTACGTCTATGGGAACACGGCAAACATGCGTGCGCGTGTAAACACTCGCACACTCGCATAAACGGCGTTTCGTCTTTTATATCAATAGAGTGAGAGAACGTCAACCCCCCTTAGCGGTCTGATACATATGTCCTTGATTTGTCGGGAGAATAATATTCTCCTGGAAAGTTGATTAAATATTGGTTAGTGATCTCAGATGCCCTTTACCCCCCTCCGTTTCCGTTCCATCGACTCGAAAACCCATAGGAATACAATTTAATATTTTCACGTCCCAGGGATAGCCGACTATTTTTCTTCCGATTTACACGCGGCTCTGTCACTATCACCTTTCATTTTCACGAATGAAATCGTTTTATACTTGTTGGTCTTAAAAAATATTTCGCAAGAAACGACATCACGTTTTCATACTTACAGTATTGAGCTCACGAAAATATTTGAACACTTCTAGGAACATTTTACGTATATATTATATAAAATATTTTAAAATCTCATTAACGCTGTAACGAGAAACGACTGTCGTGAGGTAATTAGATATTTACTACAGACATATATTTAGTAAAACATCAGGATAATTCTTCCATAACCTAGCGAATAATCATTATATTATTGTTCAAACGTAATTATTAGAGAATGTATCGGTATTTCTGATATAACGAAGCATAAAATCTATTAACGTGACAATTTTCGTTAGCTTACTGTAAAATGTTACCGCGAGCTGATTAAAATGGCTTGCAATTATTCGTTTGTCATCCACTTTTATGCAACGTTATTATCAGCTAATCCTGTTTGCAGCACATTACATTTACAATTATTTTCTATGTCGCGACGTGTTAATACACGAAAATGCAGGGAAGCTTCGAACTTGAATTTTAGGTTAAGCGATAAGTTTATTTACATTAATCGTTATTACTTTTACTTAAAATCTATTTAATAAAGACGTATTTTATTTATAAATGTATCTTCCATCAAAAAATTGTTTTATGTATCTTGTAACTTGTGTAACACTTTTCGAAATGTATACTTCGCGAACGAACTTATTATTAACGCGATAGAAACTATTAAATAGAATATTAAACAGAACTTACCAAATTTATTCAATGAATCAACATTTTTCCGTCTTCTATCCATGATAAATACCATAATTTTAAAAATTACATATCTTTTCTCTACACTATGCATAAAACGTCGTTGTAACTGTACGCAGGAAATGCATAATTATTGCCAGCTCATTTTTTAAATATATGCCACTACGTGACATTTCGAATACTAAAATTATAATTTAAGAATGAAATAATTAATATTCACATAGTTGATTGTATATTATCCTAAAATGTTATTGAATTTTAATAAGTAATTTATAGAATATAATTTATTGTTTACATTAAATATAAATTTAATTTAATTTAATTTGTACAATTCAAATATTTTAAATATGACAGACAGCGCCACTGTTTCCGGTAAAGCATTTTTATTGGCGCAGTCGCGTATTATAAAAGTATAAAAAGGACGGCACGAAGATCAAAAGTGGCAATAAAAAGTAGTTTTATTATTAATTTATTATGAAAGTAGTGTTGATTATTCTCAGAATGGTTGGGGTCATAGCATATCTATCTGTATAAGGTAAATTTCAACATCTATTTTCGATTCAATCTTGTTAAAACAAAAATACAATTTCAATGAATGGATTCAATACTCTAAACACTATCTTGATATTATTAGAGGATCAAATGTATAAAACATAGTAATTTGCAATGTTTCGTGATTCAATAGAAAAATTAATATTTGATACGAAATTTTTAATTTTTAGGAGAATCAAACTTAGGTGTATTTAAACATTTAATTTTAATATTTGAGAAATTATACAAAGCAAACATCAATATCAAATATTTGAGTAATTTGTAATCGCAACGAAAAATTTACATTAAATTCGATTTATACGCAACGTACAAAAATTACAGAACTGTTTGTTTTCTATATTTTAAAACAAACGGTTTTATCAAAACAAAATACGCTTTAAATAAACTTCCAAAGACAGTTTCTGCTTATCTGTGTAAATCTCGCACTTGTATAAATATACATAATAAACCTGAAAACATTCAATTATACGATAATCAATAAAAGAGTATTGTTAATAACAATTACTTGTATCACTATTTTTCATACAATA
The DNA here is from genome assembly GCA_905332935.1 of Bombus hortorum. Classification (NCBI taxonomy): domain Eukaryota; kingdom Metazoa; phylum Arthropoda; class Insecta; order Hymenoptera; family Apidae; genus Bombus; species Bombus hortorum. The sequence goes on from HG995203.1 coordinate 6,704,836, forward strand.
TTTATGAATACTAGCAAACACAACACATAATAATGAATAATTATACATAATATTATAGATAAATAATTCTACATACCTCATTAAGATATAATATCAAAAATGTATCTAACGTACATTTCAATTAATACAGCATTCTTATTTTTGATAGAATATTGTCTGATTCCTCACACAAGCATCGTGTTCTGAAATGAAAGAATAAACAAAATTAATCAAAATTAAAATGAGGTACTGTCACAAACTAGGTATTTCTTAGTAAAAAATTAATTTCAATTACCATGATTCGGTCGATAATGAAGACCCTCTCGATTCACTACGCCCCGCCTCGAACTCTTCATATTGTTCGCCTTTTGTAAATTAGTAACAATCGTGTCACGATCTGGTTTTCCTATTTCCACCACGTTCTGTTTTGGAAGGTGAACTTCACATACGTTTGAAGACTGTTTGACGTATTGTACTTCCGGTCGGCACATGACTACCTTCCTGGGATGCGAGCATTCTTCAAAGGTAACATTCGAACGAGGCAAATTTTGCTGTTTCACATATACGACTTTGTTCTGCTCGCATGTTGGCACGAAAATAATTTTCTGCGTTGATTCTTGAGGATACGATACCACGTGATAATTAACGCCTGAGTTAATTAGTTCTATATTATCGACGTGCTTATTTCTTTGCATATAAATAGGAATTTTTTGTGTTTTGGAATCGTTTTCAAATGCCAAATACTTAATCGGCTGTTTCTCCAGTATTACTGCATTTTTGATACACTGATTGTTAGCGACTTGTATCTGAGACTCTTGTTCCTCCATGGGCAAGATATTTAAATTCTGCACGCCTTTCAGGATACCAACATCAGCTATATCTTCTTGGCAGAATCGTCCATTCTGCACCGTTCCAGATTTCTCAATTTCAGGCACATTATTATAAGAATACTCTTGCATGTTGTTCACATCGTTGCATTGATCTACCACCACATAACAAACATGTTGATCGTTATGGTATTTTTTACCGTTTTCAGATTTAGAAGGTTGCATGACCTTTCTTATTAATCCATTTTCACAAATCATTGGTTTTTGATGTATCTGTACGTGCTGCACTTCTGGTGCGCTTGCTTCTTTAAATTCTTGGCTATTACAATTGGAATTATCAGAATTTTCCGAGCATCGATACGCCTTATAATAATTTCCTGGCACTTCCTGGTAGTGTTTATAGACAGTACAATTATTTTTCGATCTTTCATGCTGCAAAGGAACATTTTTCCGTATGATACAGACGTTCGACTTATCATTCCTTCCATCTGCAATCATATTGTTTATGTATAAACAGTGTCCTATATTCCGCGAGTCTTTCTTCGTGAACATTACTGTTTTTTGTATTGGCGGATTTGTTCTGTTCACTAAAATGTCGTTCACATGAAGATTCTGCTGAGTTTGGTTGTGTTTAGGCTCCATTGGCTTCGAGTAAGAATTCTTCGTGAAATGTATCTCATCGTTAAATATACTTGGCGAATCTATTACGCAAGTTTGAACGTTCAGATCTTTCATTTTTGTATTATCGAATAAGGTATTTGCAGTCTTCGACTTTTGCGGCCTCTTTGAATCTTCATTCGATTCCGTTACCACGGATTGCGAAGTGAAAAGAACGTTCTGCTTCGGTGCAACGTCGAACAACATTTTCCGAGACTCTTTATTAATATGCATCGGTTCCTGGAATAGATTTAGCCGATTGTTATTATTCGTCACAACATTGTTACACCTTCGTAATATAGCAGGAATATGCTTTAAATTCTTCATTTTAACTTGCTGCATCATTTTAAAATTTTGTCTTTCCGCATGTTTTTTTAATCCATTGTTTAAAAAATGCACTGTTTGTCTACGTTGAATTTTGTGTTTTATTAGACGTTTCTTATCAATAGAGCTATTCTGAGATCCTGCTTCTGTTTGTGCAAATAAGAGAGGTTTATTCTTATCCTTTATCCTCTCGCAATCAAATTCATTTATTTCAAAATATTTCATAATACTGTTCTTGCGTGTGCAATTTGTAGAATAATTTATTTCCAGGGAAGTACGATTGCTTGCATCTGTCGATTCATCCTCGTTAGATATGTTATTTATTTCGTGTGACATTTCCGGTTCAAGACTGTTCTTTATTCCCGCATCCAGGGTGTTTAACGAAGACGAATTAAATAATAAATTGGACGTGTTAATTTCGGTTTTTTTTAAATTCGTTTCTGGCATTAAAAATAGGTTTTGTCTTTCTTGTAAACTGTCGTCATCCTTGTTACTTTTAATATCAATATGGCACTCTGGATTATCAATAGTTACAGAGACTAAGTTCGCGTCTTGAGTATACCCAGAAGGACAATATGCAGTGTCTGGAGGAAAAGAATCATCCATCGAAGTACTCGGTGTACCGCATTCGTTCAAAATATTACCACGTTTAATCATATCTCGTAAACATTTATTTTGAAATGATTTTGCGTAAATATTTCTCAATTTTTGTTTCACCTTCGTTAGCGGATCTATCGAAGAAAAAATATGAGAAAAAGAACATTGTAATAATTAAAAAATGTACAAATAAAATACCTGGTCCGAAACAGTCTGGAAAATTTTGTTCCTCGAAATTTTCTGAACAAACAACCCTGCATAATTCTTCGTATTTACTCAATGCAAAGTTTCGTAAATTTTCAGAATCAATGGTTTTCTTTTTTTCTTTTGGTTTTTGAGGGAACTCTATGTGTCTTTCATTTTCAATTCTTCTTCTCCTATAAAATGTATGTAATTATAATAATAATTCAATTCATTTTTCTTTAAAAAAAAAAAGAAAAAAATAAAAAGATCTGATTCTTAATTACTCTCTAAACTTACATCTTTGGTTGTTGTATATATCTTGTGTGAAAGTAATCAACGAAAATTACCTGAGACTTACCCATCCACTTTACCCAAAATAGGACTGCTTTGGACACCAGGAGGAGTTGGTTGGAGAATATCTTTGATAGTAGAATCGAGTAGTAATTCTTTCTGAACCTCTATGTTGCCATTTTCAACTACAACGTCTCTGTGAATTAAAAAATACATTCATTAGAGCGAGAATAACTTTTTATAGTGTTTTTACTTACTCTGATTTCGAGTCATAACCATCCATTAATTTAAGCACGTCTCCCTGTAGACGCGCGTTGTTTAGATCGTTCAAAGCTGCTTTCGTTTGAACTATAAATAATTATAATATTTAATCAATTATTTTTTTTTTGACAAAACGATATATAGTTATGAATTATGAGACGTACATCTTCGTATTTCTTTTCCTGCAGCACCATTTCTGTATATTCCAGCCAACTAGAATAAAAAAATTATAATTTTTATTATTGATGTAAATAGTGTTAATTTTTTAAAATAGCGTATTATTTATGATATTTACAGGTCTCGGAAGAATTCTGTTGGACAGCCTTTTTGAATTTGGCGCCTTGTTCGATTTTCCATCGATCTTCGTTCCTTTATCCTGAAAGAGATTGTCCGCAAATAATAAATATAAAAGTGGAAGAATGAAGGTAAATTAAGTTTTCAAATATACAGATTCCTCTAGTATGTCGAAACGCTGCAAAAGTTTAACGAAATTACTAAGCCAAAATTTGAATGTCATCCGGTTCCGCTAAAAAATTGCGCGTATATTATTACGACTTCAGAAATTATTTCCGAACATTAATGATAACAAAGTTTGTTATTTAAACTAAATATACGATAATTTATTTATTAAATAATTTATATAATAGTTCTGACATGCTTCAAGTATTACAAAATTAATAATTATTAAAATATATATCGTAGCAAGATGAATAACCGTGTTAAATTATACAAAATTATACATTCATATTTCTTCGTGATATGCATAATGAAGTTGAAAAATAGAAAGAATGGCGCCTTTCCTTGTTTTCATACTGTTCGATTTATCGACATATCTCATGAGATGCATAGCCTTAACTTAAAACTTATTCTTTATTCGATTCTATAACAAAGTATTGATATGTATATATTTATTTTCATATATGTATGTATATAAAGTAGTCTACGAAACATTCTTTTCAAATTCCCAAATATTATTCAATATCTGTTAATAAAATAAGAGGAAAATATTGAAATAACTCATAAAATTTTCAATGACATATGTCAATCACCTGACATAACCAAAATTGTCGTAGAACTAGAAATATACTTTTATCAAATATAATATTACATATATTTCTATATTTGATTTATAGATGAAAATAAATAAGATATCTAAGAAAAAATATACAATTTCTACTATTAAAATGTGATGATAATATGCGCAGATGTGTATATTGATACCTTCTTCGATTTGAATACTCTCTGATGCAGATCTGTCAAGTCCTTTTTACGTCTCTTCTTTTTCTTACGAATTTTCTGTTCTTCTCGAACACTTTTTCTTCGTCCATCGACAGATATGTCACTGGCCGCGATGTCATGCCTTGCTTTCCCCATTTTACTATAGGAGACAAGACGAATTGCGCCTTTCGAATGAGATTGACGAGCGTTTCAATGTTTGTTTACATTTCGTTACCTCGCTTCTTATGATGGTCCAAGTATCACGTGGAATGACAATATCGACATACTTTGTCTCGTTCTCAGACGATAACACTATCCCGCGATTAACCGATCGATGTCTAATATTATCGACTCAGAAATCAGTTTTAAATAATCTTTTTTTGCAGTACGTTAAACGTACTTTATAATCGGAAATAAGCTTAAAATGTATATCGAAATAAATTTAGATTTGCTAAAGATAAGAAATCGTTTAACTTACGTAAATTTGCATCTGACTTAACTTCATGATATTTTTTAAATAAAAGTATTGGAAAGTACAAATTCTTTTTTTCTTTTTTCAAAAAAAAAAAAAAAAAGAGATGGCAAATACTGTGAATTTTTATTTACACATCCATTACTGCTGAAAATAAAATTGAATAACAATTTTTAAAATTTAACGGATGTGTAATATAATAATGTAATAGCTTCAAAATTTCAGAGAAACGTAATGTAATGTATGAGTCAGATTAGTTTTGGTTCGAATAAAGATAGGTTTAATAAAAAGTGTCTCATAAACAAATGAACAACGACATGACGCAAAAGGTCTAAAGGAAACGTCGATAGGACATTTAGTCTTTTGTTGACATGCGTATCGCGAGGTGTCGATTAGCGTGTAATATTCACTATTATCAGTGGATAATTGTTTTATAATATTATTTTCAATGATTATTCTGTAAAAGAATATTTTATCGTCTGTTTTTAAATCACTGGAAATATTTTTAAATATTTTAAGTGTCCTATATACATAAATACAGGCAAGTAAACATATTCTTTTTAATGTGAAGGTTAAGAGGAAAAGCAAAAATGCCCTTATGTCACGAGATTAGAATTAAAAAGTTTTATTGCGAAAATAATTAAGCTTCAATGAATAAAATTCATTTAGACTATTTTAGCCTATTACCAAAGGAACAACATTCAATGAATCCATTTGTATCGTTCATAAAATGAAGTCCATAACTTAGTCATCATAAAAAAGAACGATTAATAAAATATTCTTAATTTTTATCCGTATTTTGTTCCAGTACAAAATATACGATCCCTATTTGTAACCAATACACCAAATCTTTAATACTACATATCTTATAGAGACATTTTGAACGTTATAATCGTTGTCCTTTGATAGGTTTGCAATCCTAGTTTTTATAAACAAAATGTGTTATAAAATGGGAAATCACGAAGAATAAACGTTTCTCGTTCTTTTTCTTTACCCTTCACGCGATACATTCGAATACTGCTGAAGTCAAGTGTCAGTACATAGATCAACTTTTTTCGAAATTATAAATATTAATTATTATATTAAAAAGTTATTTTAATGTAAATGTTAAGAAATAGACAGAAATTGATTTTCTGAAAGGGGTGAAATATTTTAGAAAGAATTATTCTTATGTATATTAAAACACTCGATTGATCCATTTGTGTCGACTCCATATTAGTTCTATCCGAATTCGATTTGGAAATGTACGCGTCGTGGAATCTTGTGATATTTTTGGTTTAATTAGTGGCTTTATGAGTGTTAATAATATTAATGGTCGTTGTGTTACAAATATTTATGTGCTTTGAATTAGTGATGATAATAATCAGACGTGTTGACAGCTTACTACATCATTTCCTACCTTCGGAAAGTTGAAGGGTAAGTGTATTTTTATTTAGAACATGTTATATACCTCTAATATTATAGTTGCGTAGAATTATACCTTTTTTTTCATTACTATACATTATATAATATTCGTGACATACAGAAATTTCAATATATTTCTCATACTCATTACAGTAAATACTTATACATTTATTATAATACAGTGTATATATAATAAATATATAATAGATAAACAAATAAATAAATATATATATATTTGTATCATACTATGTAATTAAACATATAACATATACTACTATATAGATATAATACGAATATACTATATTAGGATATATATATATAGATATTTACTACAGTAATGAGTATCAGACATTGTGACATTTTTATATGTCATATAGACATATAAAACATAGACATAGACATATATATTATACATATAATATAAAAATATGAAATTTCGAATATAGTATTATGTGTTATATCATATCTCTAACTTAGAGTAAATTGTAATGATAAATAAGATTACGCATTTTATGAACCAAGAAATAGGAACTAAATTATATTCTATCTTCTGTTTTGAAAAAGTACTTCTCAACAGCGTTTCCGTAGTGTAGTGGTTATCACGTGTGCTTCACACGCACAAGGTCCCCGGTTCGATCCCGGGCGGAAACAGTTATTCATTTTTTGTCCTTATAAATACTAGTCATTTTTATTTCCATGATTAAATCAAGGTAGAAAGATATTTTCCTAGATGTTATATCGAAGATGTAAATATCTTCGATACTTTATTTAAGGTAGCATTAATTAAATGTTATCTAATAGTTAGAATTATGTTAGCCATGTTTCTACAGAATCGCTTTACCGACAGAGGATATTATCCTACGTTACCCTCCACTGTAATTGCTAATTTATATCGGGATGAGATCTAATTCATATATTTTGAACTTTTAGTGCACTCTAAGTTTTAAATGTTTTAATTAATTAGCTCTATTTTATATAATAACTGCACAAAAAATTAATTAATTTATAGATGGTGCGATTTATCAAATTTGTGGAAAATCTTTTCAATGGATCAATTTTAATGTTTTGCAGTTAATCATTACATAATTTACTTACTTCGTTAGCTTGATTCATATTTGACTATTCATTTTTATATTCTTTTTACAATGAACGCATGTTTCATTTTCTGTAGAAAACTATACTTTTATTTTATTTTCCGTGATAAGTCTGTAATATAATTTTCATTTTTACATGTTAGATTTCATTTATTACAAACTTTTCGAGGAAACAGCGATAAAATTTAATTTATTCTATAGATACGCAATATCTGTCGATAAGCACATGTGTATGTACAGATAAATGTGATACTGCTTGTTTCGTTTCCCTATAGGTGGTGTACAGATGCACTCTTTCACATGAACAATCTTTAGAATTTCATGCATTCAAATTCCATTTCCCATAAATATGTACGTGTAAAGTCACATCGAAATATGCAGATTAATTTATAATCTATTATCACATAGAAAAATACACATTTTAATACAATACTTATAGTAATAAATTCCAAACTTTACACATACAAAAGCATTCTATTTTTACTCCTTCATTCGTAATATGAAATTATTCGTAGAATTTTTTACAATTTGGTATTAAGCTTTTCGAACGAAATGTTACCACGGTTTCTATTGGTCACAAATATTTCATGTTATGCATCTGTTTGTCATATTTCAAGTCTCACTTTATCGTCTGGCTGCGTAATTACGGTGGAGGTTTATGAGGCCTAGTGTGAGCTAGTCTTGAATCGAAACTCGAATTACATCGCGATATAACCAAGTTCGATGAGGCCGTAACACTTAACCTTTCCTATTCGAAATTACTTTTCCGCGTGTTATATATTCGATTTTTCAAATACAATATGTCTATTTTTACTTTTATTGCCTTGGCTACTCTATAGCCCATTAAAATCGTACTTAAGAATTGGGTATACGATAAATCACTTATAATTTTTCTGTTACAGTATCCTGTTTCTCGACACAGTCAGCGATTTAGGGAGGAGGAGACAAAATCACTGCTGCCTCGTCGTCTTCCGGTGAGTCATTTCATTACTTTTTAACGCCAGAATTTTATACCGAGTTAATCGAAATGATCGGAGGATGTTTCGTAAAAATTAATAAATAATTGTAAGTTGAAACGATTCCTTGAAGAAATTCTACTTTCTCAAAAATATTCTTGCGACATTTCAATTTCCATTGTTACGAAAATCGTAGAATTCCATTATTTCGAACTTTTCGCAAATAGAATGCAATCTTCCTCCTTCATTAAGCCATACTCTCAAGAACAAGTTCGTTCAATTATGCCGACAACAGAGCGAGTAGAAAGCATAAGAAAAAAAAAAAAAAAAAGAGAACAACGAGTCTCACTTGGGCCTATTCCTATGAACAATCACGAAAGTATCGAACAATGCTTCATAAAAATCAGCACAAAATGCTAAACTCTATATTTCCCAGGACTATATCCCACGTGTATCACGGTTGAAGAGCGCATTATACGAAACATAGCGATTGTTATCGCGAGGTTGACTAATTGCAAGGACGATTTTCAACGCGAAAATTTGAACGTGGTTGGGTATTGTCGCTCGTGACTACGAACTTATTAAAACCGATGTATATATCTAATTAAAGACAGAAAAAGAGAGACTCGTTGTCTATAGGTCGGTAAAGAGCCCTCTGGCTTGGTAAGTGGCGCTGAAGTATTTTCAGCCCCTGCTCAACACGGTTTCGTTTCAACGAACGAGAATGTCGCATAGTCATAAGATTATAGTACTACTTCGTGTTTGCGTTGTATCGACCAACTATAATATATGTTACAGCGAAATTGAGATGTGCGAATAATTTTCAAATACTGAGATATTTTGAAGCTTCTATAGTCACGGAGTTGAAAGTTAATAAAGACAGGTTAAAAATTCTAATATCGCGATGGACCAATTAGTACAGAGAATTGGATACGAAATTCATGGATCTCTATGATCGACTGCGTATAATGCAGTAGTTGACTGCACTATCGACCGTGTGCGACCGTTGCATCGTGTCGCGGTGTCGTGACGTCACAGTCACTAATGCCCGAGTTACATAAACCCCCATTGCGTGTGTTCTGTGCATCTCTCTCTCTCTCTCTTCTCTCACATTTGCTGCGTGCTTGTCTCGTTCCACCTCCGCCTACTATATCCTCTTCGCTCTTCGAGAACGCGTCTATGCACTTCGAAAGTGTCTTTGGCACTTATTTCTGTATTCTCAGCCTAATTCGTGAAAACAGCGTTCGTTGTTTCAGCACTTAACACGTTGACTGACGCGCAAATTTTATATGTTGTTAATCAAGTAATAATAAATAATAATAAAGTAATATTTAATTTTTGAGAAATATCACTTTGTATTTTCGCGCCTTTTCTTTCACAGTGCTGAAATTTTGTTCGTGGAGCTTAGCTTATTTTGATGATCCTAGAGTTTACGAATAGGTAAGATAGGTCACCGATGACCAGCGGCAGTTGCAGTCAACCCGTTGAAGACTGTCACGAGTGAAATATCATTTCATAGAAATTTCATTTCGACATTCGATAGGTTAGTAACCGTGTCATTTTTCCTCGCGTATCGAAACGTTCTTAGATTCGTCTACCAATTAATACAGTATCGTGGTACTTTCGTAGAACTCCTTTATAGGGTGAGTCTAGGGCTGGTTCGGCTATTTATATCCACCGACCGGTATAGTCACTTGCCTTCTTTCTTGGCATTAGAGGTTATTGCAAGTTCTCGAGAAACGACCTAAAGAATCCAAGTTCTTTTATCTTGTACGAGGGAGACAGGCTGGCAGATTTAGCGAGGCAAACAGGAAGAATCGACTGGATCGAATCGAGTGTAGCCAGCTACGCGCATATCCCAATCCCAGCATACTAATTTCGAAACCACGAAATTCCTTCGAAATTCTTTCGCTGTAAATCAAAATTTTCGCCGCGATCCGACAAAAGCGCGAATACGGATTACCGACGATCAACGATTACCGACGATCAGCGATTACCGACGATCAGCGATTACCTTTAACAAGACAGAGTCGCGAACATGCAATTTGGATGAAAGTTTGCAGCCTCGAAGAACAGGCAAAAATGTCACGGGTTTGTTTTTAGCTACTCAGTAACTCAAGGTTAAGGGACGAAGCCTTCCTGCAAAGTTCGAACGATCGCTGACAGAGTAAAGTCCTGTTAACGAAACTCGAGACAGACGATATTTAGGAAAAATACCGACTGATCGCAGCGCACCGTCGTTCACAAGGGAACATTTCGCTGAAAACGATTAAAGAGTTGGTAAGCTGCGATCTGTGAGCAGCGCTCCGCAAACATAGCGAACAGCGAGGAAGGAGGAAACGTTGTCCGCGATGAGAATGTATCAATCAGCACAATTTAACTCGGCGTTAGCTGCGGAAGGGTGAAGGGGCGGTGAAGGGGGGCCAGTAGAAGAGAGACAGAAGCGTAACAGAAGCAGGATGGAGGCGAGTAGGAAATAAAGGCGAGGGACGACGGTATAGAAGTGCAAGTGAGAGGATAGAGGAACGAATGCAACGACAGAGAGGCCAACAGACCAACAGAGACTAGTAGAAAGGTTAGAAAGGGAGAGAGTAGGAGATAAAGAAAGATGGTGGACGACGTGGAATCCGTGGGATCGAGGAAGGCCTGTTAAATTATAAATAATTTAATACGCGTTGTAAGATTCGTTGCTAGGTACCGTTGCAGTTCGAGTATCGAAACGTTTAAGGTATACAGTGGCCCAGGAAATATTTCAACGCTTATCGCGCAATCTTTTGATGAGATTTTGTCAAATTTGTTCGCACGGTCGCACAGTAATTAGTTTAATAGGAATTATAACGGTATAATTTGAAACCAATTTCCAATGTAAATCGATAGTGTACACAGGAATTACGAGATATTTATTGCATACATATACTTAGTGAGAAATTAGTATAGCGCATGAATAGTAGTCTTAAACGTGCAATTAGCGCTGGAGGTGGTCTGACTGCATATCGTCGCTTATTAACATAGAGAATAATCGACTTTGTTCAAATACTTTGCTGGTACAGCTTTAGCAAAGTATATGCTCCCAAAATATGTCTTGTAACTCGTATAAACATCGTTAGATCCATTGCTAACCTTGCCAATATAATCACGATAGCCTCTTCGCTAATGAGATTTCCAAATGCTTCGTACAATGTATACGTAAGAAATTTCCAAGAGTGTCGGAGGATTCTCGCCAGCCGCTGTACGCAATGAAACGAAGAAATTAACAGAATGCTGGCTTCCGAGAGATATTCGTATAATATCGGTTTCAAGTGGGAGAAGGAGGATGACGGCGATCAGGGAGGAGCAGGAGATGCAAATGCGAAATTCGCTGGATTAAATGAGGGATGGGGAGTAGGAGGGTTTAGAAGGGAGAGCAGAAAATAGAATGAATATAGGAAATAAACAGGGACGGGTAAGCGAAGGAGCGAGGAAGAGCGAGTTAGAAGAGCGGAGACGGAGAGAAACCGGAGGCCTTGAACTGCTGCGGCGGTCGGCATTGCAACTTTCCGCTCTATAGATCTCTCTGTTGCTCTCGAGTGTCTCTCTTCAGACCATTTCCCTCTCCTCGAACACGTTGCTGGAGCACGAGCCATCTTTCTTCGATCGACGATTCTCCGTCTTCGTTCACGTTCTCTGCCTCTATTTACATCGTTCCCCTGAAAGTCCCCTGTGGCTCCATCGTAATAATTATATATTTCTTTCGTTCGCTGCGTGCACTCGCTCCACAGAGGCCGGAAGTCTTATTGATTCGCGTTTTGGCGCTCGATGAAACTCCGCTTTGCTTGGATTGTTCGAGTTTTGATGCGTCGACGCACGCGGAAGATCGCGGTACATCGCTCCATTTAGGAACTTTCAATATGCAGTTTAATCGAGGAAATATAGGGAATTCCAATGTACAGCTATGTTCGGCGATTGTTTTCTTCATTTTTCAAGGTTGGCACTAGTAGTAGGAAATATTTTTAGACGCTGGTTAGATAATGGATAGTTACGAGAGATAAAGCCGTGGAAATAAAATTTCTTTCGCACAGTTTTCCACATTTCGACTTAATTCGATGCGCGAACGTTGTAGGTACGAATTTTCGGCCTTGCTATATATACGGACGAGGTTAGTTTCGATGTGGAGTTTAACTGGAGAAATTTTAGAGGGAATTGGTACATGTGATGCCTTTTCGCAAACTCTTGGGAATATAAAATTTATAATTGGGTCAAAAGACAGTGAATTAAAAAATGGAGGTTGTTTGTAAGAAATACAACAATGTTTATAAAAGAACGTCATGTATATAACCTCTAAAAAAAAAAAAAAAAAAACGTAAGAAATCTTCTCGAGAAAAATATCATATAAACAAATACGAGAAGAAAAAATTCGATGTATATAAATAGGGATAAAAATTCGTCAAAAGGCAGAAATAAAACGGGTACGGAGGAAGGCGAGCGTGCGTTATGCATCAGAGATCCGGCACCTTGAACTTTTATCACGTGCGCGAACAGAGACGCGATAATAAGAGGCGGAATTGTTGTTTGCATAAGCGAACGCGTAATCGAATACCAGGAAACAATGCTTCGCGTGCGAAAATCGTGTTTCTGAGTCAACGATCGGGACCTCGGGTTTCTTGCACTCGATTTTACGCCCTCGAATATCCGTCCGGCTACTCGGACAGAAATAATCCGGCCGACACCGGATACATTTTTGTTAAGTTCGCCGTTCGCCGTGGCGAAACGGTTTCTCGCGAAACTCTGGAATGTTTTCCACATCCAAGCTTCTTTTTTAATTTTTTCCCTCTTTTTTTTATTTTGCTCCGGACAGCGAAAAATAAACGCGTATAGATCGATATAAGATGATTTCGTTCGGGATAGTCCCGACGAAATTATGAGATTTTTAAAGATGCGCGATACGATTTTAATTGTTGGTAGAATTGGTGGAATAGTTGGTAAAACAGATTTGGAACGTGAAATGTTCAGGACATTAAGTTCTATTAATATTCTAGGGATATTGCGACTTAGGGAATTGTCTAAAGATTGGCATTTGCAGATGGAGCTGAGTGACTTCGGTATTGCTCAACTAGCCGACCTTTAGGTTAGGCTGCAATTAGAATTACGCAATGATGATCCAGGAAATTATACAAAATTACGACCGAGTTATTACAAAATCGTTCTGATACTCGCAAATATCCTCATTTGATAGATGACATCGAAATTCAAATGATATTTCCATAAACATCGAAGTAATTCGTTCGCGAATCGACGAAAACGTAATAAAGTTTGAAACGGACTAAGGAAGGTATGAAAAGCTCCTTTCCATTAGCAACAAAAAGGAAAAGGGCGTTTTTGGCGGAGAATTGAGCGAACAGTGGTGCCTGAAACAACAGCCAGAAGATTCATTAGCCCAAGCTGAACAAAGAATGTCGAGTGACTCAAACGATAAACATTCGTATGAAGTTTCTCGGAGTTTGTTGTGGCCGTGATCGCGCCACGATTTCGCGTCCGGTGGATTATTGCGATCCTTCCTATTGTTGGCTCGTTATCAGGAAGTTTTGCCAAAGACCAACCCGTGATATCTCCGTCGGAGCTATCTCTCGATAGGAGCAATCCAAATGAGTCAGATAGCCTCTGTCTACGCCGGAGTGTTACAAGTTCAAGTTGAAATTAGGATATCTAACCTCAAAAGTGAGCTAACTTATCAAGATCGTTGATCTTAGAACGAACTTACGTACTGGCATATAGCGATGGAAACTTTCACGTTTCGTAATATTTTTCTTAGTTTTTTTTTTTTTTAAATAAACAAGAACATTCGCGAATAATGTAGGAGATTGAACGGGGAAGTAGCGTGGGTTAAATTTACGCCCGCCTAACCTAAAATAGCAATCTCTATAGAAAAATCTAATTTCTATCTGTATAATGTCATATTAAATCAAATTGCAGTAGAATGGTATTTTTGTCCAATCCTCTAATATTTTTCTCCGTTAAATTAATTCCTACAAGTTCCTCGAGTTTACTTCAAATTTATTTACTCGTTGGTCGATGAACTTCTTATCAGCAAAAATAGTGCGGTTTTATAATGTCTTAATGGCGACAGCTGCTTTTACAGTATCTTTACTTGGAACCACTGTATTTTGGTAATTCGGTTTATTTTCACGCTGGATCAGATGAAAATGTAACTGTACGAGTTGATGGGACACGAAGATAGGAGACACAACGTCTATTTCGACAATTAAAATTTCCCTTATTCATAAAGGGTAACGTCTGCGTCAAACGTGATCTACGATAGACCGAATCATTAAATATCGCGTCTATGTTGACGTAAATTGCATCGTAACGGCCGAGTTAGCCGAGACCTTTTTATAGTTCCACGAAGAGACGATTCTGTCGATGGTTACGTACAAACGATCTTTTTATAGAATATGATATTCCGTCAAAAAATATGCATATGCAGAAAGACGTGGATCGTTAATTCTCACTGACAGAAACTTTAAACAAGACGAGAGGAAGGATAACAAATTTATCTCCAATAGTTTCCTCGTTTATCGACTGCAAAACTATACGTCGACGTTTATGTGGTTAAATGTTAATCTTGTCAAATTGAAAATTCCTTTCTTTCTATCAACGGTCGTTTTATAGCTAAAGCTACCAGTTGAAACCAGAACGATGCTCCAATTTTGTCGTTACGTTGTCCTAAAACAAAAATGACTTTACAACAGAGATACTGGAAGCGCGAACAATTTTATTTATTTAAACAAAGGTGAAGACCATCGCGAACAATAGCGTACATCGGGAGATGCAACTGAAAGTCCACAAATTCCCCCTTTTCTCAGGTGAAGTGAAAATCGATCGATTCGCCAAACGACCAAGACCTGTTACAGTGTTTTTCCAATAAGTGAGAAATAACTGCCGTACCAACAGAGCTGCACCATAAACGCGTATCTCGCTGATCGAGGAGCGATCTGTTGGCGATTTAGAGTCACGTGATGCGTCAGGTCGTGGCTCAGCCATGTATACACGATAGTTAACGAGGACGATAACAGGGTCGCCTGCTCGCCTATACGTGCTCGTGAATCTGCATAGTAGCGCGGTTAAAGAACCAGGTTATTACCAGCGATTCAACCCTGACATTTCGTACGATGACGCTAATGCTTTACACGTATATACAGAGAATACACCGGTCGGGGTTAGGTTCACGCTCATCGTCAGGCTATCAACAGAGAGAAAGAGAACTTGGTTTCGATGGCTGCTTCAAGCAAGAAAGAGGTCAAGGGACCAAAATAAACGGAAAAACCGAAGAAGCTTGCGGGTTGCTCGTCGGCGATTGACCAATTACACGCGAAACTGTTGGTTTTCGAATTGTTGGTCGATAATGGTGACGCGTAGCGCTGTAAGCGTCGGTAAAGCGAAAGTATCGTAATAATCCGATAAGAAACAGTCCGAGGAATTTTATTCATTTTTACATGTTTATATCTATTATATTTTTATTATATATATTTATTATACATTTTTTATGGCGATACTAAGATTAATTTTTCAAGCGATCGGTAAAGATTAGGTAACGGTAACTACAAGCTACGTCTGATTAACGAAATGTAATAGTTCATTTTCACTAACATTAATAATGTACAGAATATTTTATAAAAATGGACATCTCAAACCATGTTTACAGTTTTGCAATTTAATTATACTCGTCGAATTTAGGTTTCAACCTAGTATTTCGTCCACTTTCCTTTACCTTTTTTTAATGCTTTTAATCTACGAGGCGTACTGTCAATTAAATTTTTAATTATTCGCGGATCAATATCGTACCATTCCTGTTGCGTTCTTTCCCATAATTCACGAACACCTGAAGGTGGATTATTATATTTTCTTCTTTTCAAAATGGACCACAAATTTTCGATCGGATTCATTTGCGGACCTTGTGCTGGCCACTTTGTCACAGAACAATTTTGATTTTCTAGCCAGGTTTTAACTATTTTTGCAGTATGCTTAGCATCCCTCGTCTTGTTGAAATACTACTTCACCTTCATTGTATCCAATAGAGTTAACTACAGAAGGTAAATTACTTTGCGGAATGGTCAAATAACGAACCTTCGATTCGAACTAAGGGACCAACACCTCTGCGAGTAAAGCAACCGCAACACATAATTGAGCCACCTCCAAACTTCATAGTTTGTTTTATACCACCTGGTTGATCATTATTCTCGGATGTAGTCCAATGATGGTCAGGACCATCCGTCGGATTCGGATCTGTTAATTTTTGTTTCGTCGCTCCATATAACTCTTTTCCAATCTTCGGTCGTCCATTCTTTGTAGGTGTCGACAAATTGTTTTCGTAATTTAATATTTTTGTTTGAAAGAGCTGGTTTACTTTCTTTTTCCTTCGCTCGTAAATCAATTCTCTTTAAAGAGCGACGAATGGTCCATTCGCTAGCACTTACTTCGATTCCCTGAGCAGCAATTTTTAATGAAAATGGTACTATTACATTTCGTTAATCAGACGTAGCTTGTACTTACTGTTACCTAATCTTTACCGATTACTTGAAAAATTAGTCTTTTGCATAAAATCAGCGGAGTGTGTTTACACTTTTGCTCGTCACTGTAAGTAAAATGGCACCTAATAATATATATAATAATAATAATGTATATATGTCGGGAATGAAAGGACATCCGGGCCTTTCTTTTGCAATGTTTGGGAAAGTCCCCAATACTTTAATCCGGACTTTTTATTACAGCCGTACTTAAACAATAACACTGAGAAATAGCTGTTTATGAGTTAAGTCAATTGTGATTGCCCGGGATTTATGACAGTGGGCTTGGGCTTGAAGTGACATAATAGGTCGCTGAACGTAGCCACGGTCACGCGAGGGACGTTTTCCTAACAGAGGTACAAAACAATTAAATATCTTTCCTTAAAAACAAGGATTGACCTGAGGGATACAGAGAGGAGTATATAAGGCAGTTCCTCTTGGACTGAGGATTCAGTTAGAGAAGTTCTACTTGTACCGTGAACAAGTACGTTGAGCGACAACCGAGATCGTGTATTCGTAAGTTGAGTTCGACTTTGGATTGTGGAAGAAATCGCATTCGTCATCCCGTTGACCGTGGATTCGTTATCGAACCCAAGTTCATCGTCATCGACATCCTGATCGTTCAATCAACCTTTGTAATACATTCGCTTTAATAAATATCGTCCGATATACCGCCACGATGGCCAACTCACGAGAAGATTCTTTGTACGCCCCGACTGACAATGTCTCTCTCTCCGACATATATAATAATAATATATATGTCGAATTATTATTGGAGTTTTGCGTTAAATCATCTTTTGAGTTGTGAGCGCGTATTAATTCCTCAGTTGGATTTACCATTGTTCAATTTAATGAAATTATATTACACTTAAATTATTTAATACGAATAGATATAACTTGACAAGATTTAACATTAAACAATTTAACGAACGCTTTTAACAATATTCTTGGGTTCAAACGAATCCACGGTCAACGGGAAACTCTTTGTACAATAATCTGTATTTTCTCTTATCGCAGAATACGTTAGCTCTATCGCTTGGTATCTTCTAGACTGACTGCCCGATATCCGTAAACTCGTCAAGGAGATCTCAATAAAAGACTGCCTGGATCTCATTTGTCAATTACATATTGATTAGAAATATCAACAACATTGCAGGCACCGTTGCTAGGCAGTCCTGCATAGAGCCGACATTGCTCGTGGTCGGGATTTGTCCGTTAATACAGCGTGTCCCACAATATCGGAACTTCAAGTTAAAAGTTCATCCCGAGACCGTGGCTACGTTCAGCGACCAGTTGCGTCACCTCGAGCCCAAGTATTCCAAAGAAATGCTCGATGTCTCTACATCTCCGACATATATATATATATTTTGCATCTTCAAATGTCCTATAAACGCACAAGAATCCGCAGTGATAAAGCAGTAATAATTGAGAGTTTACTTGTCCAAGTATTCCGTTCCGAATTTTCGATTTGAAACCGATTTCAAAGGAGAAGGAAAAATATTCGCTGTGCCCAGCAAACCAACGATACGTTAGGTTCCGCGCGAAGAGGTTACAAAGAGGTTCGACGCAACAGATTACATATTCGATGATCCCGAAACGCGAGTCAGAGAGAGCGAAACACTGTTGGTTCAGGTGATTAAACCGAACGCGTACGGCCAATGGAATTTTTTCACTCTCTGCCTGCTTCTTTTCTTCTCCTTGCTTGTCACGTTTTCCCGTGTTTCTCGGAACCAGTTGCGCAAACTGTTTCCCACACGAAATTTTGTACACCAGATAAAAAGGACCTGCATAGTATTCTCCATTCCCCTAGATTATTCGTCCTGGTAACCATGGATTTTTGACGGATTTGAAACGAGGTTATTGAAATTTTCACGCGGGGAATTGCGTCCCAGCGCTGTCATACTTATCTTTATCTACTTTAATAATTAATTAGAATAATTGAATTCGACTAAATAATAGTTAAAGGTATCGATAACGATCGACGACAGTTGACAATAATTGTCAACAGTTGCCAGTGAAAATTGGCGAAAGTTCATAGTGATTAATAGCAATAGTTGGTAATAATCTCTGACGGAGTTAGATGCGAAAAAATATTCCAAATACGCTGTGATGTTTGACGATAGTTGACAGAAATAATGAAATAGTAACAGTGAATAGTAGTTAACAATGGTGATCGACAATAACTCGTAACCGTGCTCGACAACAGCTAATAATAATCTATCACGAAGTGAAATGTAAAAATATCTCTGGCGAAAAGTATCAGCCATATTATTTTTGGTTAGGCAAAATGAAATTTCACCAGCGGTAAAAGCGTTCAACACGGAATATAAAATTCGACTCGTAAAATCAGCTGGATATACAAAATTACGAATTGGAAGTAAAATAAGCGGTTTTTTGAAATACTAAAAGTCAGTGGAATGGTTAAGATTTACGAGAAGAATGGAATTGGTAATTGGCAACGAGGCGTGGCAATGGGCAGATTTTACGGGGACGATCCTTTAACGATACCGACAACGACGAGGGAAATGTAAGTCGACTGGCAAAGGCTAAAGCCAGTGTAAAGGGGTGGTTATCGAGCGGTGTCTCCTCACAAAGCTCTCCTCGTACGCATACAGATCGGTCTAAATCAATACGTACGACTGTCGACGTGCCTGCAACGTACACGTCTGTATATTTAGATACGCTGCGCGCCGCTCGAAAATCCATCGGAATATTCGATTTCGTCGACTGATATCAACCAACAGAGTTATTACGATTCTGCGTTTTCCAACTTTTGTTTATCTATTTATTTAATTTTAGTAACGAGCGTGCTTGCAGCGCAAAGTATTTTAGAGTATTCGATGTTTTGCATACAAATTATTATTTATCGA
This sequence comes from Bombus hortorum, assembly GCA_905332935.1. Classification (NCBI taxonomy): domain Eukaryota; kingdom Metazoa; phylum Arthropoda; class Insecta; order Hymenoptera; family Apidae; genus Bombus; species Bombus hortorum. Next base: position 6,724,509 of record HG995203.1, read on the forward strand.
TGTCGATGGACGATCCTAGGGGAAAGTTAGTTAGAAGAAAGTGCTTAGGAAAATTCTCGCAGCAAGCAAAGATCGCAAGGTAATAAAAATTGGGAAATTCGTGGAAAATTTCCCAGCAGGTAATAGGAATAAGAGAACATTTAGGAAAATTGTCAGAACACATTTCAGCAAGGTATTCAGAATTGGAGAAGCTCGGGGAAAATACTCGGAAAATATTCGGAATAACAAAATACACAAAGAAAATACTTTGACAGAAAACACTTAGAAGAAGAGGCTTCTTAGAAGGTGTTCAGAGTGAGAAAATATTTAGAGAAATTCTGGGGAATTATTCGGAAGGAAATTTTTAGAGTAAAAAAATTCCCGCGGTTATCAAATTTCCAGGAAATATTCGGATTGAAAAATCACTTAGGAAAATATGAATAAATGTATCTGTTACCGTAAAATAACGTATTCTAAAATCGTTTGAAATCATGCAGATTTTTTTTGTTTCATGTTTCAACTTTGCTCAACATTTTCCTGAAATACAAATTTCGTAATCTGCGCTACATTCTCTTTAAATTCACCATTTTCCTTCTTCCTTTCAGGAAAAAAAGATTCCAGTTATAGATCTTAAATAAAGGCCGCGCAGTGCGTAGAAATCGTAAAGTAGAAGCAGCCTATAAGAGTCAGACACCACCGAGTCTGCCATTGTCGATTATTTTCTACTTCACAATAGATTTCTGCTCTACAGTAGTAACGCACGTATAGTCAGACACTAGCGTCCTATACTACTGGAAAACGGCTCCATTGAAACGTTCTCTCTATTTTGCAACCGTTGTGTTCTCTGAACGAACACGTGCCATTATTACTGCTGCGAGTAAAACCGTGTCATTTTTTCGCAATTCCTTCTGATTCACGGTATTCGGTGCCAATCACGTTCTTTGATAAAAATCCACCCAGCACGTTGCCCAGGCATTTCACTCGGATTTTATTTATTTACGGAGAAGCACTCGACCGCTAACGGAACATCAATCGAAGAAGGATGCATTTATCGTTCGATAAAATACATTTTCCAAATTGCAGTAATTCTATGAAAATACGTTGCCTTGAAATTTCTCGTTTATCGATCTTGGTCAACGTACTCAACAAAACTCGCACACAGACTCGATCAATTTTCCTATTCCTACCATGTGAACGATGATTGAACAAAAGTTCGTGGATATCAAAATTCAGCAACTTTGACAATAGAAGATCTGTCTAAATTCTAATTTATCAATCTTCCTCGAACAACGTGACTGACTCTCTGACGAAATTCGTTTTTCTATGAAAGATTCACAAACCTGGTGAAAAATTCACAAATATCAAAGCCCGATAAATACAACGATTCTTCTGCACCAACAATTCTGTTCGTTCTTTTGTTTATAAAAAAAACCTTGTCCAGGGAAGGATCGTGTTTTCGATCGTGGATCCCGATAATTGGCGCTGGGTGGTTCGAAAATAGGTCTCCCGACGGGGAGTAAACAGAGCGTAGATATATAGAGACGAGGATGTCGGCAGCGCGGCATAGAGACGGTTCGAACTTGTAAGGAACGAACGAGGTAAGCCCGGCCAGCTGTGGCCCAGCTTGGTTGCATCGGGTCGATCAATAAACGCGGCTGACGGTAGTGCAGTTGGCCGCGCGTTAGGCGTCGCGACGCCCCACGGGCCAGGTCTAAATTTCGGCCGCTGCACCGGTGCCACTGTGTCGCCAGCCTTCCCGTTTTTCCCTCACTGCTCCTCTTTCCCTTTCTGCCGCCAACCCGGACGCGCTTTCGTTCCTGGACGCGTCGCGACGCCACGCTCGACCGACTTTGCTTCGCATAGTCGATAACTATCGCTATATCAAATCCACAGAAAGCTGCATTTTTATCTATAGCGAGTGACTTGCTATCGTTTTGTAAGTCGAGCCAAATTGATTCGAATCGGTTGTTAATTCTTCGTGAATTTATTCATTTCGTTACGTACACTGACCCGTGATAGAAATATTTTATGTATAGTGGCAAAGGAAAGTGTATGGTTTATAGTAAAGAAGAAAGATTCATAGTTGTGTTATGATAACTACGCTACAGAGTATCACACGTATGTATCATGTACCATGTACCATGTACCATGTACCATGTTCCATGTACCATGTACCATGTTCCATGTTCCATGTACCATGTTCCATGTTCCACGTACCATATACCATATACCATGTACCATGTACCATGTACCATGTTCCATGTTCCACGTACGATATACCATGTACCATGTACCATGTACCATGACTATACTATATCGTACTATACATGTTTATTAATAAGCTAGAATAGGGAAGTGATATGCATGAAACGAAACGCAAGAAGCGTATGTACGTATATCTCTATATGTATATGGATATATAAGTTGGAAATTACGTGGCATTACAGAGGGTTATTTTCGTAGCGCGATGTAGAAAGAAACTTTCTCTGTCTTCGTATAAGCCGTCTGCTGTTGGAAGATCGATTTCTCGTATTGTATCGTAGCTTTTTATCTTCCCTACACTTTTAATCTTTATTTAATAAATAAAGTAGAAGCTTCCCCTGTTCTTTAGTGAATGCAGCCTTTCGTTACGTAAAGCTCCTGTTATTAGTATAAAATGCTCGTATCGTTTGAACTCTGCCTTCCATTTGCATTCAAATCTTAAAAAAAAAAAAAAAAAAAAAGGAATGGAATATAATTTCAAGACACTTCACTCGTAATACAAAATTCATACTTAAATAATACATACATACGATATAATAATATATACATAAAGAACTGCCCTGTCAGGTAAACAAAGTGATTGCACCCTGCGTGTCCCTTATTTTTCCTTCGGGGTGGATGAAAACAGAGAAGTTTGAGGATAAGATATCGAATTGGAGAAATGCAAACGCGTGGTGCGGTTGCGACATCCCCGACCTAGGCCATAATTTCGCGAGGACAGATCTGGATTGGTCGAAAATAATCTTCTAAGACCGAGTTTGCACAGAGTGGGGGGGCTCGTGGGCGTGTATCCAAAATTGCTTCCGATTTATAGACGTGGAACTTCTCCATCGTATTTTATTAAATAATGTACTTTAGTAAGCGTTCAAGTACTTTCACGAGCCACTGACGATACGAGAAGATGGCTAGCGAGAAGACACAGACGGGACAAGGCGAGCATGCAAGAGCAGTACCCACTCCCTCACTTGCTATGTGATTGTTGTTTGAACATTCGACACTTTCGATCAATGTGCTGTCCGGAAGAACGAATCAGGTCCATATTCTGTCGCCTAGGTACCTTTCGGTAAACATTATCAAAAGTAACAATTTTTTGTATAATATTTTCCAAGGTATTACCTACGAGGCTGTGAAAATTATTAGTGGGAAGAAAAGCGCGAAGAATTATGATATTTAGACATACACATAATACTTACTTAAAAAAGAAAAAACAATCTGGAGATAAAATAAGTCTCATACAATAGTCGAATAAGCTTCGTTAATTACAAACGCCAATTATTACACATATACCACATATAGCGCAGTACTGTTCGTATTGACTTTCGACGATCTGTTTACTCGGCTTGTGGTATACCGTTATACGATCACGAAGAAGAAAATCGTGTTATCTTGATTTGACCGTAGTTTTGTAATTGAAATATATCAAAAATAAAAAATTAGTAATTGTTCGGATACATTGGAGCAGTGTACTTTTTGTATTTCATCGACTAAAATCGGCCAACGTAGCAAATATTTGAAATCGAGCGTCGACGCCACTGTGAGCGCGTTGCGTGTAACGCGCCATCGTTGGCCTGGCGCAGGCCGATTGGCGTAGAGGGAGAATGTGCCGGTGGTGGGGGTAGAAGCTCAAGCGGCGCGGCACAAGGGAAAGAGAAGGTTCTACGGAAGAGAGGCGGGAACGGGGAAGCTCTATCGATCGTTAAGTCTGTAGGCCGTCTGCCTCTGGACAAGATCATAATATACCCCGGTCGAGCAAGACGGAGGGAGAAAGGGGAACGTGGTGACCACGAACTGGCATAGAAAGAAGGGGTGAACCGTGAACCCGTTCATTCTCGCTGTGGAGAGTTGAAGGACGATCGTGGCGCCTGTTTAGCGACTCGTTGCCCTCCTCTCTTGCTCCTCTTCGATCGCGTGCTTTCGATTAATAGGAAGAACATTCCCCAACTTTTCGTCCTAATGCAATTCTTCATGGAAAGGTCGGCAGTTCTCGAGCTTCGATTTCTGCAATCCATTTGTGGTTACGAAAATTATGGGGTTGTTATTATATTTTGTATATCGGTGGTTAACTACGATCGGCTCGTTACAAACAGTCGTTTAATTTCAAGTTCGATCGTGTTTGTAACATTCAAGCTTATTAGACTAAGATTCTCGGTTCAGCTTTTGCTCGATGTTTCCACTAATTAGATCGAACTCTACGTCATAAACACGATATTATATACTAGGGAATTTTTTGTTTTATTTTTGAGTTTGCAATACTCGTGACTGCTGAGGTAAATTTTGTACAATGATCAGGGTGTTTCGGGGCGAAAGATAAATTTTCCTCGGTATTTTCTTGACAACGTGAAAATTCTTACGGAATGTTGAAAAAGATTCTGGTGAATTTTTGTCCTTTCGTATTTCCATACCTGGCGCTGACAACGACCAAACGAAAGATGAGATATTAGGGAAAGGTCACGAACCGCGATCGATCGTGTATTTTTAAATGCTTTCGTATCTTTCGAAAAGCCGATGTAAATACACTTACGTCAGGCGGCCGATGCACGAACCGTTCTGAATTGTTCAATAAGCTGTGAACCGTATATACCCCTTTATTTCTGGCTTGTTTAGGAATAATCACTTAACATAGCTGCGAGAAATGACGTCAGCTCTCAAGATCAAGCGTCTCGTTCTGCACTTCGAAAGTGACTTACTTCTGCATTTATTCTACTAGCGAAAAATACCTTAGTATAATATACTATTCGCTAGAAAAATATAATTTTATAATATAAAATATATTTTAAGTTACTCGTTGAAAGAAGCTCTAAATTATTTATTAAAAAAAAAACTTGACTATCTTTAAGATTTTTTCTTCAAGAAAATACGAAGCATCGTATCTCGACATTTTTATGGCACATTAAGCGGTTTTCAGAGAAAGTTTACCAACTATTTTGCTGAGAAATAATTCCTATTAAATTTTCTATTATATAAAATTTCCTATCCAACATACCGTTCAGCCTACGACATACAAGAAAAATCAATTTTCCCAATCGAAATTCTCTAAGGAAATAACCTTTTAACTCTCAGGTCGGATACACTTTACGAAGGAACAGTATATTTCACGATTGTTTGCATTTCCATTCAGCTTTCCATTCCATCAAGATTTTATTAGAAATTGAATTACGGTCGTTTAACGGGACGACAGTCGGTTGGATATTCGAGATTTTACGAGAACGTTCGTTCTTTACGCGCGTTATCGACCAGCCCAGATAAGAGCAACCGCTCTTTGATAAGGTGTCAATGTCACGGCTCTGCGAATTTATCAGACCGTTCACTCTACGAATCCGCTCACGGTGCTTCGTGATCGGAAGCACGCGTTGAAATTTGTTTAATTAACCGATCAACACCCACGTGTTAGCGCCACTATCTTTTTCATTTTCACATGTTTTCAATGCAATCGATATAGTCGCTTTTATCATAAGATAAAATAAATAAATAAGATAAGTATAAATTTATACTTGCCATTATTAATCTTTTCCTGTGCCATTTAAGCATGAAGTATATTTAGTTAAGCATAAGTGAATCAATGAATTACTATTTCCTATAGTAGGAGTATCATAGTCGTCGTACCATCAAATTGTACCATTTGACAGCGAGAAAAGTCGATTCATAAAATTCAGTGTACTCTTCTATTTTATTATATACGTATTTTGTCAAGTGGTTTGAGTTACTTCAAAAGAACCGTATGGGAACAACAACAGGAAACACTCGATGTATATCACATATTATCGATAAGATTTATTGTCGAATCACAACAATACGAAGATAAGATCGAGACAGAGCGTAAGAAGTTTCTTTTGTAAGAAAAGCGGCAGGTCGATGGCTCCATGCACGTGGAATCTTAGTCCTGTTTACTTATTTATCGAGCTTCTCAACAGTCAGTTTCTAATATTTGCCTCAGGATTTCCAGGAAACGCGATCTTTCAAGCGAAGAAATTATACGCGGAAAAATGTACACGAACGCTTTTGTCGTTGGACAGGAGGTCGTTGTTCCTCAAATTATCGGCAAATTGTCTTTAAAGCTGAGCAATAAAATTCTAAAAATAATATTGCGCTGTACCATGCAAGCTTTCGCTGGTAAAACTTTCTAAACAAGTTTGAAAGGGTGGCTTAAAGTGATTCTGGTATCCAAGTAGGGGTGTCAGAGTCCTCGAAGGGGCTTCGTTCGTCCAAACCTAATTATTCCTTGCTTCTTCACTCTTGCGTAACTGCTTGGCAGTATGCGCCATCCAACCACCAGGCTATTGGATCGTTGTTTCTGTATTCTTCGCTGACAATTCCTCGAAACACTCGCTACCGTGTCCAAAGCCCTCGCTTCACCAATTTTACATATTTTTCCTCGAGGGAAGATCCTCTTCGCAACCACAAAGTATCCTACTATATTCAGGCGCTTTATCTCCGACGGTGTTACCCAAGTCATACGCGTGGTCGAATATTTCTCAGCTCAGGAAATTTATTTTACTCTAATCGCTGTGAAAAATGTGGCAAAACGTGGGCCACCGATGGCCACTGTGATAGTCAATCGTGTTAAACGATCTTTTCCACCTGACAGCAAACAAGCCACGAAAAGTTGTCCAGGTCATCGCGATGATGGGGCTCATTGACCGACGTGTCTCACGTGGTGGGAAGGGTGCCCGGGGCTTGGCCGAAACCCGGCGACCCAGCACACGGTAGCTCCGTGGTAGCCGTGACATTGACCCTGGCATTGATCTCGCGACACCATACACAGGCTCGTGCTAACAGAGAAAGAGACACAAAGGCAGAGACAGAGAGAGAGAGAAAGAGAGAGAGAGAGAGAGGGAGAGGGAGAGAGAATGAGAGAGCGAGGCGGTGCCGCGTGCGGTGCGTACGCAGTTGCGGTCCCGTTTCAAGCGGAGGCCCGCCGATCGGGTGACGAGGGAAGAGAGCACAGCCTCGTCTCGGCAGCCAGAGAGGGGAGTCACGGGGTAGGAGGCACTCTGGCGACCTTGGAGCGACCCCAACCAAGGTCGCAGACGCAGACGCCCCTTCCTTCTCGCGTTCCACGATTTCCCTCCGCTGCCCTCCGTGCAAGACCGCGCCCTCCTGCCTCCCGACGCGCCCTCTACACTCCGTACGCCGATCATCCAGGTCCCTGGCATCAGTTTGGCTCTTCCGTATCGCCCACTACACTCCCCCACCATCGGCTAGTCCGAGTTTTCCTCGACACTTTTCTCTAGTTAAGATGAGGCGAGGCTGTGGCAGGGACGAGCAGGTTGTAGAGGTATGATAGGGTGTTGAGAGAGAGGGAGAGAAAGAGATAGAGCGGTTGGATTAGGTGATAGATATAGTGATTTATGAAGGTTCCTGGGTATTTATGGGAAATTTTAGCATTGTAACGAGCCGATTAATTCGATTGTTAGGGCAACGTTGGGTAAACTTGAAAGTGAGTAGCAATGCGTATTTATTAATATCGACGAAACAGCTGGGGATCGGTACAAGTTTTATGGAATTTCAATAAGAAATTAGGTTAGAATCGCCTGGTATGGTATCGCCATTATCTTAGAAAAATTTCTTTGTCGGAAATTAGTAAGAGCATTAAGAAGATAAACGCATCTGGCAAATTACCAAATTTTTGTTACTCCATAAACGATAAAAAACTGAGTTTCAGAATGATGTTAGTGGTAGGTTAGGTGAGAAATTGACCTCGTTTCGTAATTTGGTAGCTCAAGCCTCGACCTATCTCGTATAACCAATTACCCGTAACTTTTCTAAAATCCCTAGATCAGATACCAACCTGTGATGCCATAAACGTAGTATATCTCTTTAAAACTCAATAAAACCAAAGTGCCATAATAAGTTTTCCAAAGTACACACATGCAGAGCCTCGAGTTGACGAGATGAGGATCATCAATCGAACGATTGTTCACAGCCTCGATCGAGGTTATACACGAGAGGCAGCAGGATACATATTCGCGAAAATAACGCATCGTCGAGCGGTGACGCGTATTTTTAGGGCGGGCCGTGAAAGCGTCGTGTCTTTCATGCGAATGATTCGTGTTATTTGTGTACCGGTTGCACGAAACGTCTTCGAGCACTGTTTGCGAAAACGTTCCAGCGCGATAGCGTGGTTCTAGTCGCTTCTTTATCGTCCAGTCGCTTCGTTTCTCATCCTCTTTTCAGTCTCACCGTCACGCCCCGCGTCCTTTCCCTGATGGGTTTTTGCGTCGTGGCACAGCCCGTCCGCTGTCGTTGCATAGCTCAGACACTGCGCCTTACGAGCGGTATTTTATGCGATCGTGTCCCCCCTTGCTTTTATGCACTGCTTTGCTTACTTATTAGCGTCTTTCATATCCAACGAACAGCTCTTTCTATCCACGTGTCCGAGTTGAGAATATTCTCATGTTTATTGTCTCTTGCAATTAGCCCAATCCGTTTGAACCATTAAGAAACTAGGGGAATCTCGAAATTTGCAGAAGAGGTCTCCACTGTTGTCAGGATAGGAATCGGTCCAATCGGTTTGAACCATTAAAAAACTAGGGGAATCTCGAAATTTGCAGAAGAGGTCTCCACTGTTGTCAGGATAGGAATCGGTCCAATCGGTTTGAACTATTAAAAAACTAGGGGAATCTCGAAATTTGCAGAAGAGGTCTCCACTGTTGTTAGTAATTTGAAAAAAGCTTCGCTTCCAGAGGCAACGCCAGTGCCAATAGCAGAGCTAACCTAAAAATTCTTTTTTAAAATCTGTAGGTTAGGAATTTTGAAGAAGCCTCGCTTCCAGATTCGAGACTTTGTTGCAAAGTATCACGCAAACCTGAAGAGGCACAGTGTAATTAAGCCCGATATTCCAGACAGAAATCCTAAATAGACCTCGACCAAACCACTATCCCGATCCTTTGAAATCTTTCTGACGTACCTTTAAACCGGATGCAGTGCATGAAACCCCTGTCTTCTCGGTTTACAGGCACCGTTGCTCCGTTAGTCTCGTTGAACTCGGTTCAGAACCGTGGGCCAGCCTTGTATACGTCCTTCTTCGCTTTGTCGGCACGCTTTTATTCTCGCGGTTGGGTTTATTCGAGACGGGGTCGTTGGATCGGCCGAAGGACGAAGCGAGAGCCGCGTCTGTCGAGGATCCAGACCGTTTCTGATGATTTATGTAAACAAGGTTGAGAACCTCGCGGGAGGTCCGACGCGTGGGTCGCCACGACGACGTGGTTCGAATCGTCGTCGCCGGCTAACAACCCCGGTTTCAGGACCTCCAACACCATCGATACTCTCCCCTCGACGCTACGCCTACACCTGCCAGTCTCGTTCTTACGGTAGTTGGCCTGAAATTTTATTGCTTTCCCGTTGATCCTGTCTGTTGGAATGATTTTGTTCGAGCTCGCCAAGTAAAGACTCGATCCCACTTCTTTTTTAGGGGATTTACAATTCGCTGATACTTTAAGGTAGTTTATGTTAGGGATTCGAGGGATTTCAAGGTGAATTGTAATTGTGGATGGTTTTAGGGAGCATCAGGAGTGTAATAATTCTCTGTGCATTGCAAATCGATAGCGAATACGAATTTCTGAACGAACACGTACTGTACATGTTTCGACTATTAGATCCTCTGCCCTTTCCTGATGCGTAGCGATGCTTAGACCCAAACTTTGATGTAGTGCTACGCGTTTGATTATGTTTGATTCCATCTGTGTGAAATTACAGCTATGCTAAATAAAAATTACGTATTAGGAAAATACGAAAAGGAAAATGCGTAGACTCTTTCAAGTAAATAGAGAAATTTAATAAACCCGAGGTCTAATATTCCCAATAAAAATTCCTAATAGACCCTGGGAAATCTACCAAGCTATGAAAGATCCACGACTCGTCTTGAATTCACCAAACACCAAACTACTCGTTCAAACACGTACAGAATCGAGAGGATTCTCATCGATTAACCAGTAAATCCTGGCAGCAATGATTCGATCGTGAAACTTGGCAACAGCAGAGAGGATTATTTGCATCGGCACTCAACCCGGGCTGCAAACAGCGAAACGACGCGATAGGGTTGTTCCAGAAACTCGGGGAAGCTCGTAACGAGAAGCTGATGGAACGTGTAGGAAGAGCACCGAAACCATTTAACAGCAGGGTGGATGGAAAAATTGCGTCGTTCTCTGAAATGGATGAGATGATGCGCGTAGACTAGCCTGTTGGATATATATCGGGTAATTACCACGGATCACATGCACACACGGTTCGAAGAAACGCGAACGGAACACGGACCTATCGAGTTTCACGCTGTGTCACGCCGCGCCCATTGCCACACGGAGGATAAACACATAGGCGAGCGCATGACAGAGCGGCTGGATCTTTAAATTGGCCCCATCAAAAACGTTAATTGGGTAAAGTGCACTCGGCCGGTTGCCTGTACAGAGCGTTTTTAATGTTTGGAAATTGAATTGGGTGAAAAGTAGTTGGGACGAAAGCCAGCCCAGTATTACTCGTACGTTTGTTGGGACGGGGTTAGGTATATTTAGGTTAGGTTCGCAGTTTGATCGAGTTTGAGCTGTCTTAAATTTACTTTAGGCTTAAGGTAATCTTCTATCACTAATTATTTCGTGTAGATATTGAACGACACATCATCTGTAATTATACAAAACATCGATCTGCCTTATCTTCTTCCATTTCGTTAAATGTTTCAATCTGATCTGACGTAACCATGAACCATCATGAACCGGCCCAAAATCAACCATCTGAAAGCAACCAAATGGAACACGATGCATAGGTGGCGCGTGTGATAGTCGAGTACAATGCTCTGTGGCATAACCGATACGTTTTTCAAAATCCTAGCCACGTCAATATATCAGCAACATCTAGCAGGTTCTCATGGTTCCCCGGTTGGTGTACATACATCAAACGACGAAGAACGATGGAAGGATGGAGGTCTGCGCTCTCCATGTGTACGCACAAGGATTTCCCCTTTCGGTACAGAGCCACGTGGCGTCGAGGCTGGTATTTGGGGATGGTTCGAGTCGCTCGACAGGGTAGGCACACCCGTTTCTATGACAACAGACGCGCAAAAACCCCATTGATACCAGAGATGTACTGTACGGGCAGGAACGAACCGACGTTTCCTTCTACCGTTTACGCACACACGATCTGCAGAAAAATGCTCTCGAACGAAACGATCAACATCCTCTGAACACGCTATTCGACGCACAGACAGAGTATCTAGTGTCTCGGACTTGTATCATTTAGCAAAAGCGTCATGGTGCTTGAAAGGTGACGTCAAGACTAGACGCGACGAGAAATAATCTGGTGTACAGACATTTATTTCAAAATAAGATTCCATCTTTTTAATTAAATCAAAAAATAAGCATTTCATATACGCATACTATCTTTAGGTTAACTTCATTTTCATCCTAATGCTTCTCTAGCTTTTATATGCGCCATAGTTTAATATAAAAGAATCAAAAATGATTAGCAATATGCGTGCTCGTTTAAGAGTAAATAATTCACGTTAATCTTCAAAAATATATCGAAAATGCATCATACACATTTTTAGGTTAGGTCTCACCCGAGCCACGATACCTTTCTGCCATATATAGTTAAAATAAAAATTGAGAGAAGCGAAAAATAATTTTCTCTTAACTTTTCATTTGCGCCGCAATATTTCTCCGCCATTTACATGCATCACAGTACGCGATAAAAACATCCTTGTTACTATTCAAAACGCACCATCCACAGGTGATCGTCTTCTAACGAGACGTCAATCTAGATTACGTTTAAATCGTTGAAAATCCTACCATCGCTTCAGAATAACTTAAATCGATCGATATCTCACCATCTCTCACTTCAACGTGCCATCGTTCAGTGCAACGATCATTTTCGACGCCAGATAGCTTAATGGTGTTAGCGTGTCTGGCTTATGGACGCGCGAGCGCAATCGAGTGTAGCGATGACTGGATGGTGGTGTGGCATCGATAGCATAGTCGGCGTCCTTGCTCTCCTAGATTGACTCGAAGCGGATCGTTTGCAACGCTCGTAAAGGAACGCGGTCTATTTCCCGAGGTGGCTGCGTCGCTTCTCCTCAGCGAGTTCTGTTCCTCCTCCTAATTCCAGTTGACGACGCAGAAGAAGCGAATCGTGCTTCGGCCGTAATGGATTCAACCTTCTGGAAAAGGACTCGTACTGATGTACTGGCTGTTGCATACTTTCGGATTCATTATAGATGTTTATAGATGTTTTCAAGAAAAACTAGACAAGTTTTAGGTTATGTGTTTATCGTAAATTTGGTATTAAAGATATGTGTTTTGATCGAGGATGTAGTATTTTAGTGGAAGTTTGAGTAAAATTTAAATTAGCCTTATATAAATTTGGCACTGAAATTGTTGATCAGTTTGGGGATAGCCTGGGGAGAATTTAGGTTAGTTTACTGTCGTAAATTTGGGATTGGTATTGTTAATAATTTTCAAAGAATTCAGGAACGATTATTATAATGAGAATTGGGGAAAGTCTAGGGACATTGAGACACAAAGATATGTGTTTTGATCGAGGATGTAGTATTTTAGTGGAAGTTTGAGTAAAATTTAAATTAGTCTTATATAAATTTGGCATTGAAATTGTTGATCAGTTTGGGGATAGCCTGGGGAGAATTTAGGTTAGTTTACTGTCATAAATTTGGGATTGGTATTGTTAATAATTTTCAAAGAATTCAGGAACGATTATTATAATGAGAATTTGGGGAAAGTCTAGGGACATTGAGACACAAAGATATGTGTTTTGATCGAGGATATAGTATTTTAGTGGAAGTTTGAGTAAAATTTAAATTAGTCTTATATAAATTTGGCATTGAAATTGTTGATCAGTTTGGGGATAGCCTGGGGAGAATTTAGGTTAGTTTACTGTCATAAATTTGGGATTGGTATTGTTAATAATTTTCAAAGAATTCAGGAACGATTATTATAATGAGAATTGGGGAAAGTCTAGGGACATTGAGACACAAAGATATGTGTTTTGATCGAGGATATAGTATTTTAGTGGAAGTTTGAGTAAAATTTAAATTAGTCTTATATAAATTTGGCATTGAAATTGTTGATCAGTTTGGGGATAGCCTGGGGAGAATTTAGGTTAGTTTACTGTCATAAATTTGGGATAGGTATTGTTAATAATTTTCAAAGAATTCAGGAACGATTATTATAATGAGAATTTGGGGAAAGTCTAGGGACATTTAAAAATAAAAATATCGATTCATAAATTGGCATGTAGGAATAAAGGAACGTTGAATGAGAATATGCGAACAGTGGAAGGAGAAGGATAACGACCGTTACAGGTGGCCGAATTAACGAGGCTGCAATACACTTTTAACAGATTTCGCTTTGTTGCATATTTATGATGGGTAATGAACGACATTAGCATATTTATGAGGACGGTAGAAAACACGCTCATCTCCCGAGAATAAATTTGTCAACTCATGCAAAGTAACATTGGGCCCAAATTCATTTCCTCTTACAATTAGTACAACTCTACAGATTTTGAAATTTAGCAAATTCCTACGAAATGTCGATACCGATAATTCTAATTATTTACTGTGACACTCGATGAAAGCGAAGCCACAGGACTCCCAATGTTCCAGAAGATAACAATATCAACTTCTGGTGAGAATTTCCATCGACTATCAGTCGCTTTCAGATCAGTTCCACGGAGTTTAACCCTCAGCCAGTAAACTCGGTCGTTGAAACGAACCTGACCTCCTGTTCCTCGTCTCTTCCACTCTTCCCCTCTCTTTCATTCATCCTCTGCCCTTGCTCCCTGACGAAGAAAAGAAAGAAATATCATCTTTGATATTTCTCGCTGCTGCTCTTCCCGTTAATGGCTGTTTTTTTGCATTCTGTCCGCTCCTTTACCTCAGTTGCACTTTTTCCTGAAATTCTAGCATCGCGTTTCATCCGCCTCTGGAAACCTTCTTCCTCGATCGTTCCTTTTTTCCCCCCGGTGTTTGCTGTTCTCCAGTTCGATCCACCTTTTTACCTCGGTGTTTTATAGTCGGGTCGTTATTGCTGCCGAGCAATTTCCTGCGGCCTTCCCCGAGATCCTCGTCCTCTTCCACGGCAATGTAGAACGACAAAGACGACTGCGTGTTGCCTTGCTTGCTGACTTTCCCTTTTATTTCTTCTCTTCGTCGGCTTCTTCCCTTCGTTTCCACGTTATACGTGTTCTCAGTAATTAGGTCTCATCTAACTGAGACTTTGCCTCTTTCTTGCCTCGCGTTTCGACTGATTGTCGTGTTCGTTGATTCGTTCAGCATGTGTTTGAGGTTATGTCTTTCGTTTCTCAGGATTTGCACAGCTATTGGAATTTCTTCATCGTTGTTATTTCCGGGAACTTGCAACTATACTTTCAAAGATTTGTAAAAGATACAAAAGTCTCTAGAGTCTGCATTGCTAGAACCTTTATGATCGACAGTGTTGTCTAAAATACGCAAAGTTCCCTGCAACGTACAGTGCTGCATGCAGCGGGCAAAGATCGAAACAATCGTTGTCCGATTTTGATCTTATTATTCGATGACATCATCAGCCTGTACGTAACTGATACAAATGTAAACAATAAGTCCTCGCCAAAAACCGATTAGTGATATAGTGTTTGCTACGTATGGACCAAGATACGTATAATTCTAAATTTCAAGCAATTCTGGTTGTTTTGCACATGGAGGAAATATTGCGTTACATTGTTATGTAATTTTCTTTTTACGCGAAAAGTCTGTGCATTTCTAACAAAATGGAAATGAGGATAAAGGATTTCTGCGCGACACTTACGAGCAATGAGAACATCAGTTTCGACATTGCAACTATTTACTTAAACGTTGCCGTGTGGCTTCAGTCAAAGAAATAAACACTCAAGATATTTCAAGCGAGCCAAAGTGTAAAGAAAATACTAGCGACGATTTGATAAACAGACTTTTGCTCGCGTCGAATCCTCCGATATCGAGTTTCAGGAGAACTGCACATTATACGCGTTGTTTTTCATCTTTGTCCCGAATTCTCGTCCAAATGCCGCACCGTGGAACGCGCGGACGTAGCCTGCGAACGCGATCTGCGAACTTGGCCAGCAAATTATCATTTTCGTCGCGAAGCCTCGTTTAAACGCTACACTGTGTACGATGGGTCAAGCGGTTTCTTTACATCGATAGAATTTTTCAGTATTTGAAGAAAAGTTCCTTGAAACCGTAAAGCAGCTTATGATTCGCAGCAAAGATTTCCCAGAACACCTAGGGTTTCCTAGAATCAATCAAAGTCATTAATATCGACAAAACAGTAGAAAAGTTGTAAACACGGGGGCGATCGTTCGAACAGCTGCGTATACTTGACTTTCGTTTCGCTGGTATTTTTAGTACGACCGATTTCCGCGAATGGCGTGCATCACCTGGCGCGTATTTTCGCGCGCGGTGACATTGCGTCGTTTTTAGCACGAGGACGTTATACCCTGACGGAAAGCGCGGTGACCACGGCAACGACTGTTTCCAATGTTGTCGATTACAGCGAAACGTTCAAAGGTCACGTTCGATCTACCGTCAAATTGCCTCTAAGTGAAATTAACCTTTCTTCGCTGACTCTTGCGAGTAATTTCATTCTTACAGAACTTTCTCGTTAAACAGTGACCCAGTTTACCGATTAGTTTCTCTATTATGGTATACAGAATTGAAACTCGTTTAAAAGCGCACGACAAACCGAATCTAACCTACAAAGTTCGCGACAGGGAATTTCTGAATCGTCGAACCGATTCTTAACAAGTTGCTGGTAACCGTAAAGGGTCAATGGTGGCTAGTCTGGCGAAACATCGTCACGTAAAAATCACTAGCCAGCCGGCCAAGTACCCGCATCGTCGGTTGCCCAAGTTAACCTTTAATCAAGCGTTTCACGTTGGTATAACCTCTCGATCATCGAGCGAAATTGTTACGTTGTCGCGAGAGAAAAACCTTTCCGCGTGTATACACGAGCTTTCGGCTGGAAATTATCCGAGAGACTGCACACTGCGCGTCAGCGGATGGTCGATCTATTCAGGATGTTTTCCTCTTTTTCTTTTTTTTTTTGCTCGTCAGAGCCAGGCCCCGATTACATCGACCGTTCGGGTCTTTGTTTTGTTCACCGTTGGCCAGCCTGTTATTACAAAATAGCTGGATTTTCTAGGGGATTGAATTCCTATTGTTAATCTTCGTGAAAGCACGGTGCTTGATCGCGGCGTAAACTACATATAATGTTCGGGTTATCCCGGGTAATGGAATAATTGGATGCGTACGTTTCTTCGTTTTTTCGAAGGCATTCCAAAACGACAGAGAAATTGGAAATTTCACGGAGGCGTGGTGCAATTTTCAAACATCCTGCGCGAGATCGCTGACACGTGTGAAAGAGTACCGAGAATTCGTGGCGCGGTTGCCAGCTTTGTTAAAGAAAAATCCTTCGTACAAGCATTGTAAGTTTTTGCTACTTTCGATCGGTATACATCCGAAAGAAAAATTCGTAGCATATGGTCGAAGCAAACAGTTTGCTCTGGTTTGTCGCAATCGGGTCACGTTGCGTTGATTTAACGAGAAGCCAGGCTGCCCTTAAGGCGTGCCAATAGAGCGAATTTATAAAACACGCCCACGACTGCGCTCGCGGCCTCTGTTTACGCCGGTGCAATGTCTCAGCAAGGTCACGCATCATGGTTCGCTCGTAAATGCTTTTAGCGTGCCCACCTACGGCCGTTTGTCGTGGCACAGATAAATATCGTTGCACGAACGAGCTGCCTGTTCAGTCGACACCGGCCCACGGTACGTGTCAGTCGATACTTTTAACCCTTTCATTGTTACAATGTTACAAGCGACCCATAGTCATCCAACCGCCCCTTGTACAGGAGAAGTTGAACTATAGAGTCGCTTCGATTTTCTTAAATGTGGCTATATTTTAATCTCCCTATATCAAGTCCATTATTTTCATCAATTCTATTGTATGCGTGTATTCTTATTCTGTATCAGATAATTTTCAAAGTTTGCCTACTTGGACGTATATTTATTCCTATCTTATTCGTTGTACCTTCATTTAATTATAACAAAGTACAGACTTGGTTCCTCGTAAATGTCCAGTTCGTTTCAATCAATTTTTCCCATGTCCCATATATTTAACGCAGAACAACGAGACTCGCCTTTCTATTTCTAGAACGAAATTCCCCAGAAAGGCGATCTCTCTAATTCCACGGCACCAAAGTGTGTGAGTCGTCCCAATAACTTCGGCCTGTGCAAGACAAAGTGGCACATTGTCACGAACGCGTCGAGAACCCTTCCTCTGTTCGGTTTAAACGACGCGACGTATAAATGTCGGGTCTATGGTACACGCTGTACACATCGAGGCACATAGCGTACAGGTAATGGCCGAGCCTCGGTGCTTTGCCTCGCATCGTAAAGTGGGAGCAAGAGCAGCAGGGTTCAAGAACACCCGCTACCACTCCTTGATCAATACCAGCGGGATATTCTACGTCCTACCGCGAGTTCGGAACGCAGTGCGGCGTTACACGCACGCAGACCGACGCTCGGCGTCGCTGCGAACGCGCGCCGCCTAGGCCACCGCATTCTGTCCTCTTCTGTCCTCTTCTGTACTGGCCACGGCCATGAAACACGACCATGCAACAAGCCACCTTACTCGCCAATTAATTCGTAAGAACCGGCGGCCAAATGCCGCGCGCACGCTTTCTTTTATTATCCTCCGGAGGCTTGTCGGAGTCCTGGTTGGCCGGTCTCTCGGGGAGGTCGGTAGATCGCAATCGAACTTTTTCTCGGTTTTTGTTTGGGTTCGTTGATTGGTCGAGTTCGGACAAGGAATTCTACGTGCGTTTCGAACGAATGTATGTCGTGGCCATACATGTGGTATTTGTATGTCTGCTGAAATATTACTAAGGAAATTAGGGAATTTTTATGTTGCGATACCGATAGTACTAGTTGGTACTAGATAGTACTAGTGGGGGATTTGGAAAAGTTGGCATAAACAATCATGGTTATACGTTGGTAGCGCGTTCGGAGATATTCTATGCAACTAGTAAGAAATTTGGAAACACTTTACGATATTAATATAGATTAATATTAATATTAATTAAATATTAATGATAGAACGAGGAGATAACGAAGCAATTTATAGACGGAAATACATGGATAAATAATTTGCTGGAAGAAAAGCAATCCGTAGATGCATTAGCTTTTTGAAAAAAAGAGGATTCAACGGCCATAACCTAAAAAATGATCGTGATCGGAGGTTCGTTTTTCCAAGAGTAAAAGGTGGAGAAGAGAATGACTAGGCCGTCAGACCACGACGGAACTCTTTGCAATGCAAATGATACATTTAAATCCTTTTTAATCCGCGAAATAAAAAGAGCGGGCCGCTCAGATCGTAGCTCGTTGATTGCGCCATGTTCCCGCCAATGGGGAGGCTCGCCGAGACTCCGCCAGTTCGCGTGCAGTTTGGCAAAAGAGAAACCGGAATAACGTATCGCCGTGGCGTAGAATTCTAAGCAGCTTGCCGCTGTTCCACGCATATACACACACGTACACATGCACACACCGAAACAGGTTTTCGCGAATTTCGACCGCTTGCTCTGCCTTTAGGTCTTGCGTCTCCGGATAATACGTCGTCTTTCGATTTCGTAGATTTTTCACACTCCTCTGATTTCTAAAGATCTTCTAAATTTCCTACCGTTTTTCTTGTGATAGTTTTATCGCTCGTACGGAATCTTATTTAATTGTGCAATTATATTCTTTAACTTCTAATTGGAATTAAATTTCTAAATCTAACCTTATAATTTTCTTGTTATTTTGTAGATGTCTCTTGGTGCTCTTCTAATGATTGGGTCTTTTTGGTAAGTCTTCTATTTTTGACATTTTTAAAACAGATGAAAAGTTATATCTCTTTTCAAAGTTTTGTCTACCGTCCGGTAGAAATGGTCTCCGGTTATTCTTACGCAGAAGTTTTTATCTCTGGAGAAATAACGTTTGTTTGCCGGTAGATAACAATTTTTTGAACAACCCGTCGGTTTCTCGAACTCTAGTGCCCAAAGGGTTAATCTTATCTTCGTCCTTATCTAATGTGCTTTTGAAACTACCGTGTTATCCCTCTAACTATGTGTTTATACATTTATTGAGAAATACGGAAATGAAACGAACGATGGTCGAATCGATCCACTATATCGAGTTCCGCTTTCATTATTCTTTTTTGCACGCCAACTTGGTTGTTCAAATTAATTTCGCAGCTCCAACGGGGAATTAAAAAGCTCCGACGGCGATTTGAAATATTTAGTTTGCGTTTTATCAGCTGCCATACTTGTTTTTTATTAAATAAATAAAATCAAGTACTTTAGGTACAGAGGTTTACATTGAAAATATTTGACAATAGAAATTTATCCTTTTAGGTTAGGTCTAGCCTTTTTAAATTTAAATCATTCTAAATCCTGAATTTTTCATTCGATGCAAATAAAAAAAGAAACAAGCCGATAGGAAACAGCTAACCTAAATCTAACCTAAATATCAAGGAGATTATCCTTCCAAATACTTAATAGAAACCTAAACCAAAGATCAAGAGAGGTATGAATATACCTAACCTAAATCCGAATACACGTTAACCTAAATCTAAATCAAACATCAACAACATAGAGACTAGAAACCTCCCTCAAACACCAAGAAATTTTTCAAGGATGCGAAGCTGTAAGTCAATAGTCGCCATTTTAGAAATCTAAGTTAAACATCGATACGTACAGTAAGCCAAACACAAAGGAAAGCCCTTAACGATACTTAAGCCAAATTGAATACAACCGAGACACCAGGACAAACACCTTCAAACCCTCGATCTCTTTCAAAGAGTTAAAACCCAGTACGAGCCACAGTCGCTGCTGATCGTTCACGAAAAGCAACAACATGATCAGCAAACGACTATTGGTCCACCTAACTTACTCGCGTTCCTAAACTCACATCGCTGACACTGGGTGGGTAAACGAGGACGAAGAAAGAGGAGAGAAGCGAGAGAAGAAGGTGTGTACACACACGAACGTGTATGTCAGAGCACCAAAGGTGGATGCACATTCCCCGAGTGTATTATAATTGCACTCGAGGCTGCGACTCGAATGCCATTAAACCAGTCACGATCGCTTGGCCTTGGACTGCAGTTGCACATATTGTCCCCTTCCCCTTCGCTCTTCTTTCACTCTCCCACCTTGCTTTCCTCTCTCCCCTTCTATCTGCACATACACCGTAGCTGAAAAATATGCGAACAGTCCCAATATTTTCGTCGTAGTAGCAGACTCCCGGACATCACGGTGCGATCGGCAACCTGGTGATTCCGCGTGGAAAATAAATAAAAAATGAGAGGAACGATATGAAAGGAAAATTAAAACGCCTAAATCGGTCGTCTTCTCGGGATCTTGTTTCTTGTTTCTTGTACTTTCTTGTGCTTTATTTGTACCATGTAATATTTTCTGCTATTAATTCGTTATTTATTAACAATTTAATTTGTCAACCATTTTTATCAGCGACAACCATCATCTGTGAGTTGCAGATAGGATCGAAGGTTAAAATTTGTTATTGTTGGAATAATTTGCAAATGCCCAAATACTTGTGGACTGTAGGCTATTTATGGGAAGCAGTATATAGTGATTTTCGTTTGTTTTGTCACGTTCTCACTTTCTGTGTCCGTTCCTGTCATCCTATATCCTTCAACGTTTCTCTGCCGACGTTTCAGCCGCGATTATAAATAAATCGTGTTTCGTGGTGCACACGTCCATCGAAAATCAAGGAAAGAACGAAAACCCGGCTCGACCGGTCCCTCGCGAAAAATGCGACGTTGCGGTTGACCGTGTTGCGTAAAATGGTTCACCTTGCTCTCACATTCTTACTCAACGCGAACACCAAGTCTTAAGATCGACCTTTCGTATCGTTGACACGCTCAATTTTCGCTAGTTTAAAGACAGTTCGCTGACGAGTCTATTCTTTTTTTTTCTTCTTCTTTTTTTTTTTGTAGACGAGGTGCGGAAATTTTAGCTCTTCGAGATGATTCTATGTTTAAAAATGAGTGGAGAGGCTGGTACGATGCTTCTTTTTTCGCAGGAAGTGTCGATCCCGAGGAATTGAAATTGAAAAATTCACGAAACTTCCGTTTAATTAAATTTCAATTGCGTCGAAGTTAAAGAAATGATTCTTTTGCCTATAGCGGAAGAGGCACGAGCGAGATCAATTATGGGGGACACCATAAAAATCCGTGAATTGGGCAACGCGTGGCACGTGAAAGCAGGTTTAATGCGTTCACGAGAGTCGCCTAAAAAATTTCACTTTCTTTTATCAACAGTGTAATTTCTCTGCTGGCATTACCGTTCTTCTCCTCAAAGAATGGGAAAATTATGTAAATGTCCGAGCCCTCGCCAAGCAGTCCGCCGGTTTATTCGCCTATTTGTATCTTGAATCTGTCCTGGCACGTGGCGTGCACCCGCCTTTTTCTTTGAAAATTAAAAAGATGGTCGCCCTCTATTACGTAAGTTTGCAACTAATTCGTAACTTTTTTTTTCGCCTCGTAATAATACGAGAGAAATGCCACGTGAGAAAAATTCACGCTAAATACACTGCATCGATGAAATTATCTCTTCTCTATTCCGTTAATTCTGTTATTCATCGGAGGAAGAGGAAATTTAATGTTCCATGGAAAGTGTTCGAAAAGCGTGGCTCGCCACGTGCCGTTGGTTTTTCTCGTTTCCACGCTGGATTCTTCGTAATCGAGGCAGTTAACCTTTTAAGTAGAACGTTCAGAGTTCTGATTCGCTGCGGTGCATGTGTGGTCTAGCGACTCGTCACAGAAACGCGTGCTCCTCTGTCTGTAAACGCCATGAAAATTATCACCACGTTAAAGGAACCTACTCTCAACTAAATCTCTCTTTCAATCGCGCGAGAGCACACCCGCAGCAAAAACAATCCTAAAATTATAGCAAAACTAGAATCGTAAAAATTTTTCTTCTCATCACACAAACTTCAAAATTTAATTCTTTTTCAACCTCGGACGTTACCTGACCAGAATCCGAAACTTAGAATTCTGCCCCCATTTCCTGCAACTGGGCTACTCGCAATATGGTTCAGTCGTTTGCGCTTCAATACGAGAGGAAATTCGTTGAAACTTTGGAAGCAAAATTCGCGGATTCTTCTCACGCAGATACGCCACGTGGGCTAGAAATGGGAGCTAAAAATGGGAGGATTGAAAAGGGGGAGCAAGGTGTACCGGATATGTTGCGGAGCGAGGTGAGAGTCAGGGGCCACAGATGCCTCGAAAAAATTGTGGTTCTAGCCTGATCTTGGTGTTTCGAGTCGCCCTATTACGTGACCTTGGACACACGCCGCCCTGCCATGCACCTGTTTCGCGAAAAAACGAAAGCTGACCTTGGCAGAGTTAATCCTGGCCGCGGTTGTTCCTCCTCCAATTACCCTTAATGAATTCTGCGCCTCTTCCAGGAAGCGGTTACGAGGGCCTTGTTGCATAAGACGGACACGATCCTCCGGCTGACTTTTTAATAATCGAACGAATCGTTCGTTCATCTTCCAATTCTTCGTTTAATAGTCTGGTTATTACGCAATAATAATTACCGCGCTACCTAGTCGCTTTACGTATCGTGATACGTACGATTATCAGAAAATAGGATACGTAGGTTTTAATCAAATACAAATACAAATTTCGTGCAATACCGATCCATCCATCTAAAAGAGTATCGAAATTTGCACTAAGAAAATCTTCTTGAATTGTACGAAATCGTAGGATCTGAGACGATCAATGTTTTGGATTATTTTCATAATTGTACACGCTGTATACGTCTTGTCCATCTTCAGAGTTTTCCCTCGTGGAATTTCCAATAATCGCGTGAACATCCTTATTCTACCGATAGGTCGAAGAATGTAACGTCGGTCCATATTTCTCTGAATATTTCGCTTGCAGGCGACCATTGGCCACGCGACACGGTCGATCTTATCGAATGTAACTGTACAGAGCCGCGGAGAGCTAGTGAAAGAAACAGGAAATTAATTCACAATGGGTGAAGCCCTTCAGCGCAGGCCGGTGTGCAGTGTGATGAACGACGCTCGAGATTCTGAAGTAGTTTCTTTCATACTAAAGACTTCCGTTGTATGCGCGGAATGCGAGTATAGTAACCCAGTGACATGTAAGGAATCCTAACGAACTGATGCCCTTACTTCCTACACGAGGATGACTCAGTCACCCCGCGCGAAAATGCTCTGCATTCCGAGAAACGAAGGCGAACATTCTAATTGAAAACGATATATCATATTTTTTCCATTCAACAGAAGTATCTTGCATTTCCTTCGCGTTCTTATTGCATTACGAACAGATAATCACCTCGCTGATACATTGACACCAGTAGCATAACAAACGCGTTAATTCAGTAACTTTCGATTTATTTATATCCAGCCCATATGTGAACAATTTATATTTCGTATCGCAATATGAAGAAAATAAGATAAATAAAAAGACAGCAAATACCAGGTACTTTCGTATCGTTGATTTTCTATTAATTAATATATTTTGTTAATGTTCGCGTATCACTAAAACGTACGGAGGATATTAATTTGGTTATTGGTTCACAACGCCTACGAAAGTCAGTGTGTCTTTAATTTGTGCCGATAAAGTGAACAACGTTTCTGAGATATCGCGGTAAACAGATCCAACAACTACATCGATAATTGTTGTTAAGAATGTAGGAGGCAAGTTGGACAATTAACAGGGCGACGTACGAGCGAGTAAACAGCAAAAATGTGTTAAGTCGGTTTCGATCGGTTTACGTAGGTCCAGCAGCCGCTCGACTTTCTCGAGTCTCAAGCTAGGCAGTTAGAATTGCAGTTTCCGGTGCAGGAGGCGACGTTGTATTCGCATTGAGCGTCGCTGCGTCTCAAGGCCGGACCGTCCGAGAACTAAGGACGACGTTAAGTCCCCCTCCGCCCCCGAACATCCTCCCTGCCCCGCAAAACTCTCGTCCTCGCTCGTATGCATCTCCGTGCTCGCCTCTGTGATCCCTCCTCCTCCTCCTCATCTTCTCTCTCTCTCTCTCCCTCTCCCTCTCCTTCTCCTTATCTGACCTTCCCTTTCTAACCTCTTTGCTTATGTTCATCGCTCTTTTCTTCTTGCGCGAGTCTTCTCCTCGTTTCAGTTTCTCTCTTATCCTTGTTTTCGTTCTCGTTCTCGTTCGCTTTTGCGAGGCTGGTACAGCCGCGGTTTCAAACGAAACTGCTCTACTGCGCTCGCAAACTCTCTCGCCTTTCCTCTCGGATGCATTATAAAACTGGACGGTGCGTTCATTGCCGCGGGAAACGATTTACCTGGTTCTGTTTAGCCTTTGGACGCGGTGAGTGCGAGAGGAGAGACGAAAGGATAGTGGAAACTGTTTTTCCATTGTCACGAGGATTTTCGTTATCCTGATGTTGACGACACTTGCGCACGATGGAAAGAAATGTAGAATTATTCGCTTCGATGTATTGGTATTTTCATATCATATGGAGGCCTGCTTCGTATCGACCGGTTACTTATTACATAATTACATTGCTATTCGATCCTCCTGAGGGGAATCACGATACAAAGACTTCGCACCCTGCGGTGGTTCCAGTCCTCGATCACGCGAGTCACGCGATTTTCTCGTAATTAACTCACACCTGTGCCAAACTACTACCCTAAACATACCACGCTAACCGCCACGACAATCAATAATTATACCGGACCAAAAACACGCTGCCAATCCCTCGAAAGAGTTAGGATAATCGAAGACTTACTTTCTAACCTCTCATCGGTTAACAGAAGCTCGTCGATATTCGTTCGAACGTTTAACGAATGGAATGAATCTTAATGTACGTTTCGTTTCTTTAATTGCGTTAATAAAATCGTGAAATTTGATAAAAATTCTCTACTCGCCAGGAACTCGATATACATCTCTCAATGGAACCACTAAAACCTTGCAATAATCCGGATGCATCGGAACCAAATTGTCACCGTGCATGAACGATCCAGTTACACGAACTGTCCCCATCGAACGGGTCTAGATAAATGTAGTTGCAGCGTAGCGTAGAAAGAACAGGCTGAGAAAACTGTGTCGACCTGCGTGACGGGAAACATGGACCCGCATCGTGACACTGTGCTCGCGCGAGCACACGTCACGCTCTAAGGTTATTGTTCACGCGGAGAAAAAGAGAGTACGCGTTGCATAAAACCACTCTCCGTCTTCTTCTCGCTTCAACCAACACATAGGCACACGCACGCGCGCATAATCGAGACACACACACACACACATACACACACACACATACTTGATTTCACCTATCTTCTCGCCTTATGTTACCCCTATTCTCGTCTACGCTCTCAACCAAGGTTACCCACCGCCTCTTCCTCCGCCTCCTCGTACTGTTCTGACTCTTACACGGGACGAGAGTGTACAGTCCGCTGAGAAACGGGCCGTGGAATGCACGATGGGCAACGAAACGTGGCCGAGAGACTGGAAATCGGTGCACTTGCCTCGCCTTCGCGAAATCGTCACGTCGAACAAGCGAATTTACGAGCGAGGGGGAATCAACCGGGATCACAGACATGTTCCAGGCTACATACACAGGCTACTGGGGAATAATTCAACAGGCATTGGCGCCACTGACCGATCACCACGCGGTTCAGTGGTTACAGTTAGGATTTTGCGATATAGGGAATTTAGCAGAATCGTCACCGCGAATTTTTGTACGTTGCAGCTGTTAATTGCGAGCAGAATATTCCGTATAGGCTGTTGCGACGTATATGTAGAACAGATATTGGTCTAATTAATTGGAGGCGATCAACATTGCGTAATAATCACGTACTAATAGATGAATGTATATTTTGGAAGAAATATATCTCAAGTATGGTTAAACCGTATTTGAGTAGATGATGAAAGTATATATTTAGGATTTCACGATAAGTAGAATTGACCTACCACTGTCCGTCTGTTTCTACTGTAGAGTTACGTAACCGTAGTCGGACTAATTGACGAACAGATAAGAGTACATACAACTAAAAGGGTTAATAGAAGACTAGATAAAAGTTGATTAAGCGACTTTTGGACCGTGTACGTTGTTCGATATCCTCGGGAATAGTTTTTCAAGATTATCTAGCAGCAATGCAAAAATTCGATCAATCCAATTTATCTTCCAAATGTAGGAAAACGACGTTATTTCGAAGAATATTCCATGGAAATTCAGCGACACGATCGTGAATCAAATAGTAGACATAGCCGTAAGTTTTTACGCGAAATATTTACCGATTTAAGTCTTGAATTATTCTGATATTATTTTTCCACTGTTTAAAAAAAAAAAAAAAAAAAAAAATGGGAATATCAGAGGACTTTGACCGTCGAGTAACCTGATATATTTATTTCTTTCGTCCCGAAAATTAAACCTAAAACGCGTAGGTTTGGTAGGGACAGTCCCGTGCCGCTTGGTCCCCGAACGAACGACACGAAACAATCTTAAATCGTTTTATCGGTGCGAATAATTGGCACCGGACAGACGTAGATAACGAATCTTGGTCGTTGGGCTCGTTCGAAGGGCAAGGATGTAAAAAAAAATTTGTCAGAAGTGGGATTCGAACCCACGCCCACAGAAGTGGACTGCGACCTGAACGCAGCGCCTTAGACCGCTCGGCCATCCTGACGTGTCTCTTCGGCTGAAGCATAAAGAGAAGAAATCGACCATACCCTGAGTACTATGCCTGAGAAACTGGTCTGCCCGTACTAAATTTACCCGGCAGCTAGGCGAAAATAGCTCCGTAAGAAGCGGCCGTGGAAGCTTTCAAGCAATGCACCGGCGAACGAGTTCCTTTTTTCTTTCGTCCTTTTTGCTTGGCCATTATTCCGTCTCCGGTGAACGTGCTCGTGTTGGGTACCGTGTTCTGCGACGAAGATGCGTTCGTTGTCGTCCGACAGCAAAATCTCTATCATCTTCGTTCGATGTTCAGTAAATCGAAGAGTTTAAATGGTAAACAATGTAAGGACTACGAAGACGGTATGCCATAGGGGTATGCTAAATTACTGTAGTACGTCATAAAAATAAGTGCTCGAGTCGGTGTAGAGCCTATTAGAATAAACACACCTAACCCTAACCTAACCACACAGTGAACCATTCTAACGAACCAGTGGCGCATAGCCACGTAATTAACGACCAATTAGCCAATTACAAAATCGAATTTTCTCGATAAATCTGCGCTCGAAAAGTCTCATTTTCTCCGGTTCCTCGCGCGATCTAAAACGAAGCCGCGTATAACTGTCCCAGCGACGATTTTGAAATCTGTCCGCATGAAATCTCCCAGTACGACGATTCTCATGGAAATGATCCTCGCGCAAAATCCCGAAATAAATAACGGGGCACGAAGTTTCGGCCAAGTCCGCTGGCTGGCACACATACACCATAAGCGGCTGATTCGCTGGCTTCTCCCCTGTGCGAGTGCGTAACCTTGAGAGTCGTTCAGTCGACGGCCATCTTGCTGCGATGCACTTTTGTTTTTTGCCTGTCCAAGACTCACCAGTCTCTCTCTCTCTCTCTCTCTCTCTCCCCTCGTCCCTTCGTCTCTTCCTTCTTCGCCTAGCAAACCGTGTATTCTCTCTCTTCATCTGCCTGCACAGCCGCTGGCTCGCCATTCTTTCTGCATCGCGCTTCTCCCCCTCCCCCCTTCTCCCTTGGCCTCCCCTTTTCCAGCAGCGTGCTCGAACATCGGCGCTGGTGTTCTCCATCCGTTCGTCCTATATGCCTCCTACCACAGATTGCCTACCAGAGAGAATGCAGGCAACCTTCCACGCAGCTTCTCTCCTCTTCCACTCGTTCGTGTCTCCTGCTCGTCAGAGGAGCTCGTCAGACACGAAACTGGCCAGGAAATTTCACTTCGACAACGAAATCCCTATATCTGCATACTTGACGCCACACGTGGTTCGTTTTTATGGAGGCTGTTATTTAGGTAGACGAGGCAGTCGGAGAATGGTTTTTATTATGTCAGAGAGGCCAAGTGCTCCACTGGCCCAATTTCTGATGCTCACGTGAACGATGCCGGATAGTGGGAATGAACCAGCGGGTGCCACCTGGAGTGGCCACTCGAATATTGGACCTGGATGGAGATTTCTGAACAGGGGCGGGGTTATTTTGGGGAACCAGCTTGTTTGGAGCTGGGGCTCGATGTGGGTTCGGGGACCGATGAGATAATACGCGTGGCGAAGTTTCTCTCAGGCTTTGAACTCTTGAATATTGGCAATTTTGTTTTTCCATTTGGCACACGCAAGTTCTTTTCATTTGAAAATAGTTTTAAATTTTGCTGACATTATCTTCGGCTAGAAAAATCATTTGAAAAATTAGCGTAAAATTTATTTAACGCAATTAACTTTCTTTCGTTACAAATTTACAAATTTTAATTACTCTGTCAAAAGGACTAGAAACGTTTATATATATATATCTACCTCTAATTCCTCCTTTAATGCCCGATAATTGAAATACCAAAATATTAATTAAAGGATACGTTTAATTAGCAACGGGATTAATTTCTGAATTAACAAAATGACGTTCTCTGGATTCGTATAGAAACTTTGCAGAGTAAATGGGAATTAACCGAATGGCAGGTGTGAAAAAAGGATCCGTTTAGCTTCGGAGAAGGCGTACGGTGATATTCAGTAGCTTCGCTCGAGCCATTGAGTCACTCGCTATAAATTAATAAAGGCTCCGGTTGTTTTGACGGTGAAACGGAATGGCTATTGACCAGCAAAGCAATGAACTCGGCTGCCGGCGGTGTGTCGCACAATTTCTGAAACCTTATCGTCGTTTCTCCTTCGCGCGTGTTTTTTTTTTTTTTTCATCGTCTCTATAGGCATCGTCGACACTTTTCTAGCTAACTAAGCATCGAACTCGATACAAAATACGAGACACGCGAATGATGCACTCTTTGTGCTCTCCGTGTGAATAGTCGACGGTACGTTGTTTCGCTCAAACTTTGTTGAAAGCCATTACAAGTTGCAGTTTTGTTACGCATAAAGTTTCACTCCTCTTACGAGCATGAGAATACGATTTGTTGTCAGGTATTCGCTTTTCGGGATGAACGATCGTTTTACAATTTTTCAGTCGCGCTTTGTATTCATATTTTGAGCCGACGTTTCGTAGATATCGCAGTCTGTTTGTTCAGATCTGGCGTGAAACAATTGTTCATCGGGAAAAGCCAATATGAAAATATCCGAGTGAAAATTTGAAATCAAAGACGTTTAGATTATTCTTTTATTAGGAAAGTAATCATCGTGGAAGCCATTATTTTGATACAATAACGCTTGATCTAGGAATTCTTTTAAAAATCGACAATACACGTCTACCAATCGGTTGCTCGATCTCGTCTCTATATTTGCCGGTACATGGCAGAATTCAGAAAAACATTCATTCAGCTATCGTAAACAATTCTACGAAACGTGCATTCCTGCATATATTTCATTCTGCAGAATCGTAAACGTTTAAAGCAATATCAAATAATCTCATAATTTATGAGCGACGAACTGATGGCGCGTCTATTGACCCACCTTCCAGCAAGCAACTTCCAAAACCTCGTTCCCCTTTCACTTAACCTATCTCGTTATTTCCCGTCTTATATAGTCGTCTGTTCATATAGGAGCCCATAGTCGTATACGCGGCTCTTATTTCAATATCCGACAATGTGTGGCGAAGGGTCGCGAAAAGCGTCGCGTCGCATCGCGTCGCGCGGAAACGCGTAAAAGAAAGAGCGGTGGCCTGCGAGCGGCGCGGCGTGGCGACGCGTTGCGTGCCTCGAGGCACCAAAATTCGGTGCGCGACCAGTGATAGGGCAGTGGCTCGCCGGTGGCGCCACTGTCGAGGACGGCGGCCGAGTCAGGAAGCAGTCGGCCGGCGCATAAGCGGCGTCGGGCGCCGCAGTCGCGCGCTTGCACTCTCAGCGGTGAGCGGAGTTTGTAACGTGCGTAATAGCTCGAAAACGTCTTCTGGTCTGTTTTGTTTGGCCGTGTTCGCGTATACGGCCACCCGGTGTATATAATATTCCCCGTAACCCGTGTTTTGTGTCTCTAGACCTGCGAACAAAAAAGAAAAGAAGAAGTACTAATATAATTCAGCTAGAGAAGTGGATAGACAGAAACACGCGTATAGAGAGAAAAAGAGCCGTGCACACGCGAGACACGAACCAACGTCGCTCCCCTTTCACCGATACATAGAAAACCACGACCACACGGTGAATGTCGTCGACGGAGAGTGAAACGACGGCGAGAATAACATAGCGAAAAAAAGAAAAAAGGAAATATCGACGAGGTGGTGCGTCAAAGGGGAACACTCCCTTAATAGGCAGACGAAAACGACGCGCGGACGTGTGGTGGTTTTCGTGGAGGCGAGGCGAGGCCCACGATACCGGTGCTCCTAAATTTTCATCGTCTTCTAGGATTTCGTGCATCGTTTACTCTTTCGTGGTGTATTTCGCAGACTGATACGGAAAATCAGTGACGTGTGACACACGTGTATTTGTAATAACGCAGTGCAAGTGTTTCTCGATTTGGCGCCTGTGCTCGAGGGGACCGTGTCGCTCGCTGGCCACCGTCGGTTCATCCTGTACACCTCGTTATGTGAGTAGTTATCATCCACCAAACTCTATATGTTTTTCAAGATTATTTTATCAGTGAATTATTTTATTACGGAATTACGAAGAATAGATAGCATTTGATTCGTCAATACTCACTGAGTTCATCGTATATATTCCTATACGCGAGTAATTATCCTACGTATACGCGTTTACATACGATTTTATTTACCTTCTTTTTCTTTTTTCGGCGAGTTTCGCGCCTCGCAACTTTCATACTTTAAACTAGCTGCCTATATATCGTCCCTTATGAGTAATCGACGTGCGTGAAACACGATTTTATTTCAATATTTCCATCTTTCTGTCTTCCGTTTTACCGACAATGTTCGATGTAAGTTGTTCCCATGCACCATCTACCGATTCCTCTTTCTTTGCAGTATTTTACCGCTGAAATTTCGATACTCGAGTAGGTTAGTACACTTATCGCGTACACATCGTCCGATTAATCATATCGTACATTGCCTCTTTATAGAATAAGATTTGGTTAGCAGTTGCCATAGGCGGAAGAAGATTTTATTTATATTTCCCTTTCTCCATTATTTCCTCCGTGAAATATAATAGGCTAGTGTCTACGTGGATAATCGTCATTATGCAAAAACACGATTCTCCTCGTTTTGTCGTTATTTTCTCCGTTATTTAATTGTTGGCGAAGTAAGACGCGTGAGGTGGTTTAATAACGATGTCGTGTATAGATGGCTGTTTATGGGACGCTGCACGGTTTTGTTTACGTCTGTCGCGGGGCAAAGTGAGGTAGGTTCGTGAACGAATGTGCGCGCGAGGTCAGATCGGGGACCGGGAGTGGGTCGGCAGTGTGTTGGTGCGCGCTCGCGCGCACCCTAACCGCGCTCTCTCCCTCGTCACGTTCAATTTATGCGCCGGGATAAACTTTGCTTTACTCCCTCCCAACCGGGATACCGTTCTTTCATTAATTCCATTTGATATTTATCTTTTGCATCTGAGGCACGGATGAATCCAAGATTAATCCATCATTTTACTTTCTATTAGATCCTTGATCAATTTTTCATTGACCACGAGTATACTCGTGTTTGCATACTTATTTATGCAATTTTTAAGATACGCAATTGGATAGGTTGTTATTCGTATTTGTTTACTTGGTTGGACAGTTTCTACTCTATTTTCATGTTTATTTTCTTGGACGTTTCGTACGTTAGTTATTAAGAGGTTATGTATCGTAATAGATCGAAGGAAAATTTTGCCTTTGCTTTTCCAAAGCTTTGGCACACTAACGTCGCTATTATCGTAGATAATGTCTTTTGTTCTTTTTTTTTTTTTTTCTTTGCTACTTATATTCGACGTACTCGAGAATATTTAATCGCCTGATTTGTTTCTCTTTATAAATGGCACGGCCATTTCGCAGCTTAAAATCAAGTGCCGATTAAGTGCGAAACACTATACACATATGCAATGTGGAGTAACAAAGTAGCAAACGCGTTAAACTCGCGGTTAAAATCTCTAGATCGAAGGTTTCGACGAGTTTCAAATTATACGCAGATCCTCGCGAAAGAAATAAAACTGTTCGCTTCAAAAATGAAGGTCAGGCGACTCGCTAGCGCGATCTAGCTCTTCGCAAACCTTTCAAAATCTAACGACTTTACACAAACTTACTATGTGCGCGCGTTATATAAAAATTGTTATTGCACGTTCGTCATCTGTGGCAATGAATGAAACGAAAGTGGCTGGTTCGCGAGAGTAGAGTCGGATTCCGATTCACTTTCGATTCCTCCCGTAAATAGCGAGAGACGCGTGTACTCGCGACAAATATCGGCCGAGCGTATCGCAAGCCCACCTCTCTCGGAAATAGAATACGTTCTAAAAATATACGGCCCTATCTGCGACGAATAGTGCATAGGCGTCACTATACCGATGTAAACTATGACCGCGTCTACGTGCATCAAGCGAATTCTTTCGCGCGCGCACTGTGTCACCGCGAGACGGTGACACGCCATATTATGCTGGTGTCATCCTGGCGCGCAATTTTGCCGTGGTCAGTGGCCAGTTGACTCGAGTAAACAAGCGTGTTAGGTGTGCAGAAAATTCTCTGTTTTTGATTGTATATTCCGTGTGCAATATGTCAATTTGTTATTAATGAAAATTTCAACAGAAGCTTCCGATTTGGTGGAAATTTGCTTTTTACGGTTTTCAACAATTTCTTTCAAATTTGCAAATTTGAATAAGCGATAGGTTTCAAACGTGCCAGCTTTTGCATTTCTCTGCGTGCAAGGTTATAGAGTGGAGTTTTGTACGTGGAAAAGTTTCCAACTTTCCAGACTATAAAATATTCGCTCGTCGAGTTTGCAAAATTCCAGATTTTGCAATTTTGTATACGCGCGAGGTTTCGAATTTTAGAAGTGCGGAATTCGAAAATTTCGCCTTTCCGAAGCGTCAAATTCTCGAGTTTCGAAAATTGTAAATTTCCGAATTTACAAGCGCGCAGTTTCGAATTTCCGAATTTGCAAATATTCAAACATCGAAATCTTCGGAATCTCAGATTCTCGAGTTGCTGAAGTTCGCCAATTTTCTGCCGATATAAGCTCGACTTGCGCTCTTACAATTTCACAATGATTCATCAAAGGGGAATAGTCAAAGAACTCGTAATTTATAATTGCAAATTGTTTTGCCGAAGAAACGTGTTTCTTCAACTTGTAACTGGTGACTTGCAAAATTTCGCCGACAATATTATTTCGATGAAATAATATTCTTCCGATTTTACTAGCACGACGCAATGTCGATATTTCATTGCACGAAGAATTTCATTTACAAAATTCAACTTCCATATAATTGAATTATGCAACAGCATTTGTCCATCCTCTAACGTACACTTTCTCTTTCCTTTGTAATTCCATTTCCTCGTATTTTTACTATTTCTGATAGTTTCTTATAAATTGTTCATTTAATCGAGAGAGTAACGATTTGGTTGGAAACGAGCAAGATGGATAACCCTGATTGGTCGTAGAGAGAACACGATACGGGCTTTCTGCGTGGAAGTGTCCCTCGCTACGTTCTTATTACAAATTCAAATTTAACGACTGGTCGCCGTCGCTTGGAAATTTAAATCTACAGATATCGTTACTGATTGCAACGAATCCGAGAGCAAGCTCTCTGGATTGAGAACGGTGGTTGACGCTTGTCGAACGGAGGTTGGAATAGCGATTCGTCGATAAATGTTTTTAAGATCGAACGATCGATATTTTCTAGGGAAATCGTGATTCTTCCTTAAAAAAGTATAATTTCTGTAACGTATCGCTTGAAAATATAACGAAGTAGAATATAATTGTTGTTATTTCAATATTTAAAGGTAGCATCACAATAGCTATTATTTTATTGTTTGGATAAATCTATCACACCGTTCTGAGCCGAAGAAACCTTTATTGCACACGCTTACATGGACTAGGGGAAAAAACAAGAGAGCAACAAAAGGACATCTAGAACAATCTTCTAGTTACCGTTTTTTGTAACTAGCGCATCTGCATATGGATGGCGAGCACGAACTCACGTTGTCGTTTTCAACAATAATTCTGAATTTAGTTTTTTTTTATAAGTATAATTTCAGAAAATTCTTTTTCTAGGGGATATAATTTTTAAAGGATAAATTAATCGCGCGATAATATTTTATTTTGTAAATTATATATTAGTCGAGATAAGTTAGTCGATCTTTCGAGTGTAAAGGAAATTCTGCTCAAATCTATCGAATATTTAAGTTTTGGTTGAAATGTATGTTCTCGTAGTAGATTCGTATAGTAAATTTCGATGGCGGATCACTTTGCAATATCAAACCTTTGCCAGTCAGTTTTGCAACCTTAACAAAATTCGTTTTCACACGAAAATCTAACCTTCTGTGAAAATAAATTTTCCCAATATAGTAAATTTCCATCGAATATCTGGCAACCACCACAGGCTACGGTCGAGCGAAATTGCTTTGAGGTTCCGTCGCAATATTCGGCAAAACATTGAATCTAACCTAAAAAAAAATCTAACCTTTCGCAATGAAATTAGTGGAGCCACAGTTTCGCAAGCTTCCGATAACCATTCTCTTCGCTCAAATGATTGTCAAAATCCAGCGAGGAATTTGCAATCTTTTCCAATCTGATCTTTATCGATAAAACAGTACACAGTACGATAATACAATTTCTGAACTGATATGTCCATTTAAAAGGGAATCGAAATCGTCGATATAAATGTTAATCTCAAAACGTAGGTGAATTTCGTCACGTTGCGTGGTATAGCTGAAGAATTATTCAGGTTTTGCGAAAGGAGATTCGTGGACGTGTTGCAATCGAAAATGGAACGGAGGATTGCGATCTTTCGCAGAAAATTTACCATTTGTTCGAGAATCGTATGAGCGTTCTTTTCTCAGATAGTTGCCAATGCTCGAGGGACGTGGATGTTTTTAGAAAAAGTAGCACGTTGTAGAATAACGAGAGAACGTGTTTTAGAAACGTTATGGAAAACCGTTCCAGTTGTCTTAAATCGCTTATCGTCGAATACGAAATTATCTCTTGTTCCTTACCTAATATTCTCAAGCGCGGTGAACGGAAAACTTTAAAATTTCAATTGCAATTTATAAATTATACGATACAGGAAATTTCCAATCTACAGCCTTGAATTTTGTAAATTTAAGAAAAAAAAATTTCGAGTCTTAAAAATTTATTTAGAAATTTGAAAGAACCCAAATATTAAGAACGTAGCATTTAAAAGCATCGGATTCTTAAAACTGGCTGATTAGAAATTTTCAATTCCTTTGTTTTCTTCACGGATCCGAGCATTATTCTTTTCGTCAATTTCAGAAACCAAGTGCCACGCAAACCTTCGTCATAGTACTGGTTTAATGTTTCAAACGATATCGTATAATGTTCTCGCGTATCGTCCAAATCGTCAAAATATCGTCAAAATTCGTCCAACTTTTTAGAACGTGGCCCGGAGGCCTTCTTAATCGACCAACACAACGCCCTACGCGAAAGAGAGAAATAGAGAGAAGGACGGTTGCTTTCACTGCACTCGCTAGGTCGTCCCTCTTTTAATCTCGAATTTTTTTCAACGATATATTTCCTTCGAACAGCTCAAAGCGTTCTTCGAGTCGTGCTTTTATCCGATGTTACATCGATAGCGGGTGCGATAAGGCGGCGTAGCCACAGGCAGCTCACGGTTCTCCTCCGGAGGCTGATAAGAACCGTGCATTATCACGGTGCACATCCAGTGTCGTCACACCAACAAGAATAACGCTTCTTCCACGCCGAGATACGTGTACTTTCATTACTCATACGTATTACGGTACTTGTTTATTTTTCAGATTAATAATCCACTAGAATTCCGATCGGCGATTCTTTTTAGGTTAACACAATTCAACTTGCGTACTGTGTAACACAAGCGACAAAGTCTATCGACGAGTAAGTCTGATCGAAAAGTTTGAATCGCGCGACACTGAGCGTTCTATGATAAGACATTTGGTAATTTCCCAATGATATTTCAAATTGATTTACATCTCCGCAAGTGTGCCAATGTTTAAAACAAAACTGTCGCGTTATCTAATTCTATCTAATTCCCTTATCATTGTACGGTAGCGCTACGATCCTAAACTTCCTTTCCTTTTGTTAAAAAAAGATGGACACTTTATGAATTGAAAATTTAATCGATATCTGAGCTTGGTATAGAGAACGAGATAAAACGAGCTAACTTTCTTTCTTTGCTTGTTAAATCTTGTTAAATGGCCGACCAAAGAACGCGTTGAAAACGAGCATTAGGAAATAACCAATAAGGATAAAGAAATTGGTAGAAAGAATAATAAAAGTGCAGGTTCGTGTGGAACAGATTTAAGGAATAAAAGACGGCGATAAACACGGGTCGTCGTGTTCTGCCTTCTGTAGTTCTCTGACGAGTTTTCTGTTTCTTTAGGTGTACACTGTACACGAGTGAGCTTATGCACACACGCGCACCACGCGGCGCGCCGCGTAGTTACGTAAGGACGGACGCCGACTTGAAAAACAGCCTTTAGCGTTCCGATTTCTACACCGTGACCGCGTTGCAGCTCTGCTATTTTTCTCGCCATTCCTTTTCTTTTCTCTTCGCTTTGAAATTTAAAATGGTCCCTTTGTCACGGCCAGACGATGTCGTCGATCGCCTCGTCCACGCGTTCTCTCGTACCTTTGCACCAGTTGCATATCCGATTTAAGAACTTTGCAAAGTATTTGTTCTTCTTATTTTATTTTATATCGATACTTTTATTTATTTCATTTTTCATCCCGTTGTTTTTGCAAAATTTCTGACTCGATAAATCTTTTCGATCTTTTTGACGAAACTCACAGTCCTCGGTTATTCTGGATTTTTAGCAAGCTGAAGTAGACTTTTATACTTTCGTGTATTTCATACTTTCGTACTTTTACTCAAGCGGAACGTTCGTTTTAGGTTTTTTGCTTTTTCGATTTTTTCAGTTTCGCCAGATTCTTTTTATTCTCTCTCGCTTATTCGAATAATTCTACTTTGACATTTCATGTTCGTTTTTATCGACACAGGTTCAGCGTGAATGGGAGAATTCTAATGGATATTCACTTTTAAGTACTTTATGACCGTGTTTTCAGCCGCTCGTATATTTTACTGTGTTTATGGCGTTCGTAATCGAGACTCGTCCGAGGCCAAAATGTTTGATCAACTAAAAAATTTTGTTTTCCTTTCGGCGACTACCTCGCAGGCCTTTGTCCGTTCTCCGAGTGAAATTTACTTCACACGTTACACGCTCCTGTTATTACATTTAATCGACAAATAATAAGGTCTATTCACACCTGATTTTAACCTCTGATCTTTTTATCCTAGACAACTATGTACAGTTAATAGACATCGATAAAAGCAATATTTCAAATTAATCGTTATAAATAAAAGAGCAATATGATTGAAAGCGAGAATTGAGAATCGAATAGACTATACGGTCTGTGCATGGACGTCCTATTCTACTTCGGACAAGTCTATTTCAATAACTTTTGCACGATACTATCTTTCCGCAGTACATAGCTGAAAAGTCGGCAAGTATAAGCGTATAAATTAATAATTAATTAATAAATAAACAATTAATAGATATTGATAAAGACATAGTTAATATTAACAGTAACGTTAGTGATATTTAATATTAATCGGTATAAATAAATAATTAACGACAGGCGAAAATTCATGATGAAAATATATGCGAGTTAGGTGACGTTAAGTATGACTAATCAAATGTTGCGGTTTCAAAGCGTTTGAAATATATTATGAGTGTTTCTCGCCACATTGCAAAAGTTTCTATAAATTTTATGAAATGTCAGCTATTCGTTACAGATAAACATGGAACTTGAGCGATGCAGGTATAGTTTCTCAGTTTCAGTTTATGCAGAGCTATTCCTAGTATCAGTTTAAATTTAGCAGAGCATTTGATCCCAGTTGTGGCAAGTGGTAAAGAATTAACAGTAGAGAAACGTTCCACGACCGAGACTGCAAAAATATAACAAAAGTATCAGCCGAATTGCACCAGGTGTCCAAATACTTATGGACGACAGCGTACGTAACAACTGACAGAGATTTATAGCAGCGAATAAAGGAAATTTTTTTGTTTCTTTTTTTGGTTGTTTTCGCGAAAAATTGCAGACTGGATACTATGTAGAAAAGGCGGTAATTTAAAGTTCAGGGAACGATGTTTGTCCAATTCGTAACTAGGCCAAGTCTAAATCGACGTAGTCTCACGAAACGCGAAATTTCAAATGCAAATGAGATCGGAATAATCACTCGCGACGTGACTCCTTTTCACAGACTAGATAATACCAGGTCAGTTTATGTATCTGAAACAGTAAAAGTTAAATTCTTTAATGGTTTATTTGATTTCTTAAAAATACGCGATTTTCTTTTTCTATTTTTTTCTGAATTTGTAAAATTTTATTATTATAAACCGATAAAAATAATGTGTATATAAATGACAATAAATATTTGATATAAATCTACCTCGATGATGTAGGATAAATTTGGAATAAATTTAAGATAAAAAAAATTTTCATCGTCCCCCCTCCCCCCTCCTCCTGCGATTGAACTAATTCAGGGCAACTTAACAAACGCAGCGCAATTCGCACAAAATCTTCGATACATTTAGAATCGATCATTTCCCAAGAATCTGAAATATCTCCGACTCTTTGTTTTTCAAAGCTTAGTTCTCTGATAAATCAACTCGAACCACAATAATCTTCAACAATTCGAAAACAACCGCTCTTATTCATCCACTTTCGTTCGAATTATCAGGCTTGTTCTCGGTTGTGAGAGTGCGCAAAGAAAATATTTAATCGCCAATGTTTGCCTTCAATATAAAAGACCGAAAGGGAAAAAGAACGTACAATCGGGAATCAGATATTTGACGAAAAGAATCGTAGCGCGCGAAGGGCGCATGCGCCTCGCATATCTGTCACAGTCACAGAGTGCATCGCTAGTGATGGGATCAAGTTTAAAACGTACGTATAAATGCGAATCAAATTCAACGCTCAAAGTTCATTTCATACAGTTCATATACGATTCTTCATAGACAATTCTACTATAGCGATGATTCTGTGAAACTTTGTATCAACGGAGTTTAAGATTTTTCTTCGTTAACCACAATGGAAGCTTAATACTATGGCGACTGATGATGCGACACTAGCGCCACGTGAGCATTAACTAGTGACCGGACCAAATTCCATATAGTAGTGGTGGAAAACAGTTTTGAGTGAATAGAAAATCTGTAGCAAGGTGATCTTAATGTTTCAAAACAACTCGACCGATATCTCTTCTTCTTGGGGCTACTTCTTTATTTGCCAAAGTACTCGTAGAGCATTCGTATTTGCTAGTTAGGTTCGAGTCTAGTTTAAAGTTCCGCTCTTCTTCTTTTGAAATGGTTAGAGAAGGTTCGTATTTAGTAAGCGAATGCGACGTACTTGAGGCTATCGCTATACACCAGCAATCTCTAGTTAAATAATAGAGGCGACGACCCATCTCCAGAAATATGCGAGCGTAACAATGATATACGCGAGTTTATTCCAGGGAAACCAGGGATATGTTGTCGGAAGACAAAGATGACCTGGTGACCCTGTGTTATCTAACCGGACAGAGCAAGCAGGACTTCTTTATTCTCTTTTTCAAGCTACCTCGCTAGCCTAAGAATCGATACCGCTTCGATTTCGAGCTCGTTCATGCGATTCATTCTGCCTGACCGACCGAAGTCGCCCGATTCCCTATGTTACCGACCCCTTTTCGGCTTATTGGCTGAATCCATGCATAGGTTATCCCCCTTCCGGAACGGGGAAACCCTTCTCGGGCGAAATGCATTTTTAACCAGGCCACCGAGGCATTTGCGAGCCAGATCTTCGCCGTAGGGATTACGTCTCGCTCGACGACGATCCTTTTAAAACGCGACGCACGTCTTACTGGAGCATGAAACGCGCTTGAAACTTCCTCTGCCTTTTGTGGTTCTAGGGAATTTTTGTGTGAAGAGCTGAATTTTTCCCTTTCTGGTAAATGGCAGAATTTGTATCTTTGACGAAGGATGTAAAATAGAGGTAGGAGATTAGAGGATAGATATATATAGAAGTTTCCTGACAAATTGCGTGATAGACATACATCTGTGAAGGGATATCATGAATTCCCTATTGTTGCCGCATATCATACCAAACCTTAAAAGTCTGAAGTTGTCATTCTGATCCAAACCTATCTGCAATTTCACCAGACCATAGTTCAAAGCATTAAAAATCCTGGATTTAATTTCTATTCCCAATTAAACTTCAGTATCGAAAGTTATCGCGAAGATTCCAACCAGCATCACCTCGAAGCAAGGTGCTATCAACGAGAGCAACATTTTCGTTTGTCAACGAAGCAAATGGCCGATAAAATCGGCGGCGGATCAAAGAGGTCTGGCAACCTGACGTCGAGTGTCGCGTCTGTTAATCAGGGGACGGACGTTTACCGAGAAACGTCCGGTCAAAACACTCGCGAAATTGGGACGCGTGCCTATTTTTCGAGCGTGACGCAATCAGTATGCGCCGCGGTGCATCTCGAGCTGAGTCTAATGTTTTCAACTCGAGTAATAATCATGCGAAGTCGAGCCGGGTCAAGCCACCGAACATTTAATTTTATCGTGTCGCCACACGGTTCTTCTTCTCCGATAAAACGACGCGTCTCGAAAACAATCCGAGACGGTGGCCACACGAATGGGAAACGATGAACCCGCGACATTTCAACGTGTTTCGCTGTGAAATATCGTTGACCTGGCCGTGAAAGATACGGTCATGCGCGAAAGTTTCCGGATATATTTTTCACTTTATATCCCTAAAGCTACATTTTCAAGAGTTTCAACTAATATTATAAGTAGATTGCGAATTAGATTAATTTTAAAAAATTTTTACAGATTTGATCTTTAATATGTTTACCAAAATTCCGTTAGAATACACATATAATGGATTTTTTATAATAAGTAAATTATATTTATAGAAAACAAGACCTATCATATACAGAAAATGAAATCTATAATATAATATAATAAATAAATTTGATTTGTAGAAAGTGAAGCTCACGATTCTCAGTGATTTGGTAATTTAATTTAGGTTAGGTTTTACTTGCAATTTTACATCCGATTGATTTTTGAAATTTTATGCATTTATGGAAAGATGGATGGTATAAAAATGTATAAAATACATATGATATCTAAAAGTATCTACAACATCATATAAGTGCGTCAAATAAATAAGGAGGAAGAGTAAAAGGTGTTTCTAGTGGCATAGAATAGGTATGGCGTATCGGTATAAAGTTTCTATGGTTTGATTCTGGGTTTTGAGGTTAGAAGTTTCGAACAAAAGTGAATGGAGGATGTTGTGAGTTTTGAAATGTAAATATGTAATATGTAAAGTGATCGATCGGGAACTTTCTCGATGATCTTGAACATTAAGGTTAGGAAGTTTCATCAATCATTAATAGGAGGTTTTAATAAGTAATACAAAATTGAAAGGTTATATACTTTTATATAGTAACATTGCGTAAAGATATTGTATATCGTTGTGTATTTACATTTACTTTAGTTTAAGTTTGGATTTTCTAATCATTTCTTTAGTTTCTTTTCGAAACAATCGTATTCATCGATTTAGAATGAAATTTCATTGTAACCACTAACTTTAGAGGTTATTATTCTCAGTTATTCTGGAATGTTAATCTCCAAAAGCAATGTAAATTGTATTTATGACTTTAATTTGTGAGTAAATATAATAATCGCGGTTTCTCGTAAACTTCTTCGCGATACACTTCTCGCAAGGTCTTCGAACATCGTAATGCAATTACCAGATAATATTCGCGATAAGTTGCAATTCGTACGTTCTGCTGGAAAACGCATTTCGTTGACCTCGCCGATGTCGTAACAGGCTGTCTGATAAAATTATACGATCGTGTTTGCCTTGCCTTCAGATAAAGTCTTTCTCCGTTCGGCGACAAAAATAACTCGAAATTGCAACTTCATCCATTTCAATGTCCATATACGAACAAAAATAATACAAAATTCGAACAAAATCAAGCCAATGCAATTTTATTTTAGTATCTGTTAATTAAATGCAGAAATCCAATTTAAACCAAAACATTAATATATTCAATTTTTCACTTAATTATAAATTCCTTTTAAATTCAGTTATATCGGAATTGATTAAAAATTGAAATTTTGTTAAATTGATTTAGATGCTGCCGTTCGAAATAATTTCTCGGAATATATTATTAAGGGGAGTATTTTTCATGATCAATTGATCTGACGACTTAATCCGAGCTAAACCGAAGAAACGCCGAGTAAATTCGAGATATCAGCTTTACACGGCGCTTTAGACGACGCAATAAAAGAAAGTTGGCTGGCTTACGGTCGGGCGTACGGAATAATTAGGTTTACATATTGTCGATGGATCTCGGGAGGATCATTGTTGTTATCCAACGTTCGCTTTCGTGGCTTTCCACGCACGGAAACCAGCTCGAGGTAAATGCAGTGTGACGATCAAATTGCTCCTTATCGGCTCGATTCCACGGTATTGTGGAAAATTACACGTAGATGGCAATTCTTCTGATGAGATTTAATTCAGAATATCCCTACCAATTTCTAATGATTTCCTTCCTTAAGCTTGCAAACGCGAGATTTTATTCTATTCGTTCGGTTTTCCAAATTTTTCGATTTCAACATGTTATTTTAGTATCTTATTTTTCAGCTCGAAGAATTTTTATTTCTTTTTTTTTTTTTTTTCTTTACAGAGTGATTTCAGAATTTTTCTTCTGTCTTTTATAACTTCTGAGAATTATTTTGGTTATGTTCAGTTAGGTTAGAATTTTAGGTTAGATCGAAACTTCTGGTTAGTTCTATTACTCGATAACTTATTTTATTAGAACTTGATTACCTGCGTCGATTGTAGAGGTTCGAGGATATTATCTGAACCCGTAATCTTATCTTTAAAGAACAGATCACGAGAGATTCGGATCTGTGAACGGATATATCGAAGTTTGTTAAGAATTTTGATAAGGATTGGGCTTGAGGAAGATTAACATAGAGGATTAAGTTTCTATGAATTTTAATTGCTTTTAAATTAATTTAAATTGATCGAATTTTATTATTGTTAATAGTTTTATACGAAATTTGTAAATATTCGTAATTTTTAGCGCAACGACAGAATCAAAGTTGGTTAAATTCGCGACGGTGCGTTTCAAAAACGCAATCGACTGTCTCGGCTGCTCAATTTCTTCGTTTCGCGACGCCTGTTGGATTTAAACGAGCCCAGTGTCTCTCAGCTGACTTTACTTTCAATAAAATGGCAACATGTTCTCCTTAAGCAGTATAGAAATAGAAATGAAGGGCCTGGTCAAAGTGAAATGTTGTGTTTCTGATAACTTAACCTGAGAGCCATTGTTACATTGACTCTGGCGGCAATAAAGGTCAATAACTATTTGCCTGGCAAGATACTTACGCAATTGATAGCTAGGTGCAAGGTATTTCTGGCTGACATGTTCATTGGTGGTCGCTAGATCGAACCAAGTGGATTCTTTCTTCTTTCCCGGCGAAACTTCTTCTGTGTTCTATTGTTCAATTTGTAGATTGAAAAGGAAGAAACGTTGTAATAGGAATTTGTCGGATATTTTAGGTTAGGAAATATTAAACGCGGATTTAAGATTATTTATCGTTAAATTTACTTACTATTGCAATTTAATTAGAAATTAAATTGAGAGGAACTCATTGATTGTGTTGGCCTCGAATAGGTTAGAATTAATCGTTTATAGGTTATGCGTTGAATCATTATTCTAAATCTATAAAAATTCTACGAAAAGTTA
Organism: Bombus hortorum; assembly: GCA_905332935.1. Lineage (NCBI taxonomy): Eukaryota > Metazoa > Arthropoda > Insecta > Hymenoptera > Apidae > Bombus > Bombus hortorum. Next base: position 6,768,740 of record HG995203.1, read on the forward strand.
AAAACATTAAAACATTTTTTCCATGACTATCTCCACGTTGATTTTAAACCAATCCAATTTTTACCTAGTTTATAATTTCCTCTGTAAACAGACCCCTTTGTAGACCTGGCATATGGTATTCACACCTATTCAGCAGATATTTAGTTTTTCGCAGCTTGTTTTGCTTCAGCGATCTGCATACAGAGTTCGACACAGTCTATTCTATTCTTTATTTTCCTTTATAAATATCTTGCGCATATAAATATTTTTCTTCGCTGGTATTAACATCGTGACATCTTTTCAATAATCTGATTTCCTCTTTTCCTTCGCTGACGACGTACGATGATCCATCGAGCCACGTTGATTCTCGATCGAACCTAGCGTCAACAGACGATACGTAAATCGTTTTTTGCTTTCCTGTCGTAATGAATACACGAGAATTACCATGAGGATACTTTGTAGCGTGCTCGATCGCGCATTATTATCGAACGAGTCTTAAAAATGATCCGAGATGTGTTATGCAGCTGGCTGAAAGGGGTACATTATTCATTTGATCTCTCCAGCAGCCTTGACGCGGCTCGTAGTCAGCTGATGTGGCGATCAACTGATATTCACTGGTGGCACTAGAGCAGAATTTATATTCTTCCACCGAGATTCACCGATACGAATTAAATGAGAAAAAGTCACTATGCCTACTACAATCTTGATCAACGTTAGGAAACTAACCTCTATTAGTGGAAATTGGAACTTGTTCTACTATAGTTTGAGCCTGTTATTGTAATAAGATTTCTTTCCGTACCGTAAGAGAGAAACTTTTGAATATTCCGAAGGAAATAAGCGTTCTATAGTTTTATAGGTTAGTAACTAACCTCACCAGATAGTTGTTAAAAAAGCCTTACCAGTACAGTTTTTACGAAAGAAATTCGACACAATTGATTGGAGAAAATAAAAATAATAAAAGAGATTCTGAAAGAAAATTTCGAAAATTAGATGGAACAAGTAGACGAAATAAATAATCGTAAGGTAAAATTCAGGAATTGATTATTATATGATACAAGTATGCGCATATAAAATTATGTCAAATGTTGGTTCGATGCCAGTCCAACAACATGATGAAGCCATTCACTGTGACTGAACCGTGAAGCATCGATTCCCCTAAATATCTTCGATCCTTTCGATGTAAAAAGTAATGGACTTTCGTAAATTGCCAAGGCTTGTAAAAGTTGTTCGAGAATGGATAAAAAGGAGGTCAATAGTCCCATCGATAAATCTCATTAACTCTTGAGAGTCATCAAATCGTTCGTCTATCTCTTTTTTCGGTTCAACAATGATGGCAGTCATTGATCTCTGTCGTGGTGACAAGATTCGGCGAATATTCAGGATTAAATTTATTACGAGCGATTCTTCATTGAGGACGACAACGTAGCGTTCAAAACTAACATGAAATATTAGAACGTAGATTTAGAGATCTGTGGTTCCTAAATCTGAGATTTCAAACTTGCATGTCAAGGATTCCTAGAGAATTCAGATTCTGGGAAACTAAAGAATTTTTCATTTATTTGAAACAATTCCCAAATCATAACCTCAATAATTTAAAACTCGATAAGCAACCACCTATTTGTAATATTTATAATTACAATTTATGACAAACCTGTCCAAAATTGATCCTAACCTTTCCAAATCCCACTGAATCATCGCAATCCATAATATCAAATATAAAACTAATATACAATTCCAATCAAAAAATTACTCAGACACCAAAATGGACAATAAATCTTTCAAAAGTGTGTCCTAACCTCTTTCCAGTCATTTCTCCAGCCATTACAGATCATAATCGTAATATAAGACCCAACAATCCTAACCGAAACCTATCAAAGACATGTGGTCAGACATGTAACCACGATAAGCAAGCGTTAAGGTGCAAAGGCGAAAAAATATTGGCTCATAAATCGATGCTAAAGAATTCGACCTTGCTCGACGTCCAGCCAAATTCTCGTCGCCCAAGAACCTATATACCCGGATCGATTCAACCGAACAAAGCTCTGGCCTCTCTCTGAACCCGTCCCTGGTGATCGATCTTCGGGAGCATAGCCAGAGAACCGGATCCGATGGCGCGCCACTCGCATAAAGAAGCGCGAAAACGACGATAGTACGCGCGGCGACTTTGACGCCGGCCAGAGCCACATCGTTGCCGGGCGTAACAACTGCGAAGCTGCAGCCAGTGCAATCGTCGGCAGACGGACTAACTTCGCATGACGTCACCTCAACCAGCGTATCATTTTTAGCCCACATATACAGCCGCGCTGCTCGAGGTCCTCTCCTCGCCCTCGCCGCCGTCGTCGTCGATCCACCGCGTTCAGGTTGGTTGTGTGGGGATATGCGTGTACGGATGGCCTGGTGAATGCACACACGGCCGACGGACTCTGTGGACAGTGCGAGTGACCGAGTGCGCGGTATAGGCCAAACTCATGCAGCGATGGATTCGAGTTGAGTAGGATTACAGTTAACAATTTGGAATTTTTTCGAAACATTTCGCATAGGATGAATGATTAATATTAGAATTATTAGAAGAAAGATCAATTTGGAACGTTTTAGAGAAATTTTGGGTGGGCCAAACTCAGCTGGCGATGAGTCCCAGTTAGCATCGCAGTTGTTAAAGCAATTGCAGTTATGGAGTTAAACAATTTGGAATTAGATTACTGTGAGATAGAATATTAGTTTCTGTTGAGGGAATTGAATAATTTGGAACTTTTTAGAAAAATGTTGTATGGGGTATATTTAGTTCTTTATAGGTTAGAATCGGTTTCCCACACATGTTGCAAATTATTACACAACGTCTTTCTAACTTTTTAGCCATAATAACGAACGCATCGTAAATTAGTTTGGGTAAAATGTAATAACTCGGTAATCAATAATTTTCTAATCTGAAAGATTACGTATCGAGTTAAACTTGTTTAGATTTGAAATATTCGCGAGTTGTTCGAGCATCTCGGTAGATGCAAGTGTAGGCACGAGCTCATGTTTTTGTGGGAGATGGTAGGTTCCTCGATTGCATTGTGGGCGCTTTCCCTTGGCACTAGTGACCGAGCTGAAAACATTGCCCGCTCATACCGAGAGTTCTTGAGGACGATAGACTCGTGTGGTCTTTGCGTCAGTGGTTCTCATCTTCACTTCTTTAACTTTCCACAATTTTGCTTCAAAGTTCTAACAACTTACTTTTTAACCATTTTATATGCCTCTCGCCTGTAACGAAATAAATATTGAATGAATCTACTATTTCATACATAAAAAAATATTTAAATTGAGTAATAAAAAATTGAAATGTAGATGAGTTATGAAAGAAAGTGTCATAACCTCGACAGCGTTCATAAGACGAGAGGGAACGATGCGTAGAGGTACGTACGATGAAAGAACGCCTCGAAAGAACTCGTAAATGATGAGCAAGGTGGGCAATGAATGGGGGAATGAGCACGCTTTCAGCAACTGGGGTTAGAGTGCTTTTCGTGGGGACAGTTTCAAGGAAAGTCGTGGAATTGGAAGCTTCCATAATTTTAGAAAATACCACCCTTTAATCTTCCACTTGTTTCTTTTGCTAAATGTTAACGAACATTTAACACATTTTTATCTTTAGATATTTTTCTATAATACCTCGATATTAAACAATATTGTTTAGCGATTATTTGACAATATATAATTTATTTGCAAAATTTTATGATATTTCACAGATTGTAGAAATCTAGTTTTAGAATTTTGTATCTTTATTTTGAAGCTTTACTTGCGCGAGTTTACTTCTTTTATCAAACTCTCTACTATCAAACTTGTTACCCTTATACGAGGCAATTTATTAACAATTTAATAGATTATAAACTGTGATGTTAATGTCAACTTGTAAAACTTCCTGTATAATATTAATTCAATTGATCAAGATGGCGCTGTCGTCTTCGTGTATCATGTTGTCAGTTAAACGTGAAAGCTTGAGGGATATTTATGGGATATTTATTGGTTAAGTGGAGCGACTTGATGATAGGGAATTTTTGATCACGCCGAAAGTAACACGACGGGAGATTGGCCGTTTCTGGCAACGGTGGCCGGAATGTGCATCGCTAGCATGTAGTAAGGACGAACCGAGGACAATAGCTGAGGATGCATTTTTGTTCCCTGGACGCTTGATGAATCCCTAATAGCTATGGGAGTGGTTTCGTTCACCGAGATATCGTTATATACGCGCGCCATATTACCGTTTTCTTTAAACTAGTTCCGAAAACACCTGTAACGTCTGACAACCATTGTTTAGCACGATTTATTAATATCTTGTTTAAGAGAAATTCCTAAAGAATCCCCTATCTTTAATAAAATTTCTAATATAGCACTTAATTAATAATAATGATATATATGTAATGCAATTAAAAAAGGAACATAAACAAAGTCTACTCTCTCGCTGACGCCCCGGTTCCGGAATGGCTTTCCCTGCTTGAGACGGAAACACGTTAAACTCAGCCGACTATACCGTCTGTATATAGACGTCCTATTTTACTTCGAGCAACTGTCCCAATCAACTCTCGTACGATATTGTCTTTACGTGACAAGTAGCTAAGAAATGAATAAACGTGAGCGTGTAAATAATCATATAGAGCTAGTAGGTACAGATAAAACGTATAGTTAATGTTAATTAGTATAAATGAAAAAGCAATAATTGAAAGTGAATTGCGCCGAGTATCCAATTACTAATGGTGTACATTCTCGATCATAGAAATCCCCTCGAACTCAGTGGCTAGGATAAATCAATATTGGAAACAGTACGGACTAGATGTTCGTCGGCACAAGCAGCCGAGTCACGAGTGTAAAGGTTAGGTTTGCTTATCTCACGCGAAAGTTGCATTAATAATCCACCACGCTGGTTTTACATTGCTTAAATGGAACAGTAGACTTCGCTTTTAAGCTCTCGTATGAGGAATCTAGCGATTTAACGATCAGCCCTAACGATAGACCACCAGAACTCCAGTTTCTGCCTGATATTTTTCGTCTCGGGTTTCCAAACGTGCTCTTTCTCCTCTCGTTTCGTACGCTCACAGTTCAACGGCTAATGACTGCGCCTTTTTGTTGAGAAATGATCACGCGATTCGTTCTGTTTGCAAGTTGTTGAAACGTCATTAGTTAGAGACTATTGTTAAGTGCCCTAGGGATATTTTTGACTAGGTTAGGTTTTAATCACTAAGCGTTTGGATATTTGGCAGGCTGTGTCTATGTCGGTTAAAAATTGAGGTTAGGTCAGATTAGATTTTGCATCGCTTCTTCATTGCGCTTTTCCAGATGCATTTAACCATCTATCAATTTGATCGTTTATTATCTAAACGAAAATTAGAACGCAAAAATTCCCCCAAAACGTCGGTCTAGTAACGAACTTTCATAAACTTTTCGTCAAAGAGTCGATGAACTTAAACAGCGTACCTGAATCAGCCTGGAAAGTACTTGGTTACAAACAACTCTTGGCTCGGTTCCGTTTATTGGACCGTATCGCGATTACTGATCACGAAACCGAGGAGCGTAGTTTCGCCTGGCGGTTCACGTTCGTTGAACGATCGTTGACGGGACACGCGCCACGAAATTCGAGCGGGTCGCTCGTAAATTGCGCCAGCAGTTTCGTCTCAACACCGGTTGCGCGTACTCTTCTCAGTGTACACGCGTGTGCACTTGTTCACGCAACGCAACGTGGCCTCCGGTTATCCGTCGCTTCTTTTCTCTTCCATCCACGCTAATGGGCGTTTCAGTCTGCCTGCAATTGCATTATACGCGCGCGTTATGCAACCACCGAGGGCTCTGGATCGCACGCCCTCCCTCATCCCCATGTTGCTCGCCTTTTCAAGGGTGAGTTCCTGGGGCATGCACGTTCAAGCCGATAGAGTCTCGTTTGTCCGCCTCTATATCCGGAACGAACACGAACGGCCTTTTGTAATTTCGACCGGTTTACGTTAACCACTAAAAATTTCAGAAACCCTACAAACTCGTCCTTTTTTACCCTTTTGCAATGTGACGCAAGTTGTCGAACATACGCTGTGTCTTAGACCTGTGAAACCATTTAGCAAGTTACAATTTTTAAAAGAATGTGTCGAGTGCATTGGTGTCAATTGTTCGTCAGATTCACAAAGTTGCTGAAAAATTCCTGAAAAGTTTCCTTAGAATGCGTGACTGTGAAACCTATGAAATCTTCTAACCAATTCTGCCGATCACCGAATAGAATTCCCTGGACAAATAGTTCCACAAATTTTAGGGAATTTTCTCGTATTTCCCTAGGTCCCTAGGCTCCTAGGAAGACAAATTTTATCTTCCTGCCAATACCAGCGAAAGTCTTAAAAGTTCTTTTTATTTAAATCAAAAAATTAAATGCGTCCGTTTCAATTTTTCCCTGGGTCTCGTGATCGACGAGATTATCGTGAATCTTAACAGCTTAAAAATACCATTCGATGTTATGGATTCGAAAAACGTGCAAAAAGTCACGTTCGTATGATAAAGTGGCGATGAGTCTACGCCGGTGTCCTCAACACTTGGTTCGGCCGAAATGGCGCTGTCGATGCAGTTTTTTCGGTGTATTCTGGATAAGTAGTCTCGTGGTCTCGAACGTGACGCGGCCATCAGCGTTTGTGGCGAGTATCCTTCGAATTCCTTTGTTCTTGCTTGCCCCCAGGGATCATCGGGTTCGCTGCTCGGTTTGAAACGTTATTGGATTACGTTCTTTCTGCGGTTTCTTTCTACTCGTACTCTTACAAATACCACTACGCACTACCGTCAATTTTTTAATCATTCTTACGCACCTTCGCCGAGGAACTGCCTGAAAATTATGCTTGCGCGAAAATCTGCGTTCGTTGAATACGTCGTTTGGAAGTTTTCGGCTTTGCTATCAGTTCCATCTTAGAAACTTCGTTCCGATCGGTAAATTAGGAATCTTGCGTGCGAGATAAATTGTAATTGGCAATGTCGAAGAAAAGCACTCGAGGTAAAGTTAATTCTTTCAAAGCGAGAAACTTTGCCTCATCGAACAACGTCACGCGTAACAAGGTTAATTTACTTTCTCCAAATTTCGATGAATTATTCGGTCGACTACCATAAGAAAGATCTCTCTTATAAAATATTAACTCGATCGATAGGTTAAGAAACAATTTGACTTGGCGAATTCTTCATTAAAATTTATACTCGTATTCGTATAATAAAAATCATCGACAATGAATTATTCGAATCGAAGATATAAAAATCGTAGTATTTTCTTTACGTCCTATGAATCGAAAAAAAGATTTGTCGAGACGATAAAAATCATAGAATTTCCAGACGTTCTATATATAGTCTGCATATCGAGTAACCTCGGTTCGCAGTTCGTATATGTGTATCGGATCTCTATGTCTGAATGTTAATCAGTAGAATTTTCATGACTAACGAGATCGTTCGATGGCTGGTTCGACTTGCAACTCTGGAGTTCGCAGTCGCGTAAATATTTATCGGGAGACGAGGGGTCACTCGGCGGAAGTGGTAACATCGGTATTGGTATAGGTCAGTTTATTTTCGAGCGGAATACATTATCGATCGGCCGTTAATCGTATGTATGTATATGCGATGTAGGTACACAAACGAACCGGCTCTTTGTGTCGCTTATCTTATTCGTCTTCCTCTCTTTTTTTCTCTTTTTTTTTTCTTCTCGACGAATAAAAAATGGTCTGCTTGCACGAGAGAAAACGTGAATCATCAATATATACATCCTACTCTTTCGACGTAAAATACGCTCTTGTATCCAGTATCTTATTTAGAAAATTAAAGCTTCGCTAGTTTTACTCGAGAATCGAGTTATTATATATTAAAAAAAAAAAAAAAAAAAAAAAATATAAAAATGTAGAATTTTGTTTAAACGATTGAGGTTAGGTTGGGGTTAGGTTTTTGCGGGTCTAGTGAATCTTCAAAAACCCATAAACTTTACGAATACTTTGAGAAACTGAAAAGGCGAATCGTGTCAGTGTTCCGTCCCAAAGGACGTTGCAACGTTTCAGTAAGAAAGGACGTCCGCTTTATTTTCACCTTTCTTTCGCCGATTCAAGCCGAACACAAACGTTTGGTCGAGCATGAAACATCGTTTTACGAGGACAATGAGAGCGTGCATGATTGCGAGGACGTAAAATAGCCGGCACGGCAATGACACGGCGGCGAAGGATCCTCTTGGACAGACAGTGAGAGAGAAAAAAGTAAAAAGAAAATAGTAATTTGCAGCCGGCGGACGAGAGAGCGTAATAACACTCAGCCTTGACCATGCTCGAGTCGCACGAAAGTGAACCTGTTTGCTTGCTCTAGAAAATCGCTGATAAACTTTCATGCTTCTTCCACTGGAGGATCTTGCGCAGCGAATTCTCGCACCATCTTTGTGTACAATACAAATAGACGTGAATTTATAACACGCTTGGCAAATAAAGAACGAAGTTTAGATTAGGTTAGGTCTAGACTTTTAGAACTGTAGTCGTCGCGCTTGACAAGATTCAGCAGATTTCTTTCAAAATAACTTGAACGGGATACGCTATATTTGGATATTTCACAGGGAAATTAACCGCGCTAAATATATTGCGAAACTTTACGAATAGGTTAGAAATACTCTGTGTAGGAGAAGTCGAACGACGAAGCAGATTGCGATTGGTGCGATTTACTGGAGACGACAGATATTATTTTTCCCCCAGAATCTTCGAACGTCTTCGAACATTCTATGCAACAAGGTCGCGATAATATCCGGCGAACAGGTAAAAAGAAATCGATTGGCTCGGTGAGGATGTCAGAAACGGGCGTCTACTCGCGCGGGAACCTCGACAGAACTGTGAGGTTATGTAACATCACGGATAGACGAGGCTCGGGGAGAGGTCTGTCAAGTCTGAGAATCATTGACACGTCGCCGTGGGAATAGAGAAGAAACTGTGTGACAGCACTGTCTCCTTTCCTCGGTTGACAGCAGGCAATATATCTAGGGAATTTCCCCCTGTAGGACTTGAATTAAACAAGAAACCACTCCTCTTCGAGGAACCACTTAGTAAGTATCGGTAGAATTCTATGAATATCGTATTTAAAGCAGTTTTCGGGTATTTCAAAGCTTAGGCTTACATTGTGATTAATTTCCACTTAAAGGAAAGATAAAAGGGGAAGAGTGCTACAGTGGATTTATCAGTAGGCTAGGGATTTTCACGGGAATTCTTATTCTAACGAGCACAATTTTTATACATTGTGATTAATTTCCACTTAAAGGAAAGATAAAAGGGGAAGAGTGCTACACGGTGGATTTATCAGTAGGCCTGGGGATTTTCATGAGAATTCCAACGAGCACAATTTCTATACAAATCTCTGCGGAGAAATCCCACCAAATCTTTGGATCTGCGTGTTTCATAATATGCAAAAATTCGACGTGCAAAATTCTTGTCGTTATGGGGTCCATCGCACTTGCGATCCTACCCAATCGATAAGAAAAATCGATCGATAAAAACTGATGAACAGCGCCGCAAAATTCTTGAAACATGACAAAATTACGTTGCAGTCGTCGTTTTCGTCGAGTGATAGACTCGTTTCGGTTAAAAATTTCAAACGGAAGAATCTGGCATTGGATGAACGATCACGAAGGAGTTGCTCGATGACGGGAAGAATCTAAGGAGCGGTGGAGGATTACAGAAGGAATTAATTAACCGGTGATCAGCAGGTATTGTTCGTTCGTGTGAACGAAGGAAACGATCCAGGCGAAAGAGAGAAGGCTGCACGATAGAGGAGGCCCGAACGAGAGAGAAAGAAGGAGGAAGAGGGCCGTAGGTATCGTAATACAATACTATTAGTTGAACTTGAGCTACTTATGAATGACCTTGTCTGGATCAGCCATACATTTTCACTCATACCACTCAAGTAGCGTGTCCTTTGACTATCGCGTGTGTGAATGCACGTCCTGTGCTGGTCATGTTCATTGTTTTTTCTTTTTTCACGCGTCGGATAGTCCCGTGTATCACAACTTCCAGCTTGGGTATCACAACAGGAGACGGGGCCTGTTTTGTCTGCTATTGAAACGTTGTGCCGTCAGTGTTGCAAAATAGAGGTGTTACGTTTCCCTACGTCCAAGCGGATTCTAGATGCTTCGTTGACCAAATGGCACTCGGTCGCATGTCCTTCTACACGTTCTATGGCGTAACACGAGTGGACTTTTGTGACATAGATCGTTAAGATAGTTCCTTTCGTCGAATTTTTTTTTACGGATGTAGAATCATTTCGACGACTAATTTACCTTTCTACGATCATTCCCGTGTCAGACTATTTATAATCACCTGTCTACATCAAGTAATCACGCATAGGTGAATATTAGAAATATAACATTAACGCTGCTGCGATCATTCATCCTATGTAATCATCGTTCCCAAATAGCCAGGTAGAAACGGTTGCAGGTAGTAATTTATTTTTATTAGAATCATTCCTACCTTTGACCAGTTATAGTCACGCATAAACGAATACTACGAGTATTTTCCACTATTACAATCACACTTACGACGTTCAATCTGCCTAGTCATCATTTTCATAAGTAATAGTCACGGTTGGCGTTAAAAATCCCCCGGTTGGTTATAAAATGACAAATTCACGGGGAGCTGGTTACTGTTCTTTTCCATGCAAGAAAATTACGTTGCAGTGGCGCAAGTGCTGCCAACCACGGCCAAGTAACATTATCGAAGCCATTGCTATTCTTCTTGGCGCTGCTAGCGGTCGAAGGACAATGGGGGAAAGAGATCAGGCATAGGGAAGCAAAGAATGCAGGAAGGAGAGTAATAGGAAAAGGGAGTGGGGCGAATAATGTGCTCGAGCCTCGACATCTGTCCGGAAGTGCGTAGACGCCTTCCATTTTCGTTTTCATTTGCATACGTTGTCCGCTGTGTGGCCGCGTCTCGTGGCTCGATGCAATCGTGTCGAGTACCGTGACAAACGGGATCGTTAAGGACGCGTCTTAATTCGACGCGTAGCGATATCTTCGAGTTCAATATGCTCGACAATTTTTCAACGTACAACTCAAACTTTAGATTTGTATTATTCCTTACGGATTAAAAGCAATTATAATTATATATAAAATGTCTGTGTTACATTGTAATTGTAATTAATACGTTTGTTTATTAGTATCCGATATATTTTCGAGATATTTTAAAAAAGTAAAAAGTTCGTTACGAAAAAGGGGTCTCATTTCTAGGAAGACAATGGCGAAAACAATTGTCCGTTTTCTTTCAAACTAGATTCGTATTTCACGCGAATGCTATCCATTTGAATCTTTGATAAACGGTCCGTAATTTATCCGGCCATTGTGTGTGAATTACCATCGTCGATATTCGGCTGGCTCCTCTCTATAGCGACATTCGTCGTCGCTGGCTTTTGTAGTCGCGCGATCTCCGCCACGATCTTTCGCAATAATTTTAAAAGGCCGCTTATCCAGCCTCAGCCGTCCGCCGTAGATTCACGGAGATTCGATCTAAAACGCGCGGTTACACGGAGGAACCACTTTGAAAGTTGAGTGGATGCCTGAGATACGCGAATTTCTCTCGAAACAGACATTCCTAAAACTTTTCCTTCCGGCTATTCGAGTAACACGTCTCGGATCTTACAGTCTTTTAAAAATTCAAAGATGGCGCCATTTTGCAATGGTGTTCCGTGTGGTCACATGTGCTTCCAAGAAGCACATTACATTTAGTAAATGAGTATGAAATTATTGTAGATCGTGGAATATCACTAGCTTCAGTACAGAGAGACAAAGCTTTTGAATAAACAGAATCATTGTTGATCATATAAATTGCAACTATGACGTTTCTTTGTATCGTAGAATATCCCTAGATATAGGAAATTTGGAATTTTTATTGGTAATAGATAGGGAGTGACAGATGTGACTTCTATAACCTGTCTCTGAATTTGGGGAAAATTTCTTTTGGTTTATTGTTCGTTATAGTCGTTATGAATTATACTTCTATCGTTTTAAAGCATTGCGAAGGTACAGGTCCAGTCCCACTTGACTTAAAAATATGCTTCTCACAGCGACTATAATCACTGCATCCCAAAATAGCTCATATAGTCACAGTTCAAGTACTCTTACTTAGCCCCTAATTTTACCAAAAATGATCCAAGTATAAATAAATAGTCCTGTCTCTGCGTACACATGAGCCTTCTATCTATTTGCCTCGGTGATCATAATCACAGTACCCAAAAATAGCTCATATAGTCGCGATTTGAAGTGGAATATACGAGTTGCAAGTTCCCTAGGGAGATCGAAGAGGGACAGGGTCGCCACTGTGCCAGTTTAATTTCGCATTGACGTAGGTCCAGGGAGCTGCATTGTCTGTAGCACATTGTGTTCGCATGCGTAACACCACAGGGCCGTGGCCGTCGCGCTGCGAACCAGGCTTGATGCGTGAGCCTCGTTCTTTGTTCCATTCTCACGTGAAATGGCCACACATAGATACAATATTGCGAAAGTGTGTGTGTGTGTGTGTGTGTGTGTGTGTGTGTGTGTGTGCTAGCGCGCGCGCACGAACGCCTCGGCCGACGATCAGAGAGGGTGAAATTAAAAATACCGTGAAACCCTCCGTTGCAGGCCGTCTCTATGTTTTCCTCTGACGCGTTCAGGGCCGTCGAGCACGAAAACGGAGCCCTGTTTCCCTTTTGCCCGCTCGATCGAGGCCACACCGCTGATTTATAGGGTATTTACCCTTCTATTTATGGTCTGGCTTGACGGTTGGTTCTAATGCTGCCCTCGAAGGGGCTACGATTACTGTTGGTATTATTATTACGAGATCCTGCTTGACCGGGCCCTCTTACATGACTCAAGTAAAATTTTATGCGTTGTGTGTTGCAGGTTATTTTTGCGTTGATAAATTTATAGGTGTAACGACAAGATGTTGGGTAATACAATTGACGAAATCATACGAGGAAATTTTGCAGATTCCAGGGATTATAATTTTATCGTATTGTTTGTATTCGATTTAAAATTGTATTTTTATTTATTTATCAGGGGGTAAAATATTATGTTTGATGTAATATCGTAACATAGCGTATGAAATATTTTTGATTTTTCATATTCGTATTTTACTGAATCTTAAAAAGAACGCATTTAGTTGAGTTATTGTAACATAACCTTAAACATAGCCTTAATTCTAAGAAAGATGGGGATCGAAGTTACTAGGTTAGGTTTGTCTTTTAGTTTGCACGATATTTCTCGTAATTCAGGAACGAGAGAAATGTTTCATTATTGGGATGGGTAATCGTGGACATATTAAATTCATCAGCTTCGTGGCGGGTTTGCCAGGATCGTTCGGGGGTCTCAGACTATGCCTGTGCGTTCCACTTTGCCTGCGTATTCCGTGAAAATTAATTTTCTGACTCCTAAGAGAAATGCACGTGCATTAAAAGCAACGTGCCCTGCAATCCACTGGCAAACACGCGCCATTCCTTTTGGAAAGATATTACGTTCTCTCGTAGAAAATTTCCTGGCTTTTCTTACGTTTAATTATTATAGTCAAAATTATTAATTGCGAAATTTTTGATCGTGTTGAAGCTCCCTCTTCAGGTTAGATTATTAACCATTAATTACGTTTTAGCTATTAGGTAGTATTACTCAAATTTTGAAGGATTTGAACGCATGATTTGTATCATCTGTTCGAAGCTTTGAAAACTCTAAATGAACTCTAACCTCAAAAATTTAGTTCTCCTTAGAGAGTATCAGTATTGTATCAAGTAGACAATATTACAGTGATTGTACAGAGGTTAATGGATAGTTTCTGCTATGTGTTCAAGATTCCTGGATCTAATGGAGCACTAATTTCAAAATTAAATTCTCGGTCCGCATTGTCAGACATACACATTACGATGATTAGGCGATAATAATTTCACAAAGCTTAGACAAACAGAGGTTAAGTAATAATAAAGGTTAATAACAGTATCCAATTGTACAGAGGTTAGGGGGTAGTTTCTACGATCCATTCAAAGCTTATGCTCCTAAAGGAACACTGACGCTAAAATTTAATTCTCTTCACACAGTGTTAATCATGTAACAACCTTGTTTCTTTGGTTGCAGACGATAGTGGTTAAGCAGTGATAAAAACCGCACAATATAGTTTATTTTCTTTGAATTAATTGTATAATATCGAAAAACTTGAGACCTGCAAACGTATATTCGTTCGTAGCGTATCTTTTACGTTTCTAACCTAACTTTCTCGTATCAACTCATTTAAAAAGAAGAATATTCCTAAAACGATGTTAATTATTTATTTACTTTTGCTTACAGATGGTGGTGGTAGTTGAGCACCAGTGGGAGGAGGGCGGCAGCGGGGCCCAGGGCGATGTGGCTAGCAAGTGGGAAAGCTCGAGGAGGTGATAACGACTTCTGACCTTCCGTGAGAGCGTGTACCGCGACGTAGAGGGCGCCGCCGTCGATCGTCAAGCGAAAAGGCTCACCATTCGGAAGAAAAGTAGAAGGAAGAGGCGGAAGAAGAAGAAGTGGAAGAAACTGAGTACGAAAACGGCGACGAAAGAAACGAAAAGGGTGGAGAGTGAAAGAGTAAAGAAAGGTGAGCTCTAAAGGGGAGGCAAACATCAACAGGGATAGGGAAATACAGATACGTGCTTTGGAGAGAAAAGCACACGATTTAAACGCCATAAAATTTGAAAAAAGAAAAAAAAACAACAAAAGATCGAATTGAAGGGAAGGAAAGAGGGTTGGAAAGAAGCGGGGAAACATTGAGAAATAGATTCCTTTCTCGTGGCCAGGTTGAGCACACACAAGACATTCTCCTTCTGCAGCGGGATATCGCTCCTGTACATTAAAAAAAAAAAGAACAAAAAAAATATAACTTCTACCTTGAGAACATATACCTCGTGCGTACAAGTACCTTCAAACATAACCTCTTTTTCGCAGCGTAATAGTGCCTAGGCCCCTCCGGAAGAACGCGACTACAAATAATAATAATAATACAAATAATAATATTAAATAATAATATTAATAATTAATAGCAACGTTATACATATATTATATATATAAATCTATACAGAGAAAATAAAAGATCTA
Source organism: Bombus hortorum (assembly GCA_905332935.1). NCBI lineage: Eukaryota > Metazoa > Arthropoda > Insecta > Hymenoptera > Apidae > Bombus > Bombus hortorum. The sequence goes on from HG995203.1 coordinate 6,783,798, forward strand.
ACGAGAGACGAAAGAAGTTTTAACGTTTTAATCATAATCGTCAGTTTCGTTCGACTTGCAAGTCACAAACATACACAAACACACATAAAACATAGGCAAACCCAGTGACTATCTGTATGTATACGGACGTGAACGTATGCAAGAGAGAGAAGAGCGGTCTTTCGAGATCAAGATCGAGATCGAGCAAGTTACAGAATCTGAAGAGGAAGAATCGTGGTGGTGCGTCGATATATAGATCTTATCAGGAATATTCTCGTTGATAACGGTACCTCTCCCCCTTCGAGCCCCTTAATCGATTAATACGAACCAGGACAGCGAAGTACCTGCAGCAAACACAGATATATTTATAAGAATAATTTATATGATATATATATATATATTATATAAATAAATGAGTATATATAATACAGACACACAAACAGACACCGATAGTAATAAAATAGTAAAAAGCAGCCTGTTGAAAGGCGACAAGTAACAGCTAAGGGCAAAGAGAATAATAACGATATCGATAAGATTATATAGTAATTAAAAAGTAATAAACGATAGTTGATAAGAGGAGAAGAGAGAAGAAGATCGTACAACAGAGTGTGAGTGCTTAAATAATTCTAGAACGCGCTACGGTTAGAGTACTTCTACTTTTCACGGTTAATCTACTCAGCAATTGCGGAGCCTGTTCTACATATACGATCAAGGTGAGTCTGATGTTCTTTCAATTGATAGTTGTAGAGTAGAATTTCATTCATCTGCATTAATTTGAGGATCTCCTCAAATAATTCGTGTAACTGAGTTTCCAACGTATTATACATTCACTGTAATTTGGTTCTTCGAGTTCTATTGCTTTTAAACATTCTGCAAAGTATATTGAACTCTAGAAAAGGAATTTATTAATGGCGATAATAAATAGTGGTCGAGTATTTTTGAGAAAATTTCATGCATTTAGAAATGTTTATTTAAAATAATATTTGTTATATATGTGCCAATATTTTTCAAGAAGAATTTTAAAAAATCAATAAGATATCCCTAATTCAGATTTAGTTCAACTGTCGCGTCGAACATTTTTCGTTCAGTCTCAATATACCGTAACAAAGCACATCCTGAACGAGTCTGACACGAACGAGACGAATCTACTTCCCGGTGCTCAAACCATGACAAACACACTCAGAGACTACAAACTACTGAATATATATCAAACTACAGCGACTTACAGACTACCGAAAACAGATACGCAAATACACATGAAGCAGCGTGGTAAAAATCAGGCATATTGCTATATCAAACATCATCAAACACATATCATCCGTTATACATCAAACATTTTGCATCAATTCCCAATATTCAACAAAAAGTAATAAGGAACATCCTCGGGAAGTCGAGAACGAGTCCTCTTGCTCGTTCTCAAACCACGAGAGACGCGCTCAAACATGTTCAAACACACTCATATTAACACAGACCATGAAAAAGAGAGAAGATACACAGGTTTACAATCGATCGGTACGTGTTGCGAAAATCGTTCTCACGCAGGAGTAGATATCGCATCGGCGGTGCTTTCACGAAAAGGCAGGCCTTGTGTTTCGTTAACGAACGTCCAATATCCACGATCCGGAAAGCGGCAGAACTTTTACCAGAGTCTCTATCTTGCAACGAGAATCTTCATTCTCGCGCGATAATTAGCGGCCACGGGTGGACGAAAAGCCGACGATCCACGCCGATGGGAGTCACACGCTCGCAAGTGAAAGGTACCCGATACCTTCTCGCAGTTTCTTTATCTAGCAGCGTCGATCTCTTCGTTCCCCTCGCTTCGCTCGGCGTAAATTATCCTATGGAATTCTTTTTACGATCGTTGCTCGACATTCGGTCGAATCTACCCAGGCCTCTCACTTTCACTTACGAACGCACAAGTTCCGTGACTATTATTCGACAGGCCCCCGTATGAAATTCACGTGCGAGGCCCTCCTGGCCTCGTTTTTCACTCTGATCGCTCCGGACAATGATTGACGTCGATCTGCACGAGTGTCGAAGTTTATAGTTAGATTTCATGTTCAGCTAACCTAAATTTACGTTCGAAGAAAGATTGAAGTATGACGATATGACAATATGATGTTGAGCTAACCTAAATTTACGTTCAAAGGAAGATTAAAGTATGACAATATTATTAATAGTAGGTGAGCAGGCTGTCGTAGTAATAGAGATAGGTACGTTGACCAGACTGTGATGCAAATATGATTGAAGAGCTATTGAAATACGAAGTTAGGCTTGGCAGGTTTGGCTAGGTTGGATGGGGTTTGAATTCAGTTTGAGTAGATTTGAAATAAGTTCAAGTTAAATTTTCAGATTCGAGATAAGATTGGCAAATTTGAATCAAGTTTGGGTCCATTTTATCAGGTTTTGACCAAGTTTGAGCTAAGTGTTGAATCTCTGTGGAATGATGTTTTAATATCTTCTGTCGGCAATATTATTGCAACATTCTGTCAACTATTTTTTAAGCACAAAATTAAGTACACCATGAAATTTATTTATTAATATATTTTTTGATACAACTGTGGAATATAAGTCTACGATTTCGGGACAGGAATTGTGTAACTGTACAGTAGAGATGAATTCAGAGGTAAACTTCAATAATATCATTCCTAACTAATTTGAACTTGTAACCAACTCTTGAATGCTAACAACTGCTTCAATCCCAACATTGTGGAACATTTGCCTCATTGTTGAATTACAAGTTTTAGGAAATCAAATTGGTTTCCTTCCTCCCCTGAAAAATCACTTTCCTGTAGTTGTGTCATTATTCCATCCTACATAAAATATACAAGAAGAGTATGAATCTTGAAATTCCTGGAACCTCAGAAAAAGCCCACCACTGTCACGTTTCTTGTACATTCTTCGAGAGTATATTCTAGTAAATCGCCAGGTTCAGGTGTTTTCGCTGGGGTAATCGTGTCGAGGTCATATAAAAACACGAAATTCATAGCGATTTAGGTATCGATGCACGGCATGTGCAAGCGCAACACGCGCTGCGGTAGGTGATTCGTTGGGTTTTTCATGGTGAAGCAACTAACGGGTATCTTGGCGACTCGTTTGGCTCACAGGTAGCAGGAGAGTCATTGTCCGGCGTTTACGTGACGAATTTCCCGTGCTTGCTCGTCTTCGCGGGTATCGTTCACGGCCACGCTATTCGCATTTTAACAGCTTTCTAAGAAGCCTTCGACAGCCTAGTCCCTACTGCCTTCCTAGCTTCGCTATGTGTTCGCTTTAAACTTCTTCAAACTTCTTCCACTTCTCCTCCCACGCGTTCTTCGTGCACACGTGACTATTTTCACGATGCCGAGGAACGTGGAAGAGCGTGGACGTTGATTTATTGTGCTTAGTTGGCAGATCCTTTGGACATTTCGAAATTGAGAAGCAGGTTCTCTTTGAGTGTCTCGTACAGTTTGAGCTTTTCTTTGATTGCTTATAGTCATCGCTGGATTAGAAGTAGACTGTGGATCTGTACGCAAACTTATATTTTTTATGATTAGGATTAAGAGGAAGCCATTTGGTTAGAAAATAGTTTCAGTAATACGAAAGCAGCTTGGAATATGTTCAAATTAACTAACCTAACCTCAAATCCAACTGTTTGAACATATATAAAAATGCGTGTAACATACATAGTATAGTATTTGTTATAGATTCTATCTTTCTCACTTGTGTCTATAAAAATATGCAAATAAACATACACAAGCTGGCGATCAAACGATAGCAAACTAGAGTTAAAGATCCAATTCGAGAAGCAACGCGATCGAAAATCGCGACAAGAATCGACGGTAGAGGAACAATAGGAAAGAAAAAAGTGTTTGGTTTACAGTTATCGGTTGCTCGTTGAAATTCTCGACGCCGTCCGCTCACACGTGCTTCGATTACCTCTTCTACGTCCCACGAAGCCCGTTCGTGATTTCGCGCCAACTCCTCCGGTCAATTGTTCGCAATACTATCGAGGCAGCCATTATAATTCAATAAAATATCGATTTGAAGCCTCAGATAGTTAGAAATATTATTTTTTCTTTTTTTTTTTTTTTTTTAGTTAGTTTGAACTTGTAACAATTCTTACGTATGCTACTTTTATTCTAAAAATAAATTTATTTTATATTAAAGGAAGAACAGTTAGAACAGAGTGAGATTAAGTTGGGGTTAGGTTGAGGTTAGGTAGTGTTGAAAATAATAAGATGAGTATGGTGTAATAGTAGTAGTAGGATAAGTGTAGAAAAATGATATTTTTTGTTCATTTAAACAAAAGAATTTCTTTCTGAATTTTGAAAAATTAGAGTTGGGATATTCTAAACGAATGTCACCTTGTAACTTTGTTTTATGATATTTTAATGGCTGCTCGTGTATACGTATGTTAAGATAAATAATTAATTTTTGGAATAAAGCAATTTCTAGATCTTTTCAAGATTTGAAAATCTTGTAAAAATGGCGTATTAAAGTATTAGAACCTTAATCATGATCAACGTTAGTGTTATTGTATAACGTTCTCTTATTAATTTTTATCAACGGTATTAAATAAAAAGAAGTTTTTGCTGCTGTGCATTGTGATTTTTTCCGTTTAATTTTCTACGATGCACGCAAACTTGAGATTAACCCTTGCCTTATGATATTTAGTCACGTGCCACATATTATGGCATCGATTTACATAGTAAGAACAGGTTCCTCGTGCAACAATTACTCTAAATACATACGTAAACTCTAAATACGTATTCAAATTTCAATATCGCACGTCCGATACGATGTTACAATATTGAATCGCTAACATTCATAACTGAAGAGACCTAAGAAAGATGAACGCTTAGAACTAATCTTGAACTTAACCTAACCTAACATTCGCATAAGTTGCATAAAATTTTATTGATGTATATCAACGTATAAACATTGCTAGTTACCAAATTTTATATTTAAAATCAAATTGTATAAACAATCTTTGAATCTAACCTATGGGTTATGGACTAATTGCGATAAAATGTCAAATGTTTAATGACTTTAGACGTCTGGATCGCAGACCTCTAAAGAAGCCTTACAATAGGAAATTATAACCTAACCTCAAACTCTGATCACATTCTACGTCCCATAAAACCCCTTAATAATAAATCCCTAAATCTCACCAATGGAACCAGAGACAAAAGACAAACATAACCTCTAAAACTATCCTTTTCACACTTCTGTAACGCGCTTCGGGGTGCATGTATGAGTACTGCAGCGCTTAATTAGGGCAGGGTAGATCGAGTATGGTAGAACTCCACTTATCTGAACTTGTCGAGGGACAAACATTTTCGTTCGCATAATAGAAGTTCGCATTGAGATAAGTGAATTGAACCAGCAGAAAGTTCAGTAAATCGGTCATTAATTAAAATCTCGTTCTGACAAATGGAGTTCTACTGTAGAAGAATGGAGAAGCTGAGGTCACGGGGTTCCCTGCAAGAATTCGTGCGGCGAAGAGGGGGGGTTGGCAACGAAGGGCGGGACGAGCGGCATGCGGTCGGCAGGCACGGTGAACCAGATATTCGAATGGCATCGACGGGTCTCTGTTTCTCGGTGCAGAAGGAGCAGGGGTAGCAGCGGGACGCCCGAAGAGAGGAAAGGGACAGTCCGGGGAGGCGACTGGGTACTGGGTATACGAGGTAGTGGGTATAGAGTGGAGATATCCAGGTCACAAAACAAGTGTCGTAACCGACCACGTTGGCACGCTCCTGCGATTATATACACTTTGCGTCTCCGCGCGCCGGATTTCGACTCCTGCTGGCTTCCCGCGTGCAAACTGACGGGCGTGCCTGTGAACCGGACTATCGATTACTCGCGTGCCTCTAGCCGTATAGCGTCTGACTATGTCTCGATACCACGAGGACGGACCGTGTGGAATCCTGTTCGGGTCAATCAGGGTCACCGGGTATTTCTTGTTGCGTTTGAGGTGTTGCTTCTGCTTTACAGTCCTAAAGTACCAAATGTATCTGACACCTCACTTTATCTCTATTAGCAAAGAAAAGAAGCAGAGTGGGGGTCAGATTGGTTTTGGGGTACGTTTGAGGAAGTTTAGGTTGGTTTGTCATAGTTTGCTGTGAGAATGTTTTAGGCGAGTTAGATAGAGTTATTTTGGTTTGCTTTGCTTGCGACGGTTTGCACTGGATTTCAGTTAAGTTTCACTTGTTTCGTCTTTATCTGTTATCGTTCTTTTTTGGGTTAGGTTTGAACCTGGTTTGGAGAAGATTCCCGTGGAATTCTCTTCCACGTAAAACGTTGAAATTAGCTACGTGTAAACATCGAGAAGACATTGTAGCAGAGTTTTTTGAAGCGAAGAATTTGGGATATAGTTATCTGTGGATGAGATACGCAGACGAAAGACCGGGCGACGAGGGACAGGAAGGTAACCAAGCCGTAAAAGGATCGCGAATCGGTCTCCATCTGAAATCGCCGCCAAGTCCATGTTTGGTCTTGATTATCTCGTTTTAACAACGCAAACCTTTGAATCGCTTCATTCGTCCTTTCTCTCTTCGTCCCTCCGACTCTGCTACGATTCTTCCCTTTCTTCATCTTTGCACAACTCGCCCGTGACCAATTCCTGGAACAATGATTCATCCTTCGGTATCGTGATTTTCCTTATGATATTTTATCTTTGTTATAATTTATCTCTTCAGACACTCGACTTTAATATTCAATGTATTAGCACTCGTACACAGGCTGACTATTTAGTCGTTGACGAAACACTTTGAAATTCTATTTTTTTTAAAAAAGAAACTTCAATGAAAAAATATTCTACATTTTTACTTATTTATCCACGTGCGATAATTGCTTACTAATTTTCACTCGTACTCGGTCGGTAATTAGTCAACTTCGCATTTACTAAACAAATTTTCAAGTTCGATTTTAGCGGAAACGAATAACTTTTCACGTAAAGTCTCTTTACCGATTATGCCAGGACTACTACAGGAACGTAGATTACCGAAAAGATATTAATATCATCGATTTTTCTTCGTCGCACTTCTCCTTACATTTCGTCCAATTGCGTTTAGTTTTTTGGCAAGCGCGCTACTTTTAAAATAATCCCATAAGAAGAATGCGTCATCCAACAGCGTCACACGATGTCGCAACAACACTGGACCGTCGCGAGCAGATCGAAAGGTGCGTGTGCACGTGCGTCGCGGCGCGAGAGCACGAAGAACACCGGATATGGGCTAGACTAGAGCCAGACGGGCTGGAATGGAAATCAATACAGTCTCAACACTCGTCGGCTTCTCCCAGCCACCCCCTCGTTTCCCAACCTACCTCATTCTCTCACTATCTCTCTTTTTCCGCGGCCTTTTTTCTTTTTTATCTTTCCCTTTTTTCTTTTTTTTTATCATCCCTGGTTCTGATTCGTTGTCTTTCTTCCTGGTGGCATCACAGGCTGCCAGAGCAGTTTACAGGCCTAACACGGATTACACGCCGCCGTCACACAATGAATCCTGAGATCTCAATCTACTCTGGTCATTGTTCTTTCTTTTATCCCATTCTTTATCTTTGGATCATGCTTGTACTTGGACTTGTAAATGTTTTAAAAATTTTCTATTGGAAAATTATCTCAGTCTATTGGTTCAATGTTAGGTTGTATGTCGAATATCTTGGATATTTTTGCAAATTGAAAATTTCCCGCATTTCTGTTTCAATTTTCAATACCTCTGCTCCTAAAATATCAAATTTTTCATATTCCTGTTTTAAATATCTTCAACTTCCGTATCCCTGATCTATAAGTTGCAAATTTGTGGAAAAGATTTTTAAATTAGCAGCCGAAAATGTTCCATGCGCTCACTGAAAAATGTTGCAAGCTTTTTACATTTCTAAAATTACAAATTGAAAACTTTCTATGCCATTTTCGACGTCCGTTTGTGCTTGGGTTTCTTCTACATTTCCGACAAGGAAAGAGTCTCTCTGGATCTCTGTGTGTAAATCTGCTAGCAAAGTAAAGTGCCACTGGGTCATTTTACGGTTCTCTGTCACAAAGTAAAAATCTTTGAACGATGAGAGAAACCAACCAAGATAACCAAGACCTAACCTCAATCTTTAAAATTAAAATATAAGATTACGAATCATCACGAAATTCATTTCGGAGAAGGTCTATATAAAATAGGCCGCGTGTATAGTTTCGAGAAATGCCGCGTGGCGGCGTGGTTGAGTTAAGACGGAGACTGGAGAATTTAGTAGACGTCACAGAGGACGGATTACAGGTTTTCATGCACGCCTTCGTAATTGACGGCCTCTTAATTGCAATCCAGGATCGCGTCCCTAATTGCGTCGCGGTGAAAGCAACATATATCCTCCATCTTCTCATCCTCCTCTCTCTTTTACAAGCTTCGCTGGCGAATTCTGGTTTCGTGGTCCCGGGACCGGTTCCTTCTCACGAGAGTCGCCTCGCTTATTGCTGAGTAAGTTCTCGTAATTAAAGATGACCGTTCCCAACGGACCAAGAAGCGATCTACATGAGACTGGACTGGTTATTTCACGAGCAATATCGATATTTGTTATACGCAGTTTATCAGCTGCGGCCGGTCTCTCAATTATACGTATTGATGATCGCGTACGGTTTCATCTGGTCAATGTTAAACTGGCTGCTTGTGATTCTTGGCAGATTGGGTTAAACGGTCACGTTGGTCGCTACGTTCTCCGAACGTGGTCGTAACGTTGGTCCTTGGAGATATCTGTTTCACTCGTTTTTTTCTTTCAGTTCGGTTTTGTAGATAGCGACTATGGATCGAGTTTCCTAATGTTTACGTTACCTAATCTGTTCTCTAGTCGTATACCAGCGACTGAAGACCGATGTTGCCTAAATTTATGTGGGTCTTCCAAAACTCACATCGGACGAGTATAATGACGTACTGTAATCGTTGCAAAACCACGAAAAATCGATGTCTACTTTTACCTTTACAATTCCATTTCCAAATCTCTGAAACACGCATGCACAAGTTCAAACTGAAACTAAAGGAACGAAATATCTAATGACTGAGCCAACCCAATACAATTTTTCACGATTAAACCAGTCAGAAGGAGGAACAATGTATCCTAAGCGTCGAAAGATGCCCAAAGACGCTATATTGTTTGCAGAGCTGTAGCGTTCTCTTGAAAAGGGAGAAGGGAAAAAGGTGGAGGGAAGAAAAAGACGTCTGCTGAACGGCAGCTAGTTCCCCATTTACGATCCACGATAGAAGCGTCTCCCTGGAGCACAATGAGACGCGTTTATAAGTGGAGTGAATTCATGCGGACAACGAAGGAACGACACTGAACGATCCACGGCGTGCCGGTGTGTTCTAGCGGCGATATAGACGCGAGGCTATTGATTTCGGAGCATAAATAGACCGCGGTCTCTATTATTCAAAATGCGCTGTACGCCTGCCGCCGACCGACAGCGCCATCCTCTGCTGCAAAATAATAGCGATGCTTCCCTCTTTATTTCTTCTGTGACTTCTTGTCTGACTCGCGCGCCTGTATCTACTTGTTTCGGCTGTTGGCCGTCTTAGCGCGGGAACTATGCAGTTTCTTAGTGCTTGTCTTTTTTCCAGTCAAATTGTTTGAATCGTTGGATGCTTTTATTACATTTTTTGTTAATTTATTATATTTTTTAATTTAAATTTTTTATTTTATTTTATTTCATTTTTGATATTTAATCTCGCAAATTTTTTAGTTGCTTCTGGTTGTTTCGTCTGTCTCTGCTGATTTATATCTTAAAACGATGGATCTCTCAAGAACTCTTCCTTGAAATTAAATTGTTTCAATTTTTTTTTTTTTAGGATTTTATTCGGCTATTTTTGACTATTTAATTTTCTTTACGCTTTGTCTGCCCATTGCTTCTGTCTCTACTGATCTGTGCTACTTTGCTGGGAGCGACGGATCCTCCAGAGATTCTTCTTCCGGAGTTAACTTTTGGAAAATATTCAGCCCAGATATTCGCATCTCGATTATCATCAATTTTAATCAAACAAAATATTCGACGATTTTTGAAGTCCCAATGACCCGTGTTCCTCGCTCAGTCAACTTTCATTTAGGCATATTCTTCCTTGATGTTCCTTGATATTGCTCGATATTAATATTGAGATATGTACAATTTTGTGTGCTAGACTACATTGACCGCGTAGTAGTGACACACGTACGCGAATATGAGTGTGTGGAAATACATGTGCGCGCGGCGTCTCGAAAAACAGATGAATGCGACTGTTCCGCTGACAGTGTGATATGGAAGATGGCGAGACAAAGAAAGTGCTGAGACGCGTGCAAATGGGTATCGACGAACATCCTGGGCATCGTTTACTAAATAAATCTAAAACTATTTTAATATGAATACTAAATATAATCTTAGTATTCCTTTACTTTTATTTCGGCGATTAACATCCACAATTCTCAACAATTAAATCTAATTCCTCAGATTCCTGAGATTATCTAAAAATCGTGCGACACACGTCGATCCTTGAAGAAGAATCGGGTTCCCCGTGAAAAGATCTCGCGTGTACGGTCGGTCGTAGTGTGGGCTCAAGATTAATTTAACTCCGTTTTACCTTGGCTTTTACACGACCCTTGCCACTCCCACCTTTCGCCGACTTGTATCTTGTCCCGTCCTCTCGGCTTTATTGCAACGTTACAACGATCCTTGAAACACAATCGCCTCTTCTTCCTCTCGGAACACTTCGAATTTCCGCGGCTCCCCGTCGCGTTCCTTTCCTAATCGTTAATTCCGAACCGAAGAGGCGTAGGATTTCAGCCAGTTGAACACGCGATTCTTATTCCTGTTCGCGATCCTGGACCCCTTAAGGACTATGAACTCTCCCCTGATCGGTTTCTTGCAGCGAACCGAATAATAGAGTGCCTGTAGCGACCCTTCAGGATCCTTCCTTTCCTTTTAAAGGATATTTCTTCAGGATTTATTATCTTTGCAGGAGCGAAGGAATATTTCATGAAATAGGAGGAGTGGAATATCAATATTGATTTATCGACGTTTTCTTTTTTTTTTTTTTATCTCTTTTGTTTTAACTCGGTGTGGTCGGTTGAAAGTAAAGATTATGGTTTTGTGTAATAGGATCATGCTTGGAATTTATCCTTCTTTCCGAATAATTCAATTACGTTCGAACACTCGCGTCTCTTTCTTTTCAAAATTGATGGAAAAAAGTGAGAAAGTATCGACATCGATTTTTCGCCCTGTCGTTTTTCGATAACTGTGTATAACATTTTTGCAGATTTATTTTTATTCGCGTTTTTAAGGCAGAGAGAAATATGGCTGACAGGAAATGGGTGCTGAAATATGGATATTGATCCTTTGCAACAATTTTTTATTTTTGTAGAACGCATATTTTCGAAGATTTGTTTTTCCTTTTTCAAGGAAAACTGAGCCGCAGATATGTGAATATTTTTCATCCTCGTTTTTTAATAATTCAATGATTTATTTATTGTTTTTTTTTTTTTTAGAATTAATTGACAAGATATTTATCCTGGCCCCCTTCATTATCTTCCTTTTCTCCAGTGGAAACTAGGAATAGTCACAGAAATTGGAAATTAGAAAATTTTTAAACAAACTACAGTTATTTATATAAGTTTTTCACGTAAAGAATTTTCTATAAAAATAATTACAATCGTCGACTCTCAATCGAACACTAAAACCAACAATTATCTTCGTAACCCATTCCGATAATATATTAATAGTTAGGAAATTGTTGAAAATTGCACATCGAGGGAAAGAGATTTGAAGTAAACGGAATTCTGAACGGTTGGTCAGGTTCACACGCCCTAATGGGTCAGCAGGAACACACAGAACGTGTTCGAGGAAACGATGGAAAGGCGGGGGAACATAATTGCTAGCGTGTTCGTAATTCTTGGCTCTAATCGGTAATATCGGTACAGCCCAAGCTACTTAACGTGATTTAAGTTACATAGTCCGTTTTATCTGCCCTCGACCATCTGAAGGCTTCATCTCAACCGAGTAAATTCTTCGTTCTTGAGGAAACTAAAGACTTTCCATTAAATTTGTCAAACATTACTATGAATTATTTAATACAAAATTCCAAATGTTGCGTACATTTATTAGAAAAATTAGATGTTAATAATTTTCCATATTTCTATCGCAGACAAATACAAAATTTCCATATATTTGGTAAAAGAAATTTCCGCTAATTTGCACGTCGAAAAACCCCAATATTTCTAATGTAAAATCGAAATGTTATTCCTTTCCCAATTCATTAATTAACTAATTGCATTAATTCGCAAATTTGTCCTACTTTCACCGCAAATATAAAAGCCAACAGATATTTTAAACGAAATTAAATTAGCAATATTGACGATTTATCACCATGGAACTTTGTTAATTATTGAAATTAGACAATTTTTCCATAAGTGAAATTTGCAATATTCGAGCACTAAAAATCTCCATTTAATTCGATCGCCAATGGAATCAGAAATCCTTTGCCGATTCCAACGTTCGCTCTCACCGTAGAATAATTGCCATTAGAGTTGGCCAACGCGTTAGACGCGGGACGCCTCTCATGGAATATTATGCTAATATCGCGTACGCGGTAACGCGCACCATACTCCGTTGCAATTACGCTATTGAGCACCGTGAAGCTGTTACGATGCGCTGTACGCCATAATAACCAGCGCGAGTAGCGATGGAATCAAGTTCAATACGAACTTATAAATCCGAATCAAATTCAATTCCCAACTTTTATTTCATACACTTCGAATGCTAATCGTAAGACGTAATCGTTCATTTATTGTACATTACTTGTCAATTTATCTTCATGAACAACGCAACCACGATGGTAATGGTAAATAGCAAACTCATACTTACTGTCATATGTCATGTATTTGAGGTTAGGAGAATCCTACTGTGACACCATCGCGCGTTAATTCTGTGAAACTTTACGTTACACTTATAGGGCTCTAGACTTTTTCTTGGTTGGTCACAATGCAAGTTTGATACTGTGGCTACTGGGAACGCTACACTAGCGCCACGTGAGCGTTAACTACTGACAGGACCAAGTTCAGTATGCACTTACAGATTCGAATGAAATTCAAGACCCAATATTCCCTTCATAAAGTTCGAATAGTATTCGTCTACTCATAAATTACTTTCTGTATTTTTCAAAGTACTCGTAGAGGGTCACGTTTAGATTCCAGTCTATTGGAAAGTACTGTTTTTATTTTTAGAATATTTGCGAACAATTAGAATCTTGTTGGTCGATGTTCAAACTTACGTGCGACGTACTTGAGCCCATCGCTAATCGCGAGTTACTCTCTAGCGAACAAGTTCACCGCAGACTCCATGCTGAACAGGTTTCTCCAATCGTTTCGGTGGTAGATTCTTTTTTCATTCCAAATCACCGCTTCGATTATGGCAATTCGATGTTCCGCCGATATATTCCTCGGGCTTTCTTACGTTCGTGTTTCTTTTTATATTTACTTTTATTGGTCGCTTGGTTACAGTTGATAGAGCCAAGTTGTTCGAGTGGCTTCGACTCAAACGATGATTACGATTATGATGGGGTTTCACGAGGATCGTTTTTGAATTTGTAAGGGTTAAGTAGTTCTATTAGAGAATTATACGGTGCTACTTGTTTGTATACGTACTATCAATACCGAGATGACGTTCCGTTAATTTACGGTGCAATTACTTTTTTCCATGATCCACTGTGTCTGACGAGCAATGCCACCATCTACTTGCTTCATTTATGAGAATAACTAACCTTCTCTTCCATATTTCCATTAACTCTTCCATCGTGTGAATACAATTTTTTTATTAATAGCTATCGTGTTACTATTTTATTTTTGACAAAGTTATTAAAAAATATATGTACGTTAGAATAGAATATTTTCTTCAAATAAAACTTTCAAGATACTCCAATATTTTATTAGAGCAACAGTGTTTCGTTAAATTGGTTCGTCGATTTATTAAAACCTTTTTGCTAACTTGGAAATACCTTGAAGAATATTATTCTAACGTATAATGGAATTTTTTTAAATTTATTAATTCGTTTGAATTTGTTGATACTTTTCAAACAATTTCTGATAGCTTTCAAGATATCACACTGATATTTTATTAGGGCAAGTGATATGGAAGTTGGAGCCGATTGCTCGGTTTACTGCGCGATATCGGCGCAAGTGGTTACTATGTAACCGTATTAACACGTTTGATAATGCTGGTAATTTATTTTGCGGTATAATTATTGCATCAATGTTAGTCGGCGTGGGCGCGATACGATCGGCCAGGGTTATCGATTACTCGAAGGTCTCTGCGTGGATTTCGTACTAGTTGCCACTACGCTAACGCTGCCATGTTATGAATGTTACTGATCTTTCGCTAATCCTCCTTCCTTCCGATAAAACATTCACACGTATGCATTAATATTTACAGACATTGCAAATTATGCACCTGCAATATCGTAAATGGAGGCGAATTATTCTTGTAACAAAATTTCATTTCATAGAAATGCATGAGGTAGGAAATCTATCTGTAATTTTTCATTTTTAATTCACTGTACGAATTTAGTACTTTAATGCGAGAATTCAATGACTATTAAAAACGATGGTTATAGTAAACGATATTCAGATTTGCAAATCGATTTTATAGCCTGTTTCTCAAAATACAAAAATTTTCCATTCCACGTTTCATTATTTAAATTTCAAAAATCTACTCTCAATTTTCTAATCCCTACACAACAAACACATACACATATTAAATGTAAAATCATCGCCATTTCAATTTGCAAAATTTTCATCACAATCCAATTATTATTATTATTATTATTCAAGATATAAAGAGAAACTTATGCTTCTCTTATTCTTATAAAAAATTATTCTCCCTTATCAGCTTCCGCTTGCTTAATTTACCATTCCAAAATTGTTAATATTTCTATTAAAAAAAAGATAAGAAAACATTCACGTAGATAAAATGTAAAATAAAAATAAAATACTTGTATTTACCCATTTTATCTCAGCTCGATCGATCAAATCAATCTTTTGGATCGTTGCTCCTTTATCGGTGCAACCTGCTGGCATAGAGTATGCAATACGCTATAGGGAAGAACCGGTCGTTGTTTCTCTTTCGTCTCGCGAAAGCGCGAGTGGATCGAGGCTGCGAGACCGTGTTATCGATCGGGCCGGGTAACAAGCCCACCTTGGAGAGCGTTTTTCAACCACTTCCGCTCCAGCAGCGTCGCGAGCTTCCTCGGGGGGATGAAACCCTCGTCCCGAAAATCCCCTATCGGCTAATTGCGAGGGTTCTCTACAATTGTAATTTCTGCACGCGCCGTGAGCAAAAATGGAGAAATTGTGTCGTTTCACCGTCGATAACGGACGATTTTATCCTCTACCCTCTTTTTATTCTGCAATAAATTTTAATTGTTACATTTTTGTCTTTCTCTGGCTTTTTTTTTTTTTTTTACTCTAGAATTCAATTTTATCGAACAACTTGTTTCTCGTTTTTTTTTTTTTTGCTTCTGTCGATTTCCTGTTAGAATTAAAACCGAGAACTTTTTCAACTTTTTTTATTGTTAGATTTAAACTTAAAACGGGAAATTCTGTTCTTTAAACAAAGACAAAAGAAGAAAAACGAGTGAGAAAAGAAAAGAATTATGTATTTATTTTGGTGTTTATTAAAGAGAAATCAAATCCAATGGTGTGTTCGACCGGTAAGAAATTAATAGGTTAGAAAGTGGGTCTCCGGTTTCAACGATCCACGTGTTTGCTCCTCGAGGAATTGCGATCCAGAGGAAAAGGTGCATCGCGTGCCACGGCGATCGATACTCGCCCTCCAAGTTCGTGACCACGTTCTCCAGAATGTTCGTCGTAATCCTGCTCCTCAAAGGTCACGGTGCATTTCGAATCTCACGTTTCAGTTCCACTATATTCTTTCTGCTCCTCCTTCTCCTTCGGCCTTTGCTTCATTTTATCTCGACGATTTCTATGAATCACAGGCTTCTTCGTGTGGATAATTCGTTGAAAAATCGAATTTGCAGGAATACCGATCTCCTTCGTATTTTTATCATTGGTGATACTTGTGGTAACTTTATTTATATGGATATTTTATTTATTCTTTAAATTATCCTGGGATTTTACATTGCAAATTTTATTCTCTAAAGTCATCCCACCGGAATTTCCGCTTTTTAATGATAAGTTTGACAAGAAAATACATTTTTCTGACGAATATACTTTTAACCTATCTCTCTTTTCTTTCTAACCTCGTCTAAAATTTCTAATTGTTACTTAAAGAGATAGATCGTCTTTCTCCTCTTAAGAAATACTTCAGTTTTATCCTTGCAAAGTACGTGGTCTGAATTTTTCGCTTCGAGCAAATAATATCTGACGAGAAGACGAACTTTATAGCATGTGACAAGGCAAGATCACGTGACAGATCCTAACCATATTCTAATCGACAGAGACGACAGTGGCGACGCGTCGATAAGCATCGAATATGCGTTGGAGGACGTCGAATGCGGGCCAAGGCAGTCGTCCGCGATTCGTCAGGCGTAAATCTCAAACACACTCGTTTCTTGCACGGACACTTACACGAACCGGTAATTACATGGTTCCTTACCTCTCGTTACGTCAGCCACGGCTTCAACTGACATTTTCCTCGTGGCCCGGTTGTTCGCTTTGATAAGTTTCACTTCGTCAAGTTTCTGTCCTCTGCCGTACAGTTTCATTCAAACAATTTCCGATTTTTAATATATCTCTGTGCGAAGAAATGTGACAAAAATTTCGTCTCTGTTTATCGTTAATTGTTATTTAACTTTTGTGAAAATATTTCATTTTTCCAGGCTATTTTTATTCATTGTAAATTGGACTTAAAATTGGTCTTTGAAATGAAGGTAGATCTTTTCGTTTCTTTAATTGGATATCAAGAATCAATATTTTTGGCAAATTACGTTTCTGTAATGGTTCGAGAAATTTCATAACCTCTCTGCTCGATTATATTCGTTACATAACCTACTAATAAACGCCAACGGCAAATTAGAATTAAATTGAATAAAAATATACACCAATCTACATATGTTGTTTCTGTTCATAGACAAAATACGTTTTAAGTCTGAAATTCTTTTAGTCAAATATTGAACCATTCGAAAATATTGTCTACCCGAATGTCAATATTCTTCGTCGTAAACAAAAAACGTAACTTTTTTGAAACACTAATCTTCTCACGTCGATTCAGTCCACCGACAAATTTAACAAGGGATTTTCGAGTGGATCTTGAAAATCTCTCGTTAAGCTCGAAACGAATAGTGGAATTCGACAACCTACCATTACAGATGATTCATTTTTTCGTCCACTTCATTTTACACTTAGATTAATCTACGCTCAACGGTAAAATACTGGCAATTTCGAAATGCCGGAATCCTTTGTTCCATTATCCGAGAACAAATTTGAATCGATTAAAATCGTTCGTTTTGGAAGCTTCAATCAACGATAAATTTTGAGAGAGGGAAGCGAAATTAAGGGGGAAATTTGTTGGAGAAGGAGAAAACGACTTTACGAGCCGAGGGGAATAAAATGGAAATGAAAGTGAAAGCGTCGCACCGTGGAAACGAGCCACTCGAAATAACAGACGCAGAGTGTGAGAGAGAGGCTAAAGATCAGTCTCGAGACAGTTCGTTGATTTATGAAGGGAGCCCGGCGAATGATTTATCGATCGACGTAATTGCGGGCGGACAATGTGAAAATAACGCGTTCCCCTGATTGCCTGTAAAATATGGCGCCATCTTGCCTTGTGTTCCGGGGGAACCACAGGCTCAAGCTTCCGAAATAAATTCCCTAGGGAGTTACGAGAAAATACTAGAAATAAATTGAGTAGATTTTAATGATACTTAGTCCTTGAAATTTGTCACGAATGACAAATTGAAGTCAGAATGCAAGTAAAGAAAGGTATTAAAGTAAATTCCTTTCGTAGCTTTTTAAAATCCTAACTTCTCCATAATTTGATGTTAATTCGCTATGGTGAAACTTTAAGCGAAGCTGGTTAATTACTGCAGCCTTTCAAAGTTTCGTATAAATTGATTGGTTATTCATTTTTTACGTCCTCATAATAGATCGAACATTTCAATAGAAGCTAATTAACTGTCGACTTTCCCTCCCCCGAAAAGATCCTATGTTTCTATAGATATTAATTGCTATTCGATGGATTTAATTAAGATAAGTTTTCAGAGTATAAATTGTACATACTTTTTATCTAAAAAAATCTACCTATTTAAGCACCAATTCTCAAACACTTTATCGATAGAGCGCGTTTTATAATTTTCGATTTTAAATATAAATTACTGGAAATGTTAATAGGAAACATATTCCATCAAAATGACCATTAAAAAAGTTAGCAGATCAGATAAAGCCCTTAGAATTCTAGTGTTAACCATCTCTAACGAGAATAGTCTGACCACCAAAAGGATTAAAAACGATCTCCGCCAGATGACTGTTGAGAAACGCCTCGGTGCCAAATTGAATACAGGTGGAGGAACGTCGATCTTTTAGTAACACGTGTGCACGGAGGATATCGCGTGTCGTAATCTTGGTTAACGACTGTCGTGACCAGGAATACCGTGCCAACGTCGAGGGATCATTGCACGTCTCGGGCTGGAGCCTGTGACTTGATCGTGCCAGAAACGATGAAACGTTACGTCCAGTTGATAAAGACAAAAATAAGCAAGCTTAACGTGATCTTCGAGGTCGATGGTTTCATTAGCGGATCCGGTCGATGCGTGCACCAATTTCGACATGGATTGCGCAATCAGAATGTGAGGCCTCAACAGGTTGAAATCGACTGATCCTATTCTGTGAAGTTTCAAAGGAACTATTCACTTTGAAACTTGAAGCTTCCACGATGATTATTAGATGACATATTTGTGGCTTTCCAGTTTTAAATTTGTCAAAGCTTTCAATTCTGACAAGCTTCTTTCCTAACCTAAGAAATCCTAACCTAACCTAAGTCGAAACTAACCTATAAAATTTTAACGTGGTTTAGCACGAACATAGGAAAGCAGGCGGTGTCACAGTTTCTCGACATAGTATAGAATGTGATCGAACACCTGATATCGTTTTCACGGTGTTACGTCAGTATGCAGTTGGCAGTGGTCGATCCCGAAGAGGGCGAAGTCCCGACACTGTCCAATGCACTCGTCGCGCGTGTATTTCGGCGTTCAGAGTCCGGCGTGACCTGAACGTCGACTTTCAAAGCTTCCCCTATAAATAGGCATGGTCAGAGTTGGCAAAGATAGTGCAAGGCCGAGCTTGCTGGGAATAATAGGTAGGAGAAATGCACTCGCTCGATATTTTACATCGGGCGTATGGTTTACCTTTGGTTCAATCGCTGTTAATGCCTTTGGTCCGCGTTTAATACTGCCTGATTAACTCTTCCAATTTGATGCATTAATTTTTATTTACAAAGATAAGGTATTTATATTTTTTGTTGGATAATTTATAATTGAATAATCTATGATTCGTGTAATCCACGGTTAAATATTATACTCCTTAATTGAATTTTGCATGTTTTAATTCTGTGTGAAATTGCTATTCTATGATTAAGTAATCTATGATTTATATCATCAATGATCGAGTGGTCTGTGCATTGTGTAATCTATGAAGAAATGTTGTGCGTTCATAAATTATAAAAGTTGATTAATGAGCTGAGAATTCTATCTATGATTTGCATAGTCTATGCTTGAATACTCCATGACTATTATAATATTATGAAACGTATATAATTAAGAAAACTGATCTGAAATTCTAAACGGTATTCATTAATTACTATTTGTCTGGATAAATAAATTAAATTATTTCCTCGTTGGACGCTCAATTCACTTCAAACGAGATAAATATCATGGTAAACAGAGCACGAAATACAGAACTGACTGAAGCCATCAAGCTGCCTCGAAGAATCCATAAAACTCGCTACGAGATTCATCACTGACTGGTAGCTCAAAATACAACCATCTGCAGAACGAATTGACCAATTCTGCTCGGCAAACAATGCATAATTTAGATCTGTCAGAGGCAACGTCACATGGTGATGGAACAACGTGGCTCATGCCAAATTTCTCTTCGACTTCTTCCCCACTGAGCGAGACTAAATATTTTCGTTGCATTTCACGTGCGACGTACAGAATCATCATGAATTTTGAGAATGCTGATTTTGCCAACAAGAGATTATACAATTATTTGTGGGCGGTATATAAACAAATACATGAGTCACAGTGTGGAAAAATTGTACAAAATTTGATTTTGAAAATCGGAGAGTGGGGAATTATGAATAGATCGTTTCAATTGAGGATTGATCAAATTACAGATGATTCAAACATAGAATATCGAGTCATAAGATATTCAGAATATAGATTTCCTTAATACAGATTAATCAGATTACAGTACATCTAACCGCAGATTATTCAAATGACAGATAAAATTCCAATCACGAGCTATTTAAATATAGAATATTCACGAGTAGATCTCCATAAATTAATCAAATTATAGAATGTTTTACCAAATTCAGACCTATGGAGATTATAGACGAATCTTTCTGTCATTAAAATCCAAATTACAATTACAAATTAGGTTATGTATTCAAATTGAAAAATGTGAAGCATTGAATGTAATTTGGAAAGACGAATTTTTCTGTTATCAAAATCCAAATTACAATTACAAATTAGGTTATGTATCCAGGTTATGTATTAGGTTATGTAATTGAAAAATGCGAAACATTGAATGTAATTTGGATACATAACCTAATTTGTAATTGTAATTTCGATTTTGATGACAGAAAAATTCGTCTTTCCAAATTACGTTCACATTTTTTTCACATTTTTCAATTTGGATACATAACCTAATTCAAGGAACACGTATGTAACATTGCTCCCCCAAATTCCAAGATACCAAATACCATGGTCAAGAGTGAAAAGATAGGGCAGCAAAAAGCCAGACAAGCGAGAGCCTATTACTCGCTTGTTGTTCCACAACGTGTCTGAATGTTCGCATTATGCTCGCGCGGAGTCAAGGCAGACACTCTGTATCTCATCGGGATATCGTGGCAGCCTCCCTCCTTCAACTCTCCTCTTTCGTTCCCGCGTGTCTGAAACTGTCCACGGGGACAATGGCGAGGTTATATCCGAGCAGAGAGTGCATTGTTGGACGACATCGGTGAGAACCAAGGAGAAAAGCTACGTCACAGACAGCCTGGGGATGGGACGGGGAGGATGTCGAGGACGCCGGTCGTCAGGACGCACTGATAACGCAACTGTGCTAGAAATCACAGAAGGTTTTTCAGCCCGAAAATAAAATTGAATTGCGCGCGCAGTTCAATTGAATTCTCGCTGTTTGTTTCATATTTTTTTGTCTTTTCTTTCTTTTAGCCACCCATAGGAGGTTTTGACGCTTTTTGAGGTTAATACTTTTATTGGTTATTACTTTCCGATTGATAGTGTAGTGTAATAGAAAATAATAATTTGAAATTATTAAATTAAATTAAATAATCTGTGTTCCTTTTTAAGTGAGCTGAATTTTTAATGGTTCCTCGTCACTTGCTCACTGCGAAGACGAATTTTTCCACCGAAACCAACGAAAGGTATTATTCCAATAAAGAAACAGCTCTTTTTATACATTAAGCCCTTATTACACTCAACCTTATCATTCCATAAATCCTACGACTTAACAAGAATTACCATCTACACTGCTTTTGTTATAAAAGTCCAAAACGCACCCAGTAAAAGCCACTGCAACAAGAGAACCGCTCTTTCCACGCATTAAGCCGCATTCACGCTTCACTTTCCGCCACAAATGACACTCGACTCGAACAAACGAAAACGTTCGATCATTCCAACCCTGCGGCCCGTGTCGTCGGTAACAAAGAGGGCGCTGGCGATGCTATTCGGCCGGAATACAGGTTCGGGATTCCCAGAACGACGCCGGCAATCCGAGAAGCTGCGTGACGTCTTGTCCTGTTCGTTTTTCACGAGCGAACGCCCACATCCTTTATCAGGATCTACATTCACGGCTGAGATCAGCGATCCTGGCTGGGTTCAAGGCCGATTACGAAGGCTCCTCCTCACTTTCGCCAGGGAGGCCAGATCCTCCCGGTGTCTCTCGCTGATTTTTCTTATCTCTCCCGGTTGGTTCTCGTTTCTCTCACGGCCAACAACATTCCTACAGGATCAAAACCGTGGCGCGCCTCTGTTTGCGTCGCGAGAGAGCCGAAAGGACCAGCCCGCTTCTCTTCTTCACCGTCCTTTTTGCCAGTCAGCTTGGTCCTTTCTCATCCCTGACTTTATGCTGATTCTTCGTGGTGGACCCTTGCATTTTTTACACGCCTCTTTCGCTATTAATTGTTGGGTCCTTATTGTCGATTGACGAGATGCTTTGTAAGGGCGATTTGGGGAATTTCGGTTAGAGGAACAATAGTTTGCTATTGTTTAGTTTTCAGCTGAGATATGCAGATGACGAGGTTAGGTTAGTAGTAGAATTTTGGGAATTTAGTTGTGAATAGAAGCTAGTTAGTGGGCATTTTGAAAGTGCAGGTTTTTTTCATTTTTTGCCTCCTTTTGAAGGAAATAAATAATGAATAAGCACTCCATATATTGTTTTCAAGGATTAGAATAACTAACGTGTTTTGCCAAGAATGAAAGTATCAAAATATTGAACGAGAACAGAAGAAAGTTATATGAAATTCTAAAAACAAGTTTAAAAAATAGTTCATTTTACTCTCAAAAATAAATTAGTCGAAATATTTTGTTTTCTTAATAAATTAAGGAAAGGAAAAAGAGTCGTACAGAAAGTGACAGGAAGGAAAAAATAAGAGAAAGAAAAGGAGAGAGAATGGTTGGAGAACACAAGGCCGCCCAAACATGGCGTAAACAAGCACGCGTAATGCGTGCGTTTGATGTGCTCTGCGACGTTTGTCGCCGGCACAATAAACCTGCCGGTCTGTCGTAGTATACCGTAGTGGCGCGAGTAAACTCGCAACATTATACGCGCCCACGCGAACTACTCGCCCATTCCGTTCTTTTTTCCACGATTCTTGTTGGTTTATTCTGGGCATGTTTCGTAACGCTGCACTGTTCAACGTTTTCCTATTACTCAGCCCCTCCTAGTTCTTTTCCATTGTAATTCCGTATACCGTTGCCTAGATACTTCCCTTTTGAGGTTAGGTTTCTTGAAAAGATCATTCTTAGGGAATTGCGATCTTAAGATTTAATAAAACTAGATACAAATAGTTCAGATATCGAATTTTTATTTCGTACAGGACATTTTGTAAATGTCACATAACCTAAAAAGTATCACATATCTAAAATCATAACCGGGAGCTATTATTTCATATTAAGATCTATAATACTAAATATTTCCTAAACATCAAACTTCAACATAACCTAAAACACTAGACGTAATCTAACCCAAGTTAGATCAAACGAAGTTTGAGTGTTTCATCTCGGAACATCGAAATCCCATTTGCATGATCAGCTTTGTTCCCAGCTTAATTACCAAAACAGCGAAGAGGAACGAGATATTTATCGAGAATCCCTGGAAACTCTTTGGTTCGCAGCGTCACAATCCTCTTTCCTCGTTCTTAATTGCCAGAACGAAACAACCATAGAAGCTACATGGCGGGTATAATGTAGTGGTTCTCGATACTTTTTCTTCTGGTTTGTAGCAGGAGATTCACCAGTTCTTCTGGACTTTCCCTTTGTCCTGACTTGGTTGTTTAGCTCACTTCCTGAATCGTTATTTCTGCCTGTCTTTATCGACGGTTCACTTTCAAACAGACTTGAAGGGGAACGCAATTAGGCGCGATGAAATGAGACCTCTGACGTGGCTGCGGCCTTTAATCGATCATTTAGCGTTCTTAATGTCAGTTCTATCGAGCCTGACCGAGCTTGACACTCGTAGATTCGCGATATGGTTGTTTTCTTCGGTCGGAAGTGTTGCCAATCAAGTAGTCGCGAACACCATAGTTATTTGTAGCAGTGACTAGATAAAGATGGATCTTGAAGAACTTTAGGTGTTTGAGAATCGACAAACAGCGATAGACAATTCTGGAATAATTAAAAATTTTTTAAAATTTCATATTTTATATCTGTTATATATAAAACCATATATGGCCATTTGCCTAGGGAATTTCAATTATTGAAAAAGTTACTAGAATCTAACTTTTGAACAATTTCTTTGAATTATCGATCGGCCAGAGAAAATAAAAGCTCGCGAATGATTTCAAGATGAACCGGTCGTGATTTCTCCGCAAGTCTGAGCAAAAATACCGAGGCGAGCAACGTGCTCGACAGTGTATACAAACGGTCGCTTGTGTCCGGCCATGTGCGGCCGCATAAAAAAGGAGAGAATGAACGAAAGATTGAGGGGAGGGGTTCGAGAAGGGAAAGAAACAGAAAAGAGGAAGAGGTAGCGGCTCCTCCGCCGCAGGAGGTCCTGGTGAACGTATTCGTGGCTCTTGACCTCGCTGCACTGCCGCTTCGACATAATTTCGTTCGGATTAAACAACCACATTCGAGCCTTTGTTCGACGCTAATGAACTAATTTTCGCCGATCGACTTCCACGACTTGGTTCATTCAATTGTTTTAATTTTTCTCGTAAATGCTCCAATTTTTCGTTTAGGTGAATTATTCTAAGGAATTTTTTCTCTTAAAGATAGAATCATTTGTATTTGAAAAAAATTTTTCTAGTAATATTCTTTCCTAAAGTAGAATTATAATAATTCTTCTAATATGATCATTCTTGAGAAAATGTGCGATGATTCTGATAAATACTCTAAGGACTTTCTGCATTTAGAGTAGAATTCTTTATACGCGAAATAGGGTTTTTCAATATATTCTTTGTTAATGGAGAATTATTTAATTTGCGATATTTCTGTTGCCCAATTTTATCGATAAAACCTATAATTTACAATTATCCGATATTTCACTATATCAAAAATTTGGATTATTAAATATTTCCCCACTAAAGGTCGTTATGAGTAATAAAATTTGTGTACAATATTCACGCTATAATTAATGCCAATTAATACCCCTCCATCAAAGTTTATGGTCAGATTCAAGTTTCTTGGGGATTTCCTCCATTTTTCACCAGACAATCTAGAGGCCTGCACTCGCGGCCATGACAGGCCGGCCAATATTAACAATGCAAGTTTCCCATCTGTTTTTAAGGTTTTATATGGAACTGCAAACTCTATGGACGATACTCTGGCTGAGTTATTGGGCTCGTTAGAGCAAAGCCGCATTAAAGAAGCAAATTTGCGAGCGGTCGGTCACAATTTATCGATTTCACGGGAGCTTACGGTGAAACGAGTCTTGGCCTCTGCTGTCTGGGAACCGGTCAAAAATAATCAATTCCAGAGGAACAGTTACACAGACTTTTTGCCTTTCATTTTTACGATGATCGATTCGTTAAACAGCCATTCACAAAGAATCTATTTTAGTCTGTAGCCGGTATTGCGTGTTAGACGATTGTAATCAAACCGAAAGTTCCCTAGAATACCTCCTGAAGGCACGACAATTACGTATCGAATAACCCTGCTTCCCGAAGAACATTCTCTAGAATAGTTCACTGAAGCAGTGGAATTGTTACGTGTATTACCGAGTTTAATTACTAGAAAATGTTCTCACGCGGTAAAATTTACTAGATTATCTCACGCGAATATCAGATTGCATATCGGATAAATCTATAGTAAGAAAAAAAAATACAATAGCGGAGACTTTCAAAGACAGTGGTTTCATGGATGAAATATTTCTAGGTTATTTTTGGGAAAATCTTATTTCAGAATATATAAAATATTTTAATTAATAGAGAAATCCTTAATAAAGATATACTAGCACATTTTATTTTAATAACTGAATTTTTAATAATCGGATATTCAGTAATTGAAATTGTTAGTTATTGAATTCTCAATGCGTGAAATTTGTAATAAAGCAGTTCTTTTAATAACCAAATTTTTACGCCAGAATTCTCGCTCATCATCTATAAATATATCTATCTTTTTTAATAAACAAATTTTTAACGATCGAAATAATTATTGGCATTCAGTCCAACTCTAGCTTCAACATCTCGGTTTAAATATAGCCATTGAATTTTTTCTACACATACTGCATATGGTTTCGAAAGCAGACCTGCGGCTTGTTTGAGCAGCTGCGCATAGGAATTGCATTTGTTCATGCTGTTCTTTAAGCAGCGCTACCAGCACCGCGATATGTTGACCTTAACAAGTAATTTCAGACACGTTTATCGACATTTATATCGATCTTCGACGATAGCTTTTACTTTGTATATTTTTACATACAATAATTTATATAATGATTAAAATTTGAGAATATTCAAATATTCAAAATTTCTCGTTTTTTCAACGATATTAATTAATCTCCGAAACAGAAGTCATCCAATTTGCGAAATTATGTTTCTACCTATTCTAATTGTAAAAGAAGTCGTTTACATAACCTAAAATGTTTCGATCCTGAGAAGGTTAAGAAAAGAAATTAAATGGTGTCGATAAATTTAACAAACTGCTTTTCTTTTCTTTCGTAATGCATTTACAGAATGGTTTGTGTCAATGATTGAAAAGAACGTCGAGGAAGAGCCACTCTAAATGTTTTTGGAACACGCGCTATTTTCAGTCGCGTAACCAATTCCGCGAGTGCAGAGATCCGATGCTTTTGCGCCTCGTAAATTAATTCTCATTATTTAACTGAGCAAGCCAGTTTGCAACCGGCGTATCATGAATTTCGCGGAAGTATTTCGCTTTTCGTTTGATAAACAAACTTTCGTTACGAAGATACAGGTGTTTTCAAAGTTACGCTCCGTTTAGCGTATAGGTTATCTGGATTATGCATACAGATTTTGTGTAATAGTAAAATGATAAAGAAATTATAAAAGGAAGAAACTGTATTATGTTATGAGAAGTTTTAAAAATGCATTTGAAGTTGAAAGCGAGGCCATGCTTTTGTTTAATATGGTAAGTGCATAATTGCACTGATAAATCAGTCTTGTTATTTATATACCGTACATAACAAATTCCATAGTTTGTTTCAAAGTTAGGATTCTGATACAAATTTCGAAACTAAATATCATGATAATATTTAGTAACAGGAATATTTGCGAATTATATTTAATAATAATATTTATTAAGGTTAATATTTAATTATATTGATATTTTTCAATTATCCGCCATGAATTTTCGGTAATTTCGCGGGAGATACGAACTAAGGAAGTAGCTCTTCGCGTTTACGTCGGAAGCTGGATGATACACACGCTATTTCAAGACGCGGAGACCCAGTTGCAGTTCTCGATTCTCTATAACGAAGCTGGCGGCCGTCCCGCGTTCCTTCAGCCGAGAAATTCGATACGGATTGGCGAACGAATCGATTCTTGAACTTGTTCTATCGAATCGATCGTTGCGATTTATTGCACGAATTTACAGAGGTCTTTCGAATCCATGATCGCGGTTCAAGGCCTTCTTTCAAGTTCAAGGGTCTTCGAGGCACGTTTCGTATCGATCGAAAAACATCGAACGATACGCGTTATCAGTTCGGCGTGATAAGGAGACGCGAAGAAGAAGTTCGTTCTTTATCATCGAATCGTTGTTCCAAAATATTTTGACCAATTTTTATTAAGAAATAGAAAGTTGGTGAACGATAGGTTACTAACGGGGAAGATTGAATTTCATTTTTAGGTTAGAAATTGCGAACAAAATGCATTAGAATGTAAAATCCAGCCTCGCATGAAAGTTCGTCAAAGGGATTTTTAAAGGTTAGAATGAGTCTAAAATATGATTGTAATTGTTATCAGAGAACCGTTGAGATCAAACAGCGAGAGCAGAGATTCTCTTAAAATGCTAACGAGTGTCCTTGACCGTGATCTACGAGTGGACCAATGATGTCGTGACCCCGAGTTATTTTAATATCAAGGGCCCTATTATTAGCGCGTGACCCGATAGAGTCGCTCGTACAAGAATGGAACTTTTCGCGGGTCGACAAATCTTTAACACTCAATTCGAATTTCCCGCCAGATTAACCGTAGCGCGATCTCCATTGGAACTTAAATTCTTTCTTCTTATTATTATGTTATCTTTACTTTATTATAAAGTATACGATATAAAGAACAGAGATATAACGGTTAATGATGAAACTAAACGATGATACTCTTAGTAATCGAAATACATATTACTAAATTAAAATTCTCAAAATATCTTAGCTTGCATCACAGTGGTGTTCAGTCAGCCATGTATATCAAAAGACAAGTAGCTATATTTTTCGAGAACACCCTATATAACGTTTGAGAAGCAGCGAATCACGAATTGCCCGGCATATACATTCGATCCTGTCGTGCGTATACCAATAACAGAAAATGACAACTAAATCTCGCATGTTCGTTCTTATCTCAAGCTCATGAACGCAGCAATTCCAATCAAATTCCCTTCCCTCCTTCGGTCCCCCGTCACGTCACGCGTTCGTGTGACTTGGCATTCAGCCTTGTTCTATGAACTAGGTCGATATGTGTGTGGTGCATTGACAGAGAGAGTGGCCGTTTATCTCCGTTCTTCCTTCCGCTTTCCGTCGACTGTTTGCTTCCTCTTTCGACTGCAGCGCCTCTATCGGCGTTTTTGCCGGATCCACGCTTCTTTCGACGCTTTCTTCTTCCATCCGTG
Source organism: Bombus hortorum (assembly GCA_905332935.1). NCBI lineage: Eukaryota > Metazoa > Arthropoda > Insecta > Hymenoptera > Apidae > Bombus > Bombus hortorum. The sequence continues at coordinate 6,812,444 of HG995203.1, forward strand.
CATTCTTCATGACTAAACTTTCTTCACGACAAAATTCCTTCAGTTCCTTTCAGGTGTTCATGAGTCAAATAATATTTTATTTCATACAAATAATATTCTATTTAACCGACGAAAAAGATCAAATTGTGTATTTATTATTAATTCTTCGAATTATCGTCATTATTGTATTGAGAGCAAAAGTAGATTACGCCACATTTTGTCTGCATATTTAGCAATCGAACTTTGAATCCGACTTTCCTCGTCTCTTTACTTTATGTTCTCTTGTTTTCGTTCTCCTTTCTTCGCGTTTGATGTTGTGCCACGTGCTGTACACGTTTTGTGTTCCATTGACTTGTTCTACAGCTTTTCTCACCTTTTTTTCCTTCTTCTACTGATTCTACTACCCTGGTAACTTGCCTTTGATCTCCTTTCTTTGCCAACGTCTTTTGTCCGCTACCGGTTTTTCTTTCAACCAGATTTTTGTCTTAATGATCCGTGTTTTTTTGGTCCATCTTCCTTGCTCCTGCTACTTCCGTTTGCTTTGTCCGTAGAGAATCTTCCTCTTTGCGTTTTCTAAATATATTGCGTGACAAAAAGTTTTCAAATTCTATTCCTAGTGTATGTAATTTACATATTTTACTCTTTTCAAATTTTTAATTCCCCATGCCTTTTTACAAAAGATATTGAAGATCCGTTTATTCCATAATTATTGTAAACAAACGTAATCGAATATGAATTTCTCCAAACATGTTCCTTCCAAATTTCTAATACCATATCGTAAATTTTTCCTTTGGTCTCCATAGTCATCCAAGATTTCATAACCTCTGTCGTTAAAATATCACTACATTTTTATTAAATTCTGTAACAAAATCTACAACTTAAGGGGTTGATCGCCATAGTGATCGAAAACTTCATAAGCATTCGTGGGGATTTTTCGTTCACACGTTCCCACTCGCATTTTCGTTGCGGCGGACGCGTTCGACGATGGCGTCGTAGTCGGCGTCGTCTCTGCCCTACTTGCAACGCGCATGCACCCCCGTGCAGCCGCGGAATAAACCGAGAAATCGATCCCTCGGCCCCTTCCTCTCGCCTCGAGTGAGCGGCAACACTCCCATGGCTGGTTCTCGTCGATTTTCTACACGGGAAATTCGCTCCCAGTCATTCTCTCCCACGCGAAAATCCATGGAAATTATTCCTAACCTAACCATCATGCTAATAATGGTCGCTCTTTATTGATCTAAACCCTTATTACGCTGTAAAATTCTTGTTTATGAATTTTTATATGTACGTGTTTTCCAGTTTGTCTTTTCCATTAATCTTTTCTTGTTTCAAGAGTTTTTTGATTGTCAAGCTAGATAATAAAATTGAAATATGAACGAGAGGTTAGAAATAATATGGCGGATAAGGGGAATCTGCTGTCTGAAGTTGGTCATTCTAGGAGATGTTTGCTGTTTGAAAGAATTTTCTGATTTTTTGACTTTAATGACCAGGTGTGATCGATTGTGACGTGATATCTGTAGTCACGTGCGTATTGTTACTAAGAATTATTAGTAGAAAATTACAAGAGGGAAAGTATCTAGGGATATAAATGTTATAAAAATATAAAGAACGTAAAAGGATATAAAATTCATAGTAAAGCAATATTTACTTAAAATACACATAAATATGCACTTAAAACTTCATAAAACTACTAGATACACGAATAAATATTAATGACAAAAGCATTAGCAAACCTTCACAACCTCGCCTGAAAAATAAAAAAAAAAGAATACAGTCACAAAAATCGATCGAAAAAATTACAAACAAAATTAATCAAGATTCTTTTTTGTAATTTCTACTTCCAATGGCCGTTTCTTGAAATCGTTATATGAAAAGAGCGATCGTGAGGGATGAAAATAGGGAAGTTAGGGATTGCACGCAGTTTGCCGGGAACATTCGCCAGGTTCCATTCACGGAGCATCGATCGAAGCTCTCTGGCGTTGAAGAGAAACCGTGTTACAGGCTGACTTTGCTCAAGAGATTCGCCCAGAGACAAAGTAAAGATTCCGAGTCAGCAGAGCATGTTGCGAGTCTTCTAGCCAATGTACCGCAGGAACGTGGCTCAGCAGTTTCTGCTTAAAGTCTTTCCCTCCCTTTCTGCAACTCCCTTGTCACGAAATCACGATCTTCACTCATCTTACTTTATTCCTCCAACTTTCTGAGAACGACTACCATTCACTATCTGTAGAGCTATCTTTTATTTATCGTTTAATTTCTTTTCCAGAGGCTTCAGCGATAAACTGTATGTGCAATTTATTGAACATTATGAGTGGAATGTTCAGTCAAAATTTGATTAAAATTGCTTTGGGCGTTTTGCGAAAACTACATCACCGAATTTGGATCATTGTTAAGCATGATCCTAAATTGTGGTTTCCTTTGAAAATATTTTTTTAGGGTTTTAAATATTTCCAGTCTAGGTGATCCTCAAATTATGTAACCGAGACCAAGTTATTCTGACAATCCAGTAAATCGATAATGACGTTTATCTGAAATGCCAAATTAAGGAACCTAGTCAATTCTGATAATCTTCTTCAGTGTAAAACACTTTTGCCATAGAAAGTCATTATTTATCTAAAATAAAAATCAAATTCCGTGTAGAATAACGTTAACTCACTAACAATTAGCTTAAAGAAATTCTAGTTATTACTATAATTAATAAAGATGAAAAATCGGATAATCTACAAGTTTAAGAAGAGAATTTTCTATAATTCCTGCTCTCCCACGTACACCTCGTCCCCGATTTCAATTCGAACGTTAATTAAGGAAGAAGAGCGTTGGACTTGATTCCGAATGGAAAACAGGCCTCTCTAAAAACATATTTTCCATTCAATTGAAATTTTTCGCCGCATTCCCAGCTAGTTCGCTGTTCTCGCGCTGATATTTTCTCTGGTTAACATGTGCATTCGTTTTTAATGATTATTCTAATTGGCCGATGCGAGGGAACGAATTCCTCTTTGGTTCGTTAAAGTTGATGGATGTTTGAGAATGTCGTTCCATTCCATCTCGTCTCTTGACATAAGAACTTATGGTTTTCAAAGAATACGTTACCAAATATTGCAATTTTTCTTGTTTTCCGACACCAGCGACATTTATTTTCATTAACATTTTAAAACAGATTAGGTAATTGGTAGAATTTCTGAATTTTTAGTGCAGGCAGCGCCCACCAATTAAGCTATCACTTGTGAATTTTTTACCTACTAAATTCCCAAATATTAATTTTGCCAATAATAACCCAGTTATTGCTAATTTTATAAATATCAATCTATTAATTATTAATATATCAATTATCTATCTGATAACTACTAACTTTTTAAAGATATCAACCCACCAATAATCTGTTGACTATGAAGAACACGTCAATATAGAAGAAATATTTTCTGGACAATTTTTGGTGCATTGTATTGATAGTGTAAAGGGTTAGAGCAATAACGAGAGGTTAACCACAGTGTTTTCTTCTTGCGATGGACCATGAACTTTCAGATGGAGGCTGTCGCGACCTACTTGCGGGTCAGCAGACAGCGAACACGTTTAGCCTGGATTGTGCAAACATCAGGCCGCTCATTTGGATCAATGTCGATCCTTATCGACCGTTCGAAAGTGCATCTTGGAAAAGCATGCCTCGCTTCTTGATATCTGCAACAGATAGGAAAATAGCAGTTAGGCTCTACTTATATCTATCTCAGATTAGAACAAGGACACTAATTGTTCCCAGGATAATTTAATATTAATAAGAAGAATTATGGAAAGGAAAGTTTTTAAAAATACTAAAAACTATCGCACATTGTTGTAATTAATAATCCCTTATAAATAAAGCAATATCAATTTTACTAATTCTTCTCATTTTTCTTCATTTTTTCCAATTGAAAATGGACGTTGTAACTATGACGCATATAGTGCGTTGCAGACTTCCAATAACTTACAATAATCTTATACAATTTTTGTATATTTTAATCAAAGATCATTCTAAATGCAAAACACTTTTATTCTTCAATTCAAATTTGGCTATTTTTAAATGTCATCGTCGTTTAAAGATTCATTTAAAAACATATTAAGAAGAGGTCTAAAATTTTAGGTTAGGTTGGCAAAATTCCCATAAATTATTCCATATTTAATCAAACGGAAATGAATTTCTCCAACCTGACACTTAATTAACTGAACAGAGTTTAAATCACGCAGATGATGACTCAAAACTAAACAGAAGCTCCTTTCAAACGTCTAGCCGATGTAACGATTACGTAATGGCTGTCGTAACGTAAACGAAAAGGCCTGATATCGGTGGCTCGACGCGATAATCGCGGCCTCGATGTTGGGATCGGGGTCAACGATAGTCAGGATCATCGGTTTCTTTGCTGGATGCAGTGGAAAAATTAACTGGCTTGGCTGCGAGCATGATCGCCGATGAATCTTGCATCCAGGTCAGATCGGTCACTGTTCTTCGCTGTGTTTCGTATTGGCTGTTCCAATTAAATGGACTCGTCATTTTCTTTTTTTTTTTTCAGGTTAGAATTCGCTTTCACGTTTCCATGTAACGATTATTACTATAAAGTTACTAGATCTATAGGGGAAAGGATCTAGGAACATTGGAAGGTTCCCAGGATAAAAATCGTATTGTTTGGGATTCTTATATATCTAAAATTTAATCACAGTCGACGATTCATTGCGATTTCATAATCTTTTACTATATCTATAAAATTGAATATCGAGGCAAGGATTTGGCCTGAAATTAAAATTTCATCAAAGCTACACGAACCATTGAGACGGACGATTTTCTTAAGTACCATCCATTTTCCTAAACTTCCACTTCCATTCGACCCATCGAGGTGTTAATGAGTGCTACCAACGTATAAAGCCTACAAACTGAGAAGTTGGTTCAGCAGAATCGCGAGTTCTAACTTTATGCAAGTTGCACGTGACCAAAGGAACACGTTCTACTAGGCGGTAAAATCTTTTCTCAGCCCTCTGCGGCCAGAATCCGAAGTCTGGAGTGGCCTCGAAGAGGATCTAACCCAGACCTAACCCAGACCAACTCGGAGAAACTTGAGACGACGCGCTGCCGTGGTGGTGGCAATGCTTGCAGCGGTGTTGGTGCCGCTGCAGGATCGATCTGATGGCCTAGTTACCAGGAGAGAGTGAGACACGGGCCAACGAGAGGAGGAAGCCTAGGCAGACGCGTATACTGGGTGGGGCGAAACTCGCAGGGTGATTTATAAAGGGGGTTAATTCGAATCTTTGATTCTGATGCGAATGTGTGGTTAATTTTCGATTTTCGATATTGTTTTTTAATAACCGAATTGAGCGGATTTTTACAAAATTTCTAATTGAGAATTTCAGTTTTATTTGAAATTTTGATAGGTGGATCTAGAATTATAAAAACTTTTCAATAGACTTTGTATGAGAATTTGAAGTGTCTGACAAGAATCCCCTAAGAAGATTGTGAAATTCGTGAAAAATCCCTAAAAAGGTTTCGAAGTCCATGTGAAGTTTCTGGGGATATTTTCAAGTCCACATAATATCCCTAGGAATATTTAGAAGTCTGCAGACAGTTACTACGAAAATTTCAATAAATCCTCCAAGTGAAATTCTCTAACCTCATATTTCTTATATATCGAACGATATTGTTACGTTCCTCCTCCTTACATTCCCCAGTAACAACTATACTTTTTACCGTCTAAAAACCCATATAATATAAATCGTCACTTTAGACCGGAACATTTACCCCAAAGTTCGTCAAAGAGTTTCATCTCACAGAAAGATTGCCCGGGTCCTTTTAGTCTCAGCACAATTTCCACCTCACCCTATAGAGATCCAACTATGGCGTCTTTTCGCCACACGCCGCTGGGAGGCGCGGTGGTTGGGAGAGAGAGTCTCGACGCAAAGAGGGTTGCAGGGTGGTGTTGATCGGATGTTGTAGCCGGGATACGAACCCTGGAGCGAGGACAGGCATTGACCTAGATGTCCTCTCCTCGCTTTCTCCATCCTCGTTCGCTGACTGTATCCCTGCAGTCCTGTGTGCCTCTTCCTAAGTCTTCGTTCAACTGCAGATTCTGGCCCTGGGCTGGCTCTCTTCCATCAACCTTTCTTCTTCTCTCTTTTCATGACGTTGAAACGTGCAAGCAATCGCTGGAGGATATTCCTCGTATACAGGCAAGGTTTTCATACTTTTGATGATACGGTAAGATTCCTGATCTTCGTATTGATCCATGAATGGTTCTGTGATTGGTTGGAGTTTCGACTATGAGTTTTGGTTGTTGAAATGGAATATTAGGTGGAGTGATTTTAATGCAAATGAGTTTTAACGTCCATTCTACAAACGTGAGAGAAGATGTAAGATTTATAAGTAGATTCAGACGTTTGTGGTCAGACGTCCTTAGCTCCACAGTCTTGGCCCATCGAATTAAAATCACACGCAAAACCCTCACTCCTCTAACGTATGAACAAAAAAAGGAAAACTAATATATAAAAAATTAAAAACTGTTCATTTTCACTCTTATAATCCCAATATTAAATCTTAAAATTTTAGAATAATTAAATTACAAATTCTATATTCCAAAATTGACAAAAATCGGTATAGGAGGTATAGTCTATAAAAAGTGTTACAAGGGATGAGAATAAATGTGTGCAGGCAGGGTGGGTCGAGAGGAAAAGGAAAGAAAATGACGCTAGAAACGCAAACAGGACATCTAGGTCAATGCCTAGCCTAGCTCTAGGATGCGAATCCCGGCTGCGACCTCTGAGCAATAAATCCCTCCACCCTGCAACCCCCTCATCCAGACGAGCCATGAAGCTTCCACGAGCTACTAGAGGATGCAGGAGGAGGATCGCATCTGTGCCTGTTACTCGCCATGGAAGCGAAATTTACCTTTGAACTCTCCGCATCCCAGAGAAAATCCAGATTCCAGAAAAAATTGAAGACTAGTGGTTCTATTTCTAAATAAAAATAGCATTTATGATAAAAATAGTGAAATGGCGAAATGGTTTCGTTGAGACAGAATATGAAATTCCTGCGTGTGACCCTAGATGGATCGTCGGAGACTGCAGCGTTCAGGGTGTCTGATCACGAATGTCTCGACCTACTTAGCAATGTTACTTCTTCTTTACCAATTTTAGAATAATTTCTTGAATTTTATAGAATCCCCAGTTGATGCACGATAAACGTAATAATTTTGCCTAAAATAAGACCTTTTATGCAAGCCAAGATTTTTAATTCCGTCCAAATGAATCGTATAATTAGACCTCACGTACCTCTGTTCTAAATTAAAACAAGCTTCGTGATTCCAGGCAAACTCGGCGCTGGTTAGTTTAAATTAATTCAGACACGCGTTGTTGCGTCTATTCGCTGAGCACACGCATGAATTACTCGAAATTTTATGAAAAAATTCGACCACTCACCCTGCTCATATTCATCCCCATTATTATACTTATGTCAGCGTCATTTTTCTATCTTACATCCTATTCCGCTTGTTATGCTTGCATGCCATTCTGATTGTTATTTTAATAAATTCAAATAATAAAAATTACACTTTTCTTTCTAAATCAAATGAATTCTGTAAACTTCTTAATATGAAAAATGCAACTGAGTTCATTAAACCGTATATTTTACTGTAGTAAAAATTTTTGCTAAATCTTTGAAACATATTTAAAGAATATATTTAATATATTACGAAACGTTGATTTTGTCTTAGAATTTTCTTATTTATTTTCTCAGTTTCAAATACGTCTCGGAATTTCTTGTCATTTTCTCTGAAACTTCACTGTGAAAAGTGTTTTCGTGAGCCACTGTAGCTTCAATCACCTTCATAACTGATTATATCATCGATTTACTGTCCTTCATAGCAAAGCCACCATTCATGTCAACATTTCTGAACCGGAGCTAGGATTTTGCTCGATTTAACAGCATTAATACGACAAAAACCGCGAGGGGCTACCTGTTGATATACTATTTCGCGTGGCGCAACGCTGTTCCCGGTTGCCGTCGTGCAGGCGCGATTCAACCGCGCATTCAATTTGCGATTCGACGCGCACGTCCAAGCCTCCGACATGAATTCAATATCCGTAATAATATCCGGACGTGTTTCGATACCGACGACGCCGATGTGTTTCTCACCAGCTTTTACGTTGAAAACGAAATAGCACCGCTAGAAAAAGAGACCGGACTCTCTTCAGCCGCAATTATTGGAAATTGAATACCGCACCGGGCTGACTTGGTTTATAGCTAGAAAGAAATTCTACGATCAGGATGAGGTTGGAATATCGCTTGAACGAATATCATTTAGAAAATGCTATTGTGTATGAAGGATCGTCGATTGTTCTGATGCAAGTCATTCTTCTCATCATCAGTGCCAACCGAACTGAAAAAATATTTCCCTAAAAAATGAACATTTCCAAAAATCAAATGACAAAATCAAAACGTAGGATCTAAAGAGGGGATAGAGAAATGTGAGAGTGTCGCGAAAGGAAGGTAGGAATTGGCGAGCGACCATAGTGGGGTGGGTCAGGGTTAGTGTCGAAGGTTAGGCTGTCCCCCTACCCACAATCCCCATGAGTTAAGCGCCAGGGACAGGGGTAAAGGGGCGTGCACTGTGATTGGATCGATATTTTACTAGCTGCACAACTACTCGTACGATTTTCGTACCCTTTCCTCGCACTTTCTCAACTTCCTAGCTCTCTTACCGAGCCTGTCCCGCCAGACCCGCTCACAGAGATCCATCCAATTTGCATACTACATGCGGAGTCTTCTCACACTTTGCAAACCGGATTTAAGGCTTTTTTTATTTTGTCTGCGAGCAGTTGATTCGATGCAGCCTTTGAATAATTTTTTTAAACGTTGCTCTTTTTATTCATTGTGTTGTATTTTTAATTTATTCTCAGGGTAACGTTAACATTTTTACTTGCCAACAATTTTTCATCGATTCTCAACTGAAGTAGAGTTTTCGACCGAATGACTGATGCTACTCCCTTTAATTAGCGAGGATCCCGCCGTCGAAGCTGATTTACTAATTGAACCGCGTCCAAATATTAGGATCATCACGAGTGTCATCGCCGATGCGCCATGTCCGACTTTAATAATCGATTAGTCGTGCCGCAACGACGTGCAGAGCAAAGCTTGGTCGTTCTGCTGGTGACACACGGCCTACCAGGCTGCTATTGTCAGAAGTCGGCCGTGCGTGTTCCAGATGACAACGGTGATTAATAAATCGTTGTTTTCGGGTACACGGTCTCGACTGCACTGACACGAGCGATGTACTGCCCGATAGATCAGGCCTAGGATACAGGAACCATGATCTGTCGTTCATACAAATCCTCAACAAACTCCAAATACGTCAGGATCCAAACGGAATACCAGCAAACTAGATTTTCCATAGAAATAATTACAACTAGAAAATAACCTTTCATCTCTAAAAAAAAACATTTTGTATTTCTAAAAAACACTCCTCGATTCTTGCGGCCTCTGGTCCAAAATTACAAACTCTCGACTACAAAAGTAAAAAGTCAGATCTGAAAAATGTCACAACATATCTTCCAAATGTACAAACGGAACACCAGTAAACGTAACAGGCCCGTTATGGAGCTGGGAGACCGAGAAGGTGGTAGGGAAACGACAGGTAAACAAAAGAGGTTAGAGGGGAGCCGAGAGGGCAGACCTGGTCGCAATCGGAATTCTCAGTTGTCTTTTTGGGGCCAGCCAGGCCACAGTTGCGTAGAAAGTCGCAGACCCAATCGTTCTGCCTTGTCTCGCCATTGGTCATCGTTTCAAGGCCTATGGATCGCCATGGTGGGGACGGTTTGGGCAACTGCGTCGCACCATACGACTCGTCTCCCCGAAACGCTCGTTCCACGTCGATTCGCCAACGTTCCTGTCCGCTGGTTTTCGCATTTGGGGATTCCCGCCGCGTTTTAGTTTCGTTTCGACGCTGTTTCGGGCAGCCTAGATGGCGCAGCGATCGCTAAATACGTTTGTCGCGGTACATACGATTTATCGAAGTTGGAAAATCTATTTTTGTTAATCGTTGCTGTGGTTTTATTGAGTTTTTCTTGATGTTATATCTCAGTGAAGTGTGATTTAGCAATTGAGGAATTGTTTTCTAAAAATCGCTATGGTGGTTCTATAGTTTCATCGCTGTTATTGTTTCCAGTGAAGTGTACAACGAACGCAATTAATTTCTCAGAAATAAAAATAAAATTCTCTTCTCTGCTACTTGTAGAAATAATTGTTTGAAATTCAAGATAAAAAGCTTCTGCAAGAATATAATATATTTATTCGAAAAAAATTGTGATTTTATTGCAATTTTGAAAATATCGGTTTCAGGTAGTTTGAAGTTATTTTTACAGTGAAGATTCGTCATTTGTGATAGTTTCGAGTGATTTAAACGCGTTATAGTGATATTTTCGAATACCAAACAAGAATCTTCTCTCTTTCTTTTTTTTTTTTTTTTTAAGTGTGTTACAGTGAATTTTCGTGTTGAAAACTTCTTGGAATTAAATAAGCGAGAGGTAATAGTCTTTCATTTCGAATTATACAGAATATTTTCCTTGGCACAATGTGATTACAGCAATTTATTGCAGTTTTAACTGTTTTTACGGGCGAATTGTAAAAAGCGATTTGCCCACGTGACCAGCAGCGACTTTCACTCGTCGTTACTTGATAAAAAGGCGTCCTACTACCGACACAGAGCATCCTATCAATTTACAATTGCATTGTTTCAAGCGACGTGTCTCCGGGACGCAACTTCTGCGTTGTCGTAATCCTCTTCTTTCTCAATTGCTCAATTTCCACGTGACTCTGCCGCGTTAAACAACCGTCTGCCCTGTCAGATGCATCCCGACCCTCTTATTCTCTCACTTGAGACATTTAAACCACTTGCCATATCGTCGTCCTTGTATTTTAAAAGTTACAAACTGTATCTTAAAAAAGTGATTTAAAAAGTAAGACCACATTTGTCACTAACGTTTTTAAATTTCCCGCTATTCTTTTCGTCCATGTATGGATAAATAATTTCTCTCCACGATTCTTCGATTTATTTCGAAATTAAGTTGAGTGAAAATTTATTTCGTTGATGGGTTCTGTCATTTTTACTAATTTTAACCAGAAATCCTTATTATAAATTTTTGTTAAATTAAAAATTCCATTCAGAATTTCCCGACAATTTTCTCCACAATTTTTCCAATTTCCCAATCTTTCAAACTCCTCGGGTTTTTCTTTTTACGTTTCGTTTCATCTTCCTAGTAGCAAATATGCTCTGTGGTCGCATAATTCGGTGAACTGTGGCGATTGTCACGAGCTTGCAAGAACTTTATTGGCACTGGTGGTCGCTTTTCAGGCGACTGAAAGTTTAGATCAGAGGACCAAGAATATCCAGCTCCCGTTTCATTGCTGCTCGTCCGATCGTTCAAGCGTATCATTACCCACGATTTCTCCACGCAGGAGGAAATTGCGTGGCGTCGATCGAGAGCTGCTCTGAAGTTCCTCTTAGACGTAATGACGTGTCGTGTGCACTCTCTTCTACACTATATATACACATTTCTTCTGGAACCTGTAATTTCCAAACAATTATGCTTTTTTCCATCCGTTTCACCCTTTTTTTACGGATTAATGACGGCTGCTGAATAATTTGAAAATAGAAATTTTATTAAGACAAATTCTATGTTGGAGCAGTGTTGCGTGAAATAGATCGTCTTACGAACTTTTCTATTAATTGCTCGCTAATTTCCCATCGATGTTCCATTGATTTTCACTGATTTTTCATTAGCCCACCATTGATACAGAACAAGCTTTAGACTTTACTAAGTCAGTTTATATTTATATCGTTACATTGAGCATCCTGAGAGGCGTAAAATTACACGTATCGCGTCCTTTTCAGACAATCTATTGAGATCCGTTATCGATAAACCGAGTGATAACGTTAACGGATAATGTGGTAGCCATAACGATTGAAATGCAAATTCTGGGTACACTGAACCTTGACCTTTCTAATCTTATTTCTAGCACGGGAATTATTACGATACACTGTTAATTATCTTGTGAGATTCCGTGGCTATGAAAAGTATGAAAGGAACCAGTTTGATAATTTTGTACCGTAGCTTGCACAGTTATAGATTCTTCTATTGTACATTTACAGAAGTACAGATTTTTCAAAAAGTGCGGCTCCTGGTGTCTGCTTCGTCTCTACGATTCAGACGGAAAAACAATAAAAATTGAACTAATGTAATGAGACATAATCCAACAAGACTTTGACTGACCAAGCTATTATCTTTTGTTTCAGATACCTCAAGACAGCAACGGGCGAAGATCCAACTCGACTAGCATGCACCTGGGCCCGCGGTTCGAGGCGCACTTCAAGATGCGGTAGAGGAAGTCCCTCGACGAGAGTCCAAAAAGCAATCGGTGCAGCCAATTCGAGTCTCGTCCTTTGTAACCAGAGCATAATCGCGTGCATAATAGCAGTTAGATTAAGAGGCTTGACCCAAGACACGCTCACACCCTACCAAACGTAGGACAAACTTGGGTCTTTCTCTTGCAATCCCCATACGAATCGAAACTCACAGAGCACCCATCGGCATCCAGGGGTTAGAACCCAATTAAACGAGCCTGGGAGCCTCTGACGACGAAAACCACTGCCTTTCAAGCCGCCAGGTCATCGTGAACCCCTTAAACAAGCCAGTCAAACCTCTTCAAACCTCTTCAAACACCGTCAAAACTCGACAAAACCACCTCGAATTTCATCAAAACCATCAGAAAATTGGGAGAAAGGGTTTACGAAAGCTACTAGAATCTCCCTAGGGGACTTTAAGAGGCAAGTGAACAGAGGTGAGCAGAGGACCCGTCACGGTGGCCAGCTTAGTGAGCGGCAACGTAGCGGTGCGTTACGATGAGGCGTCGGGAGTGGTTGGCACGGGGGGTGTCGTGTTGGCAGCCACTTCCAGGTTAGCCACTGCGGATCCAGCGACGTCCAGCATGGACACCAGCGACTCCAGCATGGACACGACTAACGGAGGCTCGAATACCGGGGTAGCAGGCGTCGGAACTATCACCTCTGTGGTGGCTGGAGCCGCGTCCCTGACGCTGGTCAAGGCCGAGACGCCTGAACTCCTGGCTGGAACGTCCACGACGTCCTCATCGGTCGCAGGCCCGGTTACTGCGGCCGGTGGCCTGTTCGCTGGGATCGCGGCGGGTAACAAAAGCGCCAGACCCGACGACTGGCTAGCCGCGAACAGCCCAGGTTCGCCGACCGCCACGCTGCAGGGCCAACACGTGGTCTACACGAATCCTCAGCAACAGTTGACCGAGTCGCAGCAACAGCAACCGCCTCTCGCTCATTCCAGCCCCTTGGCACATCAACAGCAGCAGCAGCCCAGTAGCAACAACGGATACGCCAGCCCTATGAGCACCAGCAGCTACGATCCTTACAGTCCCAACAGTAAAATAGGTAAGTGGAGTTCTCGTTATTTAGGAATTCCGAATTCTCTATTAGGAGATGGAACATCTTTTTGGAAAGTACTGCAGTTGGCTTCATCAGAGACCAAATGATACGTATTGATAAAATATAGTACCGAGTTGCATAAGTTTCGAAGCTCTCAATCTTCGATATCGTTGGATTGTTTATCACTGCTAGAGAGGCTAGCTTCATCGAGGGTCCTCGAGCCAATGAAACCAACGAAGCTATCATCATTAGCATTATCATTATCTCGAAAGCTTCGATACTAATAATATGTAGTGCAGTTCTACTGTATTGTCGGAAAGTTATTCTATGTTCTAAGTTCTCAAACTACAGAAGCAATCGGTCTCATCTCTTCTGAACAATCCTCAAGCTTCGAACTTGCTAAAAGAAAGATGACACGTGTAAATCCTGGCAAAGACGCATGAGCGAAGAACGCTGGACAGATGAGGAATTCAGTGCACGCGTTCGCGTTTCTTTCTGTTGATGGCGCGCGCGTTCTGCGAAAGAGAAAAAGAGAGTGAAACGTCGACCGGCTACCGGATGTGACGTCACCGGCCACGTTCTCCTCTCACGCAGACTTCCCCCGTCTCCTCTGCCCTCTCTTCGTCCACTGCAGTCGTTGTGTCTCTCGTGTCCACTTCCGTCAATCCAAGTGATTGCTTGCACTACTGCCATACTGCACCGCTCTCTCGCGTGCCAGCTTCGATGCACGCGAAGCTTCCAGGCGATCGCGATACAGACTACGATGGGCGCCGATGATAAGCTCGTTCAATTGCCTCTTGGGGGTGGACGTTTGTTGTCGAGGTCTTGGAAATTTTCTGAGTCAAGTTGAACGGAGCTTCGATGAAGATTAGGTTAGGAAAACAGATACGTAGTTGAGATTAGTAGAGTAAATATGTGCGGTTAAATATTTAAATGTATATTAAATATAGCATTCATCAGTATGTTTCTCAGTTTCACATCGACGCATAAGACTCGTCAATTAAATATAATTTTTGAAATATGATCTCCCATCATGACTAAAGTTTCTAGCAAGAAGATCTTAAAGGAGAATTATTTGCGAGGTTAGGTCACCATTTTAGTGGACATTTATCCGGTAGATCTAAGGAAATGAATTTCTAAGAAAATATAACCGTTTTTGATTAGGAGGAAGCACAAAATTGAGAAGTTTTAATTTCAATATTCCTTCATGTTGGTGAAAATATTTAGATAATAAATTCGGCAGCAACATGTTGCATTCAGAAAAATTCCCTAAGGTAGAAAGTAAATAAAGAATTGTAAAGAATTCTTGTAAGGTTAGCAACTAAACAAAGGATGAATGAGAGACGCTATTTGTCAGGAGAAAATTCAGTCGTGGTTTCTAGATTCAGGAAATTCGTGCGCCAAATGAGAACTTAACAGGCTGACCTAACCTCTACGCTTCTTTTCCTCGTTGAACGAACGAAACTGCTGGTATGATAAATAGTCCGATGGACTATAAAAGGAGTATTATCTAACGTTAATGAAGGTTTTTGATATCAGATAAACCGGTCAGGCGAGCTTCTCCTACAGTTGTAAAATATAGTTCTAAAAATGTTCATCAAACTTTTATTCAGACAATTTTATACTATATAATAATTTTATAACAGTAAAGTTATTTTTTAAAAAACGCTAGAAAAGAGATCTCCAAATATTTCCGAAAGAAAAGCCACAGCTGATCAAATAGCTAATGAGAGCTGTGTCTCGAGGCGATTTAAAAATAGAGTTGATTGTTATATTTCTGTGCCCAGCGACATGTGCTAATTGGCTGCTTTTACCATGTGCAGGGTGCAACTTTTTCTCCCTTTTTTCTCTGCTGGGGTTACGTATTCCAGCGCCACGCCGCTAGTTTTATTAGGCCAAATTATCGATTGTCGTCGTTAATAACTTTTCTTCGCCGTTAGCCGTCAGAAACGGTTGAATTTTTCTGCGACGACTATCTCATCGCAATGATTCATCCTTTTACTTTCGGTCTTTGTTAATTAGTCGCGCGCCAGCTCATTTCATTGATAAATTATGCCCCTGGTAATTAGTCGTATCAGTAAAACTTGACTTTTCACTTAGAATTTCCGTTTCTTTCCTTCCTCCTCCTTACTCGTTTTTCATTAATCTCGTTTAATTAACTTCTTTTTATAGTTGGAAGGTTGGATTTAATCGTTCATGGTTTTTAAAGAGAGATTGAGGTTAGGAATCTCAGATGATATACGCCGATGAATTAACTCTTTACACTCTGAACATTTTTTGAAATGCCACTCCAATTAACATACTATTAAGTTATTTTACTTTATTTATAAACAATTGCAGAGTTTTTTGAGAGAAGAGTTGGTCTAGGGACTTTCGCTTCTCTATAGGATACACTAAATGCATGAATTGGGTAGTAGAACAGCTGGCATGTCCCATACTAATTTACCACAAACAGTACGTTCCATTTAGTCGCATTTATGTGGGCTGTAACATTAATTACGAAATAGAGCCATTATCGGAGGGGTTCTAAGCGGTTTTTGGTGTGATATGGGTATTTCGTTCGCGACTGTTGCCGATTGGACCCGCATCATTATGACAAACGACGAAAGATAAGCGATGCTCGCAAATATTTGAAACGATTTCCATAATGCACACCTTTCGACGAGGGACATTTATCTTTGCATCTTCTCATCGTCGCGAGAAATTAACACGATGGATTTAAGGGATTTTAAACCTTCTCTTTCAAAAGTAATGAATTTGAAAGAACGAAGAAATTCACTAAAGTCCTAAAACAATTCTACAAAATAATCTAAGCAATATATGCAGAAAATTAGATCACACCTCACAAAGAGAGGTTAAAACAAGTTGAAAACAAGACGGGCAATATGGAAGAAAGAAAAGTGAGAAATTCATGGAAAGCGAGGATCTGCCCAGGTGAGGTTAACTGCGCGTATCCATCCAGCGTTTCCATTTTTTTCCACGGCCCCGGAATGTGTCTGAGAACCCATGACGGATTTTCCAGCGGCTAATAGCGGGTGGTACTGTGTGAATTGCAGCAGGATGCAGATACGGCCTTGAGTGGCGATACACGAACGCGTGCGTGCGCAGTGCACACGGTTCGCGTGAGCAACACGCACAGAGGGCTCTGCTACTGATGGGATCAAGTTCAATATGAACCAATAAATGCGAACCAATTCGCTGCCCAAGATTCATTTCACAGGATCCTCCGAATAGTAATCGTAAGATATAATACCTCAGTTGTTCTAATTGATAATTTGCCTTCAACGCTGGCAATCGTAAATAGCAAACTCAAAATTTGGCTCATATATAATGCGTCTGTGACTTTGAGAATTCTACTTTGGAATGATCACATGTTAATTTTCTGAGACTGTATCGAACTAACGGGACCTTAAACTTTTTTTTCGTTGGCCACAATGGAAGCTTAATACTTTGACGACTGACACGTTGCTAGCGCCACGCGAGTGTTAAATAGTGATGGGATTAAGTTCGATATGTACTGATAATCACGAATCAAATGCAGCACTCAAGATTAAGTTTACAGTGTCGAGATGCCACTCATCTACTCATGGAGTACTTATTGTATTTCTCAGGTCACTGGTAAAGGATCCAAATTTGTCACATTTGCATTTAAGTCTACTTGGCAGTACCATTTTTAAAATACTTCTGTAGGATTCGAATGTTGTCAGTCAGTGTTCCAACCTACTTGCGAAACACTTGAGTCCATCACTAGGCTTCACTCACTCGCATGCCAATGGAAACTGGTAGTTGTGTGCGGTTGGCGGCCATGTATGTTGCAGGCGAGGTTAATACTACCAGATAGAGTAACGTGTATACTGCGCGTTATTTAGAGCTTATGCGTTCTGCGAGACGTCAGAGTCGGGGATCGGCTGGGAAATTGATGCTTGCCCGGCTGCCTTTCGCTCTTTTTTAGGAGACATCCGTTCTGATGCTTGTTTTGGGAGTTGTTCGTTGGTGGGGAAATATGTTAAAGAGTAGTAATATGGCCTGGAGCTGTTGATCTTTTGAGAAAGGTGTATCTTGATTTAAGATTATAGTTCTTCGATATATCGTTGCCTATACATACAGGCGTGACTAGGTTAGGTTAGTTTAGGTTGTTCCGATAGTGACCTACGAGTAATTAATGACTAGATCTCCTTTCATGAAAGTTTCTTTAATATTAAGGGTCAGTTGATTAAATAGAATTGTGTATGTAAGAAATTCGATCATAATCAAATGTAGGAGTCGCCTAAATATACTGAATATACTACACTGGAAACAAAATCACGAAAAAGATTGCAAAAGGCGTAAGAAAAAAATATTCAGGAAATGCAAAATGTTTGGAAATGTAACGCATATTTTTAGCAGGATAACATACAGCATATCTATGTTATTATCCAAAGTCCCGAAGTTTACGAGCTTTCGTCTGGTTTTCAACCAGCAGCCTTCACGCGTCGATACCTGAGAGGCGTGATCACCGATGATCGCGTGATATCGACTCATGAGGCAGATTAGTGCAACAGTTACGTAAATGCACTCGCGCCACAGAGTCTCTCTCTGTCTCTATCCATATATAACGTGTTACAAAAAGCGAACAATATTCATAATGCTAGATATCACGACAATAAAGAAAAGTTCATTCTACGTTCATTAAACAAAAATATATGTCATTTCAGACGTATTTTTCAAGTTATAATATTTTATTTATACATTTAGCTACGAATTAATAGCAAAATTAGGGAACCGATAAACCATAACTTATTGTCCCATAAAAAGTAAAAGATGTGAAATTCTTGTGATTTTCAAATATCGTTCACATTTCTGTAACACCCTGTATGTGTGCCTCCGTAAGTGCGAAGCGGCGCTGATGGGACGAGGTTAATGACAATATGTTGAGTTGCCACGGTTCCTCCCACGCATCGACTGCACTGGCCCATATAATTATTATTCTGACTCGTGCAGCAGACACGCATACACGCGTCCAACCATTTAATTTTCCATCGCTGAACGAGCCGTTTTTGCGCGGGAAGGTCTGCTCCTGGTATCCGGTTATTTCGTGCTGTTTATCTCTCGCGTATTCGTCTCTTTCTTTTATAATGCTTCCTCCTTACTTAGGTTAGGTCTCCGACTTTTTGCTCGAACAAGTGGACCACTGATGCGTTTCTCGTTTTACCAGATCTTCCGTGGATGATGGACTTTTAAGTTGGAAATAATTCCCTGGTTACATACTTACCGGATCTTTTTAGGTTATGTCTGTGTTATTTTAGTTTTAGAGATTTGAACTGTTTTTCGTGTTGGTTCTTGGAATTTGAAGATTTTCTATGGATTTTAGGTTTCTGCTTGTAATTGTAAATGTAATTCTAATTACGAATATAAATGTAATTTTCATTGAAATTTGACAGTATCTGTATAACTACGTTTTACCAAATGTCGAATGTGATAAATCGCGAAGAGGAAGAAAACAAAACGTAGACGACATCGAGTTTTTTGTTTTAATGTGAGATTATCTTCATGAAATGTTACTCTTATAAATATCAGCTTTTCTAGCCCTTTTTATTAAAGAATCTTAATGTCAGTGAACATTACAGATCAATTATTGAATGAAACAGTTTCAAGGAAAGGCTATTTTTATTTTAAAAGAAGAAGAAAATATCTGTTAGCGGTTGAATGAAAATTGCAGTTGCAATCTTGAAAGCAATTGCACAATGTCCTTCGATGATCCTTCCGGTGACCTTCCGTTGGTGTTTCCGGTCCGTATCCGCCTCTGGTTTAGAGAACCGGAAGTCACACTGAAGAGCCATTCGCAAAAGCTCTGGTGGGGCGTTGCAAGCTGGGGACCACGCAGATGAAAGTACATTTCCAACCTCCGGTTTTGCACTTGCATTTGACATCTATTCACAGACAGATCATGCTTCCAAGAACTTATCTTATTTCCTCTTGGGGAACATGATTTGATTCAGTATAAAACATATTGAATTAATAGCAGAGGTCGTATGAAATATTCAATTCAATTTAAATTATTCCTGGAACCTTTCGAAAAAAATCAATCAATTTCAAGTGAAAACTTTGAACGGAAACTTGGATCACATCCAAGTCATTTGTGACAATGTTTCTCAATCGAAGCCTCCAACAAAGGCCAAATATTCAATTAAAATTGCTGGGGTCGTCCAAAAAAATTCAATCTACGTCAAGTTAAAAAAACTTTTGACCGTCATATTTTCATCCTCGATAAAAAAGATGTCCTAATCAATAGTAGAGGTTATACCTTTCAACAAGTATCAAATATTCAATTAAAATTACTCGTAGAAAAAATCCTACCATCAAAAAAAATTCAGTCAATTCCCGATCAAAATTTTGTTCCATTATATCGGCAAATGAGTCGTGGAAAAATTCCTGAATGGAAAAATTGTAGAATCGGTAGTAGAGGTTAAGTGGTAAAGTGTGGCGTCACGACGCAATTTTAATGCTCGATAGGAGCACATAGGAGAACATACGTATCGTTGACATATCCGCACACCGGCGAGCAGACATCTCGTCGATATGCAACGTGACCGAGGAGAGAACATCGGGACATTCTATATTTACCAACGGTTCACTTATCAGCCGCTTATCAGCGAGACAGCCAGAGGAGGCGACTCGCCTCTCTGTACTGTAGCAAACATTGGGCTCTCCGCTTTCACCCTTCACCTCCTGCACCTTTCCATCGTGTATTTTTATCTTTCTTTTCTGTGGCTCGCTCTCTTACATAACCTCAAATCCGTGTTGCAGACTGTGTCCTTCTGGTTTATTTCGTCTTCCCTTCGTTTCTCCTTTATTTCTTTTTGCTTCTCCCTTTTCCCTACGGGAAAAGAGCAAGAATGATCACGTTTGCACAGTGTTTAAAGGTCATCTGACATTAGTTGGAAAAATCATGCATAGGGAAATTGTGGGCCACGTTTTAAAATAGACACCATATATAATTTAAAATAAGTAGGCACATTTAATGAATCGGCTACTGATGGGAAGGTTTTACTGTTACTGAATTTGTATTATTGGTTATTCCTGAGATTTTGTACAAATAATTTACCTGGTTTAGATAATGTTAAGTTGAAAATTGGAAATTTGTAAATATCGCAGTTCCACATAACCTATAACATGGGACTTGTCAATTTATTATCATTGTTAGTTAATAAATTGTTATATAAAGGAAAGATCACTTGGCTTGTACTCGAGCAACCATGGTCAACTAAAAAAATCCAAAGGGAGGGGTAAGAATCGAATCTGACTGATAACATAGCCTTCCAGCCATTATCTCGTGGCTGACAGAAAAACGAGGGTCCAGAGGATTGAAAAAATGCGAAGTTATCGCTGAGAAACGACGAACAGATGTGTACGTGTGGCGTTGATGTAGGTCGTCGGTGCGTAATCAGTCAGTCGCTTCGCTTATCAGAAACGCTATCGGCGTATCATCTGTGCGGGCCATGCCTGACCCACATCAGTTCGTGACCAATCGAAATCGCGAAGCCTGCTTAGAATTTTCGCGATGATTCATATCGGACGCATGCTTCTGTCGAATTTTTTCTTATCTGCTTCGACCGATGAAACAGTAGCCAGTTAGGATCGTTAGTTAGAAACTTCGTCCAATCGTTCCGTGACTATCGTTTCGATCGATCGTATTATAGGTTAGGAATCAGTTCATTTTAATTCATCGTTCGATTTATCATATTTTATTCCTCAATCAAAATATAAATTTTGCTTTAAAAGTAAATAAGCTTAAATGTAATTTTTCCTAGCAAATTCTACGTTTCGGTAGATTCTGTAAAAGTGAAATTAATCAAAGTACAGTTAAAAGATCATTTTTTTGTAGCTCACGGAGTTTACTTTTTACGTTCAATTTCGAAAAAGCAAGGTTTCGAGTTTACCTTTATCATTAAGAACGGCAAGATAATTATAAATTGGAATTTTACTAAAAATCGAGCTTTTAATATTTTACTTTTTATTACTCATTATAGTAATGAATCTCCAATTTGTTAATTGAGATTCCATAGAAATTTCTCGAAATATCGAAGTGATCATAATTATTCATTTCATTAGTTCGATATTCTCTTCGTGGATCCTGGTTGTTAGTTGATCGATATCTAGACAATTAAACGAGCTTCACTCCGCCCATCATCGGTAAGTTTTACCGGAGAGGGATCGGCCCATTTCCTAGCCCGTTTACGCGGAAACACGCGAGGCCCACTGCTTCCGGAAACAGCTAGTTCAGAGGTCGCGATAGACCGAGTTCCTGTTGCAATCTGGTATCGTTCTCGAAGAAACAGAACCGATTTTACCATATTTCAAAATTACACGATAACTTGCAACTTACTTAAAATCATTAACGTTCAAAAATCAAAAAATTCCATAGCTTATTTAACTGCTCAATTATCAATAACCAATTATGGAAACTTAAGACTCATTATCAATAACGATAACCTTATCTCCTAATAAAATAACATAATAGAGTCTAATTATTTTCTAATAACGAAATATGTACATACGTATCTCTTAGAACGTCTATAGCGCTAATACGAACAATTTCCATCAGTAAAAACAAGTGTTCATTGGTTGAGACCAGCCGAAGTCGATGACCAATGCGAGGTTCGCGAATTTAGGTCGCACGATATCGGGCTGGTTCGAGGTGCGGGCGCCAGGACGTACTATACCTTACCTTATCGCGATCCGCGTTATCACGGTCAGATAAGGCCACCTCGTGCTCACAACTCGACCGCTAGGTAACCGATTACGCGTTATGCAGCTTGCAATTTTCGTGAGATCGTAATTTCCAACTGACCGAATCGGCCACTTCGATCGTTTGCATTAAACAAAATCTTTCTTCATCTGGAAAATTAATTTTTCAAAGGTGGAAGACAATTTTTTAGAAACGTTTCAAAGTTGATTGAAAATGTTGTAGACTTGTTTCTAATTATTCCCATTTCCGAAACCACTTTTCGGACGTATAAAAAGAAGAAGAAAAATAAAGAAAAATTTTTTAAAAATTGATTGTGCTTCGTTGAGAATATTTGCACGTAAATATCGAAGAAATTTCTCTGCTATTTACTGTCGATGACGGTCGTAAGTGAAACGATTGCTTCGATCGGAGGTTATCGTATTTTTGTCTCTCGTTTAGAATGTCACTTTCGATGTATATAAGCTCTTTCACATCGCCGCGATGCTCTAAGGAATTTCTTTCTTAAAAGCTACCGCTTAAAAGGCTGTATTAAAACACACGATTTCATTATCTTGTTAAGAATATTTACTTTATCTTTCTTGGCTTAAAAATCTTACATATACAGTATATGTATGGTAGTTTCATTCGTAGGGTTTTTATTCTTTTTCTGATTCGCTTAAAAATGACTACCATAGAAAAATCTATACTAGAGTACATAAGTTTATCATTTAACAAAAATATTAATTTATCTTATCAGAGTTGAACATCTTATCTGCACGCTACATTTGTCATATATTATTTTAGAATATTATTCATGCTTTGTCTGACTACAAACGATTAATTAAATGAAAAAAAAAAAGATTTAAAACATCTCAGCGAAATTCCATAAAGTAGCTCTTAAAAAGTAGGTCCCGTGACGCCATCTGCCAGCCCAGGAATTACCCGTATTACCCAATTTGATCGGCAGATGGCGGCACAGTTTCGCTTGGCGGTTGTTAAAAAATCGAACTAGCGGCGTAATTTCGTAAAAAGTGTGAAAAAGCGGTGAACTATTGTCGGCAGCTTGTTGCAAGGATCCATTAATCGCCTCAACGATATTCTACAACGAAAAGGTAGAATGCTCACGTTATCAACATTTGTATGCAACATTTAGTAAAGATCATTGACCTCGATATATCCACACCGTTGACACGAAATTTTCTAACCTATGCATTACCTTCAAGTGACATGTTACAACACACATTTCAGTACCAATTCAGTATCGACATATTAAACAACGAATAACGCGAAATAATTAAAGACACTTTTGTGGTCTAAATAATATTAATTATCGTTTTTATCTAAATTGTTGCTTTTAAATCAAGATTGGAAAATTTGAATTTTTAATGCCTGACAATCTTAATAATATGGCGACGTTGGCTTATCTTGTTAAGGTGGAAAATACTTTAATACTTGTTAAACTATGTACGTATAGCTGGTTCTTTAGCGATGTTCAATTCGGTTTCAATTTCTAACGTTAAAAAGATGTTGGAATGTTAGTTGGTTAGAAACGGGAAGAGGCGTCCTCGGTTCACGAGGACACGAGAACGCTAGGAAGGAATGGCGTTTACTTGGCGCACTCGCTCGACCAGTTTTTACTGTCCGCGTTAGTTCCCCTTCGCAGATTCAGCGACAGTTTGGCTATATCGTGGTCGAGGTATAGAAAATTGATTTTTAAACTGGTGAAATTGATTTGTATCTGAGGAATTATTAAAGCTATTGTATATCAGTTTCTCTTTCTTCTTCCTTTTTCTTCTTTGAGATATGACAAAGAGAAATATCTTTCTTAACATTTTTTCTTCTGAAGATTATGCTATTTTGATGAAATACAATATTGATTGTTATTTTATGAGAAGGATATATAAAACCCAGTGGGGTTAGGTTAATTTATTATTTCACTTTGTATCTGACATTCAATATTAATGTTTCATTATGAAAAGATTTAAAATGCTTAGGTACAGTTTTAGAATTCTTTTTGGCTTTGATATTAGGTAATAATTGGTAGACACAGAATATTACTAATAATTTGTAGTAATTTGATTGAAATAATAAATAATAATTAAACAACCGACTTTCACACAAATTTATATTTTTATAGTCATGACTGAAGAAATAGGGATTTTTTTGATATATTACAGATTCTAATGAATATTGAATATTTTATATATTTTTGCACAGCATACTCTGTGCACTTTGCGTTTTTAAATTTTGATATGAATGTATAAAAATCAGCAGTCTGGTAATAATATATGTTACATATATAATAATCTATTTGCAATGCATTATTGGGTTGATATACAATGAAGGATTAAATGTAGTAAATGGATTACAAAATTGGTAATTGTAACTAGACAAAATTTTAGGATTATTAATAGCAATTATACGCTATCAATTGTATTAGATAATTGATATTTATTATTTGGCTATTTTAGTGTGATATTTAGTATACCTAAGTGGGATTTAGTATTAATGACATGTTATAATATTAGTGAGGTTTGTGGGCTAGAACATTAAACAACAACTTGTTGTCACTTGTTATTTTGATATCAACTATGAGATGCTATATTTTTAATATTCTTGTCTGACATTCCAATATTACTTATAATATGAATACAATCTTTTAAGAGCATCTCAAACCTCAATAGAGATTTGTGCAAATAATTCTGAACAATTTCAGCATTGTACAACATTCTTATCTTTCTGGTGCTCATCTTAATATCAAATATTCATCCTGTTACTTAATATTCTAATATTTAGATAGTGTGGTATGCTATTATGAAGATATGGGTTTCTAGAGTTACACATCAGTGTCTGAATAGCAATGATATAATACCATAGGCAGTAGTACAACAAATATCTGCACACTGTTGCCTTTATTGTAGCAGATAATAGCTATTTAAATTGTGAACATTAAATCTGTAGCATAAAACTGTATACATAATTAAAAGTCTACAGAATATTAGAAACATAATAAGAAATATTCCATTAACTAAAAATGCCTTTGTACAATTATGAAAGATTGTTATTTTATGAGAAGGATATATAAAACCCAGTGGAAATATACCATTAATTAACTAATATTGATGCGTTTAAATAATTTTTTGTATTCATTCTGGATCAAATATTCTGTTCACTTAATGTTACAGAATATTAATTTATTATTTCACTTTGTATCTGACATTCAATATTAATGTTTCATTATTTTTACATCTTAAATATTTGTTTCTAAATTTAAGACTAGATTTGGGGTCACATTTAGCCATTTTAGTTCTAATAATATTTAGTATCAGTAGTGGACTAAAATTTTGCTGGACTTGTGAAGAATATTTCAAGCAGATCAAAGGCAAGCGTCATTTGCCAAAGGAAAGTAACAAGACGTAAAGTTATGAAACAGTTTCACTTTTTCATAATGGAAATCGACGAAAGGAAATGGCAGTGCGCAGCAGGAACCGATCGACGCATTGTCTGAGTCTATAAAAGGCGTACTTTTCCTCTCGGCCGGCGTAAAACTTGTGAAGTGTGTTAACGCTAACCTTTACTCGCTGCAGAATATTTTCCATCGTTGAAGCACAATCGTCCATTACATCTATAGAAGCGGCAGAATTTATAATCAACTTTAGCCGCGTAAACAGTTTTCCGAAGTTACGAAAATGGAAAATCTGTTCGAGGAAAACCAGCTACATTTATAAAAAAAAAAAAAAAAATGATCTTCTAGATCGACGACCATTGTATTATTTAAAATTTATTGACAATTTTAATGAAAAATTCTATACAAAGAAGCTGTACAAAAATTATACAATTTAAACTTATTTTTAAAATGCCAAATTTAGAATAATATTGTTCTATATAAAGTATCAAATGTTTGACCATTGTATCCCAAATATCTGAAATTATTTCAGAATGTGCAAAAAGTGTATAATAACAATTTTCATACAAATTCTTCTCAACTATTAAGTTGGCAACTAAGTGATTGCGGATTTTGTCATTAGGTGGTATTGACAAACGCCGCAATCACTTAGTTTCCAACCCAATAGAACTTGAGATAATCATTTCATCAGAATTGCCTGTTTCATGATTAAGAAATAATCCAAAACCATGAAACCTTCTCAGGTAGTACAGATCCTTTGCACGATATACTGAAGCTGAAGATTTCAAAGTAAAGTGGAACAGACGACTATGATGCACATACTGGTCACTGAACCACTTACAATAGATGAAGAGAAGCATCGTATAACGTGGCATTGGGTTCCATTGTAAATTAACGTTACATAAATAAATGCTAACATTTATTAAATGAAGAATAGCGAAATGAGGAAGTGCTGCTGTGCACATGGATTGGTGACAAATAAATCAGTATGTTAATGAAGGAATTCCATTCTTCTGCAATCATGATGATTAATAAACGTTGTAGACAGGTAGGTTGCATAATATCATGTGTGTAAAAATAGACTGAGCTGATGATAAATATATATTGAATGAATTTGTAGCACTATATATATTTTAACATGATTTTACAGTGTTTCCTCCTACACTCCTTTAGTCTTTTATAGCTTAATTTCTAATCTTTTTATTCTTGTGCTCAAGTTACACATCTATATTTATAGCTATATGGAATTATCTATGAAAAGAGAAACAAAGTAGGAAATCTCTGTTGGTAAACGTTCTTTCATCCTAGTTCTTTGCAGTCTTCTACAATCTTACACAACACACTGAAACAGAATGTCGAATGGAAAGTTATGAAGAGGATTAGGAAATGAAATTCCTAGGAAGGAAGAAGTAGAAATCTATATGTGCAAGAGATCAAGAAAAATTTGAATGTCCAAGTGTCAGGTAGATTTCCACTTTCGTAGACTGAAAAATTCATGAGAAATCCTCATCACGTGCCAACGCCTAGGAATTTCTTAAAAAATTCCAACAGTCAACAATGTGCATACGATATGAATCTTTAAAAAAACAGATACCCAGAAGATCCTCGTTTTCGAACACTGAAAATATTCCCTAAAAATCTGCTCTATATTCAAGAATTCCAAGACCTACAAAATTTGCTTAATTCGATAAACACCATCGTCGTACCAAGTCTACTTAGGAATTCAGAAAAGCACGCTTGCTATTGGCTCGGTGGAGTTAACCAAGCGGAGAAACCTTGTCAGAAACTGAGGGGCCCACAGTTTCGACAATGAGCTTTCGACAAGCCGTGTTACGAAACGACACACTGTGACTGAACAGCGATCGTTACGAAAGCGACAGGAGGTGGAAATTCGAAAAGCAGGTTACGAAATTGGTCCGCAGTCGCGTGGCGATTCTGCTTCCATTATCTACACACTATTCTACACCTTGGAGATCGTGTTCTCCGCTCATGATCGTTCACCACATGGAAGCCACTCGACGCGACGATCACCGTAGTCCTTGAGCACTTCCGTCTCTTTTTTTCTTCTCTACGTACTGCGATCGTTTCATCGTCGTCTGACATTCACCGTCGCGAATTCGCTTGCCTGCAAAATCTGCCCGTGGATCAGAAATCAGCCGACTCTTCCACGCCCTTCCCTGCCACTAGATAGCGATGGGCTTGTGCTGAACCGAAGAAACACGAACACTAACAAGATGCAAGATATTATGCTCTCTTCATAGAACGTTTCATTTGGTCAGATCTCAGTGGAACGTTAACTTGGATACACTTGAATCTTCTTCGTGGAATTCATTGAAATAATCTCATCTTATTGTTTCTACAGATATTATTTTATAGATTGTAATTTAATTATCAGACGAAGAATCGAAGAAGCGTTTTCTTTCTGCTTTTTCTTTTTGGCCACTGGATAGTGGTGGACTTGCGCTGATCTTGATGGACCATGGAAGATGACAGGACAGAAATATGCAGTGTTGATAGGACCATTCATTTTGTCAAATCATCGTGTACGAAGACAAATGAGCCTTCCATGATGTTTCTGAGAATTTATCTTTATTTTTATTCGCCAGTCTGAATTGAATATTTTAATCAAATTATCAGAAGTCAGCTGCCTTCTCATCATCGAAATTGCATTTTAGAAAGAGTGATAGAGAGAGAGAGAAAGAGATTTTCTATATCAGGTATAGAGTATCTTTCAACTTAAATAAAAGTTTCATGTTGATACTGATATTCGCTAAGAATCTACAGTTTAATGTAATAGAATTTCCTACGGATCTTAGATCCCATTAAATTTATTGACAAAATCCGATCAAGGTCAGTCTGACTAAAACGTGGTTAAGGGATAAAGATTGAAAGTACAATTTGTGGGATTGTTGGAGGAGAATACAGCGCTGCTATGACCAAGAAGAATTTTATTTTTCCAAGTGTGAAGTAATTCTGGTTTACCGTGTGAAGCAGTTGGCTTCCTAACCAAAGATAGCATCTTTGTAGCAACATGGTGCAAACTTTGTTTTTGGGAAGTTACAAGTACACAACTGCTATGAACCACGCATGAAGAAGATTTATATTTCCTCGTCATTGTATTTTTGTCTCCGTCTCAAAGAGTTTTCGCAAGCAAGAAGAGAAGGAAAAAGACGAAGCGGCGAACGTGTAATTAGACATAATTACGTAAGCTCGGGCAAAAGTACAAGCAGAAGAAGAAGTATCAAGGAAATATCTCCCTCTGGTTAGGCGCTTTTAATAAAAAGTCAAACAGACTTCTTGAAAATGCCTGTTGGCATCGCGATGACAGCAATTCTCCAGCCAGTTAAAATTAACTCGAATGACACTCGCTACGAAGACACACGAGTCGTGAAAGGAAAACGCTTTTAAAGTAGTCTCCAGACCCATTCTCATGAAACAGTTTGCTGTCGTTGGCGACGAACACGTTGGCGTAACAGAAGCAAACAACAGAAGAAGAGGAGCTTGGTCGCGGTACAGGAGCAGCTAATTGCGTTTTTCTTTCGCGCACGATGAACACCAGCTCCCTCCGAGTTTACAATTACGTGTAAGCACGAGTGGCAAACGAGGAATCAACGTGAACACATCAAGATAGTTTCGCCTTGATATTCTCTGCCACTTTTCGTAGTTCTGCTTCGATCGATTTATCCAGCAAGACCAACGATCACTATGATATTCCTTTAAATCTTAATAAATGAACGATCTGCAACGGGAAATTGTAATTTTCACGAAACAAAAGCTGAGCCAGTTAATTATCATTATTAGAGCGAATTGTAATTACAGAATAAAACTCTGTTCGTACGAATTGCCAGTGAAAATACTGTTTTGCATAATTACGGTATTTTTTTAAACTTTCCAAGTTTCATCTTTGTCTCTAACGATATAAAAAACGTTGAGAGAATTATTGAGGTTAGGTTTCCCAATTTGGTTAGGTTAGGTTGGGTTAGGTCTAACCCAATTTCGATGGAATTTGGACGAATAGTTTGAAGGAATATCCGGGACGAAAAGTTTGTCTCAAATTTTCTCATTTTCTTCTTAGAATTTTTCATCCACTTTGCCGATATTCTCGTCATTTTTCAAAAGAGTATATATTCTTTTCTAGACTCGAGCCTTGACGAATATTCAAGCGAGCCTAATAATAGGATACGACCTTGAGACGAGCTACAACATTTACGATACAACGAATTGCAATTTTCATTTATAATTTAAAGAAAAAAAAAAAAAAAAAAAAGAAGAAGAGAAATAACTAATTTAACAGATGACTCTACGATATTCCAGTCTCCCTCTATTCATTTGTTCAGAATCTGACAGCTGTGTTGTTTCTCTTTGTTTCTCCGTCTCCTTCTCTTACC
The DNA here is from genome assembly GCA_905332935.1 of Bombus hortorum. Lineage (NCBI taxonomy): Eukaryota > Metazoa > Arthropoda > Insecta > Hymenoptera > Apidae > Bombus > Bombus hortorum. Next base: position 6,842,381 of record HG995203.1, read on the forward strand.
GTGCACAGTAGATATCCTTGAAGTGGAACATTGTCCCCGGCAATTGCCTCTTCTTTATGTGATACTCGAACACGTTTCCTGACATTGACCGTTGGCCAACAGGATTCGCCGAAAGATTCGCGAACTCTATTATAGAGGTGTCGTTTTGACGTTTATGTAATGTCTGGTGAGTCAGTAGTAGGCGACGGGCTTCTATTACCGGTGGATTATTCAAGACCTGTCGATAACTATTTCATTAACTCGGACAAGAATATATCAGGAATATGATCGGTTATTTATTTTTTATAAATCAGATATTTCATTCTATGTAATAATAGATATGTCGAAGGTTCTATAATTTCCAAAGTCAATTGGACTACATATTGGGTTGGCAACTAAGTGATTGCGGGTCTTGTCATTAGATTGTAATGACAAAAGCCGCAACCCCTTAGTTGCCAACCTAATATGCTGCAACGTACAGTAGCACTGTAGGTCCCGTTCTTACCAAACGTGACTTCGCGTAATTTATAAATTAAATTATTCAAGATCAGGTTGTTAAATTATACGTAAAAACAACGTTACTGGAAATCGTAAATTGTTTCGTCAAGGTGAACAAAATACATCGGAGACTATTTTTAGAAACTTACTATGTACATAAATCACGGATTGATTTATGGTTATTTCGATAATTGCGCCTATGGTTATTTATGTAAATTCATATATCCGTTTAATGGAAGAAACATGATCTATAGAAAAGTTCCTTTCTACTAAATATTCTAACAAATAACACGCTATTGTCATTATCAATCATTATCATCAGCGTTCTCGATAAGCGAATCTTCCATCGTTATTATTTATTACTGTTGTTATTATTCCACTCCATGGTTTACCTACTACGTTGCCTTACCATGTTACTATCACTTTGATATATTCGTTCCACACTGACCAAGCGATTTACGTAATTTCTCAATAACGTCGCGCGTTCGCATAATTTTACAATTAGGCAACTTAATAATTTAATGTAATGTGAAGTCGATTGTATCGAACACGGGCCCCATAAATATTCGTAGGTTTTCGATTTGTAGAATCTCAGCAGCTCTGAAAACTCTTGAAACACCAAGTTACACTATCATTTGACAAAGGAAAGAAGCAATAGCAACCCGGAAACCCAAGAAAGGTGTTATCATTGCGCTGGCAACTGTAGACTCAGTCAAGTTTTATATCAGTCGTAGAAACACGTTTTAGGTTAGGATTGAGGTTAGGATCGCCTGAAACTGCCGATTCGATCTCGTTCCTCCTGGCGTAATGGTCTCGTCGTGGACGAGAAATCGCGGCTTTTCACACGACCAACGTCGGAATGCGCCGCTTTGCTTTGCCAAGAAAATGGCAGAGTGGATTCTCTCTCGCGGTACGGTATCACGATGCTACGACACTTATCGTGCGAATCTTTGGAATCCGCTGAATCCAAGCCTGGCTGTTTGCTCGCGGCCGTTTTCTCACGCGTCTTGCTCACAATGGCAAAATGGTGCGCGGATACGTTTGTTTCTGCCCCGGTGTCTCGATAAAAGTAATCGAGGTTTCGTCTACGCGAGAAACACACGGCTACGATTTTCTGCAAACGCTGAGAAAAATACAGATACGCAATCAAATTTTCATACATGTATAACTTGACATGTGCGTGTCGTATAACGCGATACAGCTGCCGCCACTCGACACTTTACCGACCGCTACCGATTCAACAGCATACGCACGTCCGACCGGCATCTCAGGCGCACATTCTCCCTGGCGCCGGCTCTGTTTCGGTTTAGACTCTTCGATACCATTCTTTTCGTTCATCGCGAACGGTAAGTTTCTCAAATTGATATAAAACTGTGCGAGCTTACAGAGCAACGCAACTGACGCAACTTAGCAAGGTATCTTAGTATTAAATAGCAAATTACCGCTCAAATAATGAGAAAGATTGTTGATCACAAAAAGCCGATTATTATGCTATCGGTCGGTAAGTGTTAGCGACGAAAAGCCGATTAATAGGCTATAGGTCGGTAAAGTGTTAACGCTAAGCCAACGGCGCGCGCCACAGCGAGCTATTTGCACCGCGCTCGCACGAGTCAACCTGTCGATCGTGCATTTTTCCAAGTATCGAGGACTAATATTAAAAAACAAAGAAACGTAAAAATTATTTAAGTGGTTAATTATATTTGACGGTAACGATTTCACATATTGTTTATACAAAACATCGAGTTAAAAGTATATATTAAAAGTATAGCAAAATATAGGTAAAATTAGGAACATTAAAGATAGCTAAAGTGATGTTAAAAATTCATAATGCATTTTGAGATTTTGTCACAGTGTGCCTTATAACTTTATTTAATCATAACTGATAGTGTAAGTTTCTAATTCACTTTAGCACCATTAAATTCCTGTAGTTTATTATATACTGTACTTTATAAGAGCAGAAAAGTGGTGCAATTAATTGGCAACAATTTCAGGTAAGCAATAACGTCAAAAAAAAAAAAAAAAAAAAAAAAAAAAAAAAGGAAACGCGTTGCTAAAGTCAGCCCTCAAAGTGCCCACGTGTCTCAGAAAGCTTCAACTCACATAAGCGTTTGAAGGCTAATATAAGCGATAATGCACCTTACAAATGCAAATTTAAATGCAACGCTGTAGATCAAACACTAGGCAAAAGAAGATGTTTCGTCACGAAATCGAAAATGTACAATAGTATTATGTATATGAGGCTTCGTTTACGAAAAGGAAACAATTTTACACAATAAGACAACAAAATGATGAAGAGTACAGGTTGGCAACTAAGTGGCTGCGGATTTTATATATACCACCTAATGACAAAATCCGCAATCACTTAGTTACCGACCCAGTACAAGGAAACTTCCTGTTTTATTTTGTTTTCTTATTTGCCAAATATCACTTTTCTTTGCTTCGCTTTTCGTGTCCATGGTTGCCCTATGAAAGAATAAACTTTATCATTAGATAGTATCGAAAAATCCGCAATCACTTAGTTACCGACCCAATACGTCGGTTTATACGCGAAAATAAGAGGACATTAGCGTAGTCGGCTAAAAAGATGGTGACTGGAGAGAAATGGCGCGGTTTCCCTGCTGCAACATGTTGCAACGCACGGTTGCAGGTGTGTAGGTGCTCGTGTGCTGCGCCAAAGCGAGGAATGTAGGTGAGTCTGTGAGTGCAGCGAGCGCGTTACGCGAGCCACGTAACACAGCGACGAGTGTGGGAAAGTGAGGAAGCTGGCCTCGAACTCAGACCTCAACCTTCTCTTCTAGCTACAACCTCGTTCCTCCTTTTGCGCCGATCTAACTGGCCTGTCGGGGCTCTCTCCTTTCCAGTTACCGAACAGAACTGTCTACCCTATCGTAGTTACGTGGCACATGCATCGTACATACGGTTGCCACACACGTTTACCCATATGGAGAGAGTGCAATAGTAGTTTTCTCCAGTCGACGACACTCTAGTTTTCTCCAACCTCCTGGCCAGATTTCCTCGAATTCAGCGTCTAGAGTTTAGGGTGCATCGTGAATACGATACTGTTAGGCAAATTGTTGTACGAATAATGACGTTTGTCGATCTTCAGAAAAAGCGTTTCTAAATGTTTCAGTCTCTTTCGAACGATAATAGCTCGTTTTTTAAAATACCTGACATATCTGCAATGTTTCCAACAGCAAAACTAATGATGCACTGTGTAGATCTAATGACAGATACGAATATGCAAAGGTGTAAAAACAAGTGCAATATTACAAATGCTCGTGTTATATGCGAAAGTAATTTGAAAAATGAAACCCTCTTTCCTTCGGCACGATACTGTTGTTCCGTATGTGTCAAAATGTCGCAGTCAAAAATTTGCTGTTTAGTCGACGATTCGCCGTCTGATTACGACAATCAGTGTTTTCCATATGTTCAAAAATATGCTATACATATGCAATATTACTTTTCAATAGCAAAACCGAATAAAAAAAATAGAAATTGACAGGATAAATTTTTATTGAATTTCGAATATCGAGGTTGCTTAAAATTGCTCTTTTGCAAAACGTGAAAAATGAGATTTATTCTGCTCTTTGAACACTGTGGTGCTCACGTAGAAAGCTCTCCTCTAACAAGCTTAATCGTGATAATATAAAGTATATGCTCCCTACATATGTAATATGTATCTTGCGAGAATTCTTTGTCCGTGTTGATTCAGCTTCGTAAATTATATCGATAAAGGCTGTGCACAGCCATCTACGGCAATTTCCCTCGTAATGAAGAATTTCTGGAATCGGCTTGATTTAAGATTTAACATTATCTCGGTATCCAGTAACGCGGGTTTCTTACATTTCATAACAAATGGCCGCGTGCAACTAAGTCGCCACGAACCTGGAATAAGTTACGTCTCGTGTTATTTGCGTCCACCGTTTAACCAAACACGAGCTACATTTTTTAATCCACATGTTTATCGTTGTTATTCTCATCCCGTTTATCCCGGACTCTCTCGTGCAACTGAATTAATATCGTTGGTAAAACTTTGCAAATTACAAGATACAAATAACTTACAAAATGTTAATAAATAATATGATAATACTAATACCGTACTAGTTAATTAATCGCTTCTTTGATAATCTAAATGAATTATTACATTTTTCACGAGATCAAGTATTTTAGGTTATGTGATTTACGAATGGAATATATTGGGTTGGTAACTAAGTGATTGCGGACTTTGTCAATGCCACCTAACGACAAAATCCGCAATCACTTAATTGCCAACCCAATAGAAAGGAGCTTCGTGTTTTATTTTGTTTTCCAAATATCACCGACCACATGGAAAAAGTTCTATTTTTCTCTGCTTCACTATGAACGAGTAAATTTCGTTAAATTTCGTTGCCAGTAGCCAGTCATAAAGCAAAGAGCGAGGAATGCCTTTTGTTTCGGCGGGAGGCGATAAATTGTCGTGTTTTCAGCTGGAAAAAGAACAGCGCGCTCCGACGGCCAGTGTGTCACGTGCAAAACTCGTTTTCCGCCCATTGCGTGGAAAACGATTTCCGTGCAAATACGCGACCCAAGGTGCCGGGTCAGGGTCGTGGATCTCGATTTCGTGTGCGCAGTTTCCGTTGATAATTGGGTTACTGTACCCCACCTACCCCATAAACCGTCATTCTACATTATAAAACCCGCTAAATATCATAAATCCTCGAACCGATACCTGTTAACGGAAACAACCAGCTGTGGAGGCTTTTCCAAGAACAGCAACTAGACCTCGCAAGTTTAAACTGCTGCACGGTCCTTGTAACAATTTTTTGACAAATAATATTGGCACATCCAGAAACAATTCTCTTTCCTTTTTTTTTCTTTTTTTTTTTTTATTTTTGCGCAATATAGGTTTTCCATGGATGTCAATTTCCTGTACTTGTTCTCAGAAATTAAAAACCTGCACGCGCATGCTTCTTCTAAAAATTCAGAATTCTCTTTTTTTTGCGAATAACATTAAATTTCTAATTTTTAATATTTCCGTTGAAGTCGTTATATAACAGAAATATTTTTATTAGTTTGCCATGGATATTGGTTACTCTTACTCTATAGACCTCCATTAAATTTTTATGTATAAGAAAACACTTACATATAAAAATATTGGATACGTTTACTTTTTTAAGTTGGGACGATCTTTATTAGATTTTCATTGGCCGAGCAAATATTTTAGAAACGTTAAATATATATCTCTGCCGCTTAAGACAAATAGCACGGTATTAGGTTGTCCGAAATGTTTCTTTCCTTTTACGGGGAAATAATAGACGCATAATGTTTTTTGTTTTATATTAGTTTATTGAATTATTCACGAACATAATAATACAAATAGAATCGAAATGGATCATACCTAATTGAATAAAATAATATGAAACATAAATTGTTGTTTATTTACTATCACTTTATGAAAGGAAAGAAACTTTTCGGACAACCTAATACTTGAGAATTACAACCGCCGATATGACATTCATATAAATTGCTTTTTATGATCTCCAAATGGCGACAGAAAATTCCATCTACAAATACCTAACAGAAATATTATATAAAATAACTGATATTTAATGATAATTATTCAATTGTAGATGGAACGACATTGTGAGAAGGTTGTTGACCCGTGTCTCGAAATTACCATGGAACTGTGTTTCTTGGATTGTCTGGGCGTCGCGCCGCCACTTTCCCGGGCAACTGGGACAACTAGGTCATAGCCAGATATCGACATATTTCCCTGTCCCGCGCCTTTCAGCTTCCCGCCACGCCTGTGGTTATCCTCGACCCTCCTATCCTGGTCCACTGCTCACTTGGGAATTCGATTCGTAGATATCCTTCCTTCGTTCATGGCTGTCGAAGGCTGCAGAATTTATCGACCACGAACCCTCGCTTTGACATAGCAAACGCTCTGTGAGCCATCTAGCGCGAAATTTCGAATTTTCATCCAAGAATTTCCTCCGATGATTGCCTTATGTCTGCCATGACGTGATGTGTAATTGGATTTTGAAGTTATCGAGGCGTTGAGCTTCCTGCTGATTTCTTGGAAAAGGAACAGGTGTACAGTCATTCGTCAAAATCATTTCTTTTATTTATTTGTTGAAACGAATGGCGGAAAATTTCGCTGAAAATTTGCCAATAATTTTGGAGTCGTTAAATTTCTTAATAAGGTCCTTGAAACTTACATTTTTGCATAGGAAACTTGCCCTTCTTTTTCTTGACACTAGAACTACCACACCAGTCAAAGTGACTAGTTCTACAATTTTATAAATGTGTCAGCCCTTGTTTGGGGATCATGGTGCCACATGGATTAATAATACCAAAAATGTACTACATAACATAACTAGAAATAGTACACCAGTCAAAGTGACTAGTTCTACAATTTTATAAATGTGTCAGCCCTTGTTTAGGGATCATGGTGCCACATGGATTAATAATACCAAAAATGTACTACATAACATAACTAGAAATAGCACACCAGTCAAAGTAACTAGTTCTACAATTTTATAAATGTGTCAGCCCTTGTTTAGGGATCATGGTGCCACATGGATTAATAATACCAAAAATGTAATAACTAGAAATACCACACCAGTCAAAGTGACTAGTTCTACAATTTTATAAATGTGTCAGCCCTTATTTGGGGATCATGGTGCCACATGGATTAATAATACCAAAAATGTACTGCATAACATGGAATTTTTTCTGTAAGAAAGTAACAAATAAATAAATATAAAATATTCTATTATCAAGTATTTTTTAAAGACCAGTCATTTTCACTGGTTTTGATAGAAATAGCTATCTGTAGTTCTAGTGTTAATAAGAAACCTAAGCTCGTACAATATTTTTGACACTTGTTCAGCTTTATAATTCTTACGGTATATGAACCATTTTGTATTTTTAAAAAACCACCATATGGGGAGTATATGTTAACCAGCAAGTAACTAATTATATCCAAAATCCATATTTAACAAAATTTGAAGAAATTTTGCAATATTTAATTATTGCAACCCATCGTCATTTTAATCCACAATGGAAATGTTAATAGGAAGTGCGAGCAGTTAGTGACAAAGACAGTATTCAGGGGCTCGTTGTTTTTTTTTTCTCATCGCTTCACATTCTGTTGGCATTTTAAAGCTGCTTTCGTCAGAGATGTTCCCTTCTGACGTAATTTGTGTCTTTTTTCTTTTTGCAGGGCGTATACACGAATGTTGTCGATTAATTTACGTAGTGTAAAATGTGCAACCTTTAGAGGAAACGTGTGTCTGGGATCAGCGACACGCGTCACGAGTGGCCTTTACACGTGAACGGTCAGGACAGTGGCTCGATTGATATCAGCCCTTGCATTTTCATGCTGTGATCACTCGCTCATGGCCAGCTCTCTGTTTTCAACCTTTAACCCTATGCTCTCGTTCGTCATTGTGCAACTTATTATAGTTTAATTATTGTTAATTATTGTCGTCATTCGGCCAACAGGCACGTCGTTATTTTTCACTGAAATTTCATAGTCTTCTGGTATAGGTAGGGAATTAAGATTATTAATTGATGAAAGGAATTTAGCGAGCCAATTATCTTAAAAGTAGCAGCACCAGATAGATTAAACCATTGACTGGTGGTACCGATTGATGTCTTAGAGCTACAGCTCAGAGCTGTACTTTGCGTTCTGTTTTAAAGCAACGTGTAAGAAACAGAATTATATTTTGTAAGTAAGAAGATCTCATTTATAAGTAGGAAGATTGCATATTAATTAATATTCCAATATTATTAGAAAATCAGAAAGAAAAATTAACACAAGAATGTGACTTGAATTTGAAGTAGAATAAATACAAAAATGATTATACATTATGAAGCTATAATACAGAAATATATATTATAAAAATGTTACAAAATACAAATATAAAATTATGAGATGTTCATTCAAAATGTGCTGTATAGAGTAAAAGAATCCCCTTGTGCAACCCTCTCACAGTTTTCAGACCCTCGTTATATACCTGTATTCTTGTCACTTTCTTTATCCTGAACCTGAGATATTTTATGGCCCTTTATGATTTTATGGCCTGGTAACCCGTAGTGTTATGACCTAACCATTGTGCGATAATTGTTATGTACATTTAAAAATACAGGTACCGGAGCCCACGTGCGAGTCACAGGCCTCCGAATAAATTTAATCTACTAATTTTCTGATTTTATTCTCCGATTCAGACTCAACTCTCTACTGAAAGCAGAACGATCTAGTAAATTCTATAATTCTACGCCTTGCCATGTAATTCTGTCTTTCTTGCTCTTCCTACTATTTTCCTGGCAATTCTTCCATTTGAAATTCCGACTAATTTCGGATCGAACACCACGTACATATATGTATATCAATTATATTATCAAATAACAAAATTATGCATTCAAGGCTGAAGGTGCGTGCATCCTACGATGAAATTGGGGGCAACCTCGATGACCATCGATAAAACGGCAAAGACGCCGTGGATGCTGGGTAAAGTTAGAAAGTTCCAGGGTTCAGGAAGTTTGCCTGAAGCTTGGTTAGGTCGCACGCAAGTAGCCCGACAGACACGTCGTCCTTTCGCTGTCGTCACAGCCGGGGTATTAACGTGTTGCTTTCGTCACCGGTGCCCTATTTTCCCCATTTCCCTCCGTGGAAACTGCTTCGCTGTTGTAAAGTATGCAACCTTGACCTGATCCGCGCGATCTCCACGCGTCACGGCTGGCCTTTACGCGTGACATGTTAGGTCAGTGATGCTTCTAATGCCTTAGCTTCTCTCGCTCTTTCTCCATACCCCATTCTCTCTCTCTCTCTCTCTCTCTCTCTCTCTGCCCCTTTCTATCTATCTATCCATCCATCTCTGCTCTGTTTTTGCGTAGCTTCAACGGGAAACCATTAATCCGTTCGCAATCTCTTTGAGGCGGATTGAACGGGATCGTAGAGATTGAGGTTAGGATCTCTGCCGCGGAATTTAATCTTTTCGTTTTTTCTTTCTGCTTTCGCAGGGATTTGGAGTTTTATTGGTATACCTGGTTGGCAGGAATTAAATTGGAATTGGGATGATGGGAAAGTAAATTGATGTATAACTTGTACAGGGTGTTTCATTTAAATTGGCTTATTTTTTTACACTGTTGATAATACTGACAGATATTTGAGGCGTAAAGGAATAAATGTAGAATCTTTAGTGTGCAACTTAATATTTCTTTTTCTTTGCAATACTAATATCACATTTTTGATTACTACTTTAGATTTTTTTATACGAAACTATAGAGGAAGATGAGATAAATTCAACCGTAGTGGTACGTGAATAGCTTTATCACAAAAATTGATATAAATAAATTTACATTCTTTCTTCTATTTACATGTGTTTTTAACAAAATGATGCAGACAAATGTCACAAATTCAACGATACTTATAAGAAAAGTTTATTGAATAATTTTGTTGAATAATTTTTCTATTCTACTGCTTCCAAAAGTTTGTAAGATTTGCAATAATTTTAGAAAACATTCTCACTTTTTTTACGCTGCAGGATGAAAGTAAAATAAAAGGAATATGCAACCATAAACACGTCTGCACCTCTAAATCAGTAGATGGCACTGCTGAATGGTTTAATTTACTATGTAGTAGCCCATAGTATAACACAATTGTAACCAGAAGCGTTGAGTAATTCAAGTATTATTAGAATAGCAGTAAAACTATCGGAAATTAGTGTAGCTTAACAAGGTTAATTTATAGTTTGTGTTCCTTAACTCTGTTAATTGGCTTTGTTTGGTCTTGAAGTCATACTTGTAGGGCTAACGACCGTGACCCAACCCGATATGATCACTTGTGGCCACTATTCTGACCACCTTGCGTTTATTGCGCAGGTCAGCGCCTCTTTTCTTCTGCTTGTGTCTCCTGGTGTCCGATATTACGTCTTGAATGAGCAACATTTTTAGTAAATATTTGTTTTAGATTTTCAAATGTAGAGAATTTATTCTTTTCAAGAGGATAAAGCAAAAAAATATGTCGCGAGGAAAAACTGGAACAGAATTAAATTCATCTAATCGTAAATTGAATAAAGCAAAGATATTTTCTTTTTTAATCATTTATTAAAAAGGGAACAATAATACTAGTGATTAATTTGTCAAGCTCGCTGTATTTAACGCAAATGCATAATTCGCAATTTCCACTTAACCATGGAATTGCACAGAGACGAGAACGAAGCAATTTCGTGTTGAAGGGAATCCAAATCCATGGAAATTACTTGGGTAATCTTTCTCAACCAGTCAGACTAATAAAACGAACCTCATAAGGAAACAATTAGCGAGAAACGCCGAAATTGCCATCGAGTGGTTTTGTTAGAAAACAGATTGTGGTTTTTCTCCTCGACGGAGAAGAAACCAAAGGAAAGAGAAGAGAAAAACATTCGTTTGCAGGAAGCAAGTGCAACAAGCAACAACTATTACTCCTTTATTACTATACTCGTGTAGATAAACCATAATGGCGACTCAGCATTGATATTGCCAGTTCGTTCGAGATTATGAGAACTCCGTGGTGTCGCTAGTTGTTATTATTTTGTTGACCTTTGTATACAGGCTATTTCAAAAATCCGGAGTCATCAGAGACAGAAAGTTTTTAATCAGGTCAAGACAAAATATGATTAGTAGACTGCGGATGTTTGTGGAAGTTCACATTTTGATAAACACCATTTAAAAAATTAATCTTATGCAGAAATTTATACCACAAAGTATAAATTTAACGTAGTTCATCTATTTTTGCATTCTTAAGTTCTATATGAAACAATAAAAATCTGCGGTCTAATTTATATACAAAAGAATACATTTTTCAAGACAGACATTTTATTTTTTTTTATATTTACACTTGAAATCTAATAGCAAATATTGTTGATCCATGTTTCTTAGCGCTGTTGTACTTCCCTTGTTGAGCATCGTTTCAGTGTTTTTGAGGTTTGACTAACATTTTTGGAACAACCTGTACAAAAACGGCATTCGGTTGCACGATAATTATTTACCTATCGGTCGTGATATAACAATCGCGAAAGAACAACTGGCTAGAAATAATCGCGGTTAAAACTGTTATTAAGTACGATAAAAATGGGATGGAAAAATGGCCAATCGTTACACGTGTGCTCGGGTCGAACCTTGAATTTTGTTGTGCCGATTATCACGCGAGATCGTTGTCCTTGCGTGTTCACTAAAAATCCATGAAAACAGTTCGCTTCACACCGGCTTCTTTGGCGATTTGATTTGCAACGGCGTGTTTTTGGTGCCACTGGAACGAGGTCCTAATTGGCAGAAGTCTCTTTGCGACGAAAATTTGAGGTTATAATTGCCACGCTAAAAGCACCGATAGATCGAGAATCTTCTAAAACGCCTATGGACTTACATATACTATATTTTCGCCTGAAGCTTTTAGTAGCTACTATATTGGAAGATTTCTTGCGTGTGTGAAATATTGGAAAAGCTAGGAAACTTTTGGAAATACGGAATAATGGAAAATTCTGGAAAAACTTTTTAAATGTAACTGTAATGTTATCTAATTCTTATTTGGCGTGGAAAGTTCCAGAATAAAAATCGCAATCAATGGTATGGAGAGGTTACACTATAATTTGACGAGAGACGAGTACGAAGTTAGTATTTTTGGAGGCCTACGTAACTAGAAAATTGCACAGGCTGAACAGTGCAGCGGGATGGGATAAATTCGTCATTCTATGCGCCTGTAGCATCGTCATCTTGAGCGCCCACATTCGACCTTCGCGGCAATGCCGCAGAATTTATTCTGTCGTCCATTGGCGTCGATGTAGCTACGATTTTTTTAATTGCTGCCGCTTAATGAACGACCCTGTACAATTAGCAAAGCAGAATCCGAAATTGCTCTACGTATAATTTTGGCTGAAAGCGTATTGCAATTGTGAATAATAATTCGAGCGATTTAAATGGAAATTACCATGATGGACAGTTTATTACGTGAATTGTTATTACATGTATAGGGTGTTTCCTAAATAAGGGTGTTCTTTAAAATTGCTACGTTACTTTGGTTAGCGAGCAAAAATGGCAGAGACTTGAAAAGCGATTTTTTCAGTAATTGATCATTAACGAATTCTTATGTAGCAAAAATAGATAAAAAACGTTTTCTATAAAAAATTATATATCGCTATTTTACAACTATACGTACGTGCACCTCATAGGCTTCTTGGTATTTAACAATAGACGATATAGGCGATCTTTATGAATTATTCTTTTCTAAGATCGTATCTTTGCTTCTTAATTGAAAAGTAAAATTTATGTTGTGTTTCGTGCGATGCGATTCCTAAATGAAAAAAAAAACGTTCACCTTGGGCTGTGCTCTCGAAAGGATGCGCAAAAGCAACTTAGTGCGCGACCACTGCACTTGGTCTGATTAACACCTCGGTGTAACTATGTACTGGGTGTCCTAAAGTTATGCTGTCAGAAATTTCAAAATATTTATCCGGTTCAATATTTCTATGAATTTAGAAACATTTTTATTTAAAACGAACATGGACCTAACCTACACCCGATAATGGAAAACTCGAATAATACGGAAGGGTCCATACATCTCAATAAATCGTGCGATGAAATTGTAAAAAAAAACATTTCGAAAACGTGATATCGTACGTATGTATTTAAGTTTAATTAACTATTTAATCGCTGGAAAGTTTGATCAACTGCCTTAACAATACACGACTGTTCACACTTTCGTGTTTTTTACGTTGAACTTTCGAGAGGAATGAGGTTGGATAAAATACGAACACTTAGGTTAAACGGGACTGGAATAACCGAGACTCTACTGTACTCGCTCGGTAAAAGACGATTTTCTACCGGTTTTCTACTCTGCACCTTTAATCGTACTCTGCAAAATATGAATTTGCATGAAAATTCGCAGTTCACTTATCATACACCCCGTATAAGCGGCTTAACGAGCAACGTCATCGCGTCGATCGGCGATCAGGGTCGTGTATTAGCATGCTCGGGTGTGCCTTCCGCGCCCACTCCCGGCCTTGAAGCGTTCTCCGTGAGAAACAGAGGGACGAGGAGCAGCGACGAGATGTCAAGGAAGGAATGCTAAACGCGGAATGCAGGTCGCTCCGCGCGAATCCTCGCCGAGAGTCACGTGCTCGGTATCTCGTTGCTGGTTCGATCGCGGAAAGCCCCGGGAAACGTCGAATCTCGTCGCTGATCCAGCCTCCAACCATCTGTCTTTCGTATTCCACATGCAATCGTAGCTATTCCAGTCACAGATTAACATGATCGGCTCATGACATTTTCATAGGATCTACTATATTGTCAGATTTGAAATTCAAATGGATGAGGAGCGTCGATTATTATTTTAGTATCCCTAGAATCACTAGTTACTCTAGTTTTAATTAAAATATTCGTAGTTTGGTGATTTTAAAGTTACTAGATAAGTGTAACGATTACTTTAGATTGAAGAGTTTCTAGATTTTATAATTTGTTAGGTTATGTGATAATATTCGGACGAAACAAACTTTGATCGTCGATTATACGAAATAAAGGTTGCGTATAGCAAGCAAGTTGCATCCAATTTTGGCTGACAACTGTTCCTCTGTATCTTTATTTTATCACTAGACTAACCAAATAGAATTTCCCTATTCTTTTCTAATTTTTCTGAACATTGATCCGAATGCAATTACACGATACAATAATTTTAAAAATTATACAAGAATTACCGAATAAATAGTTTGAAGCATTGTTTTACAAATTTTGATATTTAATCTGCCTCGTGACTCCTTACGAATTAACACGAATACGAAGATTCGGACAAAATGGATCAACGAAGAGTAAGTCGATAATGGAACTTAATTTCCACAGTAAAAATCTATACATTTCCGATTGTTCGTAGCTCGGTAATCACATGCTCAGACGTACTGCTTCTACAAATAATCAAAACGATTCTAGGTTCTTGTAGTTTACGTAGGACCCACGGGTCGTAGATTGTCGTAAGAGGATCTGTCCTGTTTGTACAGTAGGCAATGTGTGTCAATAGGTATACGCGGGTGCAAAGGGTTGAAAGTAAACGCGACGAAGTAGCTACATTCACAGGAACATCGTTTTCTAAGGCTTTCCTGGTATTTATGAAGGAAACTGGTCGATGTTAAACCGGCTTTCCACCGACGTATCTCGCTACTAGTCGTACCGTTACCTCACTCCATCTTCCCTTTCTTCCATTTCACTGCGGTTTTTTCCTTTCGAGGGCCACCATTATCTTCGCCCGAGTCGCACGAAGATTTTTATCGCTGTAACGCCACTAGATACGTGTCTAGATCACATACCATTTGGTAGCACGACACATCTCTCCTTTTCTTTGTTATTGGTAACTTTTTGATGCGTAGGGATACTATTAGGTTGGCAACACATCTCTGCTTTTCTTTATTATTGGTAACTTTTTGATGCGTAGGGATACTATTAGGTTGGCAACACATCTCTGCTTTTTTTTATTATTGGTAACTTTTTGATGCGTAGGGATACTATTAGGTTGGCAACATATCTCTGCTTTTCTTTATTATTGGTAACTTTTTGATGCGTAGGGATACTATTAGATTGGCAACCAAGCGATTGTGACTTTTGTCATTAGGTGGTAATGTATATTCTGCATCAGTTTAAGAAGATTTTATTTTTAAATGGAATTTCAAGTGGCGTTAGTGCGGATCTTCGCTTTTTGGAAGATGCAGGAAGGAATGTTTCAGTAAAAATTAGATTATATTATAAATTAAAATGCAATATTCACATATTTTACGATTTCGTGATTGAAGTTGCTATTAATAAAGGTAAAGGAGTAAATTCATATCCTAGTTGATATTATGCCATCAGAATCATTTTTTAATATGCAAATGTTTGCAAACTAGTTTTCACAAGTTTTCAATTACACAAAACTAGTTGACATGGCAAAAGTTTTTTGAGATTTTTATAGAAACCACAGAATATTCCAAAAAATTGTTAAATAAAATTCTGCAATGAATTTTCATACGATATTCTGAACGTTCTAAAAATTATATAAATCTAGGCGTTGTCATAATTTCGTTAAAACGTGCAAGTGTCTAGCGAGTATAAATACAACAGAATTTCCAGAAGAAAGGATTCTTTGACGATGAACAGTTGGACTTTGTATAGTTCCTCGGCACGATTCAGTTTTTTTCTTAGAACCACTTGCACTTTTGATCCTGAAGAAGGGTGGAAGCTAATCTAATCTCTGGTGGAATGTCATGGCTGTCCATCCTTCCTCAGGTATACGGCTGCCTCGGGTTATCTGTAGCTTTACAAGCACGAATTCTGGAAAAAGAAATAATAATAAAACCCACTGCTGCGCTCTTTTCTAAACTTTTTTAAAGAAATTTTCTTTTTACAACGTAGAAACGTTGCAAAAGTTTTCATTTAAATTCGCTTCATGAAGGAAGGGTCGCTTAATAAAATTTCTCTGTTCTGTTGCTATTAAAAATTGAGAAAATATTTTTTCAACGTTCGATAAATCGTATTAAATCGTATAAAAACAATTTTCTATCCAGGTTACATCTTTTCAATTATTTTCATAGAAACACGTATTTGCATAATTATAATAATAATAATAATATTGCAAAGATACAAAGCAGTCTTGTTACAATATTTGATAGGCGAAAGAAATCTCTGCTTAAATCTCACTGTTTTAATTGTGTTCTCAAAAATGTGCATGGAAATTTGCACAAATATGCACAGTTTATTTCTTCTTAAATTTCTATTATAAAGCAAAACAATGTGGCAAGACAAATGAAAATAATTCGCCTAATTTTTTGTTTATTATTTAATTTCTATTTTACAATTTGTCCAGCTGGACATTTGGTAAATTTTTTCGCCTAATGTCTGTAAAAATTCTCATCGAGACGAGGCTCGTGGAATTTCGGTTTTCTCTAGAACGGACCTCCTCCTCTCTGCTTCCCAGTCACGTCGAGAAAGAGGTTCTTTTCTGACCAAGCGGCGGACGCAAAAGGGGGATGTCTGACAAAGCAGAAATCCGCGTGAGACGCTTCGCGAGCGTGAGAGAAATTACCAATTAACCTTCCGTGACGGCCAATTAAAGCCGTATTTCTTATGTACACCGTTGAGCATCCATGAATAAGAGGGAAAAGAGGCGCGGTTCGCTTACCTCTTGGAAATTCATGAATGAAGGATTCGTTGCTGCAATTAATTGGCAAGCTTGGCGACTGGAAAATGGGAAAATTGCCACGAGCGTTATCCTGAATGGATATCATAGAGGAGGAAAGTATAATCGATTAGATTTTCCTTATTCGACTGGTGGAAAATCCATTTTCGACATTCCATACTCTCTCAAGCAAATCTAACCTCACTTCGAATAAACGTAGCATCATTCGTTACGCGTTAGCTGACATTTAATAATTAAGAATTGCAGCTTGAAGCTTTTACGGAATAACGAATCTTTCGAATCATTCGTTTTTCATGTATGTAGTAATGGGGAAAGAGGAGAACTTTTGAAATTACACACTCTGTCAACCAGATCCAATTTTAGTGCGGGAAACCAGCTTATTTGTCAGATGGTCTTGCGCAGTAGGAACGAGATTGCTAATATGAAATAGACCAAAGGTTGGAAAGTTTGTATTTGTTCAGTGAGATATACCTATACTCGTATATGGCTCGTCAATTTTCTAACGTCATTAATCATTTCTAATATCGTAAATTATTGTTCAAGACTGGTTATTAACAATTGGAAAATATTTTAGGTTAGCAGATCGTCTTTCTATTTTTATTGCGTTGGCAACTAAGTGGTTGCAGATTTTGTCACTAGATGGTATTGACCATGTTACCAACGCAATAAAAATAGAAAGACGATCTGCCCAGTTGTAACACGATATTCAGAGATTTGCAGAGATCGAACGAGCGATTGGCTCGGTGTGAATTTCACGTGTGAATTGAGCCGGGCGATTCGTAAAACAGGAACGAAACTTCTCACGGACATGGCTCGCAAAAAATGTAAATAGCCGCAGCTTTGCGTCCTTTGTGACGAGTCTCTGTCGGCGTCCGGCCGAGTTCGTCTCGAAATTACCATAACAAAATGTTCTTGATTGCTTGCAACGACGAGTCGGAGACACGACCAGGCCTCTGGCTCTGCTTCCACAAAACATATCCTCTTTGCTGTGCGCGTTTTGCGCGAAAGAAAAGCCAGCTGCACGCGAACAGGTACACCAAATTCGACGAATCGAATCGCCAACGGCAGAAAAAGAAATAATCGATCAACCGACCTAACCGCTTTTTGCCCAAGTTACTCCATCTTTGTGTTCACTGTTTCGTTTGACAATAGCGATTATTTTTTTCTTTGCTTTTCTATATCTTTGTGAAGGCAGTTAAAAGTCAATTTTTTTTTCTTTTTTTTCTTTTTCTTTTTAGAGGTGATTTTTAAACGAACGTCGATTTCCTAGAAATAATAAAGCGAGACTCTCCGTCTTACTCTCTAACGCTCCTTTTTTCGGTGCAAAGTAAAATCTGGCGAATGATGACCTTTTTAAATAATGAAATTCTGTTCGAAAATAATTACTTCGAATTAACAAGAGAATTTTACGTTTTATTCCTCTGCTCTTGTGTCTAGGCAAAATTTCGTTCTAAAATACAATTTGGACGAGCGATGACCTTTTCTAGATATATATGTATAGGTTATAAACGTATAGTTTTTACAATTTTACATTGAATAAGTTGAAAATGGGAAATAAGCTTCCTTTCGTCCAGAGCTTCCTTTTCAAAGAACGAAATTTCAAAATTCCTTCGATATATGCACTAAATTTTCCTCTACATGTTCATATAGTTTAATTTTTTTAAATAAAATCCTACGTCCTTTGATATATATATATAATTTGTGGAAAGTTAAGATTTGACGTCAGTGTTTACATGTGGCACCACCCAGCGCTTCATATTGGACAGGTAAGTCGAACAAAGGTTTCAGCCGTGTCAGATAAGGTGGGATTGTCGGTAGGTAAAGAATAGAAAACTCGAAGGCTCAGTAACTATGGCAATTAGGTGGACACAGCGGTGGGAAAGGAACAACAGGTGGCAGAACGCGTCACCCTCAAAGTGACCCTGGAAATAAATTCCAATTCTCGATATAAATCCCGGGAAATTGACGCTGCCTTTCTCATGGCAGCTCAATTAACATCAGCATTTACTAAAAACCTCCCAGCTGAATATTAATTAATTACAACGTGAACGCAGTGCAATTGAATTTTCGATTCATGAAATTTTCCTCCATATTTAGAAAGATATTTTCGGTATTTTATACGAATATTTAATAAACCTAATTTTTCTTATTATTATGATTAGAATATTTAATAATTAAGAATCCCCGATATTTAACAATTTCTGCTATAATTATATTCCGATATATAATTATTAGAAAATTTCTCTTGTAGAGAGTATTTGAAAATTATGCAAATATACAAGAGGATTAACAACATTGTTGCAAAATAATTTATGGTTAATTTTATTTTCTCTCTGTTTCAGGTGAGTACTATTTACCATTCTGGACAATTCGAATTACCAAACTCCAACAGTTTAACATCACAAACGTGGTGAGTTTTAAATATGAACACATTATATTATGGCCCCTGGGTCGAAAGTTCTGATTTTGTAATTTTTCTCGTGAATTCATTGCTATAGCTCGTTGAATGAATCAACAAACGAATTAAGGCGAATGGAAATAATAGGTGAGCATTTAACGTGAGAAAAAATGACAAATAAAACGTGTTAGAGCGAGGGTGGCGTTAAAAAAAGAGGGGAATAGAGAGAAAAGAGACTCTGATGCGTGGCGGAGACCTCGCGATGTTCAACGAAGCTTCAAGAGACTCCGTAATCATGTCCGGTTTCCTCTACATTGCCGGGTAACATCAGAGACACCGACAATTTGCGATTAGAAGCTCAGATTATCGAGAATAATAATGGTAATAGCAAGATAGAACCATTTTACGCGCAGCGGGCGTGCATTAATTAAAAAATATTAATTGGCCTTTGGGTGTTGGAGATAAAAGTATATGAATCCCGTAGATTCCATAAACTCTTCACAAATTTTTCTCATTTTTATAAAAGAGACAGGGAAAGGAAGGTTTGTTTATTAAAATTTTGACGTTTTCAAAAAATCGCCTACAGAGAGTTAGGATTCAAAATAGAAGATACCGAGTTTAAAAAAATTCTGTGTAGAAATTTACACAAAGATTTCTATACATTTCTCTCTATTTTTTTAACGAACCACTTTGCAAATGACCAAAGATAATAGAGGTAGGTAAGGGAAGAATTACTAAAATTTTAAAAATTTATGTATAGAAAGTTCGTACTTAAAATACAACAGACTACGTTTAAAAATGTTCTCCGCGGAAAACTACGAACACTGGAAAAAGAAATTTTGCGAAAGCAGCTTCCACATCAAAGTTATCCGCGTTTAAAATTTTTCGGGCGCTGCACTAAGCAACAAACCCTACTAACTTCAATCTCCTATAACTTTCAAACGATTCACTTTCCGAAAAAAATTCATCCCACTGAACCTTCTTATTTTTACCTAAAAATCAAGACTGTACCAATTTAAATCCAACTTTACACTAACTAAAAACACTAAATACACCAATCTAACGTTTTGTTAAATCAACAATATATAATTCAAATCATGTGTGTCTAAAAAAGAGAAAAAAAATATAATAAAACTGTACAAAAGAAAATATTTCTATGGCTCAAAACCATCTGGATATAGCCTACAAAGCTCAGGATTGAAATCGTACAATCGGAAGAAGAAAATACAGTCTGAACAAAGAAATTGAAGCTGCCGAAGAGTCGCACGCAAGAAAAGGTGCGGTCGGTTTCGCTGCTTGTTCAAGGCCGTTCGGTGCATGTGCAACCGATAGACGCATGTTTTCTTTTGTCACCATAAGCCCCTCTTTCTCGAACTGCCAGCTCTTCCACGGAATTACTCACTCGACCGGTATTTTTACCAGTCATCGCGACTCGCGACTCGCGGCTCGTTTCTCGCGTGTTGTGATCGGGACCGCCTCTTCTCGAGAGGGAAACCGATTGTTTTACGAATATTCAACGCCTAGCGTGCGAGGTCTTTCGCTATATACGTGTGACGTATTTTGTATTCGTTGCATCATTATTGTGGCCTCTATTATGGGTCACGTTCTACATAGGCTCGTCTATTTAATTTGGCATCTATTTTAAAATCTATCTTCAAAAATTTAAGAAGCTTGGAATTCTAAGAATTTGTATCCTCTTTATTAGAAAAAGAAAAATATATCGCATGTTACGAAAGATCATAAAATCGTCAGATTCGAAACCTCAACATGGAGGAGCAGATCGCGTAATTGCGAGTGGAGGACGTGGTAGCCCAGCGGTCAGGGACTCCGGAACAGATGTCGTTCCTCTTCCTGGATTTCCTTTTCGTGGAACACCTCAATTTACTCAACAGATTGCCTGGTGTTCGTTGCTCATTTGCTCTTTGTTCACTGTCTTTAGAATAAAGAATTTCAACGTGGATGTTCTGCTATACTATACTATATATAGTTCGTGGTTGAACCGAGCAAAGTTTCATTATTCGTTCGATAAGTATGACAACATGAAAAGAGTCAGTGCCGATAGCCAAGTTAAAATAAGAATATAGTCTATTCTCTTTCTATTAAACATGCACGTACAGAAATTATTCTTTCGTATTCTTCCTGTCAATTAACTCGCGTTTCAGTTTGGTTCTATTAACGCTTAGCAATTAAAAGGACGATAATAGTCGTCATTTTGCAATTGTTCAGAGATGCTTCGTAACTCTTCAAAATACAGAATTGTCCTCAACTAACCGTAGCCAATAAATTACTTCCGAAACTTGTCCCTAGTCTGATCTAATAACGATTTAACCTCTATTCATAGTTCAATTTAATCTATCCAGGTTGGTAAATGTCACACGCTGACCATTGTTTTTCTATCTACAAAGCCAGAACGGTTGTGTCAACAGAATTACTCAAACAATTACGCCTTTGCTACATAATTGAAACCCAAAGTCATGAAAGGATGCAAAGATCTTGTGAAACATAAACCTAACCCCAAACTACGACAGCCGCCATCTACAAATATCAACATCCGTCATGCAACATTATATAATATAGTACGTGCTCCTAAATTTTTTCAAGAAGGGTGTGGTCAGCAAGTCCCCAGTTATTTGCATTGACCAAGGAGACAAACCTGTGTCTGCTGCTGCAGACTCCCTGAGTCACCTAAAGACAGACCAAGGTCGATACGGGGTTAGGATGACGAAGTGCAAGAGAGAGACAGAGAGAGGAGAAGGAAGCGGAACGGCAGCTGTCCCGTTTCCAGAATTACGAAGGGGCGCGTGCGCGGAAGCTCGCTTGGGGGTCACCCGGGCGATTCGTCGATGGTTCACAGGTAGACCGGGTCGGTCAGAGAGAAATGCAGCCCTAACCTCAATTCGAAGGCCCATTACGAGGCACACCTGACCCGGATCAACCTAGAAACCGAGCTGGGGACGGTCTGCCACGGTTCACGTTCAAGTTCAAGGTTCTGACACAGAGCACACGTTGGCTAGGTAGGTTGTTTTCTCTCGTCGTGCATCCTTGAAGGATATTTGACGAAAGGTTTCAAGTCGAAACTATTTCAAGTCGAAAGCGTGATGGGTTTACCCTGGATTTTTATATGGAAATTTATGTTTCTAATGGGATTTAGTAGAGGCTTGTTTTATTTAACTGGATCTTCATAGTAGAATTTCAATGGAGTTGTTTTACTTTCCACAAACGTATACACAGACACAGAAAATATTATGGTGTTAATGTGTAATTGTCAGAGAAATTAGTTTTTCTAGGTTAGGATCTTTCCTATCTAGATCAGGATATTCTAAAACATGACACAAAATTAAACGAGAAGAATATTGTATTTTCGTTTGTTTTATTCAAATTTATACCTTCTTTTTATTCGATCTTATACATTCTCAGATTTATTCATCTTTTACTTCCAATTTTTCCTAAATACATTCGACGTTAAATGTATCCTTGTGTTTAATTTTGTCTTCAATTTACAAAATTATACAAATAATAATTTAATATATATACAAAATTATATAAACAATTTTAATACAATGGAATACACAATATGAATACACAATGGAATATACAATATTAATACAATGGAATATATAAAATTATATATACATATATAATTTTATATATAAAATTATTATATATATAATTTATATAATATATAATTTAATATAATTTATATATAATTATTATATAAAATTATATATACATATATAATTTTATATATTCCATTGTAAACAATATCATCATTTACATAGAATTATAATTCATTTAATACCAACAACAAAATAGCTTCTTATCTATGACGAGTACAGAGTAAATGCTTTACAAATAGATTAAATAACAGAACGTAAGGTGGAACAATAGCAACGTATAGCAGACGATGACATAACCAAAGCTGAATCGAAAGTGGCGTGCAGAAAGAGACAGAGCCCGTAACAAAGTAGAGCGGTGCATCAGCCGAGCAGAACGAAAGGCCTTGGCGATCATGATCGTTAGTCACCGATAATGCTACTAACGAGAAGACCTCCAAGTGTATATTCATACGTGCGCCGCGACGAAAAAAAAACGTCTCTGGTGCTCTTGACACCCGGTCACCTCTCCGTCATATTGCACAATCGTCTCTCTACGTTGCGTTTTCACCTTGTTTTATCCTGTTGTTCTGCCTTTCAGAGCGTGTGAACATCGCATTCTTTGACTCTGCCCCCGCTTATTATCTCGAACGATGATTTAATCGTGTCTCTAATTTGCATTTGTAAGTCCGATCGCAGATCAAGCTGCGTTTCTTAATGTCTACGTTTCTTTTACGTTCCTTCCTATGTAATAGCACATTTTCCTTTATCCGATCTGAATTTTCCTTGTTTCTTCGTTCTGATCCAACTGGTTTAATAGCAGGCATTATTATCTTTCTATGAAAAACTGATCTTAAATTCAAGGCGACTCTGCCGATGTTCTTGAAGAATAACGAGATGGTTCGACTAATGGTGCGTTAAGAGATATCTTCGTTATCTTCCATATCTGCTGCATGCTTTTTCCTTTCAACATAATGTATTACGTGATTGAACAGATAAAAGTGGATACAAATGATGCAATGTTATTTTCAAATCTTCTGTTATCGTTTTAGGACCTTGACCTAGATCAGTGTTAGTTTTAGGCTATCAGCGAGCAGTTGGTAGTTCATTCCACCCACTTGAGAGTTTCAAAAGTATGGAAATAAATAAATATAGGTGTATGTATATATATATATGTGAGGAAAAAAATAAAACAAGTTCGTTCAGAATTTCAATTTTTATTTTATTTTACTTTAGCCTACTCTTAGTTTTACATATAAAAACGTCTGGTACAAAGGTATAGAATTTTTGAAATAAAAATCTAAATGATGTACATTTCACAATTTGTTAGATTCGATGAGTCGCAAAATAATAATTGAATTTGTTAATTTTACAAGTTCTATTTTATCTGCACTTTTGGCAGATTCCAATCACGTATACTATGTTGCACGAAAAAATGAATTTGCGGAGTTGTGCTGCGACGAAAGGTAAAATTGATGACGTCGAATCAGCACTGTGACGACCGCGGATCGTAAACAGTGGCACGAGGTCACCGTGATTAAGGCTCGCTCGTGAACGACGCTAAACGATCCAACGAGGCCGGACAAGCGTTGCGGTAGTCGTTTCCTCGTGGCACGCCACATGAGCAGAGATCTTTGACCAGCGATCCACGTATCACCGACCTCTGGTCTCGTTTCTGGGCCAGACGCCTCGTACTTCCTCGTCTGATCCGACAATTTCAGTTCTCATTGTAAATAATAACGTTTATTTCCATTCACGAATTTAAACAATTTTTTCTCAGAGGTTTCACATAGCAACCTTTAGGTTCGTTTAATTAAAAGACAAATTTAGAGATTTTTCGGTGATGTCTAAGTAGAATGGAAATTTCATTTTGTGAAGCTTGCAAATTTCTAATTAAATGTCATTCGATTTTAAATTAATTTCATTTTAAGGGGATCTTGTAGATTTACAATTATCAAGACGGTATATACTTTTTAGTTCAAGCTGTTAGTATTCTCTATAGTTTATAGGTGACGAGAAACTGTTGCATAACACACGCTTAATTTATGCGTCGCGCACTTTGAGGTGTTGCACTCAGACTCGATGGCAGATTTTTATTCGAATGTTACTCATAACATTTCTTGACCAGCCATGTGGTTTATTTCTTATCTTCGAATTTGCTGATCTCAGCTTTTCACAGTAGCAGCAGCATATACATTTACTATCCTTTTCTAAATGCTACTGTGTTTAACACTACTGGCTTTATATTCAAGGCTTATATTCAATTCGTTCAAGAAAAATATTTACGCTCGCATCAGCTTGATCTTGATTTTCATCCATGACTCATTTTGGTATACAGTCTGTCATTTTGCAATAAAACCGTCTAAACATTGGAATGTACTGTGTTCCATTGATTTAAAGGTTGCAGGATCTTTGAAAAATTAAAATGTTGGGAGATCGAAATTTTGAAAAATTATAATTAGAATATCGAGATTATAGAAGATTAACATTTTGACAAATTGAATTAAGGTCATCAGCATTCAGCAATATTTTTAGTTCCTTTGTGTACTTAAAATTTATGGTTCTCTTTCCTGTAGATCGTAGATACGTACAGCGATTAGATGAAAGATATAAAGATTTTTATTAACAATAGATATAAATTTAGTCGAAATTTTAAGTATTACCTTAGTGTCGATAACTTTTATGTACTTAGATCGAGATTCGTTGTTTATAACCGTTATAAAGATTTGCTTAAGAGTACCTTTGCAGCAACAGTATTTATGTTTCTTTCTATGTAATTCTTTAATCTGATTTTCCAACACCTCCTGAAATTAAATTGAGCGAAAAATAGAACAGAACGTAGAAAAAGAATTGAAGTAAAAATTATCTTTATTAAAAGACTTGCAGAAATTTCCATAGCTTGTACATTATAGTAATATTATTATTCTTTGGTATAACGTTACTGAGGTTAGATGCAGAAAATATTTTGGTTAGAAGATTAAGATAATTCGATATCCACATAACCTCGATATCATCATCGAAGGAACCTATAATAACAATTTACTTAATAAATTCCAGGTTCTGAAAAGAGATTTGCTTTGCAACTGTTATTCCCATTTGCTT
The DNA here is from genome assembly GCA_905332935.1 of Bombus hortorum. NCBI lineage: Eukaryota > Metazoa > Arthropoda > Insecta > Hymenoptera > Apidae > Bombus > Bombus hortorum. Next base: position 6,868,128 of record HG995203.1, read on the forward strand.
TCGATACACATATGTTCACGTACTCCTTTTATCAAACTATTTAACTATTAACCTAGCTGTTGCCTAGTTATCTAATTATACTTGTTTAACTCTCGACGAAACTTATATTCCATACAGTATCTCAACTACGATGTAACAATGCCATGCACCGAAGAAATTTTCCCAAGAATTCCCTAGAGCGGAATTCCCTAGAGCGAAAATAACCAACGTGCATTCGATCGAATTACTTTCAACGGTAACAGTCTGCCCGTGAATTCAGCGCGGTTTACCATCAGGAAGAAAGCTTTGATTTGGTCTCGGACAATTTACTAAGAGCAGAACAATTTTAAGAGGTCCAGAAAATGGCGGTAGCGCAAATAAAACTGGCGGCCAGTTGCTCGCAGGTTGAAACGCAGTGAAATCGTTGAACATTGAACATTTCACAGTGGCGGAGCCATATCGACCTTGGATCGCCTGTTATTAAAGCGCTATCGCGGTGCAACGTTAATGCGTTCGACTTCTCTGAATGAATTCCTAGCATCTCGCATGATTCTTTTTACGGCTACCGCCATTAGTCACGCATCGCGTACTACCTATAATAGGTATTCGCTTCTCCACTTCTTCCGTTCTTCTAATAGTGGACTACAAATACCCTGTATATTCGTCTCACCGATTTAGCCGACTGGCTGCGTTTCGTGTGATAGATCGCATTTTAATAGCTCTGTCAGTATATCAATTTTTCTGAATAATATAACGTCTTCGCGTTGCCAATTGTCGCGTCTATATATACCGTGTCGTGAAAGTATTTGACAAATTTTTCTGTCTAGACTGTGTGTGTATTAATTCTTTTAAGGATAGCGTAAATAGTCGCCAATGTATATGGATACATTGGTTCAGGAAAGTATTCGAATACTTAGCACGGAAAATTTGAATTTCATATTGTATGCGTTGAAGAGTATAATATGTAATAAATAACGTAAGTCTTTGTACGTAGCATGGTCGTTTAATTATGTATAACATTACATATTTTACACGATGGAATTAATAATACCTTTATCGCGTGGAGTATAGAATACTAAATGGAATTAAGCATTTGAACCTGAAATGTTATCATCGTCTGTATGTAACAAATCAATGTTGATTAACAATTAATATTAATTCTTTACTAATAACATTGTTGCATTTCCATGTCGACGATATAGAAGGGACAATGATGAAAAGTTCTATATTTTTATTCATACATGATTTACACGAAATTTAAATAGTAAAAAATTGTAAAAAATTGTACATCTTCCGTGTATCACCAGAACCATTACACTGGAATGAAAATGCATAGCGATTCATCTCTGTCGGAATCTCGGTCTCCACACAAAAGCAATATTTCTTTTGATCTCAAGACCGTTAAACTACGACCTTTTTTGGAAACTACAATTTTTGGAAATAGAAATCCTGACTAGACATAATAGCTTATACAGCTGACCCAGGATGTTTCCAGCAGCCTGTCGGTTTCGTTTAGAAATTCAGCCACACTTTTGGGCTCAGCCTTTGCCGAGGGTTGTCCTCATTTCTCTCTGGCCATGACCCACCCCTATGGCCCTGGCTGGATGAAGCGACACCCACACGCGCCCAGCCTTCGAATCCTTCGTCCACCCTGTGGAAACTGCTACAGTGGCTCGCAAACTCCTTCCAAGCTTCCTATATCGATTGTTATATAATATGTTTATTAAGAATTGTTTTAAAAATTTTTAATAAATATATATGTTTTGACTGGAAATTCGTCTCAATACATAATTGAACGAATAATTATCAGGCTGCATTTATGCATTCATGCAAATTCATATTTTTATGAATGCAAGTAAAAAAAAAAAAAAAAAATGGGAACTAAATATAAATTTGTTTTAAATATTATAACTAGTATGTTACTGAGGATTTTATTTTTGTTATTATCTTTCACGTGTTTCAGTGTTACGCGTATTTCGTTCACCCTTGCATATTGAATTTCCTATAAATGCATAAACATCTGCAATTCAGTAATTACCCTATACACTCGTGATTGGTACCGCGGCTGGATACAAAATCAATTTCTACAAAATATAAAATGTATGATACGCGAATTATTGTAATAATATAAAAACTAATGTTATTAATATTATTAATTTAACATAACAAGAGCTGTACGTACAGAGATCGGATTACAAACATTCAGCTGGAAAAATTCAATATTCAAAAAGAGATAACTCCACTGACAGCCATCCGTACAAAATTATGCTATACAGTACAATACTCGGTGCTTCTGAGATTTACAGAATTCGTTAGAAAAAGCAGGGAATTGCGAGGACAACGATTGAATCGGACAAGATAGGCTGGTAATTTCCATTGAAGCACGGCCTGAAAATTTGTGAATTAATGAAAAACCGGGCTGTAGCTTCATTGAAAAACGGGTCACGGACCACAGGTTGCGCATCACTGATCCGCGACATTCACCGTGTTTCCCGACGAGATCCTACGTATACTTGTGTGCTCGCTCGCGTTTGTACGCGTATGTTTTAGGTGTGTAGGTGTACGAGCGCATGCGTCCGTGTGTATTTATTCAGGGTGTAACAGGTGGATGACGTCACGGATAGGGTGGTAACCCCCTACATCAAGTTAGCAAAAGGGTGCCTCCCTCCATCGAACTCTCATTCTGCAACTTGGGACTTGGTTCCTATATACATAGAGTATATACACACTAGGCAGGCATATGGCAAGTTTAGTACACACGCGTTCTTCACGCTCTTATGGCAGTTTTCCCGTGACTTTCGGTTTTCTCAGTTTCCTATTTTAGGTCCCTTGTCCCCACCCTACTTTATAAAATTAATTTAGATTTTCCCTTCTTCTTAAAAAGAACATTAAATAAATGACGTGTAGATTCGTTCTAGTTTGTTTTCGGTGGCAACAATGGAAGATACGATGCTGTGTTGCATCGAAGAGTAAATCAAAATCTTCCTAGAAATCGATTCTTTGCTTAACCCTGGAGTTAAGCTGGTTTTCTCAAATAATCAGTTTCATAGAGTGCCCATTACTGCCAACGTCCAATTTGAGCTCATCAAAAGCAAATCATCAAGTCTCATCCGGCTGACCTTGAAAAGCTGATTTACAAGCAAAGACAAAATATTAATATTACATTTTACAGTAGTTTACTTTTGGTCTATCCGTGATTTAAAAGATATCTTCAGTTTGAGGAAAATTATGCAAGAGTTATTAGTTAAGGGATATGAATAATTATTGCAGAAGTTATAAGGCAAAGTTTTTATTTAAATTCGGTTTAAATACAGTTAATTCGATCGATTGGTCTTCAAAACTTGGTGGTTTTCCCATCTTTTATTAGAGTCGTCAACGGTGCGTTGGGTTCCAAGAACGCACATCAAATTCATCAAGAGGTTCTCTTGTCTCGTTGGACACTATCGATTTTCATTCAACGAGATATCTTCTCGATTATTCTGTTTTCATAGATTGTCGTGTAGGAGAGGTACAATATGCATTTTACAGACTAAAAATTTCCAAAATAATCGGACGGGGAACGAAAAATTCAGAATTCGGTATTATTCCTAAGATCTAAAGAAACTTTTCTATTTTTGTGCAGAATAGTTCAGGAAATAATTTTAGAAGTTAAAAATATGCTGTTTTTTTATAGAAAAATTCTGAAATAGCAGAATGGTAATATATAATTGGAAATTGCAATTTCTCACGCTGAGAAATATCATTTTTAACGAAATCCAAGATTTGTTAATTGAAACGCATTGGAAAAATACAAGGTTCCACGTATTGAAGTTCCAACTACGGAAGAATCTATTTTCTTGAACGTAAAGGCCGAGATTTGCATCGAAGGGAGTTTGTGAGCGTATGCTTTTCAGAAAATCTTCGGTTATAACGGCTTGTATTCTGCTTAACAGAGCAAGCTATCAGCTGAGTCCTGAAAAACGTTTACTCATAAAAAGCGAATAATAAATATTCGAGAAAATTCCGAATTAATTACGTCTCCATGAAACTGACCAATGGATTGCAGTTGAGTTAGTATGCTGTTCTCGAGGGGGACATTAAAAACTCGTTAAGACGCTAGATTTATTTGATACGTTCTCAAGAAAACTACAGTAGCTTTTGTCTTTTCTTTCAACTACTTCAACTGCAAAAAAGTAAAAAAGATGCTGGAAATGTATAGTAATCTATACAGAAAACTGGCACATAAATGTGATAACCTCAAAATTATATCATAAAGAATCACGTTACACAGATTGCGTATGACGTAAATCTCAAAGGAATGAAATAGAAGCACATAGAAAATATAACAATCTCAAAATTGTAAAAGAAACTGAAATTTTTGATTTGGTTACAGTTCATATATTATATCATATTTTACAAGATATATTGATAAAGAATTATCGTTGTAGTTCTAGTAATTATGATATAACTGAAAAGTGCATAATTCTTCGTAAAAAAAAAAAAAAAAACAAGTCGAAAATGTACAATAGATTTCTCTCATTTAAAGCTCCATTTTTAAGAAAACAGTAGTTGAAAATATTTAGCGCACGCCAATTTTCCCCACAAACGATGCACCAGACAAAAAACTCTTATACCATTCTTTCAATTTCCTATTCCATCTAGAATTATTTCCTCCTTCTTTATACAACACCCCGTATACTGACCTCAAAACTGCATACACGTATCACAAGATATTGTGATACTATGTCGTAAAGGATTCCCTTAAAAAAGTAACACTGACGCAGAATCGACCGTACACACGTTGGTAGGGAGAAAAAATGAAAACGGTGTAGGTGGAAAACATCGAGGCTATAGCGCAGAAAACACCGCGTTTGCGCGGCACAGGTATGGGGCACCCTACGGTGCAGGGTACGCGCGACAGTGAAAGTAGCGAGGAGTCGTGCGCTGATTGGTCGATAGTCGGCCGAGGTACGTCGGAGCCTGGCGGGCACCCTCGTGCCTGCACGGCCAGCCCGTACGACTTCAGTCAGTGTCGGACCGTAGACGCAGTAACGTCGTCGAATATTGTGTAGGCGCGTGCGTAACACGCAGCCCGTATTCACACGTATATTCGTTTCACACACGAATAAGGGGAATAGAGAAGAATAATAAAGAGGAACACGTAACATTCTTGTGCACTGTATGTACGCCTGTTATTAGTGTGCATTCGTTGGTCGTATTACTTATACACACTCGAGAGAGCTACCGGTACGTATTGAAATTCGTGTGTACGCGTGTGTGTATGCCCTGAGTGTGACGTAACGTAACACCACCGTCGTGTTTTGTTGTGCGTCGCGCGGCTCTCGCACGTCTGTCGACTATGCACACGTGTGCAGGGATGACGATAGTTGCGCGGCATGGAGGGCTCGATTGAAGTCCGCAAGGCGTCGCAATTCTTTTGATCTGTTCCGCAGTGATCGCTTACGCATCGGTCGAGATACACTTACGCGATATTATATATATAAAGCGCGTAATTCGTGCACTGGTGGTGTACGTGCCGAAGAGAAAACGAGAAAGTAGAAAGAGAAAAGGACACCGCGTGAAACTCGGTCGTGCGATAAGAGCGAGCGAGACGATCATCGACTCGAAGACGAGACGGAGGAAAACGAGAAGAAAGAGGGAGAAAGAGTGGCCGCCGCATATCAGCGTGACAGAAAAGTGGAGCGAACAAGAAAGAGACTCGCTCGAACGAACGTATACACGTTCCTCTGGTGACCTCGATACACACGTATATACTCATCTGGCTGTCGGTTCCTCGTCGATCGTGCGCGCAGCCTCAGACAACGAGAATTTCGCCAGTGAAAATCATGCATTTCTACCACGGCTACTCGGCTGGTTGACGTTCCAGAAGCAAACGCGGCGTGCCTGCAACATACAGAGAGAGAGAGATAGACGTCGGCTCGCCCGCTGGCTGGCTGGCTGTGCGTCCTCTCTTTCTCTCTCTCTCTCCCTCCCTCCGTCCCCACTTTCCCCCCTCCACCGCCCGCGCCTGCTGCGTTCCCTTTTGCGCGATCGTGACCCCGTTTCTTCGATGACCGACACTCCGTGGCTGCTTGGCCGCCATTAGAGGAGTCGAGAGCAGGGGAGAGAGAAAGAGAAACGAGAGCAACCGAGGCGAAACGAAGACGATCGTACGTCTCCCGTCACGAGCTCCCCAGTCTACGTTCTTCACAGGCACACACCGTACATCGTGTATACTACGTGTATGTGTATACGTGCAGAGCGCTCTGTTGCGAAGAGGAAGAGGGGCACGAGGAAAAGCAGCGCTGCCAAGCGAGACAGACGATGCGTGAGAGCTCGGGGACCATGGACTCTTGACAGTGAATCGATTCGCTCGCGCTGCCCTGACCTCGTATTCCTTGCCGCAATTTCGGTCGCTGAACGAATTATCGAGGTCAACGACTAGCGTAGTAGCCTCGTACCTCGTGTAAACAAGAGTGTACCCGCGCGCCTTCGTTCGAAAGAAAAATCGCATTGACGAATAGGAAGAGACTGGTGGACACGTGTGTACAAGTGTAGGTGCGCGTGAGAAGGTGCATCACGGTGGCCGAGATTTTTTCTCCAGCGGAAGTGACGGGGAAAATTGAGACGGTGGAGCCGAAAGAACAGCAAACGGCGGTCCAGAAGGCGGAGCAGGCTGGCGAGATGCTGCAGACGGTGCCCCGTGTGCCTGTCGCCGGTGTTAAGCGACGATGGGGCAACAGGCACACCGGAAGTCTGCAGGAGTCGAGCCCGGAAGTGTCAAGCAGCGGCGTACTCTCGCCACCGCCGCATTTTCAACCATCCACGCCGGAAAGTGCAGCTGTCAAGAACGAAGAGCTTCAGTTGTGGGATCTCGACCTTCATCGGGGGCTCCAGACGAACGGAGATCATTATCGGACCACCATCACCGCCACAACGACTACTACAGTGCTGCCAACGGTCACCGATCCTGCGTCGCCGTTCACCACCCCCGTCGAAGGTTTGTGCTCGACACTTTTCGTATCTGTCGCGTTGCGTAAGCGCACCAGTGCTACTTGTACCGTTTACCGCGTGCCGCGATTGTTCCAGGTGGCGCCACGAAAGTTTCTTTTTTTAAGAGGGAGAGTAATATGTGTGTACGTGGTTTTTGTTTTGAATCTTAACCTGTTACTTGAGAAAGTCTGTCAGATAGTTCATTTCTTATGTATAATTTCTTTTATCTATAATGTAACTCTGTATGTTTGATAATAATTTTATTTTATTGTAATAATCGTTATCTTTGAAGTAAAATAGAGATATTATGAAGATTGGTAGAATGTATATTTTATACAGTAAATTTCATGCAGATGTATGTACGAAACTTTTAATTCGATGACTCGCTAGATGATTCATTTCTTAGGTACGACAGTTTATTTATGATTGCTTTATACATATTTTAAGTAGTAGTTTCTAATAATTTATATTTTTATTCTAAAATAGAGATACATTATAGTTCTATACAAGTTTCTAGGTCTCTCTAGTGATTTTTCGTGATTTTTAACGATTTTATACTTGTAAATATTATTTTAGTTTCTGGAGTTTGCAAAAGTTACAGATATGTATGGTCACATTTCAGTTGCACGTTATCAAAAGAAAAATTTAAAAAGCAAGAGAGCGTGTTTTCTACATAGAGTCCGGGAAATCTGACGAATATACATGGAAATGGTTTTTCTATATAACGAACTTTTAATTGACTGAAAAAAAAAGAAAGAAAGAAGTAGGTATGGGCAGTTACTTTGTTTGCCGGATCCACAGAAAAATTAATTTACTCGACTTGTAGCTGACAAATTGCTAATTAGTTGAAATTATTCCCGTGTACAAAGTCGACCAGAAAAGAAAGAGAAGAAAAAAGAAGTTGGAAAATCTTCGTCAAAAGCTTTGACTTTTGCAAACTTTTATATTTCTGATTAACCATTAAGGACCAAATGATGCATTATAATGTTATAAATACTTCGATTGCTTCAAATTTCATAGTGACGCAAGAAATATTAATCGATTCCTTGCAATTCTTTTCATAACCAGAATATTTAAAAAACGGAATTCGATCATGCAAATTGATCAAAAAATATTGTAAATGTTGTAAACGATCTAATACGATGTTGGCCCTTAATGGATTGGGAGATGTTCCGATTAATAGGTTAAGGTACAATTTTTTCGTAAATACAATGTGGAATATTAAAAAAAAAGACAAAGAATTGTCCGAAAGACGTATAAAATAAAGCCAAGACAAAAGAGTTTCGAAAGATTGAAAGTCGAGTGGGTTGAAGGTTTCGTGAGCCAATAAACGGCCTTAGAGGTGATCGACCTACACACGTCAGTCGATTTCGTTAGAAAGCGACTGTACCTTTTTTTTTTCTCGAAATACCAAGCATACCTAGTTTCACCTAATTTTTTTTCTCTACGAAATCAGGTCGAGGCCGATTGTGCCGGACCAAAAACGAGTATCGGCGACCTCATAGGACCCGGTAATGGCGTTCGTCATCGATTGCGCCATCTTGCACCATACCTGGAGCCAATTGCGCAATTTCACCATTTTTCACGCGTCTCTCTTTTCTTTCGTTCCTCTCGTTGATAGATTTTTATTTTTCGCTATTGTCGCTGAGTTTTTAATCTCCGACTCGGTCGTTTTATCGTTTTTTCCTGTTTTGCCACGTTATCAACGCTCTCGGACTTGTTGCAACCGGTGGCCTCGATGGCAATCTCCTGGGACTCTCTGTATCCGCTCTTTTCCCAACGATGCATTTTTTTTTTTTTTTTTTACTTTCTACATGATTTTTCGATTGCTTTTGTAGTTTCGTTTGGTTTAATTGGATGAATTTGTCGAAAGCGTAGTTTAATAGATTTGAGCGAGATCAGAAGATTTTTTAATAATTAAACAAATGAAATATTTGGTACATTCGTAATTTTTGTATTGGTTTTGTAGTTTCATTTGGTTTAATTCTAAGAACATCTCGGTTTGGTGGTTTAAATATTAAATATTATTTAAAATTCTAATATTACAAGTGAATTTTCTTTGAGTAGAACTCTTGTAATTCTAAAATTACAAATGAACTTTCTTTGAATAGAACTCTATATTTTTTATTTAAATAAAACTTTGGATATTCAACTTTATACTTTTTTACTTGGAAAAAGGTTTCTTCAGACAGGACTCTGTACCTTTTACTTGGACGAAATTTCTTGGCATGGAACTCTCTATCTTTCAGTTGAAAATACATTTCCTCGAACGGAACTCTATATTTTTTTTTTTTTTTTAGTCGAAAAAAATTTCTTTTGAGTGACCCTCAACATCTTTTATTTTTTACTTCATGGACATGTAGTGTATATAATATAATACTTATATGCTCTTTAAACAACTTTTATACACACAAAAGTCCATTTTTGCTACAATAATAGTGTTAACAAACATAACACTGTCTCTCGATAATTGAGGAGTATTCCACAGAGGATGGTCGATCCTTGAACGAGGGAACATGCCATGGTGAAGGTTCTCCTGTTCGCTTGGTGCACACGTGAAATCAGATTCACACGAAACGTGCAATTACCAAGTTATTCCCGGGTTGTTTAACTGTCGACCTTCGTGACCCCGTTATTTAATTACCGCAGATCACTGCATTCGGAAGCATGATATGCACGATGACTTGTGTATTATTCGAAACTTCACCTTCGTTGCGTAATGTCAGTCGTAAAGTTCGTAATATCTCTGTTTTTATTCTAATCAAACATCCTGTCATTAAAAGGTTCTGGTCAAACTAACTTCATTGTGGATAATTTTAAGGTTAACTGTGGGGAATTTTGTCTTTCAGGGTTACCACATATAGCAATATATATCTCAAATATAAATTTCCATTCTTTGGATATTTTTATGTCGAAATTCATTTACAAAAGAAGTTATTAATATTAAAATTATTATATTGTATTGGAAACTGATTAATATAAGGAATATTGAAATTTATTACTATTGAAGCTTCTTACGGATTCGTTGAATAATCACAGAATTCTGCTTGCCTGTGTAGAGACAATTATACTACAAGTTCATATTTTTAATAGCATTGAAAATATGAACAATATTTTTTTCAAAGGAACTAGGCTAATATTCTTGAAGAAATATTAGAAATAGACGCAGAACACTATGTTGTGAAAAATAGCAACGAAATAACTTACCATAATAATTCTCAAACAACAATATGTCGAAGAGTACTAATTTAATCGTCACGAGCAGTAAAAGTTTATAAATAAACGATGATCCTTCAACGATGAAAAATCTTTGTGACGAAAGTTCGATCACTTTCTTGAAAGAACGGGGGTGGAAACTTTGTCCTCCCTCTCTACGTTCCCCATCGTCGCTCACACGACCGCGTTATTTTCATCCTTGCACTCTCTCCACGAGTTTATTGCATCGTGTGACGTCTGTCCAACACAGGTATGTACATACAGCGGCTTTAAATAACACGATGCGTCACGTATATGTCGGTGCGATGTACGCGGTGAACCATTGTGTTTTCGTTTGCAGTCGCGATACCGATGACCCGGAAACTGGGTCACGGTCTTTCGGTTTTTTCCCTCCCCGCCAATGATTCACGGCTTCGTAGACAGGTCGTATTTTCTTATCTCGTGATATTTTTTCTTTTTTTTCTTTCTTTTTTTTTTTTTTTTTATTTTATATCGTGCCACGCAGGAAAGTTTTATCAAACACTTTACATGCACACTGGATTTATACAGTGTTCTATTTATGAAGGGTCTAGGGAATTTTTACTTTCAGGTTGGTACACATGCGATATAGTTGAGTTTCTTAGCTCGTTTAAAGAGGTTTTCGATAGTAGGATGATGTTTGTTTATTTTGTAATATACTTGGAATACAGTAGGGAATATTTTCTTTTAATAGATGAAAGTTTAGGGGAATTAATTTCGATATTTGAATCATAGCAAATTGATCTTTGCTAAATAATTTTTATTCTGTAGCGTAAGAAAAAAAAAATGCACAGAGAAAGTTATTAACCTGGTCACAAATACTTTAGTAATTCTACGAAATATCCTACAAATGAAAAATTCATCCACTCTTTATACCTTGTATGTATATAACCTAACTTTTCTAATTTCCAAATATCTCAATTGTCGGAGGAAATTTACCAACAACTTTAAAATTGACTAATTTGAAAAATGTTACTACACCATAATGCTTCGGTAGATCTATAAAATCCCCATCAAAAATCATAGAATTGATACCAAGATGGAGACCACTCTGGTCAATTATTAACCTATATTCCACGATCTTGAGCGTATCGATCAGCAGAAGTGTCGAGGTCCCCTGTCGCCCAGCTTAATCGACGATAATCGATACGGGTGTTCCACCCTAGCGAACTCTTCCTTCCCACCCTAAACGTTCTGTGAATGTAATCGAGTGCACGTGGTGGATCGTTCCTCCACGCTGTAATCGAGATACCAATAGTTAGAGGCTGAAGTGCACGTGGTGGTTCGTTCCTCTCGAAATGGGTCATCGAATTCCAGTCGAACGGATGAATACCGATGGCCACGAGGCACACAGGCCCACGAACGTGCTAGATAGACGAGGATTCGTAAATATTCCGTTGTGACAGGCACACCACACGGTTTCGGCGATCGGGCACCGTTAGACGCGTATACGTGTAGAAACTGGCCGGACACGACCGAAAAGAAACTACACGAAACTCGTTCCTGATCGCGTCGTAAAATCTCACCATTCCTTCAATAGGAAACTCGATAAAGAAGCACGCAGGAATTTTTATTTCTTTACGTGTCTGATTTGTCATCTTTTAAGCCGTGGGTTGGTCTATGTGATCTTTGGAAATTGGAAATTTTATTGTGAATTTAGGTTCCATTTTTTGCAGGTTGAGGGAGTTAGGTTATGTAGATGGAAAAGTGAATTTTGAAACTTTTCCACCCCTGGGAAATTTGGCAATTGCAGAGGTTTCGCTGGTTATTTATTTTAACTTCGCCGAGGAATCGGCCATTTTATTGGAAATTTTGGTTTCATTTTTTTTAAAAGCCAAGGGAGTTAGGTTATGTAGACCGAAGAGTGGATTTTAAAGTTCTCGAAGTTTGGGTATTTTGGCAGGTGGAATATTTAGAAATTTGGTTTTCTGTTTTAATTAGAAGATTAACTATCGTAATAGCCTGGGCAAGCGTTTTTCGGAAAAATATCAGTCGTTTAAGTGTATCGGACGAAATTTCTTTTTTTCTCGTGGATCTAGGGGAATTTAATTTCAAAAAGGGGCGGGAAAAAGGGTAAAGAGGATGAGGAATCTGTTTCGTAATTTGCAAGCATTACACGTAATTCTTTGTAAGTAATTACGAATGTTCCCGAGAATCGCAAGTGCGACACGGAATGTGAAAGGACGATGCGGTCGCGAAATTTTTGCACGTTTCCACGCGGATTTCTGTCGGGGTCTCATTAATTTCTGAAGGTTTGCTCGTCTAGTTCGCACGTCTGCGACGCTCGAGGGGAATGAACCGTGACAATATCTCAGAAATATCGTTGAAACATTTCTTGGTAAACCTTGTCCGACTAACCTAACCTAACCTTATAAGATTTCAACGCGTATGCTTCGATAATTTTACAATAAAAAAGGAATGTATCGCTAGCATAATAAAAATTATTGGAGCAAGTAATCTCATTAATTATTTAAATAAATTTAAATAAAAAATACATATTTAAATTTAACTCCTGTGTCTTTCAAATTGGATTGAATTTTATTATCTATTGTAAATAAATTAATAAATGAATCCTTTTCAATTAAATTTTGTGACGTTTCAATTCGAGGATTATATATACATATAAAGAAATATTTTTAATTATAAATGTCGTGTCTTTTAAATTGAATTTCGAGTTGAAATCATCGTATATTTCATGTTCTTTTCATTAACTCTCCACTACTACTACGGAGTCACAGGTCACGATGATAAATACCGTTTATGATCCTTATCACATGAAACCCAGAATACGAATTAAATCAACTAACTTAAAACCATTATATCTCGACTGTGAACCAACTTTATCGCTCGAGGGTTACTTATTGCCCTGTATTCGTATACTTCGATATAAAATGAGAATTAAATTTTCAACAGTTTCCTTTTTCACATAAATTTCGATTCAATTGAAAGTTAAATTTTCCTACGTGTTAATTATTAATATTTTCTTTTTGCATGTAAATTTCCATTTAAATAAAAATTAGTTCTCCATGCAGGATAATATATTTTCCTTTTTTTCTTCACGTGATTTATGCAACAATAGGATATTTCCTTTCCTCGTTTTTAGAGAAACATCGTTCCTCGATCATTTTTTTTTCAGATGAAATCGCATAATAACCGGTATAGTAGTATCGATGTAGCATTTCAATGATGTTAATTACACGCAAATTGCACCCCACGAGGATGCGTAATTACACAGACTCGTAATGCGACGTCGCGTTCCCGCTAAATTCGTTTCCCTTCTTCCACCGTGTAATTGCTAGACGTCGTAAAGGAAATATTTAGATTTAATTTGCATCTTTCGCGTCGTTTCTGCCCGTTTGTTGCAAATCGTTCGAAAGTGACTTCCAAACTGAACGATTTCATCCATAAGAATGGAGGGGAGAACACGTACACATTTACTTAATCTTATTAATTTATTGAACTGACACCAGTTAACACGTCTACCTTGCGTTCAATATTGTCTTGGAACCTAAAAGAATCACAATTGCAAATCATAAATAATTCCTTGCATTAAATTTGACACCTAGAAAAAGTACCAAAACTGAACCTCAAAACCATAATCCCCTAAAAAGAACTATGTACAAAGTCCCTATATTCATCATTACCAACATCAAATTTAATTTGCATCTTTCGTGTCGTTTCTGCCCGTTTGTTGCAAATCGTTCGAAAGTGACTTCCATGAGAATGGAGAGGAGAACACGTACACATTTACTTAATTTTATCAATTTATTGAACTGACACCAGTTAACACGTCTACCTTGCGTTCAATATTGTCTTGGAACCTAAAAGAATCACAATTGCAAATCATAAATAATTCCTTGCATTAAATTTGACACCTAGAAAAAGTACCAAAACTGAACCTCAAAACCATAATCCCCTAAAAAGAACTATGTACAAAGTCCCTATATTCATCATTACCAACATCAAATTTAATTTGCATCTTTCGTGACTTCCATAAGAATGGAGAGGAGAACACGTACACATTTACTTAATTTTATCAATTTATTGAACTGACACCAGTTAACGCGTCTACCTTGCGTTATATTTTCCAATATTTTCCACTTCACCATTTATACACGCAGGGATACTGATTTATTCGTATAGGAACATTGTCTTGGGACCTAAAAGAATCGACAAACTATAACCTTCAAATGATAATTGCAAATCATAAATAGTTCCTTGCATTAAATTTGACACCTAGGAAAAGTACCAAAACTGAACCTCAAAGCCATGATTCCCTAAAAAGAACTATGTACAAAGTCCCTATATTCATCGTTACCAATATCAAAGCAAGTGAATATGAAATCTATTTGATCAGCGTAATCTTTCACCCTCCCAAAGATCGTTTCAAGTCAGAAGTATTTCCCCGTCGGTCATTTGACCCGTTTTTTCCACGTGTACCTTCCATTTCCTGTTTCATGGTGTATGAAGAGGTTAGGGTTGGGGAAAGGGCCAAATTGGTGGAAGGCGGCAGTACGAGGGAAAGAGAAAGAGGCAGGAAGAGGTCAGTAGGTCACTCTCACTCGAGAAAGAGGAGACTCAATCGTGTGGAAGCAACGTCTAGCGGACGATAATCTGATGTATCAGGTTGTTCCTTATAAGGTGAGCCAGTTCGTTCTAAATCAAGATCTACCAAGCTTTACGGCTAGGTGTCCACGTGTAGATCTCGGTCGACTGATCGTCCAGGTCGACCATGGTATAATAGGTTAACTTGTGATTTGAATTTCTATAGCTTTTCGTTAGACGGAATATATGACATAGTGGGTTTGAAGTATTCCTAGTATTCACTGAACGAAACAAATTTCTATGAAGATTCCATTTCTATATTTCTGTTCTTAAAGTTATGAAATTGAACGCGATTGTGACGATTCGCTTGTGGGGAATTACGTGGATTCGTGTTTATTGTCTAGCCGGGAGTTTGACGAAGAGAGTCTATCTGATGAATTTCTTAGGTCTAGCAGATTTAGTTTGAGGTTTTGAGCTTTGGGAATTTAGGAAATCTGTTAAGCGTCTTTAGATCAACTTGTCATCCTTCTTCGACTTTTAAAATGATTTTCTCGTTAGTAATATCGATGCTTGTTATCGTTCAATTATAGTCCAGCTAAGATTATGGTGATCAATTTGGTTTATGTTAGAAGCAATTGACACACCTGTAAGAGGGAAAAAATTACATTGAAGTGCTTAAAATCTTCATTTAGCCAACCAGAGACACTGCTGAAATCTTGGTCGTCAGAGTCTTAATCCTAACTTGATCTTTAAAACATAAAGTAATCGCAAGTAGAATCGAGCCAAAAGCTACTTTCACGTGCTGAAAATCTTCAGCCAAGTCACTAAAGATGCCTCGCTAAAGTAAGAGGAGTCTGGCTAAAACGAAGCTTAAAATGCTTCCAATCTTCATTAAAGCAACCAGAGACGCTAAAATCTTCATCGTCTGAAGTCGGATCCAGCATTTCCGCTCGCTGCACTCGCTTTAAAGCTGCAGCTCACACGACGGAAACGTTCTCTCGATAGTCGGGCGGTTGAATCCGTGGCAACTTTTCCTCGATGCGGGAAAACTACTTAGGATTAAGCGTCGAGCAACAAAACGACCGACCAGACAGGAGAAGTGGGTCGTCAGTGGTCATCAAGTGGTGTATCGTACGAGAGCGTGCTTTTCTTTGTGTTGGTGAGTTGTGCGTGGAATGGTAACGAGCCACGTACACGGGAAACGATATCAGAAACTCGTGGAGCACTGGTTCTCAACTTTGAACGAGCGTTCTACAAGTCTCTGGAGACCTTTGTACATAAAAATATTAGGCAACAATTCTGGGCTCACAAATGACACTTGTATGTTTATTCATCTGTTCCAAGGAACCTCTATTGTAGCCTCTATTGTGTTAGATGCGACTTTGAATATCTCCGGAAGTATCGTCTGGGGAATTATGCTGTTTCTTAAACGAGTCACTTATTTTTCTTGAATTGACGAAATTGAATATTAATAAGGGTATATTGGGACCGAATGTTGGCTACTTTTAGGTGACTGTTAGGTCACTTGAATTATTATGTCACACAAACCAACCACTTATTGTCATTCGTTGTTTTCGTTCTCGCGAATGGATAAATTTTAAATAAACGGTACCGTGACAGAAATTTCCTTAAAAATGCTATTTCTGTGGCGTACTATTAATTTACAAGTCTATACGAACAATTTCGTTATTTTCATTGTAAAATAAAATATTTGATGCTGGTGACAATGATGTAGCCCTCCCTTCCCTTCCCTGAAGCAAGAGATGTATGTAGTGATTTAAAATCAATGGCTCCTAGGTGACTATAAAGGAGGATTATAGTCGTTAAAGGTTAGCTTGATAGTTGGAAAGGAGATTTGATTAATCCGATACATCAAGTGGAACAGTAGACGAGTTGAGGTTAGGAGGAGAAAAATGACGTTAAAGATACTTGCAACAAAATGACGGTGAAAATAAGTTGGAATTGGCTGGCCATCAAGCAGATAGTAATTAGAGTAGCTAGGGTTAAAATATACCGGTCTATATTCAGAACGTTCTCGCTGCATCTCTCGAATACCATTCTGCGTCAATTGGATCTGTATATTGTTTCCTTCGGCAGACATTGTTTCAAACAGCAGACATGTGTTTTCAATGTATCTTTTTGCAATTGAAATTTTTCTCTATGTCCAATTCGAACCGTCACATTTATACCAGTTCAATTTATTTTCCACTTATTAATAATACAATAGTCACCCGTTATAATTTTTTGGTTGCTGCCATATTTCAGATAATTATATCGCTCGACTTCCTTTTGCAAATTGATGCCTTAAAGCTTAGACCGAACCAAAATTAAAATCCCTAATTTTCTAGTTATTATTATTCGAACGTTGAAAAATGTATTTATACGCTTCTTTACCTGTAACATATACACAGGAAAATCGATGTAAGTTTAATCACGTTTTACAGACTGATTAATTATTCTACTAGGATATAAATGATCTTCGTTTTTAACTTGTCGAATGATTGCTTCCTGTGCTCGTGTGTAGATATTAGTGTCTATTTCCACTGCGATTAAAAACGCTCGATGTTAGTCAGTGGTTCAAAAATATCGATAGGTGATTAGAGATCAAACGTTACGTTGGTTTTTGTTTCGTCGTAATGATGTCCGATTGGTGAGAACGCGCTGGGGAAAAATTTCAGTTTCACCTGGAATTGAGTCACATTGGCACCGAACCAACTTACCAGATCCAGTTACTAATAGACATTTCGCAAGTGCAAGACGCGAGAGTGATTAATCGCACGTTCCTTGTCACATTTATTACTTTCACGGCTAACGACGTAGTAATACATGTCATGTAGTTTATTCAACTCGAGAATCGATGTCGTGTTACTGTTCTGCTTGATTTGGGACACGATGACAGTTGGTGGTCACATTTTGTCACTAGCACGAGTGGTGACAAATCGAACGGATCCAGAACCATATTTAATCCGGATTACGACCAGAAACGCAAAGTGTGAAAGTTTAAAAATGAAAAGAACATGGTAGAAAATGAAAATCAGATCCGCAGTGAACGGATGATGAATAACGTTATATAAGTTTGTAACTAGAAATTTCTAGGGATCCCTAGTCTTGTGTAACTATTCTATCCGTATATCCATACGATATATCGACAATCAAGGGATCTTTTAGCTTGAAAATTATTTATTTCCAATTTAGCCCGGGATTGGTATCCCTGAGTCATAACAGTTTGCGTTAGTATAATTAATCTTACGGTTTTATAATTTGGTTTTTTTTTTTTTTTTTTATTTAGCGTTCCATATTTTACATAATACAAGGGATATTTTTATTGTAGTATAATGAGTATTGGCTTTTGAAACTTTAAAAATTGTTAGGTTAAGTAACACAGTAACAAACCTAACGTAAAGTCTCTTCCGAATGCATCGCATGATCAGCATATACAACTACACTTCAACAAGACCGGAAAAGTTTCTGATTGGATCTGAAACGAGTTTGAAAAAAGAGAGAATAAATGTCCTAGGAGATTTGAGGTTGGGAAACCCTGACGTGGTGGACGGTATGCGCGTTTTCTCTGCGCTGGCACGAAGATGGTATTCCCTCCGGTAAAAGTACCGTATCCGGTACGTCCGCGTGGCGACTTTCGCGTAACAGAGTGCCCACGATCCAACCTGTAAATCAGAATGGATCGTAAAGCCTGCCTAACAGTCTTGATTCAATAATTCTTCGATAGTGTATTGCAAAAGAACTAGCGTAACTCCATTATCCGCCATTTTGTCCTTGGCGAACGTGATAACAAAAATCAAGACGCGTGACTGACATGAAAACCTTCCAACCGTAAATTTTTCAAGCTGACACTGATGGTTCGTAACATAGGACCATCTGGGCATAGTGTTACCGGTTTGTTGAGAATTTTTACATTTAATTTACATTTTCAGTCATGTCCGAGTCTTTTTATTCACGATGATCGTGCGATGTATCCAGAAGAGATTTGTAGGTTAGATTTTAATGTGACAGTCTTTCTCCTTTAAAGGCTCTTTAGCGGTAATTTCTTAGTGATCTTTGTTACTGCGACTTTTTAGGGACTTTTTCATAACCCTCGGTATGGAAAATTTCATTAATTTTTATTTCTATAAATTCTCAATTCACTGAAGAAATAGAATCTGATATCCGCATTTTTGGAAATAGAGGTTTAATGTTTCTGACTCGCTGTTAGGAAAATTTTTACAAAATTTATGAATTTTCATCGTTCAGTAGCCTCTCTAAACATAATCTGGATGATATTTCTTGAAACGCTGTTATGTCATTCAGCCTTCCTCGAGTTTCTTGTCCGAGCCAGTGGAGACCAGTAGTCACAGTGGCTACTCCGGTTCAAGGATAAATCCTATCCGGTGCTAGCGGCCAATGTCACGCTCAGCTGGACCGGTGGTTGCAATGGAAACGTTGGAAATCATCTCGTTCCATTAACTTCCATGGTAGTCGACGAGCGATGCTGGGAAAACGACCGTTTTTGTCGATATCGGTCGCTTTCTGACTCTACTGATTCTCCTGGTGAGAGTCGAATGGACATTTTTATTGAGGGACGATCAGTTGTTATGATTTCTTACGGTAGCTTCGAGTTGGTCCGATTCATTTTTACATTAAACTACGTGTTACTTTCGTGGAGGCAATGGATTGGAATGAAACAAATTGAAGGTGAAAAATTGGAACGAGAACATAGGATAATACTTTCCTA
The DNA here is from genome assembly GCA_905332935.1 of Bombus hortorum. Taxonomy (NCBI): domain Eukaryota; kingdom Metazoa; phylum Arthropoda; class Insecta; order Hymenoptera; family Apidae; genus Bombus; species Bombus hortorum. The sequence continues at coordinate 6,887,587 of HG995203.1, forward strand.
GCGCGTTTCCTTTTCGAGGAAATCGATTTTGAAAATCGTTGCGCTTGGCGCTCAGCGACGTAGCCCAGAAACTTCAAAGTCGATTTCGCCCATAACGGCGTCTCGTACAAAGAAAACTCATTCCACGCTTTTGATTCAATTTTGTGCAAAGAATTACGTCGCATAGGAACGCTGTAGAACGACCTTTTACCTAACCTATAAAATTTAATTTTGTATATATTTTTTTGAACAAAAAGGGGCGTTGGTTTTGGTTGAAAACCTAATTAAGCGAGTGTTGAGAGGATGATCTAAGGATACCATTGAATCTGAGCGGTATGGAGAAATTAGTGTGAAAATAAACGAAATTTCGAAAGCGGAAACCAGAGTTGGTGGAACGAGTATTTTCGACAGAATCTGGGAAGACGAAGCGGATTAAAGTCCTGTGGCTGAAGTTTCAACATGCTGAGCGGCCCACCGGGAATACGAAATGAGTTTTCGAGGCCTTCGAAGTCGTCCACGGTTGCGTAGGATCATTCCAACGAAAATAAATTCGTCGTCGGTGATTCATGGATTTCCTGTGCGCGCTTGCTGCCCTCCCCTGTTGTCTCTCAGGTCTTCCATCTCGACTTTTTCCAACCTACACAGGCAAAACAATAGACTCTGCACGATACATCCTAACCTGAGCGACCTAAATTTATCTTCAATTTTAGACCAAATTAAGATCGATGGCACCTTTTGGTAAATTTGAGGGAAATCGTCAATTACACAACGCTGGCGCGAAGCTAGTCGACTTCATCGTTTGCTAATTTTGTAATTTTGACAACTAGCTACGCGACTAACGTTTAATCCTTCAGAAAGAAACGCTCGACATCTATAAATCCATTTAACGAATACAAAAATGGCAAATCGAGAAGAATTTCAAAAAATAATGCTTACTTTTACCATTTCATGATTTTCCAAAAATTATTCGTATTCCCAAAAACGCATGATCGTAGATCTATAAAATTTCTATGAAGAATTAGGATATTTCACATAAATACACAGATATCCTCGTTGTTCTCTATTTCACAATGTTTGCAATTTATTGTATTCTTTAGCAACAATGTTGCTAAATGGCTTTTTCTGAATGGCCCTATATATAACTAACAGAGAAAAAGATATGATTATGATCGTAATAGAGAGAGGAATGGAATATTTTTTCCATGCAACTGCACCCATGTTTATCTTGGGATTACGAGGATGGTCGTCGCGTGTTGGTCTTGTCTTTTCCTTTTGTTCTCAGATCTTATCAGATCGTATACCGTGACCGGATATGACATCTATTAGTTACATGCGCGTGTATATGTCATGCAGAATGGAAACGGAGATGGGTGCCGCCATTTAAAGGGACTCGAGGGTAGGGCAAGGCCGCATGCACTCCTGCTTCTGCTGATTTTGCAACGTGTCAGGTTAGGAGTGGCTCGAATCACAATTTCTAGCCCTTTCGAGACGATATTATTTTTTAATAACATACATTTATTGATTTATATGGATGATTTAAAATTTTAAGAAGATGTGAAGTGAAACATATCTATAGTCTACGCCATATTGTAGTTTAAACAAATCTAACCTAACCTAACCTAAGCTAACCTAACACTAATTTCACATTCATAACAAACGCGAAAACAAAGAAGACACCTAGGAACCGCAGTAAAGAGAAAAATTATATAAAGAAGAATGTTCACGAAAGATGCATATAAATTCGAATCTATCATATTGTCAGTAACGTAACCCAAAGCCTAATTTAACCTAATAATAAAATAGAGGTAACATGTAAAAATCGGAACAAAGGAATATTGTTTCATCTCGACAGAAATGCGAAGACTGACGAAAGAACTAATTCGAATGTGGAGTATTCTGGGAAAACGTAATCTAATAAAAGTAGCGTAACACGCAAATTTCATAATTCGTCTGATATTATTAGCCATAAAAGTCGCTAGGACGCTAAAGTCGCCTCCCCCTGGTGCGCGCGATGAATTTTAACGTGGAAAAGAAACGCAGTACCCGTGAAATGTGACGGGAATGAAAGAGAAGCCGAGGAGAGAGAGACGCGTTTTGCGTTCGCGTGCTACGGCCGGATTTCGCAGAGACCTGAATGATAGTCAGCGGCGTTAGAGCGATGTGCCGCTAGTCGTCCATCTTGTCCTAGCGTCGTAGTCACTACGTATTCGATCTTCCTATACATCTCTCATATTACTGTGTTGCACAGAATGAAGGAACCTAACCTGATCTAACCTAGTATCGGTTCTACATAACAAACGCAAGAATAAGGAGGACGACTAAAAATCGTAATGAAAGAGAAATATTACGTAAAAGTCTCTTCATAAATGCTCACCATCAACTCACAACAACCGGGAAAAGAAGTTAATTTACGAAACAGTTATCCTAATTAGCTTCTTCGCCTTGCGAACATTTTTTTGTAAAAAAGTTTACAATTCTAATCGATGAAAATTAGCGATGATTAATCGCCAGTCTGCGACTTAATGCCTCTAGAGTTACAAGGCCAGCGTATGCTGTTCTCTATTCTCTTGTATTATTCTGCACTTTCAGATTGATTCGTGGAAAATGAAACTTTGCCAAATCACGCAAAAGACAGTTAGGGAATTTTACTTTTTACCCGCCTCCACACTATCCCAGCATAAGCCCTACAAATTCTAATAAAGAGAAGATAACTCTAACAAACAAAAAATTCTCCTCGAAAATTCTCCCTCTTCTCCTTACTCTTTTCCGTGGCGTGTAAGCGCTGAAAATTCACGAGGCCAAGCAACAATGCCGTCAGCGCAATTCGTTGGTCTAATCTGGCCAAAGCCGCTCGTAGAAGCTCGGTGTGAATCGGAAACGGCCAAAAACCGCAATGAATCGGCGTGTTCTGGGCTGTCAGTGAACGAGAAGGAACTCAATCCCAGCACGGTCTCGTCGTTCTCCTTTCCTCGTGGATGGCAGGGAGGAAGCGAGGCTCAGCTGCAACAAGCAGTGCTCACTGGCCCGTTTTAGCTTTCCTCTGTTGGCAAGAGCGACAGCGCGGATCGGTTGAGACGCGAGCAGGCGAAAGGAGTGACGAGAGGGAAAGAGGAAGGAGGAGTTGACGAAGAAGAGAACGAGGAAGAGGGGCAGAGGAGAGGAAAGAGAGGAAGCTGGCTGCGTGAGAGAAAGAGAGAGGCGAACACTCGTTGTCTGTTAGGCAAGCTAGCAGGATCGAGAAGGACGCGTGCAGAGGAACGTGCGCGCGTGTAAAAGAGGTACCTGCGCGGTTACACAGCCAGGCATCCAGCCAGAGTCAAGGCCGCTCACTGCTCCGCCGTGAGAGAGCTACTAACCAGCACGGAAACTTTGCTGCGTAGAGTATAGGAGGCAAGCCACGTCGTATAGCGGCTATGTCGAACCGAGTACACTTGCTCTGTGTCCCCTACATTCTGGAGAAACCGACTACGATCGGGTTTCCTTGGTCATCTGCTGTGTTTGCCTTTGTCTAACGTTTTAGATGGTATTTGGACGCTCGCTTTTTACGTATTTTTCGGCAGATCTGTTTCTTATAGCAGGAGAGCCCCCTTGTATGCTATCTGCGCGCGCGCGCGCGCGCGCCCCGCCCCCTCCACCCCCCAGGAGGAAACCGACTCCACTTGGATTTTATCTGTCCTTTACTCTGTCTGTTTGTGTTTGCTATATAGAAGAGATTGAATTTTTAGGTATTTTGGGACAGATTTGGTTTCTATTTAGGTTATGTTGAACCGACGTCCTCTGGACTCTAAAAAACCCACTACGATTGAACTTTCTTGGACATTTACTGCTTTTGTCTATGTTTCACGTGTAGAAAAGTCTTTGAAGATTAACTTTTTAAGTACTTCTGGGCAAATTTTTCCTTTGTGCCAGTAACTTCAGCTTGATGCCCCCTAGCATTCTGCAGCAAGTCACGGTCGGGTTTCTCTTGTCCTTTATTAGGTTTGCCTATATCTGGATTTTTATGTGATTTTTGGACATTGAATTTTTGGGTTGTGGGCAGATTAGTTTTGTTCTTGATTTATGTTTCCCTTTCTCTTTTTTGGATAGATTTATTTATCTGGCCAGATAATGGGCCAAATTGATGATGATTGTAATTAGGGTTCCTTGATCTCAATGTTTGCAGGTTTAACAGTTTTTAAGATACTGTAAAGCTTGTTAGTAATCTTTCTGGAAATTTCTTCTTTTAAGATTGATTTGAAATTTGATCATTGCAAGGGTAACTTTCTGTAGTCGAGATCCTCAAAGATTGTGTAATAGATAGGTCGATGGCAATTTCTATGGTACATTTGCGCTCTAACGTGAACGTTCAATGTTAACTGTATTCAGTCTGGTAGATACTGTAGCTTATGAAATCTACTTCATCGTAAACTGTGCAGTTTCCACTACATTTTATACTTTATAAACATCCTACGGTAGAAAGTGATTTAATCGTGATTAAGTTTCTCCATAGTTGCAAACTTTTAAACTTCTTAGTTACTTAAAAATTACTTTTGGAAAATATTTCAGATTAATCCTAGTTATCTATATTTATCGTTTCAAACTTCTCGACCACTCGACAACTTCTCTAGAGAAATATTTAACAAAATATTCGTTGTAATAAATAAAAATTGGAATTTTAATAATAAATGTAATATCGAATAGACTGTAATACCAGTTATTACTAAGATTCTAGGGAATTTCATGTAGCAAACGCTACAGAATTTTCGTCCGGCAAACGAAGAATTTCGAAAAGCAATTTCGCGTTACAAGTTTGAAATAAACTTCTAGATGAGTTCACTGTGCCACTGCATGTATGATCAAGTCGCTGTGGCACGTCGAAGCTTCAGGGTCTTCGAAACTCTGTTTAGGAATTCCAGGAAGGAATCTAGAACGTTTGGTATTACCAAATAAACGAACGCCGAGTTTCATCAAATTTTGTTCATCATTCAAATTCTAAACGAGTTTCAAACCACTTCATACAAATGTTCGAATTTATCGAAATTCCAAGGGGAAACGTAAGAAATATAGGAGATATAGGGAATTTTAAATAGGGATCGACGTTTCGACGTTTATATTCAGGAAACGACCAAAAAGTCATTGCCATACGAACTCTCAAACTGTTTAGTCACACTGAGAAATTCCAGACTCTTCCTCGGTCTCTAAATTCCCCATCTTGCACTCTATAAATATACAGGCTTGGTGGAAAGAAGTCAGTGTCAAGGTCAGCAGCAAGAAAGCTGCCTCGCTATAAAGATTCTCGCATATTTTTTCGCGTACTTTAAATATTTCAAGTTCTAATGTTTTATTAATTGGTAACTGATCTTTCGAAGTGATTCTAACCTAAAAAGTAAATCAGTTTTTAATGAATATTCTAAGGTTTAAGGTTAAGAAACGTAATTTTAAAAGAAACCTTGTTATTAGGAGATTAATTTCTACGTTTTGACTATAAAAATAGTAGATTTTCGTTAGATCCAACCAAGTTTTACAATTCCATTATTTTTTACTAGATCTGTAACAGCGATATAAAGATACAGTTCATAAGAGGAACTTACTACGAGTAAAATAACTTCTACTCTGGTAGCTCGTTACGAGGATCTAGATCTAACAAATTTAACAACCAGATCTTGTCGAATGATTCTTAAATATGTTAATTACTCCATTCTTAGCTGATTCATACACGAATATCGAATGAAATTTAGTCTGCAAGGTATTGTTCGAAAATCTAGGGATATTTTCATTTTCCACTGAATCCTGCTACAAGTGTCGATTAAATTGAACCAACGTTGAATTATATTTTGACAACATCGTGGAGGAAGAAACTATCAAGAATACCAGCAACAGCGAGCCAGTGTTAAGTAGCGAGGAAACCTGTTTGGGGCACTGAAACGAGAAGCCTGCTCGCTCTACATAGAATCGTTATGTGCTACTTGCTAATATGTACACAAACCAGACGTTGGTATCAGTTTTGTGCCAGTGTCAGGTCATACCGGTAATTTATTAGCCTGCAGTTTCTCCCGTGCGTCCAGATCTCTGGATCTAGTTCCTAGAGGATTGCCTCGAACTTCTCTCGCCAAGTTTCACCGATTTATTACCAGCGAATCATTTTTCAGACGTTCTACAAACCGCAAGAACTGTACCAACTTCATGATAAACTAGACATTTTCAGATGAACATTTTTTATTTGATTAATGACAGTTCTCTCGTTCAGACATACTAATTAAAATGTTGCAACGGTATATTCCTAGTGTAAAACGAAAGGGAACTAACGTTATCCGTTTGTAGCGAACATTTATAGTAAAATTCCTATAGATATTATAAGCTAGGAGTTGGAAAGTCTAGTTACGACGCGTAGGTACGATCTGGTAACTTTGTTTCGAAAGATACGAAACCTTGAAGCACCCTAGTCAAATATCCAAAACGTATGAATCGAAATGTCATATCTTTGTCACAGGAAATTGCTAAAAAAATTCAAATCCAAAGCATAAAATCTTAATACCTCCTGATTTAGTAACTTTTTCGAAAGATACGAAACTTTGAAGCACAGCCCGCTTAGATATTAAGAATTAACGAACCAGAATATTGTACCGCGCGGAAAGGTGTCAGAAAATGTTTGCCAAAGGCAGAAACTCGTGTGAAAGGCAGGAAATTTATGAGAAGAGAAAGAAAGTCTGGAAGAAAGCAAAAAGATGAAAAGAAGAGGAGAAATGAAGATATCGGCAGCGAAAAGATTGCGAGTTGAGATGAGAGGACGATGAAGAAGGGGTAATAACCGAGTGACCACCTAGCCCGGTCAGTGTCTCAGTGTTCCAGGCGGATGTTTTCACACTGATCAGTACTTCCGGGTGATCTGAGCAACCCGTCTCCAAGCTTCTCGTCGCAGAATCAGCAAGAAGGAGACAGAACACGTTCGCTTTTCGCAACAGGAGAAAATCGAAACGACATTTCCTTTCTCGGTCTCTCGATCGATGAACAACTCAGTTACTTTAAAAAGAGAGGCTCGGGAAGAAAAAACGCAGCTTCAATCGTTCGATATAATATTCAATATTTAATTTTCAATATATCATTGAGTCTGATATTTAGTCCGAGATTACAATGTCATTTTACTTTATAATAATTATATTACATAATTAGTGATTTTGTGTTTTAAATTCTTTATAGAATCCCTGTAAATTCTTCAGCCTCTTTCATGTGTTTTAAAACGCACAGACATAGAAGCGTTAGACAAGAGATAGATAAAAAATTGCGACCACTGTGGATAACCACAAAAAGGAATAATATGTGGTCTAGTGACTCGAATTATTCCGACTGCTTCTATGAAATATCCTCTTCGATTCGGTCGCGCTGCTAGACACAATAATTCATTAGAAGCTTAAAATACCGTATTTTAAGCAGAATTAAATTACTTCCACCAAAATTATCCATAGCACGAATAGAAAATTTAAATACTTCCAACTTACGCTACAACCCGTGGTATTGATCAGAATCTAATTTTGCTCATGGTACCAAATTATTCAACAACAATTGTACATTCTACGTCTCGAAGAATAATTATCATGGTGCTATTATACTCGTTCTATCAGTGGCACTGTAAATCGAGTTCCCGTTGAGTCAAAAGCCACGCGGCGCTCGATTCCGCCTCGCTAGAGGAAGGCGCGTGCGTGCAGAGCGCACCGCGTACTTTCACCGACCGTGACTTCTACCGCGCGGCGTTCCATTCGACAAGTTTCACGGATAAAGGAGGTAATAGAGGCGATGTCGCCACGTAGGTTACTGGAACCCGCTTGCTCGCGGCCCAACGAGTCACGGGCGCGTTACACGCGTGCACCAGCCGCGGCGTAACGCGCCAAGTAATCACCGGAAACCTCGCGAGGAACTCGTCGTCGATGGATCAAATCACAGAGGTTTCCATCGAGTTTGTTCAAATCGAGAAACATCTTCGATTTTTCGCTTGTTCGAGTCTTAGTCTACGGCCCATTGCAAATCTTTGATCGGTAAATGAGATTTTTTAGAGGTTAGGTCCATGTAAGGTTAGGTTAAGTTAATATTTTGAGAATACAGGTTTTCGTGTTTCATAGTATTTTTTACGAACACACTGTTACGTTGCTTAGTTTCCGAAGAGGATAATATTTTTCCAAGAGTCTGTTTTTATTTGAGAAACCTCGTTCTTCTAAGATTCTTCTACATTTTAACGATTTCTGATTAGCGAATGAAGATTAATCACAATGTTGCCAAGCAATTAGGAATTGAATATCTACGGCGTTCATGGGAACTTACTTGGAGACTCACCTATTTATGGAACGCAGAGGAGATCGGGTTACTGATGGAATTTAGGACAACAGAGGCATCATATTACCCCTAGTAGCCAATATTTTTGGGTATTAACGACCAATGTGTAACACATGAGCAAACGAACTCTTACTCAACTGATATATAAAAGATCCAATATTTTTACAACTACCTACATTGAAACTCAAATCCTGATGAGAAACCGGAATTTCTTAATGAGAACCGGCATTTTCATAACAACTTTTGGTTATTCAGATTATTCCTCAGTCATAACTCCAAATTCTAGGAAGGAACAATTTCTAAGCCAGTTTGCAATATCTGTTTGCAGGTAGGGACGAGCTGTCGCAGCCTGGCTCTTTGAACGGTTATGGAAGCAGTGGTGGCGGAGGTGGAGGAGGCGGAGGTGGCGGTGGAGGTGGCGGCAGCGACGGCTGTGACGCCAGGAAGAAGAAAGGACCGACCCCGAGGCAGCAGGAGGAACTGTGCCTGGTCTGTGGTGACCGTGCCTCCGGTTACCACTACAACGCACTGACCTGCGAGGGCTGTAAGGGCTTCTTCCGGCGCAGCATCACCAAGAACGCGGTATACCAGTGTAAATACGGGAACAATTGCGAGATCGATATGTACATGCGGCGCAAATGTCAGGAATGCAGACTGAAGAAGTGTCTGACAGTGGGTATGAGGCCTGAGTGTGTCGTGCCTGAATACCAATGTGCTGTCAAACGCAAGGAAAAGAAAGCACAGAAGGTAAGCTGTCGACAGTTGGTCGTCAAACTATATTAAGTCACTAAGTATGAAAGGGTCCACGTTTCTACACTTCTAGGCCACTTCGTATTCATCATTTTAATAGAGAGATATCTGCGTAGTTCAGGATCAGTCAGGAATGGGACGTTTTGTTCCAGGAGAAGGACAAGCCGAACAGTACAACGATGAACGGTTCCCCGGGCAGTGGGATACGCAGCGATCAGATGGGAGTGAAGATCGAACCAGCAGAAGCAGAGTCGTTGTCCACGTCTGGTAGCAGCGGCATCTTAACGCCGGTCAGCCCCTATGGCTACGTGAAGCCGATCAGCCCGGAGCAGGAGGAGCTGATACACAGGCTCGTGTATTTCCAGAACGAGTACGAACAACCCAGTGAAGAGGATCTCAAGAGGATCACCGTAAGTAGACACGGTGAAAATGTTGCATATCGCATCCGATTAGATGAAAAAATAACTTGTTAAGTGGTAAACTGTACTATGGTACTGGAAAGTTGCTGATGGATAATCAAGAATAACAAGTTAAATGAAAGCGTATCATTCGGTAGTCTCTGATATAGTCTTTAAATCCTTTTCTGTGAAAAGAAAGATCCTCGAAGAAGCTTGCAAAAAAGAAAAAAGAAAAAAAGGAAAAGAAAGATGAACTTGACACTATAATCGTATCTGTTCTGTTCCAGAATCAGCCCTCAGAAGGAGAAGACATCAGTGACTATAAATTCAGGCACATCACCGAGATCACGATTCTGACGGTACAGTTGATCGTTGAGTTCTCGAAGAGGCTACCTGGCTTCGACGAGTTGATGCGAGAGGATCAGATGGCCCTGCTGAAGGCCTGTTCCAGCGAGGTGATGATGCTTCGAATGGCGAGGAAGTACGACGTGCAGACGGACAGCATAATATTCGCCAACAACCAGCCTTATACCAGGGACAGTTACAACGTGGCAGGCATGGGCGAGACGATTGAGGATTTGTTACACTTCTGCCGGCAGATGTACGCCATGAAAGTGAATAATGCCGAATACGCGTTGTTGACTGCCATTGTCATATTCTCAGGTACGTATACAATCAATTTTTGACCACCCGAATCTTGGATCTGGACAAATTTCTCGTCACTTCGATCAAACATCATCAGACATCATCAATTCACGAAGAATTCAGTCAATTATTTATACAATACACAGGATCATTAGGGACACCTTCGGACTAATACTCACGCAAACACAACTAACCTAACATCAGCCTCATCAACGTTCACGAATATGGGCCCAACCTACAAAGAAAAGAATCCCCCTATTTTCTTACAGAGAGACCGAACCTGCTGGAAGGCTGGAAAGTCGAGAAGATCCAAGAGATCTACTTGGAGGCGTTGAAGGCTTACGTCGACAACAGACGCAGGCCGAAGTCCGGCACGATCTTCGCGAAGCTTCTGTCGGTGTTGACCGAACTGCGGACCCTCGGCAACCAGAACAGCGAGATGTGCTTCAGTTTGAAGTTCAAGAACAAAAAGCTGCCAGTTTTCCTCGCTGAGATCTGGGACGTGACACCCTAGTTCCCCCGTAGCCGATCCCCGTCGGCTAACACCGTTGTTGTTTCATCGCGAGTCCGCGCAGCGTCCGGAGTGATGAAGCTGACAGAGCACAGCGTCATCGACAGACGTGGAACGTGGACGTGGAGAACCTCCTGTACTAGTGCACCACCATGCCACTGCCTGAGTAATAGACCGCCGGCGTCTTTGAGCAGCACCGGATCGTTCAGAATTCGCTTCTCACCTTCTCTACGCTCTGCACCGGCCTCGTGAGGGCTGCAGGAGAGCTAATTTCGGCAGTGCTAGTTGGAGCTAGATGCGGAGGATGATACATAATGCAAAAAGTCAGGAAGTAGAAGGCAGTGGCGAGGCACCCAGGCTGTGATATGTAGAGACAGTACAGAGACTGTAATAAGGAGCTACCTACAGTTATGTTATTACTATATCCTCTACCTGGCTACCCCCGGAATCGATATGTAAATGTATAATGTGTAATTGTAATAAGGTAAAGAAGCGGGCGCGTTGTAAGAGCAACCAAGCGAGTACGAGTGTAACCAGAGGAGCTAAGAGACAAGAATGTGAGAGAGAGAGAGAGTGTGTGTTAATTGTATGCGTGTGCAATTTTCGGCTGAGAATGTGACTGATCACTACGAGATAATCACGATGATAAACGTTTGATGATAGAATACAATCGCACTCCTTGTATTTTCGTGCGAGCAAATAAGGGTAGAGAGAGAAAGAGAGAGAGAGAGAGAGAGAGAGAGAGAGAGAGAGAGAGACGAGGTTAGGCCCCGGCCGGCTGTTGAGCAGCGACCTGGCCCGGCCGACACACGAATCGAGTGCGATGTAACGAAGAAACAAAAATAATGATGATGATGATGATGATGAAAAATAATAACAAACCATACGATTATACATAATGATACCATAGAGTCTATATCACAACACATAGCATAATAATATATTGCTAGCATGTACATTGTTTATACGTGGAAAGAGAAGTTCGAAGAGAGAGTGGTGGTTGAAAAGTTGATCGTTGAGTGATGATGGTGGAAACAATTTTTTCCGCGACGAATAGGTATATATTCAGAAGACGAGGCTTGGCATTTGCGCGCGTCCGGGTTTTCTTTTTTCGTGAACTGGCAATGGAAAGGGGAAGGAAAGGAAGGAAGAGAGAATTAAAAAAATGCGTAGTAGCAATGTAGGACGTTAAGTAAAGTAAAAGTAAGCGAGGCTAGTTGGTAGTAGGTCGTAGTAAGTCAGTGAAGCTAGGCTAGGTGACCGAGTTCAAGTGCAAAGCCTTGTGCCTTCAGCAGCGGACATCGGCTCACCGACAAAACGAAAATATGAAATTTAACCGTCCGTTTTAATTTTTTAATAAAAAAAAAAGATGAAAAAATCAACAAAATCAAGCAAAATATTAAGTAAATCTTGTGCAAACGTGGGAGAGAAAGTTAGAGCGAGAGAGTGAAGAGCGAAAGAGTGGGAGTGACTGAGATGGGATAATTAAATTGCGTTTAGACGGAGAGAAAGGGTCCAGAGAGAAAGATCAGCATGTAAGAGTGAGGGAGTAAATGAACAAAAACATTGAAGAGAAAAGGGTGAGAGCTGATTTCGCGAGAAACTGACAAAAACTGGGAAAAAGGATCTTTCTAAAGGTGAAACATGGAACAGGGTCGCGCCAGATCAGCTGAAGACGGAATTTGGTTTAAGGGGGTGACGATACGCTTCGACACGTTGGGTCTACAACAGCCTAGCCAGACCCTGGGACATACAATGCTAGCATAAAAACACACTTTGATTGCTGAAGGAGGCTGGATGAAGTAGCACTGAGAATAATCCCTATCAGAGGACATTCAGCTGGCTCATACTCGAACCGAGAGTGACAGACACACGTACACACCACGTACACGCGCGCACGCACTTGGTTTCACAGGAGAATCGGTAAATTTGAAAAGACACAGCGCATGCACACAGACACCAATGTGAGCCACACTGTACACTAAGATTCTCAATGTTGTAACACTGTAACTCTATGCTATTAACTGATCGTACGCAGTTGTAATTTTGTAGTAAGTTAAATGAGCAAACCAAAAAGAAAAAAAAAGCGAAAAAAAAAAAGATAAATAACGTGCGTGCAAAATTTTGTCGAGTCCAGAAGAAAAGAAGAAGAACAGGTGATCGAAATTGACAGGCGATTTACGTTTGGCGACGAACATCTGGATAAAAGGATGACGAGGAAAATGAGACTGGATACATATAGAAGGACACGAGGAAGACTTACTAGTACATCGTCTAGAGCAAAAATAGTAACATCTTAGAGACACCAGTGTTTTACTATTATACAATTATATGTTGAACGATGCGAAAAATACAAGTGGCACGTTACTATATCGAGGTAATATCGTTTTTCTCCGATCTGGTCGATTTGGGGCTCGAGGAGGGTTTCATGTTCGATACTCGGGACTAGTTACGTGACCTAATAATCACCACCAATCGTCACGTCCATTAGGTTACGACATCCTTGTTGCCTCAGATCGAACTGACACGGACAGGGACAATCGACACGTCCCATCGAGTCTACGATGAAAGATCTATAAATTAATGCCGTAAGGCATACACTGCCACATCGCAGAACAGCGTGGAAAGAACCTAGTGTTGGCTAAATGCGAGACAGAGCTACTGGAAGCCGAGAAAAAAGATATCCAAACCATCGTCACCATCGCCCATCAATGTGATTGTTGCTTCTACATTGAAGTAATTCACATTGTTCTTCAAAATCAATGAGACGACACCTTTAGGAACTCGGTCAATGACTCAGACCATTGCTGCGAGCCAAATTTGGATATTTGATTGGATCTGAAAACGATCAATTGGTTACCAAATTTGGGAACAAAAGGATCACGGTTTATCGGTATAATTGGACGAAGAAATCTTTAGAACAAGTGGCTCCAGCAATGAGTAGAGGCTGAGGGGCCTTGTATAGAAACACCAGACACATTTGCACACACCTATACACCGCATTTGTTGTATCACGAAAAAACACCAAGTGGTTTTAGACATCGCCGTTTCTGCTATAAAGTGAGAATGTGATGGGAACAGAAGGATTTTCTTGAAGTACGATGACATTGCCTATTGTATACATCTGTATAGTAGCTAACAGTCATTGACTCGTGGTAACAAGCGTGTTTCAGAATCCACGGGTCGATGATGAATTAACACGTTCGTTTGGACTCTAGAGTCCTTACAGAGTTAACATTTAAGCGTACTGCGACAGCTTGTAAAATCTACTCCCTTCTGATTATCAGTGGAGACTCTGCAAAGATGTTTCACTGAGTTGAATCGCCATTGTTGAAGACTTGTGAAGTCGTTCTCTCATACGTAAGTGTCGTACGTATGTAGACTGATGTTTAGTTGAGAATTGGGATCAACTTCGGTTAGAATGATCAAGCTTTGATCAGACCACGTTACTTGTTTCTCGCTACGAGCTTTTGCTGGCTTAGCTTCTGCTATTGTCAGAGTTATATTATGCGTTATCCGTTGCCACTATAGTTTGTTTTTGACCTGTTAATTGAGGATTTTTTTTGGATATAATGTCTTTGTCTAATCTTCTATTTTGATTTTCTTTTTGCTATGTATGGTCCTCAGTCATATATCTCTGAATTTTTTTTTCTTTTTTTAAATATAATTCGGTATCTTTGTAAAAATAGTATGTTTATTCAGAATCGTGGCTTAGATTACGTTTATATCTTTAATCTTCCAGCTTTAAAAGACTCGATGAACAGGTTAATGGAACATACTTGGCTACCAACCGTACCTCAAGAATTTTTCAGACTCCTCTTTCATGGAACTTGATTGCTTTCAACAGAGAAAGCAAAGAAAGTATCCTAACAGATAATACCGTTAAAATTTCAGAGCTTGACCATTCACAATCGGAGACAACGATTGCCCTTTGGACTCATGGTTCAATACCAAAGCGAAAATCGTGCAATAAATGAAATCTGTGGTGATCAGTTTGCTAGATGGGAGAACGGCATGGCGGAAAGATTCTCAGAATGGAGATCCCTGTACCTTGGAGCGCAGAAAAATCGTCACGGACCGTCGACGGCAGGTCGTCATCGACACTCTTTCGTTTGTAGCGTCTATAGTCACCCTCGAATCCCCGAGGGTCTTCCCCGTTGCGCGAAGAATCTTCGCCATGATTCCCGGCACGATGCCCGTGAAGTTCGCGCGGCAGCCGTCAGATGGCGGCGTTGAGATATGCATCTCGCCTTAGGCGACGTTTTCTCTCAGCCGGACATGTTTGACGTAAAAAGATCGGGCGGGAATCAAGGTGAACCGCATCCTTCGGCGAATCGGAAACCGGTCACACGTTACTCCGTGTGTAAGTGCGAGCTGAGAAGTGAAAAGAGAGAAAGATAGAATAAAAGAGTCTGAATGCAAGGGAGTATGAGTGAGGGGGCGACGAGCGAAGACGAGAGGACACACCAGGTACACATACAGAGCAACACAACCGTGCACATAAACGCGTACACACACACACACACACACGCACACACGCAAACAGAACACTTTGAACGAAAGAAAAACTAGATGCAATTCTACGA
Organism: Bombus hortorum; assembly: GCA_905332935.1. Classification (NCBI taxonomy): domain Eukaryota; kingdom Metazoa; phylum Arthropoda; class Insecta; order Hymenoptera; family Apidae; genus Bombus; species Bombus hortorum. Next base: position 6,902,760 of record HG995203.1, read on the forward strand.
TCACTGCCAAGGGCGTTAACCGTCGACGTCGATTTCTCATTGTCTGAATGTGTCGTAGTTGTCGTTTTTCTCGAACGCTGCTGCAAAATGATTCAACAAAGTAGTCACGACAGAATGGAGAAAAATTGGAGGATTAAGAACAAAGGGGAGACACACTACTACTATCACGCGCGTCATTTGGCGACATCTAGAGATATTATAAGCGATTAACGAAAACGAGATAATGAAAAATGCAAAAAATATATATGTATATATTACGTTACATACATCTATATATTATATAGCGCGTTCGCTCGAGTTTTCTGACAATGTACGAGCGAACGATTTGTTCATGATACTGCCAAGCGTAGACTCGAGTTTCTGTGTTTTTTAAGGGACAAACTATAATACTCCTTTTAAATGTGTCGAGCCACACTTATACTCCACACCAGCACGTATGCGCGCTCACACGGCACACATACACAGACACACATACACCCTACACTAGAAAGATTACACACGCTGATTATGTACCATATGTATGCGCATCGTGCCGCAATCTCTCTTGTCTGTCTGTTTATCCAACCGAGCACCCTGATCTGTCCGTTTCTCCTCCTAGGTGTCCCTTTTGCCTGTCCCTACACGTATGTAGATGTTTGTAGAATATTCCTGATTCTGGATCGTAATCACGGTGACTGATGGAGGGAATGAGTTGAGAAATTATGTCAGGGTTTTATTTGATTATTCATTGGAAATCACTGTAATTTGAATAATGGATTTTTCAAATTAGGAAAATAATTGGTAATAATTGCTATCGTATAGCAATTAGTAATTAGTAAACTGATTATGCACTGGGTATTTGAAAAAATACGCAATTTTGCTAAGTAGCAGAGGTAGGTAGGTTTATTGTACGGTAATATTGGCATTGACTTTTAATTTTTCACAGATTTTTTTTAATCATGAATCAGTGCATATTAATAAGGAGAATGTTCCTTAAGAAAGTCTTAAGATCTGTGCAATGGAGAAATAGGCAATGTGAAAAATGTGCAATCTGAAAACCTGCAGAATCTAAAAATTGTTAAATCTAGACTATATTGTGAAAGCGTAGAAATTTATAAATCTATGAAGTCTGCCAAATCCGAAAAATTGGAAAATATATAAATAACAGTTTCGTAGAGCACATTTGTTGCAAGAACAAAACAAAGGAACAGTGGAAGATAATTACAGTCTGTATTATCTTTCTAATAAAACTTTCCATAAACTTCACTCATCGGAGAAATTGAAGTTCTAGTAAGAAAGCGCCCAGCGTGTCCTAACCTCCGCAATGAACAGCACGTGTTCAGTTGGAGGCAATCAGTCACCATGAATTCGTAACTTGATACTTTGTACGTGAGATGTGAAACGACTCTGTACAGTCCATGTTCGTAATTAGCCGACAGACGGTTGAGATACGGTATTTTCTTATTGGAGGCAACGTTCGGCCCTGCGAGAGAAAGCGAGAGTATGAGTGTAAGAGAGCGAGAACGAGAGTGCAAGAGTGCCACAGTGAGGAAGGTTCTTGTTATTAAACGCGAAACGGAGAGAGAGAGAGAGAGTCGTTCTAATTTATTGGAAGCTGTAGAAAAACGATGAGAAATGAAGAAACGGAGGAAGCTTATAAGCTGAAGATTATTATAAATAAAGTTAAATGATTATACTTTGTTATGGTAGTTTGATGCATTATTTTTCTGGGTTTTAGAATAACGTCGACGGCAACGATATTCTCCGCCATCTTTTTTTTCTGTTCTCATCCGTGGAATAATACGATTTATATTGTACATAATTGTTATTTGTAAAACGAGAGAATGTGAAAGAGGCAGAGAGAAATGTAAGGAGCCCTGAGAATTTTTATCGAAATTTATTGCCTTCGTTTTTCACCCCTTCTGGAATTGTTGACTAACCCCTTCTGGACCAATTTCACGAAAAATGAAAATTTCATTAGAAGGTTCTGGTATTATTTTGAAAATCACTGCGTAGAAATTCTTTGTGAAATTGATCCTCGTATTATTTACTAACAAATCGAGATCTGGGATTTTTCGTATTATACGAAACATGCTTACCTGCAATTTAAGAAATTTGCTCAATAAAAAAAAAAAAAAAAAAAAGAAAAAAAAGAAAAAAGCTAGCGAAGGCTAATTTCTAAGAAAGATGTGACATTTATTTGAAGAGAATTTATTTATGACGTAAAATTCGTGCTTGAAATTCGAGAAGGAAAACAATTGTGGCGGTAAAACGGCAATAAGTCAGTGTTGTATAAGAACTTCATATAAGATCACTATAACAAAGTATATGCACCATCATTTCTAACAAGCGACTATAACTGCAACCATAAACGACTAACAAAATTTTCGGGGCTGCCACTACTAACACCAAAACGTACAAAAATTCTCATCACACGTATCGACTATCAACCATTGCTGTCAACAAACCACTCAACAATTGATTTATTATAATTTATTATAAAGAAACAACAAAAGACAAATGGAATAAGAACGCTGCTAGGCATATACGAAGAACAGCAGCATAGTGATGGTAAAACGTGTCGAAAATGGTTGAGAACAGGATTAGAAAAATGACGCGATATGGTGAAAAAATAACTGTGTATAGTACTGATGATCGTACAAACTGTTGGAAAATTTTTTAAAACGAGTACCGTCATTGTTTGTCACTGTAGGACCTGCCCTCGTCGGATGTGCACCCGGTCGACTTACTACTACTACTACTACTACTACTACTACTACTACTACTACTACTACTACTACTACTGCTACTACTACTACTACTACTACTGCTACTACTACTACTATTACTACTATTTATTACTATTATTGCTCCTGTTACCGCTGTTATTATTATTATTATTATTATTATTATTATTATTATTATTAACACTTAACACTAACATTTATATTTGTATCACAGAGAATGCACGCGGATACACACATACACAAAGGAAGAACGCGTACACATACAAAGAAAACAAACACGTACGATCGATCGATCGCGAAAAGGTATAGTTGTCGTTGGATGATATGGTTGTCTCGATTTGAAATTTTACCCTCGAGTTTTGCGGATGAAAATACATATATCTCCGCGATCGAACTATTAAAACGCGGTTGATGAAATTGAAATAAAATTAAGTACGGTCGATATAATTTATAGTTGGTCTCTAATCGACAATAGTTAGCACTCGGAGTTGTTTCAAGTTTAATATTAGGCCGCAGCTAGCCATTTTTGATTGGAGTAACGTATCTGCAATAAGTATGGTTGAGAAAATGTACAACTATAGTTAATCGTTAATTATAGTTACTGGGCTCTAAATTCAGCGTGGAATATAGTTGAGCGCATATAATTCGATTTAAGTGACAAATTTTTGGAATAAGTGGTTCATTCAGAAGATACGTAACTATAGTTAACTATTAACTATTGTTAGACAGCTGTGTCTCGGGTGTGAATTATGGTTAAACGTACACAATTGAATTTAGTGCGAAATTTTCTATCTGGAATAAGAAATTTAGGAAAATGTGCAACTATATTTAACTATTAACTATGGTTACTTGGTCCCAACAGGAGTGTGAAGTATAGTTGGGCGCGTGTAATTCCATTTGAGAGAAAATGTTCTGCAATAAGCGATTTATTGAAAAGACACGTAACTATAGTTAACTGTTAGCCATAATTACGGTGCAAAGTATAGTTGAGCGCATATAATTCGATTTAACAAGAAATTCTCTGCGTAGTCGAGTCACAATCTCATTACGTAGATCGAATCGCATTATATAGATGCAAGTATAGTCGTTTCCTCGTAGTTCGAACATTTCCATCAACTATACTAATCGTTATTGTTCGTGTGTATGTGATATTTTTACCGTCGAGAGACGTTTGCGATCGGTTAACGTTTGATTTCGAACCGCGTAATCGATATTCGACGATGATCAACTATAGTTAAGAACTATACTAACGACTATATACCATCGATCATCGTCAGCCTTGAAAAAGTATAAAATATTTCATCGTCGAGAACCGAAACGGATTTCGCGACTTTTGAAGCAAGTATATGCTGCCACTACCAACTATATTACAAATTTTACGACAACTATACTAGCTTTTACAAAATCGAGCTACGAGCACATGCGTTTTTTCTTAGCTTGTAAATTCGTCTCTTGACTCGAATCTACGTTTTACTAGTCGTAAGAGAGAGAGAGAGAGAGAGAGAAAAAAAAACAAATTTTTAGTCCTCTCAACTATATAACTGTATCGACTCGAACTCGATCGATCGTGCTTCACACGATGTTCAAAGCTGCGTGCGCTTGTTCGATAAAAAACATACGAAGAGCAAATCTCAAGCGCGTCTCGTATCTTCTACTAGCAACTATGTAACGATAATTACTATACATACTAATCGTAACGTAACGAAATTATTGTTAAATCGAGGATTCGGGGTGACATGATAAAAATTAAGTCGAGAGCAAGGATGGATACGTAGGATTTTGGCTATCCAATTTTTTATCATTTTTTCTATTCTTTTTTTTTTTTTTTTCACTTCTTATTTTCCTTTTTAAGTAGGTGTAAGCGCGTGCATCGAAAAGAAACGCGAGAAAAAGAGAGCCGTGGCCTGTTAGACACTCGACTGTGTCGGCCATATTGGATTGCGAGACTTTAACGAATTGGTGCTTTGGAATGTATTAGACTGAAAAAAATTATTGTTGTACGTTTTAGTAGAAAACGATAAAAAAAAAAAAACACAAATCGCATACTAACGAAGAAATCGAGAAGAACAAACTTGACAGGAGTTCTTTTGCTCCGTATTCGATTAATAATTAATTAGTGAAATATTATTTCTATTTGGAGCGTTTTATATATATACAATATATTATATATTCGCTAGGTTGCACACAGACAAACACAGACATGCTTACACACACACATACACAAACACACATTTACATGGTATTTGGCGTACAGTGATGGGAATCAAATCGCCTTTGTGATCGGACAATTGTTTGTAAGGAAGCTAATTTAAGAAGTTATCGATAACATGATGTCGCTGACAAAGGCGCCATTTTAAAATGGCGGACATCTTCATATCGGTAAAAGAGGGATAAAAGTAAAAATTAAATTAAAATTAATGATCGAATTTGCAGGGGCACTCTGCGTAAACATTTGTGATTCTAGTAGGTTAGATTTGTTAAATTCGATTGTATTTCGAAATTCTTTTTAGAGACGTATTCGCGTTGAAGGGAAATATTTCTCGTGGCGTTGTTCCTCATTTTCGACGCTCGAAGCGTTCCCGCGACACGTTCGTACGATTTGCGCGGGAACTTTCGAATTTGCTTAGAGTCGACGGTTTCTTAATCTCGAAATTTTCGTGTTTTCGGCTGTTGGAATTTTTTTAATGGGACACCCGAGCCAAGAAAAGATTATGTACATAAAAAGAAAGAAAGATTTCGGTAAACGAGTGTCCTTGAAAATTGTTTGAGGTTAGGACCGCCGATTCGTGCAAAACTATTCCGCGTCGTTGCAATTTTTTGGTGTTATTCGTGGAACGTGATAGCAATTACAAAATTATTAATTAACCTTCAACGGTCCACTGGTCAAATTTTAGTAGGCGAATTTTCGATTAGTCGAATTTTTATCGAGTTACGAATTTGTTCGTTTGTGATTAAAGAAAAGAGAGCTGTAAAGGAGGGAAAAATCATTTTCGAAGCGGATATGTTCGCGTTGCGATTCCCAACACTAACCTCACACGTGTGTATACAACATATAAACGCGCGCGCGCGCGCGCGCGAAATTAACAAAAATGGCAAGCGATACTTTGTATGTACAACAATTAGTAGTTCTGTTCGAACGGAACTGAGCGTGAACGAGTGTATGTATGCGTGTATGCGTGTGTAGAGAGTGGTTGAGATTGAATGATAGGAGAGAAAGGGACTCGGCGTGCACTCCGCCCAGAATGAGCGGGAGGAAAAAGAAAAACAACGTGGAAGATGAAATATAATGGAAAAACTACTTCGTCGCGCAGGTGCAGGGAGATTTTTTGTGAATTGGCAATGCGGCGGTGCGGTTCGTCTTAATGCGCCCGTGTGCGTTTAATAGAAGTTACATGACGTAGATATTTGATAGGCATGCGCGAACAACGTCCCAGTCTATCTGATTTCGCAAAGTTTAAAATTTGGGAGAATTAGAAATCGGAGACTTGAAAGATTTGAAAGAAATACGTCAAGACTAAATTCCCTAGATACATTATAGGTAACTAATGGAATTACAGGATAATTTGTATGGTATTGTATGCAAGATAGAGAATGTTTGAAATTGTGGGGAAATTTGTAACTTTCATATACTTGCAAAACCGAGAACCACAAATTTGAAAAATTGTAGAATTAAAAGATTCCAAAATTGCAAATTCATAAAATTGTGAAGATGCAAAATTATGAAGTTACAACATTTCAAAAATTACCAAGCAATTCTGTAATTTCGTAGCATTGCTTTTAAAAGTCCCGGGATTGATAACTGAAACTTACCTATAAAAGTAGTTGCAACTATATGGACTGTGGCGCCAGGAATCCCCTTCGAATATCCGAAAAATGTAACGCCCAAGATTTCCAAAATACGAGAAAAAGAAATAAGGTTAGGAGATAAAAACTCTTCAAGAGAAGAATAATTTTCCAGGAACAACTCGGATATTCTTAACGAAGCTGGATTCCCCCATGTTCGCGCATGTCTAGTAATTTACGCGTTCTCCGCAATGGACATGGTGGAGCCACATGTACATCAACAATATTATATTCTAACGATTACTAATTAAATAATGTACAATAATTTTAACGAGTGCTAAATGATGATGAATAACGATGATAATGATGTCGATGAAGTCTTTAAGCATATAATACAGTGTTGCACGATGAAAATGATGGAAAAAAAAACATATGAAAGATAGTAAATGAAAAGAATGAGAGTGAATGAGAGTGAGAGGCGACGAGGAAACGCGAATCCTGAATGTATAGTTACAAAAAACGAGCGACAGATGTTGAAGACGAAACCGGACGGGAGGAGCTACGAGATAATGTATCTGTCTTTTAAAAATCGATGTGTATTTTTTGCGAGGAAACGAGGCGAGAAATATATTGGAGAAAGAACCGAAGACCGTTGTTGCCAGTTTGTGTTCCACGGGGCTGACTCCTTTTTCGAGTTAGTTGGTATCCCTGACGTTTAAATTTCTTAATAATTCGAAAAATTATGCGAAAAAACTCAAAAGATTTATGGAAATTTATTTTAGTTTTCTAGAACTCTTAGCTTCTTTTTTATTTAAGGTTTAGAAGTATCGTGCAATTTTAACTTTATTTTTTAGTATTCTCCGAAACTACTGTAGGATTACAAAATTATCGAAATTATCTTTCTGCGAAGAAATTATTTGATTTTGCTTGTTGATTTCTAGGAAACCAAATGGAAATTTGTTACTGTTTTATTTGAGATAAGTTATTTTAATGGAACGAAATAAATGCCACGAGATCAACAAAAATAAACTTCCATCTTTTAAGCAATAGTTAATATCGAAAATGCCCCCTGAGCAATGATTCGAGAAAGAATGGCTGAGAACCACTGGCAACGCGCGGTTGCCAAGTTGCGCCGCGCGAACAACGCTGTTATCAAGTAAGTGCGACAATTCTGTCGGTTTCTTTAAAAAATAAATAACAATCATACAACAGAGAAATATAAAAGTATCAAATCGGGAAATTAGAAAAGGAAATTACTCAAGATTCATTGCAATTTACAAGATACCAAAAGGTTTAAGTAAAGAAAGTAAAATGGCACCTTCCGAAAATAATTTTGGAACCATTCGGATATAAACCGGTGTCAATAACAACTCTGTCATAGTGGTATTCTATCACAATTCAATCGTCAGAATTTTTGCACTTGCCCGAGATTTAAGAATAGAAAGAATCCAGAATTTTAAGAAGAAAACTCTGAAGATCTCAGAAGATCTCTGTTTTATTCTGAACTCGAAGTGTCCCAAAACGAACGACTAAGTGGAAAACAGCTTTTATTCAAAGAGGTATGTAGTTAGCTACGTATATACAAAAATTACGGGTCAATGTTTTTGGGACGTTCTCGAATTCTATATAGTAGGAATTAAAAACGTGCAATTACGTCACGTTATACGTGTAAGAACAAACTTTTCTTGCGATGTTTAATGAAAAACACGCAAGTTCGATCTTCGAGTGGTACAAAGTTCGAGTGCACCGATTTTTTGAGAAAATGACAAATTTTGTTTAAGGTTTGCTTGTTTCACAAATTTCATTTATCTTATGCAATACTGTGAGAGTCATAACGATAGAGGAGAATGTCCCTCTTTATTTCGGATTTCGAGGGAAATCTGCCATCTTTTCTGAAACCTTAATTTTTTCAACTTGGATTTCAAAAATACACAATTTGACAACAATCTCCAAATCCAATGAAACACAAATCTTAAATTTCTTTAAGAAATAAATCTCGAAAGATTTTAAAGAAACTTCAATAAAAAGAGTTCAAATTTTAAAAAGATGGAACTTTAAACGGAAGCCTTTCGTCAGTTTTGACCAAGAACACAGTAATTTTACAAAATCGTCCCGGAAGAGCTATTTCAAAACGAGCGTGCCCCACATCCAGTACAACAATAGAGAACACAGAGATAAGGAAAGAGGGCGCTGCATGATTTCCACGTTGAATTCTAACCTAAAAATCTGCACCAACAACAAAGTCTATTGAATCGTTAAAGTATATTTATTTTTCCTGGAAAAAGAAAGATCCAAGAAACGTTCAAAGTTTATTTTAATAACAGAGAAAAAGTGCTAGAGAAAAGAAGACGAAGCTATTTATTTTTCTTACACAGTATTGCAAAGCCTTTTCATGGGGGAAAGAGAAAAATGATGGGGGGAGCGTTACATATGGCGGACGACGAGGGGCAACAATTTTGTAATCGATGATTTCTCAGACGATTGGCGATACGAAGTGGCGAATGGCGATAGAAATGCGTTTATTATGTGTAAGAATAAGAAGGCAGGAATAAACATAAACGTAGAATGCGTGGTGTGCGAGTGAGATGGGGAGAGACAGAGAAAATCACAGAAGCCATAGAGTTCAAAGAGAGTGCATTGTGTACATATAAAAGAAGCAGGGACGAAGAATCGCGAGACGAGCCGTGAAATACAGAGGGTAACCGAACGACACCTTTGTAAATTAGCTTTGTACATTGTATCCCCACCTCCCTTGTTTCTTTGTTTCATTGTTGCTGCATAAACCATGGAGGATGTCTGCTCACGTTGAATCTCTTATACAGGGTGATGCAAAAATCTTTATACATAGGAAACATTTTTCTGACAGTGAAAATTATAAAGAAGAGAATGTTCGATATACAAATCAATACAAATAGAAAAATTATAATAGTAATATCGTGCGTGTGGAGACCTTTGCGTCACATTGTATACTTTGTATTTAACTCACATTCGTCCCTCATTTTCCTAAAATAATAAAATTTTAATTCGTTTATCGGTGTCAACTTGAGTTGAGATAAACAGTTACAAATTGGAAAATTCTATTACCGTAAAAATGGAATTTTTGTAAATTTAGACCGTGTTAATTTGACAGAAGTAATAGAAATGCCCCGACAGTGAAAAGATAACTAATTACAAGCTGTAAAATTTCTTGATCAGAAATGAAAAGAACAAAGTTTTCGTAAATTGACACAAGGGACGAATGGATGTTAACAATTTCCATTTAAACGAAAAAACTCGCAGGCAGAGGTATAAGTAAAAATGAATATTCTTTTTAACGGAGAAGAAAACAAAAAAGAAATAGTTCATCTAATTTTAAAGTCTTAATAAAATTATTTCTCCAATAGTTTCTTTAGAGGTTAGATTCTATTGAGACGCCATGTTTGCTGGCCATCTTAATTTTCTCATATTACTCACATCCGTAGCGTTTAAAGATATATTAAATATGGACAGAAAAATGATACGAGAAGTAGACGAAGAACTAAAATTGCTGGCAATTTCAAGGATTTTATCAATCGTAAATATATTTTATTACTTGTACATTTCCGTGAAATGACAAATCGAAATATGAATACGAAACAGGACGACGGATTTACTTTGGTACTTATTTCGCGAAAGATAATAAATAAAAGTATCGTCTATTGTCGACGGTTTCCATCTCGTGACTCTGTTATGTATATAAATATACATATTGCATATATACATACATACGTACATACATGTATATAAACATATATATTTTTCTGGGGTAAAGAGGGAGAAAGAGAAAAAAAGAAAATGGAGAAAAAAGAATAATAACTGCAAAGACGTATCCGACCTCGTGGACGCAATAAAAAAATTTCACTATAAATCGATTATGCATGGGCATCAGGGTGTAGATTAATAGGAGAAAGCGAGAGAGAAAAATGTAAAGAGATGACTATTTTTTTGAGAGAAACATTATAATAGAGGAAAACGAGAGCTTCGACGGGAAGCAAATTGGGAATTTCAATTTTCTCCTTTAATTTCTAATCTTTATTTAACAAGTTATTCTCTGCCTGTGAGTTGAAATCAAATTCGAGAAAGCTTGAAAGAAAAACAATTTTTCATGAATTATATATGTTCCCTGATTGAGCAATGAATTGTTTTGCACTAATTATACGTATATTCGTAACTGCAAGATATAGAACTATATATGATTCGTGAAGTTAACAATGGCGCGAAATTTGAATGCTAATCTCATTGAAATTTTATATTTCGATGGAGATATTGAAATAAACTCAACAAATGCTGAAAGAGACACGAAATTTTCGCTAAAACAACGTGTGGAATAAATTACAGCGCTCGAAGTTAAATTTCTTTCAACAGGAAATGTATTTTCGCTCCAATATATCCGAACGAAAAAGTCTTTCTTGAATTAAATAATAATGATGGCTTGAAAATGAATGTAAAGGAGGGAAAACGTGTCCATATCTCCTCCAGGTATAATCGTTATACGAAAAAGAAAGAGAATAAAGAAATCACCCGTTGCATGTAAATAGACCGGAAGACCGCAGGTAGCCATATTGTTATTCGCGATTAATTGGATGACTTGATCGAGTCGACTGATGTTCTTTCTCTTCTTTACTTTCTCTCACTGAACACACACTGGGCGTCCAAATAATTCCGAAAATATTAAAAAATTGGAAAATATTCCTTCGCATTTTGTATATTAATTTATTTCTCTTCCGAATAATTCTTAATTTTAAATATATTATATATACATATATTCGAATGAAGTTCGAAAATTATATATATATATATATATAGATATAATATATTTCCTCGTGTAAAATATAGAGTTTAGAAATTGTATTTTCATTGTTATTAATTCATTATTTCAATCGGTATCGATTCACTATATACAAATACCGATATTTTTTTTCTTCTTGTATCTAGCAAACAACAGTGCGCTAGGAATAATTTCTCTCCTTTTCCTTTTTATTAATTAAATTATATTATATGTACAGATCTCTAATTTGCATTAAATAATTCTTGTAAATTGAGAGAAGTAGTAAAAACGATAGAAAAGCGACATCTACGGTGAGCGTCGCGAGTCTGACCGGAAGTGAGAGAAAGAGAAAGAGGGAGAACCCTCTGTCTGTTGTATATTATTTTTATTTCCACCTTTTTTACATGAAACAAAGCGAGATCGGTATTGACCGTGCTATGTATGGATGATATGTTCCAATATAGAATAAATCTTTCAACAAATACTCGGTTATTATTAAATTCCTCTCATTTTGTGAATTTTAGTAACATACACAATACGTATAGGAATCTTAGTCAATTATTAAATTTCTTTGTTTGATTAAAAAGCGGAATTTACTAGTTTTCAGTATTATATCTGACCTGCAGTAATTAGAAGGAGAAATTTGAAGAAAAGTGGTGGGGATGATCGAGAATGATCGAGAAACTTCGCACGCTATCAATTTCATCGAAGTCTTCGCCAGAGATGCGCATGACTTTGGAAGAAGTTTCTGAATATTTTGCAGATATTAAGTGGTGAGTAAATTATTTACATACTTTATTCGTCATATTGTTATCCAATTTTTCTTCTATTTCATTGCAGATATGTAGCTCTATGTTATTTTGGCCATGGTAGAAATGATTAATTTTTATTATCCTATTAGCAGCTTGTTTTCACCATTATTTTGACGATGACACAGTTAGATATCATCATTCAATTTATATAATAATTGTTAAATTTAACTGGATTTTGTAGAGTATATTGTTAATAATTATTTTTTCATACTTTCTTTTACAGGGATGCGCAGAGCAGTTCCATTGGAAGCAACATCGAATTTTCATCGATCCTAACACGCGCGAACTAAAAAATTGCAAACATGCGAAATTTCAATGAATTATTTAAGTTACATTGATTGTTAATCCATTAGTTGTTTAAGGGTACTTTGTACACTGCGATACAATTAAGCATATTCTATGTTACTGAAGCTTCAAATATAGAAAGCTGTACATTCGTTGTGTAAATTGTATGTATATTGATAAAATGATTTCAGTAAATCAGCAATAAATTGAAAGAACTGTTTTATTCATTTAGAAAGCTATTCTAAATCACGCTTACATTCCCCTGGTACAAAATTGCAATTTTCTCTGCCACCTTTTCACAAGTTATGCTCTCCTCATACAAAATTCTGGTTTTGTTCTAAAACTTTTGTCCAAACTGACATGACTGTGGGAAACAAATTCCATTAGTAGGACATAATGATTTTTTGTGGCCATCTTTTTGCATTTGTATTTGTTTATTTATAATTTATAGCGTATCAGGATACAGGATACACAGGAAATGGATTTTAGGATAATGGATAGTTTTACTTGTAATGTGAAGGATGGAGAATGATGTGGAAACAGAAGATGGAATATACAGGAGGATATGGAATATGATTCAATAAATATTGCACATAGGATGTGGGAAAGAACACGTGGAAAATGTGCTATAGGACAGAAGATATGGGAAAGTGGTATTAGATGTTGGGTATATGATATACAGTATGTGAGTAATGCAGCATGAATGAAACATTGTAAAAGATAGGAAGAGAAAATCATTGGATTTATTACCTACCTGTGTTCCTGCTGATGAAACAAAATTCCAGCAAGATTGCAGGTAAGAGACAAGTGGAAGGTACTATAGTATATTTTAGTTATCTTTGGTTCTACCAAAAGATGATCTTCATGGTAGAATGCAAGTAAGGATGCTGTTATATTTAGAATTTTTACATTTTATTCCCACACTACCCAAATGCAAATTTTCATAGATTACCGTACAATTAAATTATTAAAATACTAGAAATTATAACAAGCTTGATTCGGCAATAACTGTGGGAAACATTAATCAATAGACTGCAGCCGTCCATGCATTTATAAGAAATTTAAACACGCAGAAACGTTTAGGATGCACAAAACATGAATAAAGAAACATACAAAATATCTGAAGCCATAACATTCAGATTAGATGAACATCTGTCTAGATCCTGCACTATGTAAATTTGCATAAATATTTCTAATATAATGATTATTAATCGGCAGCAGTACAAAACTCTGGCAGAAGCAACAATTGTTCCTCCAAACGTTGTTTCTAAAATTTCAACAATTTCGACTGGAGGTGAAGAGAAGGGAATTAAACGTATGATATCCATTTCGCCTTGCTTTGCTCTTTAATTTGATCGAAAAGTTTATTAGACTCGTCCACGACGAGATGAATCACACATAAAGGATTACATACACGATTAAAACGTATCTTCTATATACACAGCTTTTACTCAGGAAAATTTTAGCCAGGTGGTCAGATTCTTTTCATCCTCGATGACTTCTGTTTAACTGGCACATTCTTTCATACACACGCATGCACACACTGTACTGTCAAGTGTAACACCCTCTTGCTGTGCTTGCTAGAAGACTCACACACAGCGAACCACGACGAAATAAAACTCTATAGTCTTTTGTGGTCCCATCGTGGTTACCAATCAATACGATGATTATAGTCTGTTCAGAGCACTAGGCACCACAATTCCCTTTATAGACTCCCTTTGACCATTTTTCTTCTTCTTTCGAAAAATTTTGACATTACCTGTAATTGTTACAAATTAATATAATTTACAAAATAATATATTTACAAAATAATATAAATGTAAATAGACGTAGTAAACGTATTAAAGATCAATCTTAGCAACATGAAATATTTTAATTTTTTTAATATGTTGAATTAAAGAAGTAATTCTATAATAAACTTGTTCGTTAAAATAAATTTCTTTGCAAATTGTCTTGTGCATTGAAACAGATTTTAATAACGTACAGCGTTTCTTGATATTTAAATCTCAAAGTCACAAGGATTCTAAGGTAGGAAAGAACTCACCAAACGTTGCATTTTTGAGTGGGATTCATCGGTGAGCCTGGAGGACAATTATAGGCCCTGGCAAAGTCTTCGCTATTGGACAAAGGTCCCAAAACTCTTATAGGACCCGGTGAATGAACGCTGCTTCGTATCTTTGTCAATGCATCCTCTGGTCTCATGGATCCACACCATATTTGTGCATAATTCAAGAAGAACAGCTGATCGTGAGTGAAATTCACACCAGGAAGCATCGGTTCTTCCCCGTGTATCGACACCCACTTCTTATACGCCTGAATAACAATAATAATAAAAAAAAAATATATAGGATTCATTCAACAATTTTAAACTGTACTAAGAAAATACTGATTCTATTAAGAAAATTCAAATTTCATTGAGAGAATACTGATCTTAACAAAGACGAACATACGACTCTATATTTCGTATTGCAAAATTGAATATTATTCAGTTCGCAGTAGAAATTGTAGAATAATTGAAAAGTTCAATATTTCTATTTCTTTATTTTTCTACTGTTCTTGTTGTTATTACTTTACTTTATTTTTACTTTATTCTCAAGAATAATGGACATTTTATTTCCTATTTCAAAGATGAGCAATATGAGAAAAAAAGAAAAGAAGAAATATGAAACAGAAGAAAAGAAAATATGATAGAAACTGCAACAAATATATGCAATAAAGTAAGTTACCCTGAATGACTGTTTGAGACCTCCATTGTCAGCGATATTCTCTCCCTGAGTCATCCTCCCATTGATATACAGATCAACTTCCTGCAACTTGTATCTAGAGTACTGATCCACAATGCACTGGGCTCTTTGTCTGAAAGCTTTCACAGTGGCGTTGTTCCACCACTGCATCATGTTTCCATCTTTGTCAAACTGACGTCCTTTGTCGTCAAAACCATGAGTAATTTCATGGCCGATTACCACTCCTATTCCACCATAGTTCAATGATTTTGGAAAGTGCTGAGAGTAGAATCGTGGCTGGAGAATACCAGCTGGGAAGACTGGAACGAGAAACATTGTTGCTAGTTTAATTAGAACGCTCGAAATTTATTTGTCAGATTTACATTGTCTAAAGAACACTACGTTCTAGAAATAAATTCTGAATGATTATGGGAACAGTTACTTTGATCAAGACTTAATACTATACTATTGACTTTATGCTATGTTAATGCAACTTTAGCGTTTGTACAGTATATTTTAATGAAATTCTAAATAATTTCAAGCAATATTATATAAATAAATTGTGAAATATTTAAATTCTGAATGACTATGGGAACAGTTACTTTGATCAAGCTTTAATACTATACTATTGACTTTATGCTATGTTAATACAACTTTAGCATTAGTACAGTATATTTTAATGAAATTCTAAATAATTTCAAGCAATATTATATAAATAAATTGTGAAATATTTAAATTCTGAATGATTATGGGAACAGTTACTTTGATCAAGACTTAATACTATACTATTGACTTTATGCTATGTTAATGCAACTTTAGCGTTTGTGCAGTATATTTTAATGAAATTCTAAATAATTTCAAGCAATATTATATAAATAAATTGTGAAATATTTAAATTCTGAATGATTATGGGAACAGTTACTTTGATCAAGCTTTAATACTATACTATTGACTTTATGCTATGTTAATACAACTTTAGCATTTGTACAGTATATTTTAATGAAATTCTAAATAATTTCAAGCAATATTATATAAATAAATTGTGACATATTTAAACTCTGAATGATTATGGGAACAGTTACTTTGATCAAGGTTTAATACTATACTATTGACTTTATGCTATGTTAATGCAACTTTAGCGTTTGTACAGTATATTTTAATGAAATTCTAAATAATTTCAAGCAATATTATATAAATAAATTGTGAAATATTTAAATTCTGAATGATTATGGGAACAGTTACTTTGATCAAGACTTAATACTATACTATTGACTTTATGCTATGTTAATACAACTTTAGCATTTGTACAGTATATTTTAATGAAATTCTAAATAATTTCAAGCAATTTCCTGACTTTGGGGTTCATACTGTTGATACTTGACATTGTTACTTAAGAACTGTTTTTGAATTAACATCGATAGGTATAAGAAAATGAATAGGAAGAGTATTTCTTCTTCTGTGAATAAATGATAAATTTACCAATGTCGTTTTTATTGGGATTGTAGAAGGCATTCACGACGGCTGGTTCTGTAGTCCATTTGTCTTTATCAACTGGCTTCCGTAGTTTCTCTAGATTATGATAAGCGTCATATTTCAGCACAGCCAGTACGTTCTCAAGGAAATGATTCTCGGTAATGTTCAACTGTAATGTGAAAGATAAGAAACAGATGGTACGTATAAAAGGAAACATCATCAGTTTCATTGGAAATTCCACTTCTTTTTCTATGCATATTTATGAAGAGATTAAGTACCATCACGTATTCCTTCGAAAGTTCCACAGGATCCTTCAGGAACTCAGGATATCCAATCCTTTCGTTCATAGAATCAGCTTTGCTTTTAGCTACAGCTCTAGTTTCGTTATCCATCCAATGATTCTCAGCCAACAGTTCATTGAACGCTTCTCGTATCGTACGAATCATCTCGAGTGCTGTCTCCTGAAAACCAAATCATCCCATACATCAATCTAAAATCAACTAAAACTAACATTATTTAAATTGACAAATTACTGAAGAATATCAAATTAAAACCATCTATATTAATCGTAAAAATTACTCAAATATTGTATCAGCAGCTCTGTCTTATGAATTTCTATATGCATATATATGTCGGAGATACGTTGTCGGTCGGGGCGTATAAAGAATCTTCTCGTGAGTTGGCCATCGTGGCGGTATATCGGACGATATTTATTAAAGCGAATGTATTACAAAGGTTGATTGAACGATCAGGATGTCGATGACGATGAACTTGGGTTCGATAACGAATCCACGGTCAACGGGATGACGAATGCGATTTCTTCCACAATCCAAAGTCGAACTCAACTTACGAATACACGATCTCGGTTGTCGCTCAACGTACTTGTTCACGGTACAAATAGAACTTCTCTAACTGAATCCTCAGTCCAAGAGGAACTGCCTTATATACTCCTCTCTGTATCCCTCAGGTCAATCCTTGTTTTTAAGGAAAGATATTTAATTATTTTATACCTCTGTTAGGAAAACGTCCCTCGCGTGACCGTGGCTACGTCCAGCGACCCATTATGTCACTTCGAGTCCAAGCCCACTGTCATAAATCCCGGGCAATCACAATTGACTTAACTCATAAACAGCTATTTCTCAGTTTCATTGTTCAAGTACGGCTATAATGAAAAGTCTGGATTAAAGTATTGGGGACTTTCCCAAATATTCCAAAGGAAAGGCCCGGATGTCCTTTCATCTCCGACGTATACATAGATGTATTTAAACATTTTCGAAATTGATGTTATAATACTTAAGTGAATTATCATAAAACTCTGTATTTCTATATGGAATGATTACCTTGCTTTCGTGATTGAAATTGTCACGAATAAAAAGTGCACCCACGGCCATGCCAAGCTTTTTGTTCGTCCATTCCACACATTGGGACCATCTGTCCCTCTCGCTCAGTATGCCTAACAGAATCTTGCGAAATTCTACCCTTTTCTGCTGGTACTCGTCGATCATGTGAGGCATTAACGACATCACCAATCTCCATAATATGTAATTATGTAGCGTTCTGTAAAAATAGTTAAAAATAAGATGTAACGTTTCATCAATGTTGCAATTAATTAATTTTCATTTTGGGTGATTAAATATGTATTTGAAAAATTAAAAAAAAAAAAATTAGAAATATCAGATATTCTTCTTGAATTTTTTCCGGATATAAAGTAAAACGTATTGATTTCATAATAGAAATAGAAATTGAAGAAAACGGAGAATTTACTTCGAAACAGAAATTGTATAAAAATTAGAGAAGCGAATGTATCGGAAGCTTGGAACATTAACGAAATACCTGCGGTCCGTTCTTTGCACGATACGGCCCATTTGCATAAAATATGGCATGGCGTATGCCACGATCGGCTCTTCTTCTGTTATAGGCGAGTTGATGAATTCTTGAAGATATTCGCGCCACTTCAGCTGCGGAATTTCACGCTGCAGCTCGCGCAGCGTCAATTTCCGGTAAATGGCGGATGTATCGTGTCTATCAGCCTCCGGTATCGACGCCTGAAATTTTCATTAAAAATAACTGGAACCGTCAAACAAAGCAATACGACGTTCCTATGACACACGTCGAATTTCTGACAGAATATGAAATTCTTCAAATAGAATTATAAATAAATATCGAATAAAAAAAGACCCAATAGCGGAAGAATCCCACCAATTTAATACATCGAATCAATCGATAAACGCATATTTTTAACTATAGCGAAATTAAAAAAAAAAAAGAAAATAGTATTTTGTACTATTTTATAAAATTTTGTACAGCTTGCTATTTTATTATTTCGATTCTGTGTGTGTCAAACGATTGCTACGAATTATACGAAGCTTCCTGTAAACAGGTGCGTTCGCATATGGAGCGATCTGATATTAATAAATTATCTGTTGTGCCTTAAATGTAAGACAGGCGTACATTTGCCAACTGTTTCTCCAAACTGATCACGCGATTGAATTCTTCGGCAGCGGTTTGTGGATTAGCACCAAGCAACACCGCCACGTTCGTCATATAGCGATGGTACGCCTTCAGTTGAGCCTCGCTGTTCTTCTTCAAGTAGTAGTCCCTACTTGGCAACGCCACTTGCATCTGATCCAGCTGAGGAACAATTTATAGTCGTTCGATCATTCTTCACTTGCGCAATATTGCACGAACAAAAGTAACTTCTGTTTAAATTTAAAGCACGACACCAAGTAGTATATGCTATTTAAGTTGCTGTAAAACTCCATTTATATATAGTTAATTGTAAAAAATATGCAAAAATTGACAAATAAGTGGACACTTTTGGTTGATAAAAATCCATTATGATTGGAAAGTAAAGTTGTATCCTAAATGGAGTTCTACCGCACGAATGTTATTATACAGTGCTCTAGAATGTACAACGTAAATCCAATTGTTATACTGTGCAGTCGTCGACCAAGGGACCTTACTTTGCCGGCGCACCTGGAGGATATTGGCAGAGGAGTTTTTGTCATCTGGACCGACCCACTGTTCTAGTAATACTCCCTCGTTGTATTCCCCTCGTAATCGACCTAATAAAACTTCGACGGAGTATGGCGGTGGCTTCCAGGATGGTCCAACCACCGCTGGCCAGCCGCCAAGGAATTTCAGCGTCCTCTTCAATGGCGCGTCACCGATTTTTCTTATACGAGCTGTGAAAATAAAAGACTAGAAACACCTTCCAACAGTTTTCTTTTCTTACTTCGAGACCAAATTTTCCGAGAAAGGGAGAGAAATAAGAAGAAAACAAATTTGTTTAATAAGAATAGAAAGAGAAGAATGTGTCTAGAAAGAAAAGAATTTGTTTAAAACGAGAAGGAAAAGGATAGAGTGTTTGCGGAAAGAAAGGGAATTTTATTGGAAGAAATAGTAGGAAACGAATTTTTTAAGAAAGCAAACTATTTGAGGATCGTTTTAAATTAGAATTCATAGAACTTGTTGGAAACACGCGATCGAAAAACATTTTCGTTGTACCCACGGATGTCCATGCATGACTTGTAGAACATCTTCGCCTTCAGAGTAGCATTGTTATCCTCGTCGTTCGGTGATTCCTCCAGGATGCGTTTCAGAATCACTTGAAGCTGATTGGCCAGCACCTCGAACGTGCTGATCGAGCTTCGATCTTCTGGAATCACGTGACGACGATTCCACGTGCCACACGCGTACTGGAAGAAATTCACACATGGTGCTGCTGTGTGATCCATCGCTGATAATAAACTGGCGGCTGAAACGAATTTCATGCGATGATTGTATCGATGAAAACTTAGAAATGCAACTTTTGCTTACTCCACGGTATTTTGACATCCTAACCTTCCCCTGTTTCTGATGAACAGTGACTATAAGTGATTATCCCATGATCGTACGAGTTCAAAGCGACTACAAACACCTAAAAAGTCGCCATAAATTCGTAGAAATCGTCTAAGAGTAATGTTAACGCGACTATAAGCAATTACAAGGTGACTACAATCGTTCAATACGACTAGCTGCAATTTACGCGTGAAATTAGGTACTTACGAGTGAGTCTGAAGCGACCGAGTGTTATCGTAACGTGACTATAACAGACTGTAACGTAATTGCTTGCTAGCACACGCGTGTATAAAATGACTGGTGTGAATAAACACCTAAAAAGTCATCATAAATTCGTAGAAATCGTCTAAGAGTAATGTTAACGCGACTATAAGCAATTACAAGGTGACTGCAATCATTCAATACGACTAGCTGCAATTTACGCGTGAAATTAGGTACTTACGAGTAAGTCTGAAGCGACCGAGTGTTATCGTAACGTGACTATAACAGACTGTAACGTAATTGCTTGCTAGCACACGCGTGTATAAAATGACTGTATATAATGCAATTAGGGTGGTTATAACGTGACTATAAATGACTACAATATTATATGTGCGATTATCTCTGACTACTAGTTGATGGAAGAATTTTTATACTGCACGTGTAGAGTTTATCGCGGGAAAAGTTTCCATCTAAGGGACGTGGAATTTTGTTTCGAAAAGAGAAAATTCATCGAAATTTTCGTAGTCACGCATTTACGCGCGGTCATATTGACGAACACGCTGATATTAAATTCCGAAGCTGATATCGGCTGCAGTATCTTTGCGCAAGAACGTCAAATTGTTCTGCCACGGGCAGGAAATTGAATTCCGCCGATGGCAACGAGAGAGACGCGTCAAAGGTAGCAAGATGAAAGCGTTAAAAACAAAAAAAAAAAAAAAAGGAAAAAACGAAGAATATAAAAATAAACGCGAGAGAACTCGAGATTAAACGTGTAGGTGAGCAATCATTTTGCCATAAAATCGTTCTGCGCAATCTCATTTTCTGTCAACAGGTTGCTGCCGCGACTTTCTAACCTATATCTGCTACATGTACGATCTTTTTCACGGTATTTGACGCGTTCGCGACTATTTCACGAAAATTACAAAACCGTCCACTGTAGGTACACGCATGTTTTTTTTTTTTTTATAATACGTTACTGTAACAGAAAATTATTTTAACGGAAGATTTCTCTTGCGAAAAAATGTTGATATATTTGTAACGCGAATGTTGCGCCATTCTACGTATATACTAACCTTCCCATTTTTTATAAATACTCATAGGTGTCACATTTTGTTAAGTTTGTCAGATAAATAAACTATACATACACGTTCTAGAGACGAAAGTACTTGTTCCTAGATGTTAGTAAATCGTAATAGTGCTCGTCGACGTTTAAAGGTGTAATACGAATCGTTTAATCGAAACGGGTAATTTTACGGTCGATGAATATACGACCAATCGAGCGAGGAAGATTTAACGAGGCCAACCGTGATCTCAGGATTGATTGCACTTCCGATAAACTATCACTAACGAGTAATAACACCGCTCTAGGGCAATTTGATATCGAGTACCAAGGACTAATTAACCTTATACTATTAAAGTAATTGTTATAAAAAATAAACGGTATTTTTTGGGGTGCTGTAAAAATTGCAATGTTGTTTTCGATGCTAATAAGTAAACCGAGGAAATATTTCAAAATAATCGCATTTTTGGAAGTGCCTTAATGCAAAGTTCCGCTTTATTGCAAATTTACTTGCAAAAGACTTGCATTTGCAGAGGCAACCTCAGCCCAGCTATAATTAACATGCACGCGAATAAAAACCTACAGTCGGGAAATGTTTTCCTAATTACGTTCAACAAACACGCAAGCTCAGACTCTTTAAACACTCGTGGTTGGCGAAGAGGTTGCTGTTTTTTAAGCAATTTTAAATTCAGGTCGAGCAACTTTTTTCTCCCTCTTCCTTCCTCTTTTTTTTTCTCTCTCTGTTCACAGGGACCAACCACTACGAACCACTTCGTTACCAACCCGTGGCGCAGAGACACGGTAATTGTGAAATATTAAAAAAGAATTGGATTATATCTCGTACGAAAGGTATCTTCTGTTTCTCGAAATTTTAATCATCCTGAGAGATCGTTCGCTTGTTTTCTCCTGTTTTTTTAATCTAATTCCGAATTATTTGCCAGAGGAAACTTTGTTAATTAAAACGGGTCGTCATTTTATTATACGGGATAATTAATAATCCCCATAATTCTTCAATTAATCTCTAATAAATGAGAAGACGAATCGATTTCTCAGATTTGCCATGGTCTTCGTTAAATGAAAAAAAAAACCACGATAAATTGGAAATCTATTTAAATCATCGTATTACCCGTAAAAAATACTACAACCGTTCCCCTTCCATTTTTTTCGAAAGCCTACGTCTTATAAAAAAAAAAAAAAAAAAATAAAAAAGAAAAGAATTAGCATGGTACGCAACTGAATTCAGGGTGCATATAATTCGCTGATTAATTTTATACGAACAAACGGATCAAATAAATCGAGTGATTTCTGGCGCGATCAGGGTGAACCATTCGGCTGATAAATAAACGAAAATTCGCTCTGCCTTCCTGTGTTGCTGCGAATAAATAAGTAATCAGGAATGTGGCCGCTTGTTCTGGGATTGGCCGCGTTTCCACTGCAATTAAACCGCACGATGCCGTATCTTCAGCGAGTCGGATAGCGGATTTCCCGACAAATGAAAATGCAATCGCAGGCCAACCTCTCGGTCAGCAGGCAATTCCATTGGGAATGCTTAATCCGATTTGTAGCCGTGTGTGAGAGGAGCACGCGTTTGTCGCGGGACAAACACAATTCCTACCGACCACCAATCAGTTCTCACTGATCTGATTTCATTTACCTCCACTCGGATATTGGCTGGTGATATTTCGCTCTGTCTATGATCGAATACCCGATCCCCCCTCGCACTTTTTTTCGTAGAAATTGGTTCGATATCCAGTTGATCGACATCCCGATTCTACGATAATTGCGTTGGATATGAATGTTTGGAAAAAATCTGCGGCCTCTATGAATAACTAATATTTGGATACTGGCATAATCTGGTCTTTAATATCTGGTTTTTTCCAATTATCTCTTCTTTCGTTTTTTAATTATCCGGAGAATTTTTCCGCGGCTTGGCGTTCATGGGATTTTCTGTCGCGTTTGCAACGCAAAGAAGAATTTTTGGAAAATAGTTTTATTCAAATTTTCTCATTACCTGTTCTCACGCGTTCCTCTGTCGTGCAAATATTTGGAAAAAGTCTGTAAATTTTATGAGTAACCAATATTTGGTTACTAGCTTAATCTGGTCTTTAATATCTGGTTTTTTCCAATTATCTCTTCTTTCGTTTTTTAATTATCCGGAGAATTCTTCCGCGGCTTGGCGTTCGTGGGATTTTCTATCGTGTTTGCAACGCAAAGAAGAACTTTTGGAAAATAGTTTTATTCAAATTTTCTCATTACCTGTCGTGCAAATGTTTGGAAAAAATCTGTAAATTCTACGAGTAACCAATATTTGGATACTGGCTTAATATCTGGCTTAATCTGGTCTTTAATATCTGGTTTTTTCCAATTATCTCTCCTTTCGTTTTTTAATTATCCGGAGAATTTTCTGTCATGTTTGCAACGCAAAGAAGAATTTTTGGAAAATAGTTTTATTCAAATTTTCTCATTACCTATCGTGCAAATGTTTGGAAAAAATCTGTAAATTCTACGAGTAACCAATATTTGGATACTGGCTTAATATCTGGCTTAATCTGGTCTTTAATATCTGGTTTTTGTCCAATTATCTCTCCTTTCGTTTTTTAATTATCCGGAGAATTTTCTGTCATGTTTGCAACGCAAAGAAGAATTTTTGGAAAATAGTTTTATTCAAATTTTCTGATTACTTGTCGTGCAAATGTTTGGAAAAAATCTGTAAATTCTACGAGTAACCAATATTTGGATACTGGCTTAATATCTGGCATAATCTGGTCTTTAATATCTGGTTTTTTCCAATTATCTCTTCTTTCGTTTTTTAATTATCCGGAGAATTCTTCCGCGGCTTGGCGTTCATGGGATTTTCTATCGTGTTTGCAACGCAAAGAAGAACTTTTGGAAAATAGTTTTATTCAAATTTTCTCATTACCTGTTCTCACGCATTCCTCTGTCGTGCAAATGTTTGGACCTGTAACAAAGAGAATATACGTCCAACTAACCACTATCATCGCAAGCGTCCAAAATTTAATCTCGTTCTAAGGGATATACAATAAAAGTTGTTTACTGTTATCAAAATGTGAATAATTCATCAAGAATCGTGTGTATAGAGTGTCGAGAAAAATGGAAGCAATTTTCCATGTCATTAATACGGACCCACAAAACAACATTGTAGCGACAAGAAAAAACAATTTTCTGCTTCCATAAACGTCCATAAAATTTGTCGATGCTACTAAGAAATCACTATAATACTTCATTTTATCACAAACGCGGCAAATGATTAAGTAATCCTTAATGTTTGCAATGGTCTGCAATAAATCATTTATTAGAGGAAAGTATTATTATTATGTATATGAAAAAAAAATTTTTTTCGAACCGTTTTTTAATCCAACGTTCATAGATGTCATTAAAGTGATTAATTCTATCAGTGGCTATGAGGTAACACAGGCCTTTTCGAGTAGAACCTGATAACCTCGACTCGATTCGATTCGGTTGATTGATGTTCCCTTCTGACACGAGCTGTTGAACATTGAAAGCCATTTGCTGTTTCTCCCTTCTACGTAATTTCCTTTCCTCTCCGTGTGTAATCGCGGTTATAAATTGCACATATCAAAGCAACATTTATCAAGAAATTCCTCGAGATATCTCTACAATAGTATTTATCGATAAATCACTATATGGAAATATCTTTGTAAGATACTAAACAATTGTCGTGGAAATTATGCGAAGCAAAAGAAAATTGAATTTTTCCAATGACACCACATATCTTAGATCCGTTTTTTCTTTCATATTACTCTATTGGTTATATTATTGTTTTACTGGGGAATTTCATTATTGGGTTGGCAACTAAGCGATACTTGGTTTCCAATCCAATATTTGCACGAATTACTATAATAAAATTTTCATCAAGAATTGTTATCGTTATTTATTTATTAAAGCGGAGAGAATTGTAATTAATTGCAATCTGCTGGAGAATTGAAAAATTGAAAAAGAAACTTTTGTTATTAAGATTTACTTTCTTTGTATAACAAAGGAGAAAAATAGTTTCCTCGAGTAATTTCACGCGAGGACGCGCTCTTTTCCGCAACCTTCTTTCAAAAGTGTCCCATCAACTTGTAATTAAACTCTGCTGAAAGAAATTCTTGCGAGAGTCAAGATTGCAAAGAGATTTGTGCGAAAACAGTACAAACTTTTCAATGATAGCTCCCAAGACTTTGTTCTTTGCGCTTCGTGGCATTGTATTTCTGTTTTACGTTGTTTTCAAAAAAACATTTATACTTTTCTAGAATATATTACTCTTCGATATACGACGTCACATCTATATCCCGCCATTTAAACCTATGTCTATATATTAATATCTAACCTATTTCGAACCATTTTTAAATATACACATTAAACTATTTTCATACATAACTCCATGTTCAATTTTTATACTAAAATAAGATATACCAAATATAATATCTCTGCTACGCTAAACTAAAGAGTACCTAGTGTAAACTCTCATCAATTTCGCTTCAATCCTCTGTAACACTAACCCAACCATTTTAACACCAATGTAACTAATTTTAATTCCGGATCAATCTACCAAGAACAGCTTAAAACCAATATATTGCAACATCTAGCCGCTACACTAGCGCACTCTATGCCACTATCTACCCTGACTCGTTCTCCGTCGCGCTCGATCAAACGCTAACTCACTCTAATTCTACGTGCAATCTTCGGATCAACTCAATAGACTCGTATTGCTATTCTTCGACACCTAGATCCCACGTCAACGCGCTTCACACCTAAATCCACGCGGAGTACAACGTATGACAGTGAAGCTGACCGTTGTCAGCCGCTTAATTAATCACTGCCATCGGAACTAATCGTGTCATTTAGGGCTAATTCAACTTACTGGGCTCCTGCACGCATTCGCGGCTCGTGTTCAACGCCAACAGCAGTAGAATGAAAAGACAAGTGGCAAGAAGAGTGACGGCGAGCACACCGAGCAATTGCTGCCTGTTGGCTGGCCCTCTTCGTCTGATCGACGTCGCGCGCGTTATTCCGAGAGGCTTCCGATTGTTTCCTGAATGCTGCAGAACCGTCGCCGTAGTGTTTCCACGGGGACCATAAGTCACCTGTGATGGGAAAGATGTTAGACGCTTCTATTTATGATTTATAAGTCGTAGGAAATTTTGCTTTTCCTTCTTTTGTGTAGGTGTGACGTGAAGATTGACGAGACTGAGATTATGGTATAGGGATGGTACAAAACTAAAAACTATCCTAAAGAAGGGTATAAGGCTGTTCGAGGGTAATCTTTTGGTATAGATATTTTTGTGAGATTTTGGAAGCTCGGGGAATCTTTTAGAAATACTTGGATTTCTTCTTGTGACAATTTGGAAACTTGGCAACTTTTTAAGAATTTGGAAATTTGAGAAATATCTTAGGGGTGTTCGAGTGTTTTTCTTTATCAACGCGGAAGCTTTGTAATTTCTTCAAAATATTTAGATCGTCTTTTGGGGAATTTCAAAGCATTCGAAATCTTTTTGGAAAGGATACTTATTAAAGGGAAGTTTTTCGTTTAATTCGCGCAATGAGATTCTATTGAACATTAAAGAACCCTTATAATAAGCTGCTATTGAAAATCGCGCCTTAAGATTCTCCTTCTCACGTTTCGAACTCTCTCATAAAGGAATCGTCGTCCCAAAGAACCTCGTCAATTTCGCTTTACAAAACATCCTCGCCACCACCCACTTCGTTACCAATTATTATTCCATTCATGATTCTAATAAATAATAAGAATTCTTATAAAGATTGTACTAGGCCATATATTTTAACGCAACAAATACATTGGTACTGCCATTAACAAATATAAAAGAATAAATAGCTAAGATTATTGGTAGAATGGATTTTTATAGAGGAATAAAAGCGAGGGTAGTATAACTGAGCGATACATATCTGGCATTAGGATACCTACAAATTTGCTAATTTATGGTTTCACTGAGGATGGTATACCTGAATGATACACGTGCGGAACCAGGGAAGGTTAGGATGCTCTATGTATTCGTTAATTTATGGCTCCATTGGCGCCACGCTTGTATCAAAACATCCTCTCTCAAGATAATTAACAAATCCAAATCCTTGCATTCTCAAGAAATGAACAAGACCAATAAAATAAATAAACAACATAAAGCTACAAAACATTAATCCCACAAAGTAGCATTGCAAAGCCACAAAATATTAACCCAAGAAATAAGCAGTCGAAAGGACGAACAATAAATCATAGATAATTAACAAATCCAAATCCTTGCATTCTCAAAAAATGAACAACACCAGTAAACTAAATAAACAACATAAAGCTACAAAACATTAATCCCACAAAGTAGCATTGCAAAGCCACAAAATATTAACCCAAGAAATAAACAGTCGAAAGGACGAACAATAAATCATAGATAATTAACAAATCCAAATCCTTGCATTCTCAAGAAATGAACAGCACCAGTGAAATAAATAAACAACATAAAGCTACAAAACATTAATCCCACAAAGTAGCATTGCAAAGCCACAAAATATCAACCCAAGAAATAAGCAGTCGAAAGGACGAACAATAAATCATTCTTACCAAATTACTACTTGCGACCCCTAAATAATGAAAATTTCTTACCTGAAGGTGACTGGTGGTAGACGTCTCTTGGCCAGAACCTCCGGTTATCTCATTCTGCTCGACGATCACGCTCGCCTTCAGGTATCCGTTGTTGCTTTCAGCCTTCATCCTCCCTCTACCCGTGCTACCGAATCCCTGGATCAACTGCAGTAGCTGGACACTGAACCGAATTTCAAGCGACTATCTGTGTCAACGACCGGTGTAACGTTGGCATCGCGGCTGCTCTCGATCCGCCGCAGCCAATCGACCATTGATCGTTGCTCAACGACCACCCTTTCAAACCTTCTTTATTCTTTCAACTTGTTTATCTTTGCGTTCAACACTCAAAACAGAGAAGGCTAACGATCGATCACTTTATCAGAAGACTCTTGTATACACTTTTACGGTATTACTTTATGATTGTGCAATTTTCCCTATTCCTTATCGACCGATGGAGAGGAAGATCTTGAACGACGATGTCCTTTTCTGTTTATTGCTTTTGATCGACGAAGATGTTGATGGTCAATTGCCAGTCCATCGTCAGGATGATGCCGAGGATCAGTTGATCGGCTCAGGTCGGACAGCTTTTCTGTTCCGAAAGGATCTGTGACCGCTGTGCTACTGACGAGTACCACCGACACCTAGCACTCTCGCACCACCTCCGTTGTACCTGCCCCCTCCACTCGCCCTCTTCCTCACCCTCAACCCTCGATTTTGTTTACAACGAGAGTCAGGCGACAGGGGTGGGGATTCTGGGCGCACCGTCGCCTTTTCTGAGGAGTGTATAGGATTTCTTCTTAGTTTTTGATGGTTCTCGATTTTTATCACTTTCGTTACAGGTTATGGTTCCCATGATATTTGTAAATGGTAGTTTTCAACATTGTCTAATTGCCCTCTTGTCTGTAAAACTCTGCCTCTTTGGTCTCTCTTTTATGACAAATCTATAGAATTTAGAATTCTTGATTTTATTGATTTTTCTGGTAGTTCTGCGATTAATCAGATTCGCGAATCACTGTCTTTTGTTAACGTGATTTATTATTCTTTGTTATTCTTATTATTTTCGGTTCTTCTACTTGTTGATTCGTGATTGGTAACTCGTGTGATCATTTCTAACTGATAGTTTCTATTATTATGATTTATTTATTTAAAAAACATAATTATTTATTTATCGAAACATAAAAAAAAAGTTTTTAGAAAAACAGTAAAGATATGTATATATATATATTACTTGTAATAATAAAACCGACTAAATGGTAAATCTGACTACACCCCATTCTACTGTATCAATGAAATGGTAGCCGTTTTTCATTCGATATTCAAGTAATCGTCCATGGAACGTGGTATCAATGTTTCTCAAGTATCTGCAACCGTTTTACCTGGGGTGACACGGATCGCTGATCAGAGGAGTGCGTACATCGACATCGTCGTTCGCTTGCTCCACAAATTCACCCTCCTCCACGTTCCACCCCCCTTCCCTGCCCATCGTTCGGGACATTTTCGCCTTGCCAATTTTCTTTGGTTCCTCACAAAAAATGACGTTCACCTCTCGACAAAGTAGTCTGTAAATAAATAACAAATTTGTTAGTGTAAATACAATTGCTTAATGCTCATTCAAACTATACTGACAATCTTCTTTTTTTTTTAATAATCAAAATTATTTTTTTTTTCTTTTGTACTAATAATCGTACAAGAGATAGTTTGGACAGTTTTCTTAACGAGGATATCGAGGAGGGTGCCAATATATGAATAATTAATTTGAAGTTAATTGCAAAATGAAGATGCTATCCGTGCAGCTTTAGCATCGATCGATGTCTCGGTTTTTCTATTAATAAATCTAGTTTATATCAATTCATGTGATACGAAGTACGGTTATTTTAGAGTAGCCTAAGAATCTCGCAAGTATTTTAGTATTTTCTGCTTTTCTTTCTTCTCTCCGTCCTCTTTATCTCTTTCTGGTGTCGATTTATATTAGGAAAAATTTTATATTTTATTTTCAAGCGAAATATAAGTTCGGATTATTCGTCAAAAAATATAGAAATTCATAAGAAACTCTTTAGAGCATCGAAAATGTACTACGAATCTCGAAAAGTCTGGTATAGGTAAATAATACAATTTTTAATTCGAAAAAACCTGTGAAATGGCAGGTTTGTTCAGCTGTACAACTAGTTCTAGTACAACTCTTCGCCAGCCTTACTTATCTCACTGAAACGATCTAAGAGCAACACACTTCTTTGTTATTTTAAAATTATATAGATACATTTATTGAAACTTTTGTCGATAAGTTTTTATTTAAAATACAACAATTCTTCGTTTGATATTTTTGGAATTAAAAATTCTGTTTGACAATTTTTACATTTTTACGGAATAATTTTCTATTTATAGTCCTGTACAGTGTATTAAAAATGGTTTGATTAAATTTTTAAATTATCTGGGTTTATCGAAAGCAAAATGAGACAGATGTGTGCCAAATGGTGTTAAAAGCTACTTGCTAATTCAAGATGCATTCAACAAGCGGTTGATCAGGTTAACCACGTTATTGATGAATATTTGCGATGCACTTTACCCCCGTAAAATCGAGGCGCGGTTGGCTTGCAGTTAAGCGGGTGAACAAGCTGGAAAATTTTACGCCACAAATATTTTATTTGCAAAATAATAAATATGTAATCAACATCCTCGTTCGCGTAGTTTCATTTTCCAGATAAAATTAACTGAACAATTACAGAGGCTGGAGTTATTACGTTTAAGATTAAATTTCTTCGATTTAAAATAATATCTTTTTCGTAAAAAATTCCGAGATCTATTTTAAAGATTCTGAGCTACATTAATTATAGTCTGGTCCATTCTATCTCATTTTTGTAAAGAAAGAAAAAAGATAGTAAAAAGGATAATACAGAAAATAACGAAGAGAATTTTTTGGATAAAAATTATTTATTATTAAATTTATATAAAAAGGGGCTCGTGAAATGGAATTTTCTGAAAAATATCAAATACGAGATACCACCTTGCAGAACCTGTATGCCAGACAGAAAATTTCGAATAATGAATTCTTAATTAATATCATATCAAAATTAATACAATATATTGAATTACGATGATCGTAAATCGACCAGAACCGTCTCTACTTTCATATTAAACGAATTATTAATAAACTGTAATAACGTACATACGTACGTACGTATATTATACTAAAGAAGGTTATTTTTTCACGTAAAGTTAACCTCTCAACCATACTCTGTGTGTATGTCGAGTGGTTAGTCGTCGAAAACGTTCCGAAGTGCCTGCACTGTGAAATTCAAGCAGCTGAACGGGAGGGTGGCATGCTGAGTGCCACTCTCGTGAGCATTTCCAATTGTTTACACGATATCATGATGCAACAAGCGGCATCGCGAATTCAACGCGTTGTCCAAGCACCAATCAACACTTCGATGTCCATTAAGCACGAGAACGAACAAATTAATTTACACCTTTCGAAATATCCGCTTGAAACTGCGTAGAAAGCAAACAAACTACCGTTGTTGAACAACAACAACAAATTTTTCCCAACTCCCAGATTTATCTTGTTTTACGAAAATACTAATTTTACAATTTTATCGTAATCGACGATAGTCTTCGTATATTTCGTAATTTTGCATAAAATAAATTTCCACGATAGAAAATAAACTTTGTACTTTCCTTTCTTAGTGATGGTGCAATTATTTTCAGGTCTTCGCCAATTTTTTTTTTTTTTTTTTCCTAAAAAATAAACAGGCTTATCGTTTGTAGGCTGTTTTCCCGGGCGGAAAGCCGGGGAAAAAACGCGAACACGGACGGCGGTCAATGTTGGACTGTCGATAGAATTTCGGCGCGACTGCGCGAATCGACGGCGCAGCTTTTCTATCTTTTCTTCGCGGACACGTCGCACGTTTTTGAACGTTTTCAAAATATATATACATCTTTGCAGGATCTTAAAATAGCTGAGCAACTTGCTGCAGGGAATCGAGAATGTCTGGAAACTTGTTTCGTTCGATGAATTTGTAGTTTTCTGGAGCATTCCTAATGGAATCATTTAGAGGAAATGTGCCAATTGGGGCGTGGAATTTTATGGTGTTTGATTTCAACGACGTGGCTTTGATTTACTCGTTCGTGGAACTGAAAG
The DNA here is from genome assembly GCA_905332935.1 of Bombus hortorum. Taxonomy (NCBI): domain Eukaryota; kingdom Metazoa; phylum Arthropoda; class Insecta; order Hymenoptera; family Apidae; genus Bombus; species Bombus hortorum. The sequence continues at coordinate 6,935,197 of HG995203.1, forward strand.
GGTAAATCCGGCGTCTTTCTTTCCATCCGACGAACTACTTTAAAACTTACTATTTTCAAAGTTGAAAAGTAAATTGATAATATAATTTATACAAAGGACTAAAACGTCAACATAAAATAAAGATTGGGAATTGCAATTTATGATATTTACGACAGCTTGAATTCTAAAATTAAGAAATAGGTAGAAATAGAATAACGTATTAGAAATAATCGAGTTTTTCGTTCAGACGAAGGGGCTGACAATTATAATTGAAATAAACTAAGAATTGCGTGTACGATAAATTGAAAACAAAAAAAAAAAGCTTGTAGAGTTGTCGAAAGATTCTTCTTGAGATGCCTTACCAGCAAAACTGTTTCTATTTGTCTCCATTTATGTGGTCATTCTCTGTTGTTGTTGCTGCTGCGGCTGTGACTGCGTTTCACGAAGCTGTTGCTGGTACAAGTCGATATGAAGCATGCGCCGTCATTGTGAATTCACGTCATTATCGTAATCTTAAGGAATCATATATACGAGCCTGTAATTTCCAAACTATTGACGATCCAATAACTTCATACTAAATTTCAGTAAAAAAATGTCATTTATCATGAAAAGAATTAAATGTTTATTTCGATCAATATCCTGAATAAAAAGTTTCTTCGATTTAATATCTAGAATATTTGCAATACATAATTAATTCAACCACTTTGCTGTCCCTTTATTTTTCCTCTTCTGTTTTTTTAAACATTAAAATGAATAATTAAGATATAAGTCCCTCGCAAATATGTAATTTACTATTTTCCTATCGATAAAACCATTGATATCCAATACATTGTGAAATATAATTAATAAAAATAGAATTCTAATTAATACGATCGAAAATACCAAATTTGTATATTCCATTCTTGTAAACTCCACTGCCATTAAAGCTACGAGGCGCTGTAATACGTTTCAAGGTGTTACAATAAGTTTCCCTGCTGCAGCGAGGCAGAAAATAAGGTTAGGTTCGGCGTGAAAAAGACACAGGTTTAATAATGTATGCAAGATTTCATCTTGCATGCAGAGAGACGCGAGCGGCGTTGAGACGTTTTTTAAACGGTGGAACGAATTTGCAACCTGTTTTTGAATTATTGAACAGGGGTGACGCAACGTCGGGACGCGCCATGAATTCATTATGACATACGCAAAAGGCGGTCGACTTGTCTGATGGTTAAAATGCGAGAGAGGGACTCGTTCATGGCACACGACCGATGTGGGTGGGTGACACAATAACGATAATTATCACCTTAGTAATTAGCATTGTTATCATTCGTGGCCCGTGCACCGGATCTTCGGGTCAAAAATGTGCTACGTATTATTCCCCCTCTTGGATCCATTCCATTTATCCCTCTGAGTGTATTTATTGCACGATAATGCATTAAAAATTAATAATATTTGAATAATATCTATTATCACATGAATTATATTCTTGTTCACGTATTGTACAATATTATGCAATTTTATACGTATACAGCGAGGGGGTTAGGTTTTAAGTAAATTATTGGCACACACTTGTATTTGTTATATTAATTAATTACTATTCTCACGCTTAACGATACTTTTCTCCTCGGTACCTTTGCTAGATCGCTAAAAATTTGATAACCATATCACAAACTTTCATCCTTTTCATTGTAGTTTTTATCTTGTCCCGTTCTTTTTCTGAACAATTCTGATGTTTGTGACGTGTCGTTAAAAGAAGGAAACTCTACTCTTCTGCATGCAGTGTTTCTGAAACATCCTGTTGAAACATCGTGCCAATATCTTTCAAAAATAAAAAATTTCTTGTCAACTTACACAGATATAAAATTTAAACAAATCTTCGAACGAACTGAAGTCTTTAAAAATTCTCAAAACATCCGTAATTTTGTTGTCATTATAAATAGTAGGAGTTTTGCGTCTTAGCTTCAATATAGTTCGTGAAATCTATGTTACTCAATGGTTTTGCGCACATTATTACTGATAAGTTTGTTATCTCTATCGGTGTATATATGTGCAAGTTTTCCTTGAGAAAATGGGTTTATATTAAAGTTTAATAATATAACGTAGTACCAGTTATCCAATTTCTCTTGATATTAAAACACTAAAATAATGGCTAATTGAGGTAAGTTTTCAATAAACAAAAATAAATATACATTGTTCATTAAAAGTCATTCATTGAAAGTCATAAAATATAATTTCCAATGATAATTTACTTATCGCGAATTTTATACTATACCATATTGACGAAAATCATCAATATCATATTTTTATATTCTTTACGCTATAACCTTAATTTTTCAACAAAATTAAAATTTAATTTATATACTTTCCTTTCAAAGTCTCGAATCTTCTTCACAATAATTAAAACGCCATTATCCGTAAATTACGTAATTTTTTACTATAGAAAAATAACATATTTCTACATTTCCGCCATTCTGCTGATATCATATAAATAAAAGTTAAAAAAAAAAAAAGAAAATTTACAAAGATATCACACACACGCTGTAAATGAAAGACAAAAATAGTTTTAAGATAAGATTAAACACCCTATAATCAACGCAAGTATTTGAACATTCGCGCGCCCTTCGTGTTGTTATAGCACCACGCTGCTCTATCTAGTAACTTTCCTTGCTCTCAAAGTGTTTGTAAGCTTCGCTTCCAAAAATTTCCACAAAATTTCCAAATAATCTTCCACTTCTCTACAAATTCTACAAACCAAAATCGTTTACAAAATCTCGTGCAAACTTCTCAATCAAAATACCAAACATTTTGGTGTGTAATTTAGTGGATCGATTCTGCAGCGTGATACATGGCGCCATCTCGTCAACGAGAACTTGGTTGCATCGTTGCATGTTCCATGGCAGTAGGCGACCCTGTGTTTTGTCAGGTAGATAGGTTGCTCGTTCCTTCTTCGAACGTGAATTTCAATTCGAAAACCCGTCAAATAAGAGGAAGTACGATGTATACAATATATAGCGGGCACCGAAACTCGTGTCGATCTTTTCGTTTAAGACTCGTCTCGGTCCAAGTGGGAAAAATCACGCGCATGTTTTAGGTTAAACCGTACGGAGTCGGTCGAGTACATAACAATGCGCTGCGTGAGAAATTCATACGGTGAAAGTCTGTTGGACGTCGTGCAATCGGAATTCCGACGAAGCGAACGTTGTCGCGGGCTCTTCGCCGCTTTCTGACCGCCTTCCTCTTTGATCGTGCGTGTATCTCATCGTGTGCGTTTCGTTCGCGGTGCAACAACAGCCTGGTAGGGGGCAAGAGAGAGAGAGAGAGAGAGAGAGAGAGACAGCGAGAAACAGAGAGGGAGAAAAATGCCGAGGATGCTCGAGTGGCGATGATTCCGCTCAAATTTCGCCGCTGTCCAATTTCATATAGGATTTCCCCGCATTGCACATGCAACGAGTGACGGTAAACAGATTCACGTTCCGACGAACATACGCGCTCGCGGAATGGAAATCTAACTGCTCTCCAAACTGTTTTCCTCCATCGAAAGGTAATCGATGCTTTTACCCCCTCAGGACCATATCTACTTATCTCATTTTTCTCTTTTCTTATCTTTGAGAATCTAGCATGCTTCTAACTTTAATCGACGCGCGTAATCCTTTTCTTTTTTAATTTGTTGTGGTTCCCGTTTTCTTTAAACGCATTCTTCCTTCCTATTTTTATTTTGAAATTAATTACACGAACTCTTTTGTGTACATTTACTAATATTGTTAATGAAATGTTATAAATTATTCTTTTTAAAAAGGTTTGTATAATGATAATAAATTTGGTAATGAAGTAATTAATATTCTTGAAGTATCAGCTGATTGTCCTATTCAATATAAGATTGTAATAGAAATTTATAACATATCAATTAGTAAATAATTTTGCAAGAGGGCTCTAGTGTTTTTATTTCTGACCTATCATAGCCTTGAATTATTTTTAAAATTGGTTTAGAAAGCTAGAGAATATACATCTTGCATGATTGAGATTCTTTCCTATCCTGCATGAAAGCTCACCATCGTAAAAGTACTAATCTGGTACGTCTGGTGTGATCTACTATTTATGCCAGGCTTTTTTGTACGCACAAAGCAATGCATGGCATGGCATGTGCCAACAACTCTCCTCCTTGTGACTAAACATTATCTCATTTCCTGTTCAAGGAGAGGCAAAAATGAATGATAAATAACACATTTGTATCATTCTATATACCTACGTAAGCCTCTGTTAGTAATTGTCTCGTGTGTATCCATTGTGTGGAAATAAAAATAAACCAACTTAACATTACTGAGTAATTGTTTTTCTCCTACCACTGAATTGATCCTTGTATTAATATTGTAATTTATGAATAAATAAATCATTTCCTTGTACTATGTTTCTTTCCTTTATCTTTTTATGTGCCAATTATGGTAATTATATTCAGTTTCATGTTCAAGTTTATTTATTCTTTGTGTATTGACGTGAACAAACACTGTAATCCATTTATCTTCCTTTCAGGGTATTAGAATAATTGAACATGGCAGATGATGAGGGTACAGAATGGCTGCAAGAACTGTTGCACGATGTTCAACTTTCACAGTTTTTCACCAGAATAAGAGATGACCTACAAGTCACTCGACTACACCACTTTGACCATGTACAACCGGAAGATCTTGAACAGATAGGATTAGGAAAGCCAGGTATTAGAAGATTACTAGAAGCGGTGAAGAAAAAGAGAACTACACAATGGAAGAAAAGCTTGATGACCAAGATCAGGCCTGGGAGTAGCACAAAAAGCAATAAAAGATCTTCTCAACCGGTCGAAGGTTCCTCAGTGCTAACATGTCTCATTCAAGATAAAGATGTGACACTGTCTGATAAACTGGGTGATGGTAGTTTTGGTGTAGTGAGACGTGGACAATGGACTTCTCCTTCTGGTAGGATATTACCAGTTGCTGTAAAAGTTCTGAAGGCGGATGCTCTGACTCAGCCCAATGTTATTGAAGATTTTGTGGCAGAAGTTCAAGCAATGCACACATTGGATCATCACAATCTCATTAGGTACATATCCTTGAAAATAGACTGTGGATTCTTATGTAGATTAATGTTTTTATAAACATAATTTAAGAGATAGAACCTAGACAAAGATTTGTTCACAATGAGTGCTATACTTGAAATATTTTATATATTAAATTTGAGGTGTAGGACGTGTTGAGTGTTATTAAAGTACTCCGACGTTTAACCTCAACAACGTTTCTTTCGATGTCGAGCGCGCGTCGTTTTAGATCGTAACGCGATACACGTCGAGCTCAGACGATGTCGATACAGACTCGCTACGAACTAACCGTGACTATCTGTCTGACTGACTAAGCGTGCGACTACCAGCGATTACCGTGAACTCCCATGAAATGTCATCAACGGCTATGAACGACTATCCCGAGCTTTTCCTCGTTACCCTTTTTGTAGGGTGGCGAGGTCCTCGAAAGATGGGGATGGAAAACCCCGTAGGCAATAAAACAATAAATATTCTCCTCGCCCCAGTCCCAGGATTTATTCTTTTCTATGTCCTGTCCTCGGACGCCGTTTCGCGGGCCACACATATGCTTCAACCCTGGAACTTTCTTTGGGCCGCTACAAATCTTTAATAAATGCATAAAAATTCACAGTCTACCAATAAAGTAAATTAATTTGACAATATTAATTAAATAAATACATTTTTTTCCAGGTTATATGGAGTAGTGTTATCACAACCGATGATGATGGTGACAGAACTAGCCCCTCTGGGAGCCCTGCTCGATTATCTGCGAAAACAGTGCAGTCAAATTTCAGTATTAACGTTGTGTAATTACGCTTTGCAAGTGGTCACGGGTATGGCATACTTAGAAGCGAAACGTTTTCTGCACCGCGACTTAGCTTGTAGGAACGTTCTTCTAAGTTCAGTGGACAAAGTGAAGATCGGTGATTTCGGCCTAATGCGAGCACTGCCGCAACAAGAAGACTGTTATGTGATGACTGAACATAAAAAAGTGCCGTTTCCTTGGTGTGCTCCAGAATCTTTAAAAGCGCGTAAATTCAGTCACGCGTCAGATGTGTGGATGTTCGGTGTGACATTGTGGGAAATGTTAACGTTTGGTGAAGAGCCGTGGATAGGTTTAAAAGGGTCTGAGATTCTTCGAAAAATAGACAAGGATGGTGAACGATTACACGAACCAGAAGCAACGCCGCCAGATATGTACCAATTAATGCTTCGTTGCTGGGCTCGGGAGCCTTCAGAACGACCAACCTTCGCTTCTCTAAAATCTTCTCTCACAGGAATGGTGCCAACTGTGATGAAAGCGATCAGTCACTTCACCATGGCTGGCAAAATGACCATAGAGCAGGGTGATCAGATAGTCATTTTAGACGGACGGCCGGAGAATTATTGGTGGAAGGGTCAGAACCAGCGAAGTTTTCAAATTGGGCTTTTCCCTCGTTGTTTTGTCGATCCTATGAGACGAAAACAGCGTGAGGACATCAGCAAGCCGCTGGAGAATTCTTTTATCCATACTGGTCATGGTGCACCTTTCGGTAAAAGTTGGGGTAGTCCTATTTACATCGACGACGTGTATCTTCGAAATCCTATGGAGCCACCTGACGTCGTTGGAGTAACTGTTCCTCCGGATAGTCTCGTGAAGGATAAATTCTGCGGTACACCAAGATCGCGAAAACAGTTTAATTATACAAAATTACAGAATGATATCGGAGCTAGTCCTGTGAAAACGTTGAACGCCTCTGTTCCTAGTAGCAGTCAGGAGGGCAGTTTGATAGATCTGTCCCCGGAGGAGATGGTGAACACGAGTGAGGCGCAATCGGACACTGCCTGCCGACGAGTCGTCAATATCCTTGACGAACCTATTGACGATTTGGAACGGCAACAACAGACGAGTTGGCAGGACGAGGATCCTCGGACTTATGCCAACTTCCCTGGCAACGTCGACCCGGCTTATTCAGATCCGTTCGACACTTCCTCGGTATTTATGAAGCTGCCTCATTCGAGATATTACAGTCATGTTCCCTCCGACGTGAGTAGTAGGTATTTCAAGACACAAACGTATGGAAACGTACAAAATCAGGACGTTGGCGGTAGCAGCCAGGACAGTACAAATTATTTCACACCAGAGTCCGGCTCAGATGTGAACCACTATTCCCTTAATCTGAGCAAGGAGAGTAGAAATGATAGTATCAATTTGAACGTGAACGTGGACACGGAGGAAAATAACGCATATAGTCAGAATCACTATAGTGAGATCGATAAGCCTAGTCCACCTATGGCAAATTGGTCTAATTGGCCCGAGGATATGCAAGGCGAAGCGCAGACATACGTGAATGTGTCTAGTCGGAACCTGCAGACCTCCGACGCGCCTCCTCCTCCACCTGTGGCTCCCAACGAGAGTCCGCCGAAACCAAAATCGAATCACGACTTGGCCCAAAGTTTGAATGAGCTAACAATTAATTCTTGCAACGTTTCTCCTAAAAAGTTGGACCCCACTTTCCTAGCTGAGCTGGAGAAGCATTTAGGTGAAAAGGAAGCGAGCAAGAACATGATCACCAGCCAACAGAATCCAGATTCGTCTGATCCGTATGCGTCTGTTAATAAATTACAAGATAGTACAATTCCAGCATTAAGGCCTCCACCTCAGACTATCAAACGTAAGTCTCCTCAGATGGACTACAGAAGCACCAATCTACCTAGCAAGGTTCAGAATTCGTGGCCATCGAAGAGTACGAACATACAACAGCCTCCCAGGTCGCAGCCTGAACAACGCTTAGAAACGGCAACAGAACAGATGGTGGGTCAAATCTGGCAGCAGTCTCAAGCTCAGCAGCATAGTGCCTATGGTACTGCTCAGGGTAATCTGAATCTGTTGCAAATAGCTCCCAGCAATGTGTCCAAGCCAACCTTTAACCACGCACAGAACTCGCTACCGACGGCAAACCAGGCTAGCCACTTTCCAAATCCCACATTACCAACCGGCAGTCATGGGATAACGCAGATTCAAAATGATCTTCACCAAGCACACTCCAGTAACGTTTCAAAGCCTCCAAATGTGGTGTTTTCGGAACAAGTGTACGCAGAGTTGAAACAGACTGTACCAAACCTAGACCAACTGTCTCAAAACGAGTTTAACACGCTATATAACAAGACAGTGCAGCAGAATATTCTAAGGAACTATTATGCAGCTAGTACGTCGGGTGCAGGTGATTCAGCCAGCAATCTAAGTCATAGTCACTACTTGGAGGGAGCTGCAGCCAGCTCCCAGGCTCGTTCTGGTCAGTCTACGAGGAATATTTTTGGTCAAGGTCATCCCTGTGACTTTAGCCCTCACCTGAAGCAGCCTCCGGTATACAATCCTCCGCCTCCAGCAACGTGGAGCCCAATGAAATCGGTTCAAAACGATCTTGGACAAGGCCAGACTGCAATGAAGTCCAATTTAGCTAGCAATTTGGCTAACAGTCCCAATCTACTCCAGCTCACGCACACTAACCAGCCTCAAGAGGGCGCCATGTCGCTGCAAGCATCCTCGACGAGATGTCTGCCTCCTCAGATGACAGAGACGGTCGTTAATACTCAATTAGCCCCCTCCACGTCCGCGTACCCCTCTGGTGTCAGCCCCCCATTGACCGCGGCCTCTCAACAGCTGGTCATGTCCCTCAACGATGAATTTCGAGCGAACAAAGTAATGAAGGTGCAGAGAGAGGCAGCTGATGCATCACAACAGGAAATACTCACCGCGCTACAGGCAACTGGCTGGGACACTAATCAAGCGGCCAAACAGATCCTGAAAGACAGGCAGGCGAAGATCGAGTCCCTTTTTAGGTAAGTTTGAAATTAATTTGAATTATTGGTTAGATGATTTTGCGAATTTGGGGGAATCAATGGGAAGAGAGCTTCGAGAGACGCGGACTTGAAGCATTTTTTCGAATCTGTACAATTTTTGTTATTTTCTGGCTTGGGTTAAATTTTAACCCTTTGCCATACTGTTACGAGTCCGAGCCGTGATGAGAATTTTGAGCGAAACCTGAATATCACGAGTCAGGCTCATGGTCTAATTTCATGTTCAACGTGAATACCACGAGTCTCACTCGGTCAAGTATGAATGCATCGAATGGTGTCTTTTTTTTAAACACGGGCGCGGCTATCTACGCACTCAGTCGCACGATCTCACGTTTCAAGTTCCGACGCTCTGTGTCCGTCGCTTCGGCTCTTTCCCTGACCATTCGAGCGCAACGTTTGGGTTTTCGATTCCTCCGAGTTAAATGCTATGGCAAGGAGTTAATTAGACGTGGATTAATCTTTAATTAAATTTAGGTTATGTTAGTACAATTTTTAGTATCTTTTGGTTTCTGAAATTGGTATTAGTAAAACTGCAATATTTTATCTATCGTTTGCCTCTCTTTAACTCCTTGTTTCATGGTTTTCTCATGGATTTATATATCGTGTTATTCTAAGGCAAGACATTGAAACATTATACGTAGCTTGTGGTCAGCAGTCTTAGCGTCTCGTAGCTTGAAGGCAGACTCAGCGTGTTTTCTTTTTTAATTGATCTTGGATATAAGAGTAGCTTCTATTCCTTGAATGTCATCCATGATCCACTTTATGCGTGTGATTCCTTATATTTAATTCGTATAAATTAAAAATTGTATATATATTTCTTGAATCGAATTATTTACATAATTTCCGGTATTCTGTATATTCAAACAGATCGTAACGTTTCGAAAAGAGAGGTTAGAATTTCTGCACGTCTATCTTTTCTCTGAGAAAGTACTGTTTAATATTCCTTTCACTTTTTAACCAATTATCACGTTGGTGTCAAAATCTTTCCAATATATATTCCAACTACATATAAAAGATACTTTCGATTTTTGTTCAATCGTAGAATTCGTGAAACTTTATCTTTGATTGCTATCTATTTCCAGATCTCTCGAAATTTCTCCAAATAGATATCCATAGAAAGTTATTGATGGTATAAGTTTCACGATTAATACGCTATAGACCAAAAGCTTGAAATCGTTGTGTGTTCTAAAAATGAAAAATTGATGTACTATGAAAGTACTACATTTGTGAATTTGCTGCAGCCATAATTGAAAACCCGGCTGCAATCTTTCGGGCAACAGTGTACATATATTATATCGAAGCAGAAATGGAAACCTTTCTATTATATTATACTATTTTCAGTTAATCCATTAAGGGCCACTCGCTGACACAAAATAAATATAGGTTATCTGACTTTTATAAAGGAAAGACAAGGAAAGACTTTATCGTTGTAGAACCTTCGGATTTCTTCTCATAGCCATAATACTAAAAAGCAGAGTTCATTTATATAAATTAATCAAAAACCTCATTTTGGATCAAATTTCTACGTTAATGGATTAACGATCGTTGAGTAACCTATTGGGACAAAATATCGTGGGTTTTCAAATTGTGCAATGAAGCTGAACGTTCGGAAAATGATGCAATCAATTATTGTAATTTCAGATTGGGCTTGGCAGATCGACAACAGTGCGAGGGTGCTCTGAAGCAGACTGAATACGATGTAGATTTAGCGGCTTCCCTTTTGTTAGATCAGGTCAAATGAAGCCAGATATTAAAAGCGAGCGCGCTCTTATTGAAGATATTGTAAAGTAACTATAGCAGTAAATATAGGTATATGTATTTATAAACGATAGCCATAGAATGCGTAAAACGAGGCTACGGGCTCCGAGTATAATTAATTGTCTCCTGAAAAAGACATCTTCTTAAGACTATGATACTGTATCTCGTAAACGTAGAGCCAGCCTAAAATTCCAGATTCTAGAAATTCACATATTATAATATTAAACCGTTCGTTATCCGTGTTACTCGTTTTTATTATTAATTCGTGCTCTTTGTATTATTTAATAGAAAAAAAAACAATTTTTAAAATTATTTTTATGAAAATATGAATTTGTCCAAATATTTGTAGAAATAATATGAACGTTTTCGGGCTGGTTTTATAATTATGAGACAGATAGGATATTTAAAAATTTTTCGAGGCTCTATGAAAGATTATAAAATAATTTCCTAGAAGGGAATGAGTATTGATATTTTTCTACTTCTTTTCTCTTTTATTTTTACTCCCCTCTTATTTTATGATTTGGTAAAAATGAAGGAGCACAAGTTGCATTCCAGAAATTAGAGAAGAAATAAAGAAAAATTGCGCGAGCTACCGTAGCGAATCGTATCACTGAAAGTAGAAAATAAAATTGTTACTGTTGGGCCAGCGTGTAACTGCAACATCGACGCAGAATGCTTTACGGCAAGAAGAATGGCTGGGGATGAAAGTAAGTTTCTTTCCTTCTCCTTCTTCTTTTTCTTTTTTTTTTTTATTTTTTTTTTTTTTTGAGAATGTTCGAGTCACATAGTTTTTAGGATATGTGCTTCTTATCAAACAGAAAGTGTATATGTGATTTATATATTGTTTATTTTATTCTGCAAAAGTATCGTTCAACAGTGATTTTTTAAACGAGTAATTTTCCTAGAGGAAAATTTCATTAATTTTTGAAGTATTATGTAAATCGATACTCTTTACGTTAGAATACTCAAGATTTTTTTTTATGTAAACGTATTCATTGTTTGTATAAAAAAGGTTCAGTGAATTTATGGGCACGTTTTTCATTTATGGTGTAATTTCCATGCCATGAAAGTATTCTTCCATATTTTGAATAAATAAAATATTCTAATAAATCCTGTATTTTTAAGAAGATTTGTATCTTTATTTATAAAGAGAGTCTTCCTAAGATCGTGAATGTTTATACATTTATGGAAAATTCAAAAAACTCACACGCTGTATCTAATATGCAAAAATATAGAGAATATCAAAAGTGAGTAGGACATTACTCGCAATAAAGAAAGGATAATTTTCTAAAGCTGCGATCTAAATTAAGATATTTTTAAACCAATCTCCACTTCTCTCAAAGCACTAGAATTATAGAATGTTTCTAAAATTGTTATACTAATTGATAATTACAAATTAAACTAAATTGAACTTAGACAAGATCTATCAAAGTAAAGAGAATTACTTGCACGGACAATTGGAATAGAAATATTTACCTAAGTAATTTGTATAAACATTCCTCAAAGAACAAACAAAAACACATCTCTCTATATTTGCACCATAAATGAATAAAGTGGTCATAAGAATTAAACGGTTACTATATTCGACCATTTCAGTTGGAATCTGAAGCTCTTCTCCTCAACAAATGCTTACGTGCAAATAGATTTACGTGACCGCAAGTAAATCTCACAGAAAAGCCATATGTGTTCCATATAAGCTCTGTCAATAACGTGAAAAAAATGGGAACTCTTCGATGGCTGCTGTTCCATGAATATTTATGACAGTATCACTGTGAAAGTGCTTGTAAGCGCCTGACTTTTTATGATCGAATTCCAGAAGAAAATCGCAGAGAAATTGCAATTGATGGTGTCATTGATGACTAGACGAAAAATTCATTTGTCGCAAGAGCAATTAAATCATTCTGTTAGGAAAGAAGAATTTTAGCTTGGTAATTCTTGGACTCTCTTGCACAATAATTTCATTTAAAGTAATTTAACGAATTATACTTTAGTTTCTATCGTTCAAACGAGACATAATTCCCCTCTTGTACCATAATTTATTAACTGGTGGTGAACAGACAAAGGACACGTCATTTTTTTAAAGGTTATGTTTCTTGACGATCTAAATTTCGTTTGGTCCGCCAATTAAACAACTACAAGTTTTTGTAGATTTGCATTGCAAGAAAATTGTATAAATAAGAGTCGATTCTAAGATAAATTTAAACATGGACACTTATCTGTACATTTCAATTCATGAAGTTAACGAATGTGCCCTCCTGAGAATGGCCCAGTCGTGATCTTTGTACGTGAAACACGATATACGGATTGAAACGAGGCAAACTCTAAAATGAAGTTGACGCTCTCATGGCGCTAGTGTCGCTCCACCAATCGTCATCGTGTTAATATTATTTTATATGTTTGAATAAAAGAAGATTCTACTGTACAACAAGTTTTAAGAGTTTAGCAAGGACCAATTATCATTGCAAAGAGCTTCGGGTCCAACTGACCAAAACCAGAAGCACATAGAGAATTCCTGAGGGGCACAATTCTGTGCAAGCGACGTTCTGTCAATTCGAATTGCATGATCGACACACAAAGCCAGCTTAGCTGCCAGTTGGAGCAAAAACTGTCTCCGGTCTGGCATAGTTCTAGCCTTAAACGTACACATGGTTGTCGAGTAAAAGCAATGCAATCGTGGCTGACGAAAGCGTTCGAGTCCGATAGAAATACAGTGACTCACGAAAGTGTTTGCATACCTATCGTAGAAAACTTTGATATATATTATATATGCTATACAGGGGGTGCGGCGGTTAGGTTGGGTTTAGGTTGAGGTTAGGTAATCATAGTAGAATCGGGCAAGGGGTCATTCCACGTGAAAAAAAAAGTAAAAATCTCGGGATAACATTTATTCATTTTTCTTTTCCGAGAAAATCGAATTTGAAAATTTGGTAGATTTGGTAGATTTAATTCCGGTCTGAACAAGCATAAATAATCGACATTTATCGGGCTTTAAATTGCATTTGAAAATAAGGCAAAAATGAAGAATACGATTGTTTTCGTAGGAAACTGCATTTCCGAGAAAAATAATTTGGAAAATGTGTCACGCGTGCTCGCGTACACGTCAGACCAATTCGTTTTCAAGTAAACGTATTCAAACATTATTTTCTTGAAAATGAGGCATTGAAGTCAAGTTAAAGTACACCCAACAAATTTTCAAACTTGATTTTTTCGGAAACGAAGCATCGCATGAAAAAATTGCATTCTATATTTTCGACTTATTTTTTCGTGTAGAATCAGCCCCTGCTCGATTGTACTATGTTTACCGTCTCACCCTGCATAATTTTGAAATTTTATTAGCATTATAATGAGAAATCGTGGTTATGTTGGTCAAGTTCGTTTATCATTTTCGAACCAATTTTCTGTCTCATTACAATGCTGATGAAATTTATACTTATTATTACATAATATATATAGCAAGATTTCTACGAGTGATCGAATATTTTGATGAGCTACTGTAAATGTACATGTGTATAAAAACGATTTGATACTGCATACAGGGGGGAAAGAGATTGCCAAGTAGCGAGAAGTGTTGAATTTTTGTAACTGTGATATGCATTACTAAAGGCTCTAGCGTTCAGAAATAGAAAGAAAATGAGAGAGAACGAGAAAGATTTGTTGTCCTTATTTAGAATTAGCGACATACCGACTAGGTTATACTCGTCTAATACGAGAAGTGTACATAGCCGTTTCTAGCGACTGAGTTAATATTATACGATTCCTTTTTCCCTTTTTCTTCTTTTTCTGACCAATGCGAGGTCAATTAGTTCAAAAGACGTTCGAGTGTAATTGGGACGTGTGCTTGATCGTTTCTCCTAACTTTCACTACCGTTGTATTCTTCTGTGCAGAAAGGAGTTACATATTTGATAGCTTCCTTTGATATTGGTTTTTGCATTAAATTTTCGATAAATTGAAACAACAAGTTATCGATAATTGGTCAAATAAGTTTTTAAGCATAGCAGATTCCTTTTGTTTAAAATTGCAATTTGATCGAACTTGTTGCTAGATTTAATCGCGCTGTATTCTTCGATTTACCTTAGATCCAATAGAAATTTTACTGTCATCAACAAATTTCTTAGGTTTAATAGAAATTCGAAAGAATTGTTCGTTCCAATTTCATTGTTAAAGGATTTCATCAATATATGAACATTTTATCAAAAATGTTCTAACCTTCGAAAATGTTAAAATAGGGTTTATCCCTAATCTAAAGTGTATAATTAAAAAAGCTATTATACATTTATGAACATTCCTTTCTGTACAGAAACAAGTTGTACAATGAAAACGGGAAACACTGTGATTGTCATACGACAGAAGCCACCCAATCCCTATTTTCCAAATTTAACCTAAAAAGTCATTATTTTTCTAAGTCAACCCGTTTTTAACAAAATAGAAAAATAATAAACGAGGAAACTATAAAAATAGGACACTGACAGAGTTTCCCATTTCCATTCCACGAACACATCTTACCTGATCGACTGACATTTCGATATAGTTCGGTTATGGTGTGCACAGAGCGCGCAGGAAAATACAAAAGCGCGCGATTCCATTGCGATACCGAAAGTTCAGTTAAGATGAGATAGCTCGTGTTCGAAAAATCATGCGAGATAGGCTCTCTAATTAATTCCTTGAAATCCAATGTCCGACACCTAACCTACTTTAATCCAATGTTTCCTAAAACGTACGTGGACGCTTGTGTGTCATGGCTGCCGTTGTGGATCGAAAAAAAAAAAAAAATGTTCGATACATCGCCAATAAAACGTAAATGACCTGAGATCTAGGATTTCTTTCGTTTACATGGTCAATATATTATGGTTAATTAATATTAATGTCACATAATTGAAGGAACAGATAATTGAAGTTAGCGAAATATATACTACCTAACCCTAAACCTTATGATGGGTTTTTAGGGTTTATAGAATTTCTATGGGTTCATAGGATCTAAGTGATTCGCGGATGAGGAGATTTCTAACTAACGAGCCTTTAATCTAGAAAGTTATTGTTATATATTTTACCACTCTGACTATTATTGAACGTTGTTTGGAAAGTCTGTAGAAAAGTTTAAAGAAGTTTCAAAATCTAGAAATTTAAAATTTTATCGACTAATCGATAAATACGTTTACTCCCAAACAATTCTTCGCTGCCTACTGACTTAATCAGTCATGTTTCGAAAGACCTCTCCTCTTCTCCTAACATGAATTGTTTTTTTAGCAGACAGCGGAAAGCAAAGACCAGATCAAATTTCATGCAATTATTAGCGAATTAGATTGACTCGCCTAAAACGCTGGCGCCATCTTGATGAAGCATTGTCCTTCTTATGATACCACGAAAAGATGATCAAACAAGGAGATAATTATCAGATATAAACTCCAACTGGAATTTATTCAAATTCATCTTAAACTTGAAAGAACACAGTGAAACTTTCCAAACAATCCACCGCTATAGTTGTTCAATATCAATGTTACTATAATGACTATCTAATATTTCTCACCGTCTTTAAGCTTGCCTAGATTTCTCCATAAATATCATCGGGCTACGCAGACATTTTAAACGCCACATACACAATAATGGAGGAATCTTCCGACCGAATCTAACCTATGAAAGTACAGAATTACGTCAGAATTTTGAAGATTTAAGACATAAATATTCAGAAATTCTGCTCTTCCCAGTTAATCGTCAGAGATTAATGTTTCGATAAAAAAAATCGTCCGAGTGCTATCGATGTATAGACTTTTACGTTGAAACAGGAAGATGGCTGATCGAAAAAGGAACAAAGACGGAAATTGTCGGTGTTCGGTTGAACGCATCGAGGAAAGTAGAGGATGATTCCGGCTTTCTACCAGTTTCAGTTTTCGATAGACCGGAACCTGGTGAATGTTCGCGAGTTTCGGCGGAAAACAAGAGTATTTTGTTATGGACGCCATCATGGTACAGCTCTTCAGGGACGGATCTGTTAAGGGCAGATAAAGACGATTTATTTTTATTTTTCTCGAGAAGAATTTTTATTTAAAATCGTCCAGTTTTGTGTCATTTTTATTGTTCGTCGATAGCAGTAACATATGGCCAATAAAATAAAGGGGCTTTATACAGTGAAGAGTACTTATTCAAAATAACGTCCATAGTAATTTTTGAAATCGCAATTGAATTTTTAAAAAGAACTTAGATGTATGCATCAATGTCCCTGGAGAGACAAAATGTATCAGCTGACCGACAAAAAGAAATCGAAGAAATCTATTTCCCTTGATTATTTATTTGTGATTATCGAAAGAACCTTCAGTTCGACTTTGTAATTCTAATTAATTTTTATCTAGTACCCACTGATGTTCATTTGTGATCATAGCGTTATTACGTTTTACAGCTGCCTTGTGATTGATTGAACCTTCGATTGTATTAAATGTATCGATTAATTATATTTTGTATACTGATTTTATCGTCACTTTCTTTATTTTCCTTGACTGTTTTCTCTTATTAACGCGTCTTATGAACTTTACAGGCATCGTTCGTGAAAATATCCGCATTTTTAAATGCTTCAAACGCACGCAGCAAAGCTTTTAAATGCCTAGAAGAACAGAAGTGCTCGAAATAAATTTTCAAAAATATTGAGAGAGAGAGAGAATGAGATGCGATATTTTAGGAAGATTACTTCGAAGACGATGAATAATACATGAGACAATATTTGTGTATCGTCTCACGGTGGCTTAAAAACTTACAAATTATTGGTCACATTAAAAATTGTATACGTCTTTAAATCTCTTTGCATCATAATCACGAACAAACAGTATACATGCTCGCAAACAATGCCTGCAACTGTATCGACGCCGCTATAACAATTTCCCGCCAAACCTAACCTATATCGTGAGAACAAAGTACAACGAACTCAATAAAACTAGCTCAGATTATCCGTAATTAGTCAAGCTTGATGAAATATTGTATTTTATTACGATAGTCTTACATGTTCAATTCTACGATCGTGTAATTACGTAATTTCTCCTCAATCGTGTTAATTCTACGCGAACGCCATGTTTTTCGTAGAATGGTGCCGGTAGTACGATTTAATTGACCCGCCTGAGGTATCAAGCAACAGGTATCTGTTCACGTATACTTCGTACGTGTAATTAAACGAGTCGCGTTGACGATCGTTTCTTGAAAAGGCTGATGAAAGTTTATTGCGTAATCATGTGGCACGCATGGGAAGTTTAAATTGCCGCTGAAAGAAATAACCGCAAGAACGTCGTCTCTTTCGATCGGATACATTTCAGAAGCAACATTCAGTGAATGTAGCTTGTTTAAGTTTTGATTGATTTACGGCTGTGCCTTTTCGGAAACTTTCATGGAAACATTTACACATATTCAAATAATTATTCCATTAATTAATCACGAATTAATTATTCCATTAGTTTTTTCGTTATACAACGATTATCATCAACTTCCATTTTTGGAATTGCATAAAAACATCTTCAAATCTTCACGATCGTTTCATCTGCCTCTTGAGAAAGATTATTCAAATTCTATGCAACTCATTCACAAAAGAAAAGAAAAAAAGAATAGTGGAGGAGAGCTTGTTGTATTAGAAGAAATCTTGCGAAATGTAAAACTTGCTTCGGTAAGGAAGACTATTGGAAAATAAATTATATAAAATGTAAAACTTACGTGGTCCAAAAACACGACTATCACAGTCTCGAGTAGACGAAAAACGCAATCGTATGTACGATTACAGGTGCAACGAGGCGATGCAACAGGTTGAGAAGAAGGTGGGGTAGCGCAGGCGTGAAAGTCTTTGGTTTCACTTGTATTCGAAGAGAGCTAGCTGCCGGTAGTAGAAGAGGAGTAGGAGGAGTCGAACGGATCCAGAAGCGAAATCGTGCTCGTGCCGCGCACAATGCGTCTCCTCGACCGACCGGAAACGGATAATCTCGATATCGTTACGAACACGACGCGAACGAACAGAAGTTAAATCTTCGAGACCGCCAAGTGTATAGTTTTATGGTGTTTTCGTGTGACTGACAGGTTCTTTCCTTCTTATCTCAAAAGTGTACAACTTATTTTAGTTTTCTCATGTCTTAAGTATTTTGATCAATTATTAACTAATTTGGCGATTATATTAAAAATTGTTTTTACTACCGATAATTGATATATAATCGATGTATAATAACATAGATGATATTTGGATCTAGAAGGATCGAGTATTCCACTGTTTTCATTTAAATTAACGGAATCTAATTCTTGATCTTTAGAATGAACGAGTTCTTCTATTAAATTCAAATTTCATGTAGCTGATTTTTCATTCGACCCTGGATTTTTCCAATCTGTAGATTCTGTTCTTTTTCTCGGTCTACAGTATCACGTCCTAACGACTATCTGAATAGAGTGTTCAAAATTCCCCTAGAACTAGAAGAGACTTGAAGCAAGGAGTCGAAGCGACTTCTTCAAAAATTTCTATTCAAAATTCTTTGTCATTTAATAATAAGGACAAAGTACAGACTGAAGATACAGGCCGAAAAGAAGAAGCCAGAATTTCTTCAAATATACCGGCGAAAATTCTGCTCAAATACAAAGAGAAAATACTGAAGAAACTGAAAGGAAGAAAGCAAAAGATAAGAATGCCGGTAGAGTCGTCAATATATTGGGATTCGATCGGTTCTCAGCGTTCTACTTCCGTTGGTAGCTCCGGGGATGCATACAGCTCTGCAAGTGCCAGCAGACACTATGTCGACCCGTGGGATTTGGAGAATTATGTGTACCTACGTCGACATAGTGTCGCCAGTCTGGCGCAACAGATGCCGCTACATCATCGTCGACCCTCCTATCGGTTATCCCAAGAGGCAGCGTCTGCTCACTCCGAATACTGGTGAGTGGTGGTGAGCAAATTTCAAGAACAACCTGATAACATTCCCATTAACCGCATTAGGCCGATGGAATTTATGGTCACTTTTCCGATCATGTTAAAGAGAGTTTCTTCCGATCATGTTAAAGAGCGTTTCTTCCGATCATGTTAAAGAGAGTTTCTTTCGATCGCAAAGAGGGTTTTTTCCGATCAAGTGTGGCACTTTCGTTTTATGATTGTTGTGTAATATTTGCCGTGCAGAGAGAAGGATTTAAGTTAGTTGGTTGACGATAGGATCATTTGGTTTACAATTAAAGCATTGGAATTAAATTTGGAAGATCGTGCAGATATACACTCTAATCGGAAGATTGAACAATCACGGCTGTTTCCCCTAATCTGCTGCTTCCCTTTTTACTTCCAACAGCGCACGCAAAGCGCCTAAGCGTCATTCATCTAAACACTTACCATACCCAACACAGTGTAACTTGGGCAAGCTGAACCGATGCTTTCTGGGTGGCTACAACCTTGGCCAATCTGATAACGAAAATTACCCATGACTGTCCTATAAGAAAGCGCGTATCTTCGCGTCAGAGGAAAAATAGACTAGAGATTGAAAAATCGAATAAATGTGAAACTGTCTACGTAGAATTTAAATCCTTATAAAGGAGAGTTAATCCTTCCGATAAAATTAAAGATTCCTCTTAGTATTAATTTTTATTTCCTAGAAAAAATAAAATGGAGGATGAAATTGGAGATAACCTAAAAATAAAATTACGGCAACCTTATCCTTTGCATGGAATGATTTATAACCTCTTCGAATTAATCTTCCATTCTCAAAATTACGTTTCTCTAACAAGGACAATTCTCGAAACACAGAACAGATACGATGATTGGTATCGCTCGCTTTCCAATTACGACACATCTATCCACGTTCCCTGTGTGTTCTAATTTATCATGCAATTCGAGAATGTTTGTATCGTTACACCATGTAGAACTGGGAATGTTAATTAATCCTGAGTGCTTGAAACCGATGAATGCGATTAATCGAGCAGCAACGCTAGTAGTTTCAGTGTAATAAACAACTGATACTTGAAATTTGATCGGAATAAACACGTGTCGATCAAACGAACGTGTAATTTTCGTTATTAGAACTGATTAGAGAACTTAAAAGATCGACAGATTAAAAAATAAAGAAAAAATCAAAACGGTATATGGTAAATTGCTGAGAGTGGTGTAAACCATTGAATTCCTTCAACAGAACGCTCGCAAATAAATCATGCTTGCTGTTTAGTATAACACTCCTGATAATACATCTTTCCACGGAATTGCGTAAAGGACCATATAATACTTCGTTTGCGAGCCTGATATTTTTCTTCTTTCTTTTCTCTCCTTTTCGTTCACAGTCTGTTTAATCCAATATATTTTTCATAAGTTGGAATCTGCTCGAGACAGATGATTATCAGTAGGTGCAAAGTAGGGCGCTGTGTTCTTGAGCATTGCTCTCGTATAGTAGTTCTTATTAAACTTTGCACACTTTCGCTCGATGATAGGGGGTAACATGATTTCCGAAAGCAATTGTTCTTTATAGCCACGCGAACACATTTATACTTTCGACGTTTGAAAGGGATACGAATAACGAAGGAAACGAAACATAACCTTAAAATTGAATGGATCATCGTACGATTAGCTAATGCAAAGGAAAGTGAGGATATTTAGAACTAGACGAATAATTGTAGGATTGAAATTTTCATTATCTATATGTTTTTTTAAATAATTACATTAAAATCGTAAAATTATGCTTAAAAATTATTGCCAAATTCTTGCGATATTGGAAAATTTAACAATTCACCGTAAGCAAACTTAGAATAAGGTTATGTTATTATGTTTCCAAGTACGAATATCTGGGCAGAAAAATTCGAAGATAGAAAGCAAAGGGTAGTTCTCGTCTAGTAAAATAAACGTTATAACACGATATAGAGACTTTTCTATTAGAAGCAACACGATTAGACGAGGATACTTTTGTGTTTATTAAACAACTAGCAATATTTTCAACACGTGCGAAAAGTTACCACAGCGAGATCGAAGAACTTTGAAAAATTTGTTCAAAGCGGGGCTACCTTATTTCTAAAGAGACAGAAAGAAAAGAGAAAAGATACACGTGTAAAAAATTGCGCAACCAGACGTTCGAACGATCACGAGACGCAATTACAATGGCATTTAATTGCCGGAAAGGGACACTTCCTTTAATCGTAATAGCCCCGTCCATTAGCGATGGAACGTGGTACATTGAACCCCGTAACGTTGTTTAAATCGATCATTCGGATCGGGTTTAGTGAAAGGCGAAATCCCTCAAGTGGTTTCGCGTTGCCTGTAATTCAGCGAAAAAACGGCGTAGAGAACATTTCGAACAGAGATTGCTGCTGGCAAGAATTATGGCCTGGCTTAAAAAGGCAATTTCTCAGTTTGTTCTGTCGATTTATGGCTCAACTGTCTCATAACTACTGTGTAACTAGATACAGGGAATAATTGCACAGGGCGTTTCACTTTTTCATCTATAAATCTGTTTTAATTACCTTTCGAATCTTTTTTCAATTTAACCGACAGGTTTATCTATGTTATAGAACGAAAATTCAATATTTCGGAGGTCTATGCCAGTCTACTGGTTGTTTTTATTCATTTTTATTCTCAGACATCTTTGTTATTCCTATACGCTAAGTATTTCATCGTTGTCGATAGTTTTGAAGAGATTCGCTTGTTACGTTACAGCTACCAACTAATTCTTTCACTGTATTAGCTGAAAGAACGAGCTAATTGTAAAATAAGGTAGCTTGAAAATAAACGAACGAAACGACCTGTATATCAAACGATAAATTAAAAAAGCTACTTTTAAGGAATATTCATCTTCCTGATACATCGATCAGCAGCTGCATATATTTTTATTCCATCACCCGATATAATAGTCTAACGAAAGAATTCGTTGCGAATTTGAAATTGGAAAAATGAAACTGCCTGTATATTGGAAGATAACCTAAAAATCAAAGTCTTTGTGTTCTTCATATATTAAGCATAATTGATGTATCGTAATTGTCGTAGTCTAACGAAAGAATTCGTTGCGAATTTGAAATTGGAAAAATGAAACTGCCTGTATATTGGAAGATAACCTAAAAATCAAAGTCATTGTGTTCTTCATATATTAAGCATAATTGATGTATTGTAATTGTCGTAGTCTAACGAAAGAATTCGTTGCGAATTTGAAATTGGAAAAATGAAACTGCCTGTATATTGGAAGATAACCTAAAAATCAAAGTCATTGTGTTCTTCATATATTAAGCATAATTGATGTATTGTAATTGTCGTAGTCTAACGAAAGAATTCGTTGCGAATTTGAAATTGGAAAAATGAAACTGCCTGTATATTGGAAGATAACCTAAAAATCAAAGTCATTGTGTTCTTCATATATTAAGCATAATTGATGTATTGTAATTGTCGATGTACATTAATCATAGATGTTAATTACACGATTCGACTTTAGCACGTTGTCTTTCGGACATGTATCATGGTCATTCGATGTAATTATAGGGTCGCACGGGACTCTGAAAATGAAAGTGGCGTAGAGCAAAAAAGTTAAGAGAGCGCCTTGCGTAAAATGTTGTAGTTTAGTCGTTCGTTCTTCACGGTAAAATTTTAGTCGATTAGTAACAGCAAAAATTCCGGAAAATTATTTGACAATTCTTGTTTCTTACAATAACCTATTGCCTGATCATTATTATCTACATTTACTGTATGATCCATGAACCTTTGTATGAACCATGAGCGTTTGTCTTGGCAATAAGTTTAACACTGGCAAAAAAAAAAAAAAAAAAAGAAAAACGGTAGAATCATCAGAAATCTTTAATGACGGTATATTTTTAGTCTTGAGATAAAAAAAAAAAAAAACAGAATAAAAATTTAACGTGCGAATGGCAAAAGTAGCTGACGAACGTTACAGGTACTCGTCGTCGGTGAGAGAACCTGGCTACGACGCGCCTGCTTTCGTGGAAGAATTGTATTGTGGACCAGCCAGACTCACGAACAATAGTTGCTACTATCATCAGCCAATCTACGAGGACGAAGTACCGGATTACGTCGCCCCTTTTCCGGTCTACGCGCCTCTCTCCGGTAAGATTAATTGCTTTTTCCCTGACAATTCTCGCCACCCATCAAATCGAGGCCTCTACAGTGAATTAGACACGGAAACAACAGAAAATGTTTTCAGAAGGAAAGCTAGAACTCACTTCATCTAGATATACATATGTACGTAGTTCTTTGATACATAGATTTCTTTGATAGCTTTCTTTGATAACATTATGGTAACTTTCTTTGATAGTACTTTGATAGACTAACAATAAGTAATTGAACTATTACTATACACTCGCTAGTGGTATACTATGGTCTATACCGATACTATGGTCGAATGTTCTTTGATCCATAAAAATGGTTCACTATGCACAGAAGCTTATAATTTTCTCGTGAATTTTTGTACCCAGTCTTGTATTTGTAATTTCGTTATCGACTTCAATGCGTCAATTTCCAGTAACTGTTTCATTTAGTTGGTTTGTACTAAATAATTTTTAGCCCAGTTTGCTTGCTATATCTTCAGATTGTCAGAGCTTTAGTGTGTGATAGAGCTACTTATCTTTGAATAGGTTCTACACCTAATTTAATTTCCATACTTTTATTTAGCGATCGCTTATCTATCAAATGGTTCGTTTTATTCGATGATTTACTTTGATGCGTATTTTATGAGGCACAGTGATCTGGTAACCAGTTCACATCTCCGATAGATAATTCTCTTTGATAGGTTGGCTTTGTACCAATCAGATCGTTGTATCAGAGAACTGTCTAGCGATTATCTATCCGATACAGTTCTATTGTAGAACATCAAAGATCTAGTTATATAATTATATAATTAGAAAATTGATACGTCTGAAAGATAGACTCGACGTTAAGTCACTTTTGACAATCTATGATCTGTGAACGTTTAGATTCTTTTGTACTTTACACGGGGGCACGTTGTATTCTGCAATTAACACTCTTACATAACATTCTAATATTCTAAACAATGAGAATATCCAATATCAGAACTGAATCAGAATGAAACCATTAAAGAACCACGCGCAACATACATTCTACTCTGATCTGGACCTTGAAAACGGAAGTTCTAGGTCTGTAAGCAAGTCTATAATTACACTGACCCGATATTCCTGATCAGAAAACCGTGATACCTACTGATTTTCACTTGCTTTCACACAGTTCCTACTCAGTCTATTGCATTTTCCGGCTATAGCGTTCCTTTTTCCTCATAAAGAGTTTATGCAAGGAAGGATGTCTCACAGGAAGAAACTCATCTGAATACACATTCATTAAAACTCTCTCAATTTTTTGCTGTTAACTTTAGAATCGACTAAATAGATGAACGACGTAGCAAGTGAACCATACGATCCATATCATTATTTCCTGCAGATTTCTCCTGACCCGATTTCCGAGTTTATCCGAGAAATATCTCCACGCCATTTATTATATCTCTGTTATGTTTCTCCAATTAAAGCAGAAAAATTGTTAACGATTTTACGAGGTAAACTTTTAATCAGTTTTAATGCACAGCTCGGAAGTTTTTAAAATCGAATTTCCGCGTCCTGAAATTCTACGCTGTTCTGGCATATCGTAATTCAAATTTTGATTTCCAATTCTTTCTCCAATACATACTGCCTGGAAAAATAAAAACTAATAAATACGGAGAATATAGATTTATACCAGAATCATTCTATTAAAAATCACACACACATATATATATTATATATAATATATATTATATATATACATAATATATACACACACATAATATATATTATATATTTAATATAATGAATATAATTCCTTAATAAGATGAACAATTTTTAACAAACACCACGTGTAATATATACGCGTATCCTGTTACATGTATGTTCATGTGTATCCTAAATTTGTTCCTACAGGAATAGAGTACGTAATTAAGCAAAATACGTAATCAAAACTGTACCTGACTATTATTAAGTGAAACTGTAATTCGCCTGGTCGAAAACCACAAGTCGCGGTGAAGCGCGTTTTCTCTGTCCAATAATTGATATTCCTGCACGCAGTGAACTGGTTACGATTCAAAGAGATTATGCAATTGGCGCGTTCTATCGGCTCTGCACGTACCAATGCGTTTGATCAAGGAACAGATTTCCGTTTCGGGTCCGGTTCAGGAATCCCATTAATGGTCGTGTTACGGTGAACTGGACCTTGCCGATGGCAACAAACCAACCGTTTCTTCCTCCTTAACCGGTGCGTGTCCATTTCTTCTTTCTTTTTTAATCCTAATACTTGTAATCTATTTTAAAATACCTGTTTACAGTATTTTAAGAATACGACATTTTTACCTAATGACGATTACGTCAATTATCGTAGAGCTTATTATACAAAGTTAGGAAACCAGCTACTTTTTCATTCATAACGTTCTATTTAATATCGTAAGAAATGTTTTTCTGCTGTGGCCTTTTGATACTCGTAAGTGTCTGTGGCAGTTCGAATGTTTGTACCTGTTGGGTGTGTCTCGAAAGCGACAGCTAGAAATAGAATTGATTATGAGTGATTGCGCGTAGTAAGAGGCAATCGTAAATTTTCTAATCGAAAGTTGTATCGCGTGAAATCTTTGCTTTGTTCGAGGTGTTTCGTGTATGATATAACAGAACAGTTTCGATGTGCGTATCGAAGATACAGAATTTACGAACTGTAAATTCATCGCATAGAATACGAGAAGAAACATTCGAAATTGTACATGCGTGTTACGTTACATACGCGTACACATATTCGGCAGATGTGTAATTTCTATGCAAATATAAACCATCGGCCCAATCGTCTGTATTGATTAAAATCTCGACTATACACAACGCGTACGTGAAAATATACTATATATGCTCGTTACATGTGTGTTCGACGTTGCGTATTCCCGCTTATTGAGCAGCAAATTTTATCTCAAACATTTTGCGAGTGATAAGGATAATTGGAACGAAGCGATTATGCAGAGAACAATTGTTTCCGATAATACAAAAGCGCTACAGTAAACACGTTTCGATATGCGTCGTATTTTCATAGGTGCACGCGTCACAATTTCTATCGTGCCCTAGAAAGTGCCAATCGCAATGATAAATCGTGACACGCGTCGCTAGTGTCGTATCCTCGCACGATTTCAACACGCAATTATTTTTCTGCGGCTTTCGATTGCCTCTCTGCTTTCACATGCGACTAAATAGGTTCTGCGTATGTATAGAGAACTGAATGAATCGCAATGGTGTAAATCATTTTTACACGCTGTTATTTTTCTATTATCATCTTCTGGGTTTATTAGCATAAAAAATTAATTGTATATCTTTCAGGCCTGGTAGACGTATGGGGACGGATGCTCCGCAAACATTTTCTTAACTCCATCTAAATCTTCATTTGGCTATTCCAACTTCGCTTTCTAAGTAATTCTTCTACCTCCTAAATCAGTATCAGCCGTCAACGCCATTCCCATACCGTACCATCATCAACACAATGGTCCCATTGAAACACACATAGACAAGAAATTCTCCTTTTACCTCAAATTGTGTCTATTAGCCGACTTAGAAAAAGGAAACAGAAATTGTAAAAGAAGGTTGTTCTGGCTGTCGTGCGAGTACGTCAGAAAGTGTCTAAGCGAAATTACACGTGTCATCGCGAGCGATTTCCACGTCCTCGTTCCGAATCTCGCGAGCCTCGATACGAGAAAACGCGGAGGAAGGCGTCGGGTCGGTGGGCGTCAAATCCGCACGTTCCTCCGCACCCGGTCTAACGTCAAGTCTATTAAACGAGAACACGTCCGTGTAATCGATTTCAAAACATTTGTATGGCTTTCTTAACGCGGTCTTTAATGTCGTTTCAGAAGCGAGACACGGTGAATTCATGGAAGACCATAGGCGATTTGGACACAAATGCAAGTCCACCTCTATGGGAGAGCTTCATAGGTATTCGAATTATTATCAGTTTTGTATATTTGTAGAAAATTTAAGAAATTTACAGAATACACATAATACGTAAAACTATGTCAAATATTCAGATTAGAATAATCGATGTAATATCTAATAGCTGAAATTCCTGGTCGAATTTCCATTTCTTTAATTGTCTTTATAAAGACACGAAGTCTAACTGTTACAAATGATTTTTATGTTGATAAAGGATCGTTCGGCGAGTTTTATTTTTGTCCATTTTTAGAGGTCCATATGTGATTTTCTTTTTTGTAGATCTATGAGCGTCGACGCTAACCTTCCACCAATGGATTCTATAGAATTAGGTAAGCAATTTCAATGATCATAGTTCTTCGTGATTTAGAGATCTGTATCAAGTATATCAATGAAACCGATGCCGTTGAAGAAAAGAAAAATACAAAGTTTTATCTATGAATTTCTTAGACAAGTTCCAATCAAAATTTATAATTGCTTTTATTAAAATGTTTCGTTTATAATCTGGAATACTGCAATTTTCCGTATCTAGATAACAGTTTGATATTTTTCAATGATTTATTTAAATGATATTTATTTCATTTCTTATAAATTTGCTTTCACAGATATGCCAGATTATCGTTCTCAGCAAGAATACACGTCGATGGAGCAAGAGAAATACATGGTAGAAATTATTCCACCACCTCATTTGGATCTAAACACATATGGACATCTAAAAATCGATTACACGAACAGCTGGAATTCTTTGAATCGAAAAATCCGAAAATAATTGCCAATAAGATTTTTCTTTTCAAAGAAAGCATTAAGTTATTCTTCAGATATACTAATATATTGATACTTAAAAATATCGCCAATTATTTATGTAATATAATACTAGTATGTACTATTTAAGAAACTTAAAATCGAACCAAAAATTACTCATAGTTTAATTTACTCGGGTATACGAAAATCAGGAGGTAATTTTTCATTTACTATAAACGCAGTAAATTAATGTATCTTATATCAGTCGTAGTATAGTTATGTCTCGATTGAGAAATAATAAATGCTAAATACCTATTTTAAGGAATGTCTATTATAGTGTCTCTGTCTTCGTGAAATAATTTCCTCTTCTTCGTAGCACAGTTTCTATTTCCAGCTTCATTGTGGTTGCGCGCCTCCAATGGCACGCTATTGATTGTTTCTATGTCCAATTCTGGCCATCTATAGTTGATATCATCGGGAATGTAAAGTCGCACGAATTTAATGTGATGAATATAATAATTAATAAATAAAGTTGAGAAAATTTGAACATTACAAAAATGTAACAAGAAGATGGAAATAAAATTTCATTGTAAGTTGATCGCAATCGAAAATTTAAGATTAATAGAAAAATTAATATTATAAATGTATACATAAATTACGAATTATCAAATGTAATAGAACAAATTAAAACAATTCCAAAATTATAAGAATAAAATAGATACATAGTTGAAACTAAAAGCTCATAGGAATACCTAAACAAGGACGCCTTCTTTCTATTCTTTCCCAAATTTTTTGGACGTTCTCTCTTTTTAGGTTCTCTCTGATTCAAAGAAAAAAAAAAAAAGAAAAAAAGGGGGAGAAACATTTGATTCGTAAATAAAGTTGGAAATTTCGTGGATCATTCTTCGAGTAGAAAATGTTCAATTACAGATGTGGAGGCCTGTTTTCCGTTCTGCAGCAACATTTTATATCTCTGTACTTCATCAAAGTGTTGCTGCTTTAACAATGCGACGTTCTCGTTGTGTTTCTCTTCCTGCATCGCTAATTGGGCTTTTAGAACTTCCAGTTCGTCTTGCAATTTGCATACTACATTGACAACGATATAACTATCATTTTATTGCCTACTTTGGTATATAAATAAAGTAAAAGAAATAACCATATCGCTGTTTACATTGCTAAATAAATAAAGCAATCACTTTACTTTGGTTGTTGTTTCCACCACGATCTTCTGCATTAATCAGACGCAAATGATCACACTGTTCCTTCAGCTCTTCGTTTGTTTTACGAAGATCGTCCCTTTCAGCCTGCAATTTTTCAACCATAGACTTATATCTATTTTCTAGAAGCAGATACGTTGTGGAAAGTTTCTCCAAATTCATCTGTAACCTTTCGGAACGTGCTTTCTCTATCGACATAGCTTCCTCTTGCATTTCACAATAAGCTTTCAACGCAAGGTACGCCTGTTGATTTTTAGAAAATTAGAACACCGATAAATAAATATTAAAAGATTGAACGAAGAGGAATGAATTTTTTATCACACGTCTCTGAATCTCGTGAATTCGTCGAGCATTCCTTGCAATTCACAATTCATGTACTCTTGTTCCTCCATCTTGAAATACTTCGAATCTTGGAAGCAGCCGAGAAACTCGAATCAAAACAATTACCTTAACAGTGGAATAATTTTCATTCGGAAAATTAGAAAATTGGTTATTCGGGAATTGATATTTTTTTTTTACGTTTCTTTTGAATTGTGTGTACATTTGAAATTTGCAAGTGAATAAATTGAGTTAAACAGTGAAATTATTAAAGGGGTTTAAATTTAGAATGGGCACGAACCACGTGGTTCGAGTCTGAGATTACACAATAGAATAGACAAAGGATATTACAATACACTGAAACGAAATTAACCATATTACAATTTGTTCTAACCGCTAAAAATTGTTTGAATATCATCTTACTGGTTTTCTCGCTGCGTTTCATTGGATGGACCTTTACAATCTTCCGTTTTTCTCAATACAAATAATTCTTTAATCTAAAAAGTCTATCTAAAAGTATAACTGCGAATACAAAAATAAAAAGCTAATGTCGAAAAGTTGGAAGGAAAACAAAATTAATAAAAAATACACCGATAGATAATCGTGATGCGATAATAATTCCCGTTTAAAACATTTTATCCAATAATTATTCATTGATATATAACACGAGATAAAATAATAATTATTAAAAGCTTCCTATGTGGATTATTCGGCAACGTATAGCGTTAATAATAAAGTTCTCTCAATTAGCAAATGAACGTGTTAAAGGCCAGAGGATAACGATCGTTTTCCAATGAAGTTGTCCGCGAGCGTGTTAACGTTTCGTCTTTTTTTCTCGTTTGACTTCGTACATCGTCGACAAAATGACAGGAATTCCCTCGGGGCTGAAAATATGCGATGCAATCTAAATCCACGATCACCGTCAGCCACGAGAACGAGGAAAATGAATCGATGGAAGAGTCTGTTTTCGAGCAGATATGCGACACGATATTCGTTCTGATACCAGAAGGTGTGTGCACAATTTTCTTAAAAAAAAAAAAAAAAAAAAAAAAAAAGATTGAGGGATTTTTCTCGAAATACGACGCTCCATTCGTTAAAAGAAAGAAAGAGAGAAAAAGAGAATGAAATTGAGTATGACGTTTCAGCGAGTCGTTTATTCGATAAATTTATCAGAATAGATGGAGTTCTGTAAAATGATAGCTATTTTCCATGAGAGAATTTTCAATGTTTCGTTTACGAACTATATTGATTCTATATCGATGACTGATGACTGTAAACTGGCCATAGATGCGTATTTATGATGGGGTTCTATGACAGTGCCGCGACTGAAGCAGCTGTTCCTAAGTTGGAGCCAGCTAGGCACCGAAGACAGAGTACAATTAGATGCGAAAGTGGCCAACTGGTGCTGTCCTAACAGGCGACAGCTATACAAACCTTTGCAAGAGGCGTTGGTTCGCTGGGAAACCGTGCAGGACACTCAAGGTTAGTTATTATCGGTACAAAACTCAACACTTCGATTCTCTCATCATTTTTCGCAGATATAGTTCATGGTACATCTCTGTTAATTCAAATGCTCGTTTATTACGAATAAAATATCTCGCTCTTTATTAGTATTCTTACTTCTGACTTTTTCCTTGCTTTCGCTTAATTCTTTGCAAATATTTGAAAAACATTGATACTAAATATTTGACGTATTAAATGTTTACTGCAACGTCCACCATTAACAAAATAACAAAATATTCAAAATTCCTTTCTTTCCGATGCATAAATACTGCTTTATGTAAATATAACCTCTACGTCGCGATCGTCGAATTGGAAAGAAAAAAAGATAGAAAACCTCGACCGCCTCCAAGTCTCGATGAATTATCGATTCAGGTCACGATTGATTAACACATGATTATTTATGAATTATAACAGGCGCTCCCGGTTGCGAACCAGGTATGGTCTCGTTTTCCTGTGATCCTCAACTGGAGGAGGAGTTGGTCAGCGTTATTTACAGCCTGGAACTTTTGTTCAGCAAAAATCGACGAGGCAGAGAGATCGATATGGACTTCGAGATTGGTCGATGCACGGAATTAAGAAGAGAGATGTCGTTGAATCTAAACTGCGATGGAAATCTATGCTCGATTCTCAGTGCAAAAGACAGGACACCTCACTCTGTGCATAGTTGCAGCTATATAGCCGATTTTAAACGACACGACGAAGAACTGAGCGGTTATCTGACCAATTAAAGATCCATCGTCATATTTCAGCTCATTTTCATTTCTCACGTTCTGTCTGAATTTATCGAAAATTCTCTAAATGTAGAAACACTGATCCTTTATTTTGCGGGCAACTTGTGTTCGGTTATTCTGAATGAATTTCTTTAATACGACAGACGAAGTAGTATAAAGTATAACGTAAATGCCAACAAATATAAAGAAGCGTAGGTAACTAGAGCAGTTTGAAATAAAGGTTAGGTTTCGTTGCGATAAAGAATTATTTGTCAAGGCGTAGCCAATGAAATTTTACGATGAAATTATAAATACAATGGGAAAAACTAGTTAATAAGAAATCATTCGAACGACAATAATTTTATCGAAAATACCAGAGATAATATTTTATCAGACGAGTACTATAGTTCTGTTGATTAAAAATACAATATATAAAACAAATTGCTAATTCATCTGTTTTACTGTAATAAAAGCGATAGATACTTGTCGAGGTAAAGATTAATTAAAAATAACTCGACTCGGATGGATCTGCTATCTAAGATTAACCAAGAGCATCTAAAAAAAAAATTGAAAGAGAAAGAGGTTAAAAGTTATTTTAGAAAATTATCAAAATAAGTCGACAATTAGCGACATAAAATGTTTTATTAACCATCGTTATACGGTCAAGGTGTACGAGCATACATTTAGATAACATGATTCAATACGATAATGAAAGATGTCATAAAATCGTATGTCAATTCTCGCCACAAAAATCACCTTGCCCATCATCAACACCGTTCTTCTCGTATCAATCCTATTTTTCGTTATCATTTTTTTCTTTTTATCGTTTTCTGTTTTCTTCTCTAATACATTTATTACACAGCAGTAATGAGTTTATTCAGGACGAACACTGTTTCTTACGAGAGAAAGGTAAACGTTATATAATACGTGTACACATGAATTAACCGCGAGAGCAAGGAACATCCTTCATAATCTCTCACTTCGTTATCCTTCGAACTATAGTTTTGTGCAGCTTGGCAAACTCATCATCATCTTTAATTATTATTTACAGAAACGTCATTTAAAATCAGACTGATTTCGAGTTGGATCCAATGCGGCCCTCGACTTCGGTTCCTTCGTTAATACGCCAAAAAATTTGCTTCAATGAAGAATGTCTAGGAGAACCTAAGTTATTCCAGATCACACCAAGCCGTTAAGTACTATAATAGCTCGCTAGATGGCGGCTACAACGCTTCAGAAGAATCTCAAGTGGGATCTGAAATAATTAAAGTCCCTTTTTTATATTTTTTTCTCTTTTTCCATTTTTACTTTTTTGTTTGTTTTTTTGTAGAAAAATTCACGAGTCTAGGACCACAAAGGAGGAAAGTTTCCTGTTTGAAACACGATTAGCTATTCTCCTTGCGGAGGAGAGGGTCGCCCGAGGTCGAATTCAGTTTGAATCACAGCTGTCTGACAACTATCATCCAATAGTTTGATTGGACGAGTTTCTATTGCTACTAGTTTATTTATTATTATTATTATTATTATTTTTTACTTTTTTTTCTTTTGGACGATATCCAGCTTCTAGGGCCTTGACGAAACAACTCTCGAAGAAACACCCCAGGCAGTGACTGTTCTCTAGCATTCTGTGGTTTCTTGAAACTTCAAAGAAGTCTGAATTTCATTTAAACGAGATTGCTGTCGAGTTGAACGTGGTGTCGCCGGGTTTTCTTCATAGAAGAAATCATCTGAGGGGAGTTTGTATAATAGTGACGATATTGCACAATCTCGCACCGATACTTGGACACGCGAGTCTGAATTTATAAAAAGTCCAATTTTGGCGACACCAATCTCTCTCCTCGAGCTGTTTCGCTATTATGGCCGTGATACTTGTACTTGAACTCTGGCTCGTTCTTCAAGATTACATAGCACATCTGCAAGCAGACTGTTTATTTGTCTTGTCTCAACCTAACTTAGGTTTCTTGTGTTCCTTTCTTAAATTAGAAAACAGTCCGCCCTAAGCACCTTGAGGAGTTTCAAACTGACAATTACAATTCTTTCCGGGGCTTTCTTGCACAATTAAATTGCTATTGTTAAGCTAATGAATTCCAATTACACGTCATATTAATTGCAAAAGATAGAATGCAACAATTCGCTTACAACCCAATTACTATAAACTGTAAAAGAAAATTGACTTTAACGAGGAATTTGTTCCACGGTGTTATATCATCTATAGTCCATTGCTAATGATAAACGAACGAAACCAGTAAGTAGAATTTTGCTCGCTTCACTAAATATAATAATTATTGACAGTGCAATTGTTAGTTACATTAATATAATAACCAATTATGCAAGAGGGCCAATTGTCCGACCAGTTGCCCAGGTACAAGTATCCTCCTCAACGAGTGAGACTCGACCAATCCAGTGTCAACGAGATCCCTGGGTTCGGTCAGGGCAGCTTGCACTTGCTTCATCCTTCGATCCTTCCACGAAAAGCGAATACTTTGAAACTGCGCTACAACGCGCATCAGCTATATAGAGACCGATTCTCCAGATTGAGAGAAAGAATTTTGTGTTCAAGCCTTGCTTCTGTCCCTTTACGAGACACTGAATCATCTTTGCTCGTCAACTTTTAGGTTTAGATTTCTATCTATGCGTAAGACAGGCCAAGAACTATTGACAAGAGTTTTGATAATTTTCGTTGAGACGATTAGAGAGAGGAGCCAAGGCTTTCTTCCATTTTCTCTCTTCAAGACGCGTGTGTCATCCTCGTTTTCACTTTATCTAAACGGTACGCTTAGTTTAATCGATATTCAGTTGATAGTACCATACCATGTGTGCCGCTAAATAAATACGTTTATTGACGAACGTCCATCGACAAACATTTGCTACAGTCTCTTGTATGACAGCGTTTTATTGCTTAGAGGAAAACGTGTTGCAAGTAGACTGTGGACATTTAGGCAATTTTGTGTTCTTCTTGTTTTGGCTGTTGTATAAGCGAAATGATGGAATTTAAATAGAAATTCCGGTACTTTACCTTGGATATTCTAGATATCTTTGTACAAGTGTATTCCGTTCAATTTTGCACATTTAAATTTCATATAAATGCAGAAAAATCCGCAGTCTAATCGTGACACTAATGTTTTCAAAAAGATAAGACACCACGAAGAACAGCGACATCTATCAAATGGACGTTCTACGACTATCAGCTATCTTCGGAGCCGTTTTGAAAGGTAACGTATAAATTATTACCATGTTTGTAATTATAATCAACCATTTATAGTTGATAAAATCCAGCAGAAATTAATCGTAACGTGAACCTAAAAGGTATGGTCCCGAAGTGAGGTTCTGGCCATTTGAAAGTCGCACCATCGTGAATCGGTTTATAGAAGCAGGATAGCGACGTCCATGGGATTTTCGAGGAAAATAAGATCAGGTTTCGGTTATTACACTAAAAGTTATACTCCTGTATACGCTACACAGGCGCATAAATTGATGAACGACTTAAATAAAAACTAACGAGTTAAACGTACGAATAAAAACACATTTGCCCATACTAGAGGCTAAAAATTATACACACGATCCAACTGAGTACCATACACGCGCCATTATACACGAGATATTCTATAGATGAGACTCTCGCCGCGAACCAATAACGTTTCTCATACTTTCTTCCCTTTTATTTTTTTTTTTTTTTTCTTCGCTTCTCTTCCTTTTCCATCGGCAAGATACCAAGTTCGTATCGAATATTTTTGTTCTTTTTTTTGACAAGTGATATTAATTTCTCTTCTTGATACGAACCCTTCTTGCACAGGAAATTGTTTCAGTGTTTTTGTACGCGGAGGAGCGGCTTAGCTAACATAAAACTTGATAAGAGAGGATAACCACAATTTCGCCTAATCTTCCTCGCTATTATTCTTTCTTTCTTTCTTTTGTTTTTCCACGAGATTTTTATTACTACCTTCTCTTTCTTTGTATTCCGATTAGCTTCTGTTTGTTAGTTGCTTTGTACGATTTTAGTGTTTTATAGGTTCCACCGAGCAATAGATAAATATAGGGGATTTTAGAAACGAACTTTTCTGTTCTTATTTTTTCTCATTGTTTTTTTCCATTTCTCGCTGGTTTCCTCTCTTTCTTCTTATTAAATAATTGCTTTTAATCGTTATTTCAATGCAACATAGATTTTTCTGTTATATGCCTATTCGCGTTTTAGGAAGAAAGTATATGAGTACACCTTGGCCTGAGATCAAATGACTAGCATTTCCGGTTGTTGTTCGCGCCACTGTTTTGGATGCGCAAGCGGTCTTGGCGGCGCGGCCGCTTGCCTTTTACGCTCAACACTTCCCTCAGCTTGTTACTTCTCTCCAGGCGACCTCTCTTCAGTGCTTGGGTAGTCCTCTTCTCGTAAACCTGCACGTAATTTTCATTGACACTCAAAACATTCATCGAAATTGATCTTCATAATATGCCGCAATACGGGAAGTTATATTTGGAAGGATCGAGCTTTTCAGTTTTAAGTGAAAGTTAAAATTACTCTGATATTTGGACTTTAAATATGAAATGTTTGGCTACTTCTATCGACAAGTCGTTATCTCTGTTATACTTCAACTTGGGTTAAGCATACATATTAACCGATAACCAGCGTTGGATCTTGAAATATGTATTTTTCTTCTTTGTCTTACGTTTGTAAAATGTTCAGGCCTCCAGTAGAAGTTTCAAATTATACTCCACTTCGTAATGCACTATTATCAAGTACATATCATTATACTTAGGGAAAAGCGGTATATTCGGTACTGAAGAAATAGTAGAACATAGTTTATCGTCACGATCACTTGACAATAATGTGTAATTTGTATTAGTGTAATGAATCAGTATTGGTTAATTTATTAGTGTAATAAAGGGATAAGTATTCCAGGAAACTGGTGTTTATCTCGCTACGAACACCATATTCTCGCTTATAAAAAAAAAAAAAAAAAAAGTAAGGTTAACAGCTAATTACCTTTTGCGCCGACCGAAGCTGAACTATCCTCTTCTCAGTGCGTGCACGAGGTCTTTCGTAGTGGGTGTCTGATCTATGGGTTGCTTGTTGTTCATTTTCGCTTCTGCCGGGGGCACGTTCCGGCGATGCTGGTGTTGGCGTGATCGGTTCACTGGAAGCGACGTTTGGCAGAGCGTCCTCCTCGACGCTCCGCTCTTCCGGTGCGTCTGGCGTTGGCGGTGGAGTTTCAGGGGCGATCGAAGGCGCTGTGGCTCGGTAAACTGACATACTGGGATGCTCTATCAGCAGGTCCTCTAGCGGTGATGTTTCTACGTTCACGGGACCAGCCCGTGTAAAACATGCGGGTGGTGTTACATACCACGACTCCTCCAGCGCCGTCGTTCCGTCAACTGCAGGTTTTAAAGCTCGCTTATAGCATTACTTCTCCAGTGTACGCTCTGTGGATAACTTACACTGTCGGTCATAAGTATTAGGATACCTATCTCGTACAATTATCGCGAAACTCTGAGAAATTTTACTTTGTGTAGTATTTTATATTGTATGACACGTACGATACGAATGGATTAATAGATTTATAATAAAATAATCGAGAAATAAAAGCAATGGGAAACATCGAGTTTACGTTAATACCATGAAGTGTCCAAATACTTATAATTGCTAGTGTTTTTGTTCTGGGGGCAGACCTGAAACTGCTTTGAAGTGATCTGCAATATCGATGAAGGAAACGCAACGCACTATTAAGAACTCGATCGAGAAGAAGAAAACTATGAATGTGGTACTGAAACTTTCTCTAGTAACAATCTTCGATAATATTATTTTCAGGTCTGCAAACACGTCTTTCGAAATTCAATTACATTGTTCTACAATGAATGTCTGTTCTACGATGAAGCATCTGACAACTAGATTTGATAAGGCTATCATTTATTTTGAGATGAAGATCCGTAAGTAAGTAGCATTCGAATTCATATAGCTTCTTCAAATGTTTAGGTTTGCTTGTGTCACAAGTTCGTATACGTGGCACGTAAGAGTTGTTTGATGTAAAGATGAACCGGTGTGGAAAGTTGAGCAGAAAACGACATTTATTGTGTAACAACGTAATATTTTTAATCGTCATTGTTTTTTTTTTTATAGACTAAAATGTAGCTTAGGTTAGTCAGGTTGCTTCAATTCCATTTGTTTAATCATATGTTTCGTTAAAAGCTAATCATTATATATGATATATATTAGATATATATAGGAGTAGATTAATTTCAAATTCCTGATCAAATTTCAAAATACCTGTCATTTGATTTCATTTATCTCGATATTATTTGAATTCAAGCAATCTGACTTGAAACGGATACCTAATGGAAAATGGATACCTAAAATGGAGTCGAAGAAAGTGGTGGAACTTGCTGGATTGTCTGCAATAAGGAGAGAAATTGCGAATGAATTGTTAAAAGCTAAAAATAAAAGTACACAACATCGTCAGTAGTCTGTAACACCCTGCATGCATTAAATGAAGCTTTTTTGCCCGTATATCATCTCTTGTTTCAACCCTTTACAAGAATGTAATTCATATCTCTTCCCTCTATACGTTTTTCATACACCTACTTTCATAAATTCTACAAAATTAGCATCAAAACGTCTAATGAATGAACCTAATTATAAAAGATATAAAATACAGTGTCTACCGAAAAAGAGAAAAGTCAAATTTAATAATATTCCATATTGATAGTATTCGAGCGTTTCTACCCCTAGAAGAATCATAAAACTCTCTCTCTCTCTCTCTCTCTCTCTCTCTCTCTCTCTCTCTCTCTCTCTCTCTCTCTCTCTCCCTCAACAATGCAAAACTCGCACAAGCAAGCGAAATAAAAAAAAAAAAAAAGAAAGAGAGAAAAAACAAAAGCTAAACTCCGAAACTTTAACATGCAATTCTATTTGAAGTAACATACGAAACAATACAAAACAAAATAGATAAAAAGAATAAAACATATTCTGCCTATTTCCCAAGCTCGACGATAACTACAGACAGACCTACCAAGCTTAAAACTAGCAACCACCCTAAACAGCCTGGAAGACAAGTCAAACAAACTTCATTAGGAAAACAATCGGGCAAGAAAGGCCTCGTTATTTTCCAGCACTGGAGTATTCGCATTGTTCATCGCTGTATAGTCCAAGGCATCTCATTTTACACCCGAAGGGGACAGAAAGCTTCCCTTGGCGTGTGAGAGGCAGTTGGACTGCAAGATGTGATTTCTATGTGTGTTTCACCTATATACATATATATATATGTATGTATATACAGATACAAAACATATATATATATATATTCGAATTTCTCGAGATTCCCTTTAGAAAGGAACGTTTATCTCGCTCGTTGAACGTACCAGCACGGTCAATAAGGATCCAGTCATCGCCCTCAATCTCCACCTGACTGAGCCTCGCTATTACTGGATGGGACTCCGGGGTTTCGTTATTGGACCCTTGCCGTGAATTCTGCGCGTCGGAGATATTACCTCCGAGTAGGTAGTTTGCCAAACTGCTCAGCATCCTGACCTTCTTCCTGCTTTTCAGCGCCTATAATAACAACGGATAACGCCTTATTTTAGAAAAATATTTGTAAAACTTGTAATGGCACCGGTAGCCAAATACTGATATTCGATAATCCAAGATCGATCGTGTTTTGTATGGGCGATGAAGATTTTGGAACGTTTGGTTGGTGATATTCTTGACTAGAGACTTTCTAGAGGAAAGAATACGATTGGTAGCTATTTGTTGGCCAATTTGAGACTGGTGAAATTTGATCGTCAGCGAGTTAGGTTCACAAAGGTCTGTTTTACTTGCACGATCTTTGGCTGCTGAAATTCTTGGTCGGTGATATTTTAAACGAAGAGAATGGGATGTGTTGGCGATTGTTGAATAATTTCGGGATAAAAGAGCTTGATCCCGCACAGTTCCGTTTACTTTATCCGGATGACGAAGATTCTGAAATCTTTGGTTGCTGAAATTCCTAGTTAGCGATTTCTCAAGTGAAAGAACGTGACATGTTGGTGGCTGGTAAATATGATTAAGAGATTAATCCTTTGCACTCGAGGGGCTATTTTACGCGACCACGGCGTTCCGTGCGGCAATCCGAGGGGGAATGAGAGACGATAGTCCCTGTTTATCTTAGATTTCGACCCCTCCAATCGATGAGAGCTCAGTATAGGTTCGTAAATAGATTTCTTAGCTCTTTTGTATTGTTTGTTATGAAGTGTGAAGTGTTACACTTTAAAATGGAGATGAAATATTTATGCTGAAATTCTTCTGTAACTATGGTTCTGGCAACGTCTCCGACGTTGGTTCAGATTCGACGATGATGGCAGAAGTATTATAGTTTCGCAAATTTAGAAACTCTAAAAAAATGGATTTGGAAATTTGTTTCATTAATTCATATATTCTGTAAAAGAACAAAAGACCACTTAACCACCTGCGATTTATAAAAGGTTTGGTAGACCAGTTGAGAGGTGACATTCGACAACCGCGAGATTCAGCTTCGACGTCGACTGTTAATTGTGATGAAATTCGATTAAACGTTAACGAGAACAAAAAAGGATTGCAAGGTGTGTTTTTACCACAAACAAAGCGGGAGAAAGACACGAAACAACTTATTGTTGCTACATTTGTCCCGACCTACCAAGGATACATCTTGCCAGACGTTTTATAAATTATTGTCAAAGAGAAAAGATAGAGAAAAAATATTAAAAAATGGTATGTTCGATGTTAACTTTTCTATAAAATCATTTTATATTACCTACAGGACAGTCGTTACATACGCGCAAAATCACCTCCAGTTACTGCTACACCTGATCGAAAAGGCCGTCGAGTGCAAAGGGTTAAAATGGCAAAATTTGGTAAAGTTCTATGTGCGTCGGTCGGATTATTTTCAACTGTACGGAACGCAGCTGCAAGCAATCGTCGGAAAATCTCGATTTTATCGGACAATGGAGCGCGTGTAGCAGAAAGTGCGTAGTAGAACGCTATCGGGCCCATGGTCACCATGTTATAATTATCGCGACGCGTATGCGACAGCACGAGCATCATCAACGTTGAATTATGTAAGAAAAGAGGCGACAGTTGAACAGAACCTTGCGGTATGCACGGCAAATTCCAATATTCGTCGAATATGGAATATATATGGTCCTGGTTATCTACGACCGACGTTTCTCGTATGATACCTTCAGGATCGCCAAGTGTGTATCCGCGAGGCCTTGTAATTGCCTTTATGACGGTTGCGCAATGGAAAAACGTGAGCCGCGCGTGAGAACGCTTCGC
This sequence comes from Bombus hortorum, assembly GCA_905332935.1. Lineage (NCBI taxonomy): Eukaryota > Metazoa > Arthropoda > Insecta > Hymenoptera > Apidae > Bombus > Bombus hortorum. The sequence continues at coordinate 6,976,457 of HG995203.1, forward strand.
TTCTCCGCAAATGGGACACCGATGCCTGCGTTTCGTTATTTATCGAGTCGCCGCGTCACGCTGTTGCACGCGGTTTGCACGTTTCGCCAGACCACCCTTCTCCCTCCCCCTCCCCGTCCCCCCCCCCCCACCTTGTTGCAAATTGTCGTTCCTTGTTCGCTTTTCTACTCGCCAGAGTAAAAAGGAGATTCCTCGAAAACGATTCTCGCGGTCGGAGTTGGATTTCGAACGAACCTGTGTTTAGTAGAGGTATACCGTACCTATATATAAGGCGTCTACGAAGGTTCTCTTTTATTATTTAATTTTTACAATTTGTCCAGCTGGACATTCGGTAAATTTTTCTAGCTTAAATTTTCCTAGCTTTTGCGAAGGTTTTCCTACAATTTAAAGCGGATCCATTTATGATTGACGATTTTCACTCGTCGGAGTAAAAAGAAAAAAGATTCTTCGAGAACGCTTCTCACGATCGATGATGAATTTTTGAACGAGTTCAATCGAATTTCTGACCCGTTTGGTGGGAATATACCGTACGACGGATGATTTTATACATTTTAGAAAAAGGCTAGTTTTGGTCAACAATTTATTTGTTAATATCTCTTTGTTAACACTTAGCCAACCGGATGGAGAGATCTGCCCTCTGTGAAGAACATCGCTGCGTGACCGAACGGGGAGATGGTCCTTTTTGACTGTAGCAACGCGTTTTGCTTTTTTTTTGTTGTTGTTATTATCAGTTATTGTTTAGCTGAAATTGTTGCCAATTAATTGCGCCACTTTCACTGCTTTTACAAAGTACAGTATATAACAAAATACAGCAATTTAGCAGTGTTAAAATTAATCAAATTACACTATCAGTTATGACTAAATTAAAGTTATAATCGAACGATACCACACTGTAAAATAATATTAAAATACACTGTGAATTTTTAATTTCACGTTCGAGTCGTGTTATTTATCCTTAGTCATCTTTAATGTTCTTAATTTTACCTATATTTCTTTATACTTTTAATTTGATGTTTTGTATAAACGATATGTGAAATCGTTAAATAAAATCATTACCGCAAAATATAATTATCCACTTAAATAATTTTTAAACTACTTTGTTTTTTAGGTAGCGAATATTAGTCCTCGATACTTGGAAAATGCGCGGTAGGAAACGCATAGCTCGCTGTGGTCCGCGCCGTTGGCTAAGTGTTAATATGGCAAAAGAACTAATTCATTGGAAATTTCGATCACATTTTTCTATGAAATTTGAATATCACAGTAGCTCTTGCGATATAATTGAATATTCCTGTAAATATGAATTTCTATCATTTAGCAAGTACACCACTTTGAGATTGTTATGCAGAATGTGGCATATAATGAGTGGTAACCATTTATTTCTGTAAATAGTGGTGCCATCGAAAAAGGTTAATAGAATTCCTAACCTTTATGGACAAAAGATTACGCTACTGTGGCGATAGTTAGTTATAGCAATAGTATATCACTGCAATCGGCAATATAGCAATAGCTATAGAGAATGAAGTATCGAGATTGTGAATGATGGATTATTTTGAAAAATACGAAGAATACGGAAAAAATGTTTTAGATAAATGTTATAGATTATGAAGCAATACAAAAGGCATACTAGAAATTATTTGACCTTGCAATGACTCTACAGTGTTGCGAAAGTCACAAGTCGTAAGTTAAAACACTTACGAATACAAACTTGTATTTTCTACTGCATATTCTTGTAGCTGATACGAAATTGTTTAGAAAACACTGCGAGATATGAATTTTCAAACTTTGCGTGTCATTTATTTCGAATAATCATGAGTTCCATGCATTTAATTAATATAGTGACAAGCGTAATGACAGGTATAGCAGAACTAAATACATAATATAGTAATAAAGATAACAGGTAAAATAATTGTGTCACAAAGTATTATAATGATACTTACAGATATCACTTTCCTACGTTTTATAAACACTAAAACTTTATAAACACCGATAAAAATAAAAAAAGAAAATTGTAAACACGTCTTGAAAGATTATTATATCGAAGGTAAAACGCAAATGATAGAAAGTACAAGATACAATGAAACGGATTAACGAAGACGCGCCCTTAAGATTATCTCGGAATAGAATTAACAAGAAATTCAATTATGGTACGCGCATGATGGATAGCACGATGTTTCTAATTGTCAAGCAATTTCATTTTACACTCGTTCACTCAAGCAACCGATACTACTGACGCATACCTACTTCAACATTTTAAAAGTCCACCGATACCGTAGGAGCAGATAATCCCAATTTGTCGAATCAGACACAGTTTAAACAAAAACTAGCTCGATGACCTTTGAACGAAACTGGAAAATCATTGAATAAACTTATCCTTTGTTCGTGACACGACCTTGCGATCTTTTGATAAGAAAATTAAGAAGAACGCAAAAAAGAAGGAGAAATATAGAAAAGAGCACGGAAGGAAGCGTAATTACGATATAAAACGCGAGTCGATTGCGCGCCTATTCAATGATAACGTAAGAAATTCGATAAGATTGTGCGCGAAAGTCGCGAAGGAACGTTCGCGTCCACTCACTACGCACGAATGATTCATGGACCAGTGAAAACGCGACCGTCGAGTAAGCGTGCTTGGTCATTATCGCGGATAAACATCTGTTTTGCTAATTTCATTGCTGAACAGATAACGGATTGTGATGCAACGTGATCGACCGCTGCTCTGTGATCACTAGACTCCAGACTTTTATGCAAATTCCTATTTTTATGAGCATCAAGTAAATGTTTGAAACTGCACCGCTGTAAATTTCAATCTAACACACAGATTCCTATAAAAAGTTGCGAACTTTTTTTATAGCAACTACCTAGTAGTTGGAGTGTTAAATGCGCGTGTAAATTCCACCAAAATAAAGTTCCATGCCGAAGTTAATTAAATGCGGTTGCACGTTCTTGTCCGACCTTGAAATCATTGCCCATTCAATTGCATCGAAATTCGGCAGGAAAAGTCGAACCGAAACGGAATACCTTCTACCAATTAAAATCTAGCCATCATTACCGACGCATTCAAACCACCATACCACACGATCTCGAACAACGAAATGGCAGGTAACAAAATCGATATGAAATATCCTCCATTCAGTCCACCCTCTCGCAAACGGACCGATCCTTTCGATCCAATCTGACTTTCAGCCATTTTTTTTCACGAAGCGTAATACACACCTGGTGCGAGGTGAGGATCGTATCGATTTCGAGCGTGACTCACGTGAACCGCGAACTCACGCCAGGGAAACGCGAATTACATGGTCGAAGCACGAATTTTTTCAAGGTGCTGGTGTAAATATAAACTCGTGTCTCGACTTTCCTCGCGTCTGCATCATCGGTTATGCCACGTTCCGACACAACGTGAGTACAGCAACACGTTTCCGAGAGTTGATGCGTGCGCTGTTTGCCACGTTCCTTAAATCTGGCAACCACATGCCATACCGTGTCGAATCGCTCGGCCACGTTCAATTTACACTGTCTAAAAATGCTGAGCTATCGTTACGAACCCTGTGCATAAGCTGCAACATCTCCTAATCGACAGGAAAATCAGAGACACCCTCGCCGACTACTTAAGAATGTTACACACAGTATCTTATGGTATTCTACGGGGAAAGAAAGTATAGAAAACATGGAATACGCTTCGTTTTCGAGAAAATCGATCTTGAAGATTTGTCAAGTACCCTTGAACATAGGCAATCACCGATTGATCATTTGACGATGCTCTTGAAGTTTCATAGCAATTATTTGCAAATCCGTGAAGACAAAGCACGCGCTGTTTACCGATGTCGCGTTGTGTCTTCATTATTGTAAATGTCTCACCGCGTAATTATGTTAATGAAATGAGTTCAGCTTTTTGCGCTTCTGTCTACGCAGCAGATATCCTTGAATCGCGTAACTTCGAATCGCAACAATCTTACACTCATTTTTTATTCTTTTTCCTTTATTGTTACCGCGTATCGTGAGACTAATAATAACGAGATGAGGCGTAATTGTTGTTAAAAGATAAACCGATTAGGCGTTATGACACGACAGTTATTATGAATAGATATGACGCGATGGAGTTCGAAAATCGAATGGAAGCGCGATCATTCATTAGCTATATGCAGATTCATATTGTCAATCGTTCTCGTTTGTTACCTTTGCGAAATTGATCATTGTATAGTCGTACAGTATATATTTGTAGTCTAACATAATCGTATAGTGTATGTTTTCTATAGTTGAACCTTGCGGATACCGTGTATAATAGTCTTTACAGTGAATATCATATAGTCGAGTATCTTCAAATGAACCTAACGTAGTTGCAGATCTTTGTAATGAATTTGGTATAATTAGGAATTGTTATAATAAATCTAGTACAGTAGATACTATTGCTACTACTATATAGCGTCTGTAACATCGTTGAACAATGTTAAATATTAGTGTAGTCAATTGTTAGTTGACACGTGTATAGTTCAACCACTACAGATATATCTCTAACATCAATGTATATAAATATACTATAAACATACTTCAATTAGGAAAGTTGCAATAGAAAAAGTAATAAGGAAATAATAAAGACAAAGTAATAAGGTAATAAGGAAAATAGCCAAGTTAATACAATGAATTATAGTTGCTGCGAATTAAGAGGACATGGAATATGTCAAGTAATATTTCACTATAAGTAATGTCTTGTTCGGAGAATTCTATAATTAATCTAACAACGCAATGGCCACATTTCTATTATTCTATCGTTAGTTACCTTTTTCAATCGCTTTCCGTTCTTTGTTCCCTGGCAATCTTTTCTCTTTTTTTGTTCGTCTAAAATGCGTGTTATCTTATTTTCCTTGAATATCGCACGAATAACAAACGAGCTTCAGAGCTCTGCTCGTGTTCCTCGTGAATCATAATCGGCCTAATCGTACTGGTTACGGTAGAGGCTTATCGTTACGTCAGAAAAGTCGCTGATTTCATCGCTACAATTGTAACTCCCCGATATTACGACAAAACACACTGTTTCGACCCATGATCGTATCTACAAAATACAGGGATTATTGTTTCACGGAATCCTTCATTGCTATGCTAACCAAATATTATTGCAGAGTATTAATTATAATTCTATATGTAATTCCTAGATGTGGGACAAACGAATTAATGAATCGATGTACATGGCCAATATAGGCAATTTTCACAGTGTATAAACCCACTATAATCATTACTCAGTGCTTTTTACAATACTTCTAATGAGTTATAAAATATGTTATAAAATAATGATAGTTTTTGAGGTATTTGGTTCCAGAGTATTTCACATCTTTTGCGAATAAAGTAAGATAGTAAAGTAAGAAGTAAAAGGAAAACATTTGAAGAGATACAAATGTGAAGAAGAAGAGAAGACAAAACACGGTATATGGCACGAAGAAAACGATAGAATCATAACTTTCTTCGGTTTCGAAATGATAGTACGACGAGTCTTATCTTTCTAAAAAATCAATTGTTTAATTAACTGATATCTACAAATTAACACGATAAGAAAGAAAAGTGAAGTAGTAATTAATGGTCCAACTATATGACAACACTTAGATAAACAAATTAATCGACGTCAATACGATAATTCCTTCTCATTGAACAACCAACTATTTTTCTCAATTAACTTTCCATCGACAAAGCCTCTTTCTTAAACCTAATCTTATTGCCAACAAGAGACCTCTCTCTTAAAGACCCGGATTTAATCCCAGCAGGCATTCCTATCTATAACCACGACATAACTTCAAAGCACTTGCAGAATCCCCTTTTCAGCAGAAAATCAAGCGAAATTAAACTGGCTGGCTGAAATTAATTCTCAATCGATTTGAAGAAGAATTGCTTTACAATCAGTCTGGAATCGCGAACCGACGCAGATCTGACAGGCTGGAATTACTCAGACGTCGAGTTAAGTAGGCGGAAGCGAATGCCACGAATATGCGAGAGCACGTAACGTCAATCTATCCAACGCGTTGCCTAACTGTTTCCGCTAATAATTCAACAGGCTCGAATCCACTAGCGCACCATTTGTTTACATCGACGATAAGATCTTTAAGCGGCACGTAAAGTCTCGTTTAGATTAGCATGTCACCTGACTTTGAACAATTCGAACTCGAGCAACTTCAAAAAATCTACTTCACTAGCGTAAACTGTTAGGTGTTCCGATTACTCAAGTTACTTGAATTCAAGTTACTCGAACAACTACTTTTTGACTTCAACCACTACTCGCAATTAGTGTGAACGTGGTTTAAGTTAGTCTCGAAGATTCTCACATTAGTAAGGAAATTCGTAACAAGCCAGGTGGGTTGTGTCAATAAATCCCCATTACCGTGACGAGATAAAAATCGATAAAATGCGTTAGGATCACCAAGAAAGGAAAGCAAACATAATTTCTTCTTCTTGAATTTCCTTTGTATTTCATACGTTTTTATTATATGAAAATGTTAACAGATAGATAAAGAAGAATATTGATAATGGCAATATCATCGAGCTGTGCTATACTGCTTCGATAGAATAGATGTAAATGAAGATACAACGCGCTAGGAATTTAATTAAGGTGAATACCCTTGAATACCTTAGAATGTTCGACTTTTTTTTTGTAACGTAGGGCATCGATTAAAAGAAAGGATAGAGAAGAAGGTATTAAGTAAAAAATATTGCTTATTATACCGATCATATAAAATTAATGTAAATGAGGATGCCAACGTATCGGGAATTTAATTTCAATTTATTTTTCGTTAATTCGATTATTATTTTGTAATTATACAATACTGAAAATAAAATACTATTAAACTTATTTTTCTTTCTTCGTGACGTAAGTTTATCAATGGAACTAATTCAATGAAGTAGATAAGTGAAAATACAATGTTTAAAAAATTGCTTATCAATACATACGTACATCTTTTTCAATTATATTATCGTTCCCTATCGTTTACAAATTTTCAAAACTCGCAATCAGAATTAAAGTATAAATAATATAAGTGTATCTTGACAATAATTCAAATAAATCGAATGACAATAATTCACATTCATTGATACTGACACAGACTGAATTTTCTGAAAGTATACAACATATTGCAGATTCATAAGAGAAATTACATTTTCTGCGGATTAAAGCACGTTGAAAATCGAATAACGAAATCACATTTTCCGAAAATTAAAGCGGATTGGAAATTCATAATAAAATACCTTGGATTACATATACTTTATTTTATTATATTATAGACGCTTTATTAAGCCCTTGAATCGGTAATAAAATAAGTACTAATTGTATTAAGCGAATACGTTTTTAGAACCGTATAGAGATGACCTATGAATTCTAACCTAACAAATACTACACGTCAGAGTTCTTCATCGAAGCAAAAGCTGCGCTCTTTAATTGGAAGAGAACTGATCTAATTACCAATTCAGTACTAATGGCAGGCACGTACAACGAGATAACATCAAAATAAAAATTCTAATAAAATACCGTAAACTGCTGAGCCAAGCATGAACAAAGAAACTTGTTGCATTAATGCTGTGTAATTCTCGTTTAAGGATCGTGAAAAGAAATTTACTCAAATTTTATGATTATCTGAGTGGAAATTTCTGGAAACAAGAAATACAGAAATGGGAATTTTTTTCAAATCAAAGATATATATTATATTAAGGCGCAGAAATAGAAATAACCTATAGTCTCGTCAAAATATTGAGCTAGCTCTAACATTAAGGTTCCCTAATAATTTTCCAAAACATTCTAACGATCTTTTTCAAATCAAAGATATATATTATATTAAGACGCAGAAATAAAAATAACCTATAGTCTCGTCAAAATATTCAGTTAGCTCTAACATTAAGGTTCCCTAATAATTTTCCAAAACATTCTAACGATCAAATAAAAATCAAGGCCGCCAGTCCTAACGAGATATATAGAGGCGATTCAGATAAAATGAACGTTGATCCATAGACACACTGGTTGTATTAATAAACGTTTCACGTTATCGCGTAAATTCTTAGACAGTATAGCCTACTAATCACCAATTCAACTCTAACGGTACCCAAACAATCGTCATAATTTACGATTCTGGCTTGTCGTTGAATCTCCTCTATCCTTCTTTTTCCCTCTCAACGAGCACAGAGAGTGTCCCTATAACGGAGGACCGTTGTGTCGCGGTCTTTCGCATCGAATCCATCTCGCTTTCCAAGAAAACCTTCAATGAACTCGGCCGTTCATTGGCTAAACACGAGAAAGCAATTCTCACGACTGGACAAATAGATCCTAAACACCAGAAATACTGAAATTGGTGGATTTCGGAGATTTTTATATTCTGCAACTTATTGGAAATATACAGGCAATTTTGCAAAAATTAATATACTGTTTTTACGTTTTCCACTTTACAAACGTTGAGGACGGTCACGTGAAAGTTTCCTACGCTAATTTTCTGATGGTCAGGCAATGAATTGCAAGTTAGAATTACTAGTCTTGCAGAGAAACACTCGTAATATTTAAAGTGCTACGTACGATCAGATTAAATCCATGTTGGATTGGGAAAAGAAAGAAACGAAATTGTCTTGTACTATTAGAATCATAATCGACAGATAAGAATGTAGAAAATATTGGTATACTTGAGCAAAAGACTTATACTCTTCGCCTCGCTCACCACAATATTGGAACACTACTTTCGTGAGTCAGAAAATTTAGTGTTTCTAGCACTTTCGTACTGTAAAGTGTATTTCACAAAACATTTCCGTTTCTATTCCGGAAAATTATGTAACTCGATAGTTTACATAACAAGCGAGCACAACAAGCTCGTTGGCATGTAGCAACGAAATTGCCGATTAAAACGGGGTCAATGTGTTCTAACGCGCAACACAGAAGCTGGAACGACGCGAAGAAAAGTTTAAGACCGGGGGAAGGCGTCGATGATACGACTCTCGAGAAGTTTTGCGAGCTTTCTAATAATACTACGCGAAAACGATCGATGGAAGGCCGAAATAGAAGAGCCGAGAGATCATTTCAGACGAAGGATGGTCTGTATAGGTCTATTCAGGTAGAGAGTCGGGATACCCGTCGAATGTTCAGAGTTGTCCGACAGAATTTCAAAGAAACCTTCACCATGAACTCCATTCCAACGGATTGAAATAGACTAGGTGAAGTTTAACTGTGGTCTCGAGTTTAGACAATATCAAGGATTCTATTACGTAAATGTACACAGTTTATACGAGGCTTCTAATTTTGGGACTCGTTTAGTAATTTAGTCACTGGCTGCGTCTTCTACAATTTGTTAAAAGACGAATCCTCTATACAGTTAGTTCCAAAATTCTCCCGAAACTTCAACTTTTAATTTTTCATCGTCGTAGAATTGAAATAAATGTAACGTAGAGTTAAAGCTTTTAGTGATATCGCTGATTCGTTTATGATTCACGAAAATTTGAGCGAAACTAATAAAGAACCAGTTAGTTTGAATTTATACTTCATGCATAATTACATAGAAACAATTTGATCATTTTTATTTATCCGAGAAGATAAGAATATGAATTAAAATTGAGAGACTTAACCTAGCACTGAATTGTAATCAGCAATGATTCAATATTATATAAATTGAAGTTAACATTTTTTTGCAAGCTATTAAAATTTGTTCGAAAGCACCGGATGAGTAGAATAAAGGAAAATACTAGTTTTGAACAAAGGAAACTTTCCAAACCTAACCGAGGCTCAAATACCGAGGCCGCAACCACAACTTACCCTAGCCAGTATCTAATTTACAAATCTAAGACAAACTCAAGCTTAATCTCACTTATCTACAATCTTGACACTTTGATTTATTATTTTGTGAACATACATAATTCTCAGACCCAGAAGTTTCTTAAATCTAGGTTTTACGTTTCTTCAACTCTCCAATATTATCCATAATGTAGAAATCTATTAAAAATATTTAATATCTCCAAACGAAATGTAGCTAAATTAAACAACCTAACCCCAATAATACCAATTAAGTGATACCTATTACGATTACCCGTGAATCCAATAATACCAATGAAGTATTAAAATACATAAAAGAAAAAGGAAATTAACTTCTCGTTAAATGTTGTGCCATAACCTGCAACCCTAATCGCCAAAGTGAACCGCGATTTCACCTTGAATAGTTGATCCCAGGCTCGATCGAAAATTCGATACCTAAACGTCGATCTAACGTTCCCATTAAGTTTGCGATATTCATACCAAGGCAGCCGTAGTGTCGCCAGTACGACGATCGTGGAACAAAGACAACCTCGCCAACGGAGAAAGACAGAGAGACAGCCTGCATCGTAGAGCAAAAGAGTCGACATTACTATACTCTCTCCATATACCCCCTCTTTCTCCCACGCTCTACCGATCCCTCCCGCCAGAGCTTCCTGGCTATCCAAGTAAACAAACTCGTTCGACGAATCCAAATCTCGCGCGCACTACCGAAGAGAGGAAGAAACCGTTCTAGAGTCGTTCCTCCGTGTCGATGACGCGACCCGTGGCATAAAACGATGCATCTATATCGATATATGTATGCCAGAATAGACTCGTTTGGCTCGGATCATATGTTTGCGAACGCAGTTGCATAATCCGACGTTTAAGAATGGGTCATTTAAAAAGATACATATATACATGTTAAAGGAAAGAAAAGAAACAAACGGAAAGCATCAGTGACAACCACTGGCCCCCCGTTGCCCTTGCACTTCCAACAATCTTGCGTCGATCAACCGGTCGGTTACCAAGCGTATTACTGCCACTGCATTGTTTCGATCGAATATTCTCCCGGCTACTATACGTACATAATGTATCCGCGTCTTTGTCGGCCCCACTCGCCGCGTCATTCCTCCTCCGTTTTCGTGCTCTATCACCGCGACGCGCACAAAACCACGGTTCTACATCTTCGCACTTCGATCCTGACCGCGTTGCAAGGCCGCTCTCTGTCTTCTTCTAATCACTTTCACGAACACGCGCCTCTATACGCTATACTCGGTCGATAACGTCGGTACCGTTCGACGTCACACCGACTTAAGAATTACGTAGGCGAGCGCCGAAAAACCGAGGTTTCCGCGTGTGTATACACTCACAGCCATAATACGCCTGTAGAAGAGACATATATATGGACGTACACCAAGAGAGACGCGCGTCGAGCTGCCTCTCTGTGACAACGACCTTGATCTCGAATTCGCGCTCTATCGTGCTCTCTCTTTCTCACACCTCCATTCTCTCGTTTCTTCACTCTCGCTTCGGCAAAGAGGAACAGGGAACAAGTGGGCGCATAGAGAGCAGTTTTCCTTCGATGCGGTAATAACGTAGTTAAGCAGAATACCCACACAGTTACGCGCGGTGCGTCTCAAGATACTCGGCCTCCGACATATTCACGCACACGCATTCGAACTTCTGGTCAGGATCGTCCCTTCTCCCACGAAAGAACATCCCTCTTCGTTTCGTTAACTTCGTGTTCTTCGCCTCATCTCTTTTACTATCTACCTATCTCTCCCTTTCTCGAGCTTCGTTACCCCCTCCCGCCCCTCGTCGCACTCACTCCCACACACACAGCGGTAACACACAGCGTAGACGTGTAGCGAAGAAAAACCCGAATAAACGAACAGGCCCGTGTCAAAGGGTGGTTTCGTACGACTCGATCCTCTTTTTTCTTTTATCTCGACCATAACAAATAACTGATCGTTGTCTTGCGTATTATCGGCGTTTCGCGCGATGCCCCGGGGTTTGGTTGATCCCCGCGATACGACACTGGCCAGAGAAACAAGCGACACACGTCTATGTGTTTAGAGAAAGAAAGAGGAAGGAAGAAGAAGTGTATGAAGAGAAAAGGATCCACTCGCCTGAACAGTGTTGCGTTTGAGGAGCCGTGGTAGGAACTGCCCGTAGTAATAGTCGTCAGCTGATTTCGACTGGCTGGCTGGCTGAACAGTCAAGCCGTTGTCGAGGGGCGAGAGCCGAGGTATAACATGGTGGTGGGGACAGCCGTATAGAGGGGGAGAAGGCTTTTAAAGCAATATCAGGGTCGTGCCATCGTACGACGCCCCTGTCTCATCGATCTCCTCTTTTCTCGGATATTTCGCAAATCTTATCTGAATTTGGAAAATTAAAAATCTGACGATTCGATAGGAAGTCATCCTAGTTCTATCTGTAATATTAAGATCTTGCTGTTTACGGGCATTCTTTACTAACTATGTCTTCTTTTTATAGGCAGATTTATTCGTCAGAGATATAGTTTAAAGACGACACTGTGTTTTGAAAAAGATATAGGATGAGATTCGAAATTGCGTGGGGTGTAAGAACCACGAAATTGAAAGAACCGTAAATGCAGGAAGTGGAAAATCAATGAGGAGCTCCGTGACTTGGTTGCTGGTAGTGCAAGGCACTCGTATAAAATATCTAGCACGGTGATAACGTAATTCTTAACTGTCGTTATTTATATTACGCGAGATATAATCGTTGACCCACCTTCAATAAGCAACCCATTTTTACGATAATAAATATCAAGTGCCGATCATAGAATTCAATCACATATATGTTAAAAATATTCTGTCAAGTATACGTTTCCATAGATTGGAAGAATCGAGAAACAACGCAAAACGTATTTTGGGTGATTTTTATTTTTATGCTGACCTTCATCTTGGCTGCTGAGTATTCGCACCCGGACACGTGCGACCAGCTTTAGCAACATTAACTGACGTAACGTGAATCTTTCGTAATTTAGCGTACGCGACACATAAGTATTTTTTTAAAGGAAGAACCCTCACGAACCGAGAATTCGACGCGGGCCTGACGATTCATTGATTCGTCAGTGAAAACAATTCAGTAGTGGGGGAACGCTCAGCTGGGCGAACAGCTGCTGACCGCTGTTAACGCTTGAACACTTGAAAACACTCATTTTTACCTAGCCTATTTAAAAAATTTCCCTTTTTCCGCGAAAATCCCGTGTCTGCATTCTATCAGGACCGAAAAACCAAGTCCGAGTCCCTTTCTGAGAATATACCTACGAACTGTTTCTTACCATTACTTTTCCTTGAAATACAGTAGCTTCGTTTAGCTCGTAGCGACATCGTGTTGCCTGTAGTGGCAATCATATGTAGCAGTGCTTCTCAAAATAAAGTTAACCAACTTGATGTAAAAAAATCGACAGTCGAAACGTCAAATCCTGCTAAACAGATATTTGATCTTTATTCTTTTGAATTGTAATAATCCTACGAGAAACTTTCTTACTTGTACATTTAGGTTATGTTTCATCTATGCTTAATATAGACATAACCTTGTCTAAGCTGTGAATGTAGCATCCAATGAAATGTTCAATGTAACCATCGAATACATAAGCCTTTGCTCTTTATTGTTTTAAGCCGTAATAACTCTATAATAAGAAATTTTGTTCCTTTTTTTCTTTTCTCTTATACAATGTCTAGTTTATGTCTAGGTTATGTCTAGTTTATACTCTAGTCTATACCTTAATATAGACATAACTTTATCGAAACTTTAAATATAACGATGCTGTAATGTTTCCTTAAAAATCGAATAACTCCGTGTAACGTTTGTTTGCTGGATTAGAGGTATTCGTAAATCAAACGTAATCTTATCGTTGTTTACAAATGAGTTTGAAGAGGTTGTATGCACGCTGCTATTTCATACTGATAGCTACGTAGAACAATGTATGACGAAATTGGCGAAAAACTAGAGGAGAATGGATTTCGAAAATGGAATAAAAATAAATTTTGTGGAGTGAATGGGACAAGATTGGGATACCACTTTAAACAGTGTGAACGAGACGCCTGCGCCAGTCTCTCCTGTCAATACTGTTTGGGGGATACGAGTCAATGCACGCCAGTAACAAAACGGGCACGAGAAACATTTTGTTTCCTACGATCCAGTATCGCCTACTCCTCTGACATTGATTTCCGGAAACCCTAATGTGCTCAAAAAATAAACCAATCCCGAAATCTATCGATCAGACGACTTATTCCTTTAGCCTTCCGAATCTTATACTTTTGGCTTCTCAAAGAAACTTTTATCACTAAATTGATTTTAAGTATGGATAAATCGTTGATTTGCAATTCCCTGGAAAATAATATTTAGAAGCGAAGACGCACTGAAAATGCGTGAAAACAAATTAACGGATTTTTAATGTTCTGTTACAAGATATGTATATATGCATAGAGGGAGATAATTCAGTAGTAGGAAAACAAAATTACGATAAAAGTGTAAAAGGGGAACTTATTCGGATATTTCGTTCTTTTTAATGGAAAAATTATTAATACGATATCGAACGTTGCGTATGTGAGATTTGATAGCGTTCAATTAATTGAGGAAATGTCAACAATTGAAGAAAATTATTTTTTATCCGTAACGAAATTTAAAAAATTTTGCAATACGAATAATTTGTACGTAAAATAGAGAGACGTGTTTAGGATAATCTTATTCAATATCCGTCCAAGTCCCAGGAGTTGTTGTAAGAACAGAGTCGGAAAATCCCGAATAACACGATAGCGCTTGTCTCAATCGATTACGAAGAGAACCAAGCGGCGCAATAGAGCTCGTCATAATTGTTACTTGTTTACCGAATGTCCAACTGGACGAATTGTAAAGTATAAATTAAATAATAAAAAAAATATATTTGTTACTTTATGAAATACATCTATATTATTAAATATTTCAAGTTTTGTTCGATAAAAGTTATTGAGAAGATAATCTGCACAACGCGATCGCGCTACTTGGCTCTCAAACTGATATAGAGGCTTATTATTATGATTTCGATTTATGATCTCTGTGAAATATATATTTGCGCTAGATATCTTATAATTTCTATATATATATATATATAGTTTCAGATTTGTTTCAAACATTACCAATATAATCATAATAATTAAGTCTCATAAAAGTGGTAGTAAAATTTTAAAATATTTTATATAACACATAATATACGTATTTGTAAAAGATTTCTATAAGTTCAAATCGATGAACTACTACAAGCGTACATATGTTTGGGACGGTTTTCTACGAGCTAAATTATTTTATAAATGATGCGTATATATGTATATATGTTTGTATATAAACAGAATATTTATCAACAGTAGATGTGAACACGAGAACTGAATTTTCTTTGGCATGTTCTTTGTATCACGAGCACTGATTTCCACACTTTGGCACCTACTTACGTATATAAATTACGGTTTAGTATTTGCCACGAGTTTATATCATACTAAAATAATTCTACTATTTCGAGAGCAGAAATAAAAATATCAACGAAATCACTAAACACGTTGGATTCAAATAAGGATGTAAATAAATTCAATTTTTGAAATTATTTGGCATTTGCCTTTGGTTTTGTATTATTTTGAGAAATTTAACGACTTTGCATGAAACAACATAATTTATAGCTATATCATAATGAATTTGATTCCAGACCTCAGTTTATAACCTTCCATCAAACGTCTATTCATGCAATGTGTAGGACAGGTTTCATAAAACCGGTTACGAGTGTTTCCGTTTTATTCCGCTCATAATTAATTTTTTCAGTCATTTCTCACGAATTTCCGTTTATATAACATTCATTTTATTAATAATAAGGAACGTAGAAAATTAACTTGTAGGTATGTACACAGTATATGTTTAATTAGAATTACAAATGGGTATAAAAATAATATTTAAAAAACATGATTTTTTAAATATACATTTTTAGTGCAATCATTATTGTAAGTTTTGCAGGACTTTTAATTTTTCCATAAAGTTGCTCACCTTTTTTTTATTAATTGTATTTTCCCAAGAATCATTGATTTTAAAATGCGATCCAACAATTACAGCGTCAGAGGATAAATAATCTTTTATATTGTTTCTTGTAACGCCAGAACCAATAAGAACTGGTATTTCACTATTCTGTTTAATCTCTGTACATAGCGTGATCTTTCATTATTAATATTTTTATATAAATGTTATCATTTGACAAAATAAGGAAATACCTGAAAATGCTGATACATTAACTGGGTCACCGGTGGTAATCCCTGTCAGTATTATCCCATCAGCTAAGAAAAATTTTGCTGCTTTCACTGTCTCTGATAAACTTACATCAGAAGTGATTGCATGTGAACTATAGGAAAAAAAAAAACGACACGATTTTTACATTAGACTAAGAAAAAATCAGGCAAAAAAATGAGTTTCCCTTTTCAAGTATATTAATAAATTACCTATGCTTCTTTTTAATGTCAGCAAGAATAAGAATATCATCTGCATCAATTTGTTTTCTATATCTTAACAAAGAGCCAGCACATGCATCTGTAAAGCCCTCATCTGCAATATGAGAAAAGACAAACCCTTCTGCTCTGATAAATTGAAGATTTGCTGCCTTTGCTACAGCTATGGCTTCCTTGTTACATCCTGCCAAAATCTATTTCAGTTTTTGTCTCTTCTTTAATAAGTTATAGATTTTTTTGATATTTTATGTGATAAATTCTTTGATTCGTACCTGTATACCACAGGGTATACTTTCAGGTAATACTTTTCTTACTTCTGTGCAAATTCTGGTCATTACTGCTGTAGTTTCAGGAGTTAAATCTTTGGGCCTTACATATGGAATGTCATGCATATTTTCTACTAATATACCGTCCTTAAAAGTAGATATACTATATCAATAAACCACGAAGCTAATGGTAGATGAATTATGTAATTAAACTTACAATATTACATTCACTATAAGTTATCGCTTCTTTTATTGCATTATTTATAATTTCTTTGGTATTACCAGTATACAAAGGTGCTCCTGAAAAGTATCACGTTTCAATATCATGAGCCAATAATGTGCAAATATAAATAACAAATGAACCAAGTCATTCATTGTTCAAAAAATATTTTTCAACAACATATTTTTGCTAGATACTGTTAATTTGTTGTTACTATGAGCAACACAGTGTTTTTAAGAAATGTTATTTACAACTGATATTTTTTTCCTATATAAAAAGTAGTTGACACTTTAAGGCTAAAGACGACAAAACCAGTAATCAACAACCATTATTCAGGCGTCTCTTTTTGGTTATACCAAAAAAATTTGTACTTAACTTTTCCTAAGCGAGAATTGCGTTTTTTCTATTTTCTAATTATTATTTTTAATTTTGACGCATCCTTAAGTTTTACGTATTTTTAAATCGAACGGAAATTTTATACCAGGTAATGCACCAACGTGTATCATCCCAATCACAGAACATTTCCCCTTTTTAAAAATGTTATAGAATCGTGACATATTCCTAGAAAAGCTTTAGTTTAAAGTCACTTTCGCAAACCTTAGCTTTAATCACAAATATATAATCGAACTATATATTGTACGCTGAAATAACTGTATTCTGTACTTTAACTACGGAGTTTTGATTGAATAATCAGCTGTTTCGTATCGAGAGCACTGCTGCATCTTTATTGGATATTTGAGTTTAAAAAGAGACGTAAGGAGGACTTGTAACAGTTAATTTCTATTGATTTGATGTTCTACATTTTTCACCAAACTTACAGTATATATATTTTTAAACAAATGCTTCAATTATTTAAAGCCATTTGTGAATAAATATTTATAAATTCCAGGAAGACATAGTATAGTTAGGTTAATTTTGAATAATCTTAACCTTGGTCAGTTCTTATAATTGACGTTTCATTTCTACGCGAATCAAATCAACTTTTAAGAATTTGGTTTCAGAGTAATTTATTTTCAACGTTAAAAGCACTTTTGCAATGAAATAATTTTGACAGAATGTACTTTATTGTATCCGGTGTATACAAAATATATTTAATTTAAGAAACATTATTTAAATTGTTGCAATAGAAATCTAGGGAACTACAGTACGAAATGAGCAAAGAATTAGTTATTTTTTACGCCATCTACAATTTTGGGCATTAATGATATTAATGATCATGTGTCATTCATGTCGATAAAGTAAAATTTGTGATATTGGGCATTTCAATTCTATATTGCTGTATTTAGTCAATGGTCGTTGCACCTCGTTTGAGGTTGTAATATCACTGACTAAGGACAGGATAGACGTGAGATCAAATGGCACTTTGTGTCTTAGGTTCTGAAACACTTGGAAAAAGATCTGAGCGTTTCTTATATCTTCTGGAATTTGATTACGATGAACGTAGAAAACTTTACGAAAGAAACGTATTTTGTTAGTGGCTTTATTCTGTGCTCAGTTGGTATACTCGATACAAAATATAATTCAAAATTTTGTGCACTTACATAGGTGTGCACATAATACGAAAAATGGATTGCATGTTAAATTTATGCATTATTTTGTGTATAACAATGAAAAGTGGCAAAGTTATCATGCAAAATATTTTCATGTGAAATACTCTTTAAGCAATAATTTTTGGATTAAAGTGCTAATGTTAGTTTGTAATAATTATGATAACTATAATACTGTTTTAGTAACCGTTATATCCTGAAATAATTTCTCATATAATTAGCATGATATGAAACTTTACAGCTTTAAACTTCTCGTTTTAATAGCGGTAGATAATATGTAGCTTATTTTCTAACCTAACCTAATGAAACTTCAAATCGTTCGGAGGATGTCATTTAGTGCGTAAAGTTTGATGCTCGAGCGTTCATGATAAAATGCTTAATCGAAGATTAATTTTATCATTTTTATTCTTACTCTTATTCTCCCTGTGAACATTGGAATTTTAAATTAAATAGGTCGGAAGTAATATGCTATATAGCCTCTGATAAAAAACTTCTTGGACCTTCAAGTGCTATCAATATAGAGCTTTCAAATTCCTATTTTAGCCCTTTGCGGACTACTGCCGCATATATGCGTTCCGTGTAAGCCATCAATTTGGCCGAGGAACTCATATATGCGTTTGGCGAAAACAACTGATAGAGCCGAACGATTCTTGAAGAATCTGTGTGTTACGTCGCGTGAGACTGACCGCGCGACGCCTCTAACTACCTGGCCGCCAAGGGTCTGCTCCTCTCTATTCAGACCCCCAATAAACCTAAGGACCCACCATAAGCTTAGGTTTATTATGCGTTCGCAGTAATTACGGAGAAAGCGAATATTTCCCTAATGGGAAAACTGGGTTTTCCCAGAAACTACGTCACTTAATAACGTAGGCTTTATTCCGTAAGAGAACGAGAAGACTTCTCTGCTTGCCACCGGACAGTCAACATCTGTGTTGCCAACACCTCGAGTCAGGCATTTTCTATCCCCTCGAGTAAGTCTGTCGAATACATTCAGTCGACGACATACTTCTTCATACGCGGCAACACGAACACAGTCTCAGGTCGTACTCACTCGTAGTTGTCTATAACGCACATTCTTGTATTACACCTAAGTTGTTGGTTCGGTGAAATATATGTTAACCTGTTAAAACCAGTGTCATATTTAATTTAACTACCCTTATTATCCCACAAGAAATAAGGGATCGTACGATTCGTGGCGTCGATTAGTTAATCGTAACGAGAATTTACGACTCTCGTTGGCGCGCTTCTTCGAGATCGCGTCTCCCCGCGAACGTGCGAAAATACACTGTGCATGCACATATATAACTATGACATCTATGAACGAAAAGCACGTCTAAGCAGAAATGTGCGCTGGCAATTTGAAATCTACCACGGCATGACCTTCCCGTCCGCAAAAGGCTAGTGAATAATAACAGAATTTTGAAGTTTGTATGAATTTTTCTAGCTAAACACTCGTCGTTCTATTTACACAGAAGAGATGAAATACAATAAGTCATTCTTTCAATATACTCCATTATTTTCGAAATTAGCTCGATCCCTTTTCTTCCCTTTTCCTAGATCGATCATTGATTTTAATATTCCTATCTGTTTTATTATATGTTACCGTATCATGTATATGAAGGTAATGTATATCTGTAACACCGAGATCTGTTTTACCCTTCTTTGAAAAATCAATCTATAATATCTAGAAATCGATGATAGGTTACCAACAGATACGAATTATCAATCTTATCGTTACATGACTTGCAACGAAGTAAACTGAATATTTCACAGTCGGTTATGTCAAAAATTATACCGACTAGATAACAAAACTTATCAAGCTCTATATAACGTAAACACTTATTCTTGAACATCCGATATGAATCTTGATAATGTCTTTTTCCATCTTAAACGTCTCTAACATCGTTTACACCCCGAGCAAGAAGTTTCTGCGTGCGGCAGTATGAGGTCGCTGCGACGCGTGGCAGCGCGACGCCGCCACCTCTCGCGGTTCCCCCGTTCCGCAGGTTTTGTTGTGACCGCGGTGGCTTTGACGACAGTTGCGCGTGAATGCAGTCAAGCAGTGCGGTCTTACGGTTCGCTTCCATCGCGAACAATCGCGTGTGCCGGCCTTTCGATTGTTCTTTCGTCTCAACACCCTCGCAACGATTATTTCCAATCCTTTTGCAACTATTTCCACTCAAATTATTCCCACCTTCCTGCCCATAGTTTCTCATATTTTGCCAGAAATTTTCTTCAAACCTTTTCAAACATCCGCAAGCTCAAGGAAACACATTCATCCGCATAGTGGCCTAGAATCTTTTAATCTCTTCGAGCTTTCCGCTCAGACACGTGTTCGTGAAAACGGGGTTATGCGAGTTTTCTGCACTTGTTGAAGCTAATTTATCACGATGACACTTCGGTATAAAGTAACGTCAGATTTCCGAGTGGTTTTGCCGGAGAATTTGATGATGTTCAGACTTGGACAATGCTGGTGATGTGTCCGTGCTGAGGCCTTAGATGACAGGGGTCTTTGCGAACATTTTTACTCTCAATAGACAGATTTTCACGTGGCTATACAACGATTATCAACAGCAGATTTACCTGATTGTTACGGACAGAGCTCTTTTGCCGAGTTAATAAGTGGACAGAATTCTTTTAGATACTCAATCGGTCACTGTTTGATGATTTCAATTCTGATTAGTGTCTACAGTGAGGTTCTTCGAAGTGACAAATCTTTTTTAAAAATAAACGACAGATGTAACTCGGGCCTACCCTTATGAATTATTTCCGATCCTCCTAATGACCTGTTGTAGACAGCGAGGTTTTTCAAATTGAGCAACTAGTTTTACAACAAAATACATCGAATGTAATTTGGTTAGGATCGATTGATTAAGATTTTTAACGGTCCTAATGGAGATTTAATCAAATCTTTCAAAGCAAGAGAACCTACGATGATCCTGATAATGATTTAACGGATAGTTAATGGATAGCGAAGTTTTTGAGGTTAGTTTATTGAAGAACGAAAAACTGAACTGAAATTGTTCAGACATAGCTAAAATTCTACAGGAACGGTTCTGATTATAATCTGCAATCGAACAAAAGATAACTTGAGTTCTCTATCTGAGTAATCTTTGACCACAGTTATTCTATTAAGTGCATAAGTATGTGAAGAGGAAACTGTGCGTTGAATAGAGGAATACCAGTGCTGCTCTTAATTAAAGCAATCGATCAAGAAACATTGAGCAACTGAGAAGAGGATATAGGTAAATGATTACCTCGTACAACTAAAGATATATCGGTGTCTTCGTTGCAACGCGTTTCAAACATCAGCTCTTTTATAGATTTTACGATTCACTATGCTGCTTTTGTTTCCGTTTATCGATTCTTAATCCTCTTCCAGGCAATCTGTTCCACGGCGCACAGAACTAATCGGTGCAATTAAAATTCTACACGATTCTCAACGTAGAATTTGATCAAGAAATTTATTCTCTGACTTTACAAACGAATATTGTTTTCATTTTTAAAAAATCGAAATTATTCCAATCGCCGAGCTACTCTTTATTGATTCTGTGATTCTATAAACAAAACCTATTTTTCAATACTACGTACTATATATATATACGTACTATAGTAATAGTACGTAAATATTAACGAATCACTGTATATCCGATCAATTCGTGATATTATTTTAAGTTTAACTTGTTGCGACGAGGACACCGGAATTTCAACTTGCCTGAATTTATCGGTTCTTGCACGCTTTTCGCCGATTTGTCGATACCTCGAAGACCTGCAATAGTCACGAAGGAACATAGTCGCGCGTTCGCCAGGCACGTCACGTTGCGAAATCTGCATTTGTCGGGCTTTCGCTGGGCCAAGTAGTTGGCCGCGGCCATTAAGCCCACAGTAAAATACCATTGTCCCATCACGTTTAAGTGTTGTCCCATCACGTTTAAGTGTTGTCCCATTCTCACCACCCTTTTGTCCTCTACTTTTCTTTCACTATATATTGGAAATCGTCTGGATGTTACTTTACAATGTACGTTCAATTAATAACAATTTTTTATGTCCTGTGTGTTAATTAATTAATTGTTTGTCTTTATGAATCAAATTGTAATTTCAACATTTTTCTTAGAAGGGTTAAGACATGTCTGATAACTTTTCTCAACGATTGTAGAAATTTCAAGGTTCAGGAATATTTTCCCAATTTCCTTTGTCGTCTGTCACATCTCTGTGTGCATGTATAAAAAATAGTCGTTCACGTGGCATTTATTTTGTCAAATATTTCACCACTTCGACTAGACGAAATTCGTAGAATCGATTAGCTCCAGCACCTTGGAATTTCCACTGATTTTTGCGCCACGTTCATTATACCAAATTCGTCTTGTTGTCTTTGCTTCACTCCTCATTCAGCGTTATATTATCTAGCCAAGTTCCTCATCCGTGGGTTTTACTAGACTACGGTAGGTTAACTGGAAGCACGTTCGCTGTCGTACATTCACCTCCTGGCTCTTATTTATTGCCTTTAATATGGCAAAAGTGGTTCCTTGGTTAACGTTGATTGAAGGCTCTTGCGTTTAGTCGAAGAGTAGCAAAATTTCTCCAATATTGAACAATTTGAAAATCAGTAAATTATACATTTTCAAATACTCTTGTTTCATTTGGACATTTCTTAAAATTAGAACTTGTTACTTGCATCTTACAGTCTTCACCCTACAGCCCCTGTAACTTTCATAAACAAAATTTATTAGAACCTCTTGTTTCATTTGGACATTTCTTAAAATTAGAACTTGTTACTTGCATCTTACAGTCTTCACCCTACAGCCCCTGTAACTTTCATAAACAAAATTTATTAGAACCTCTAAAAATAACAGTGATGACAAAAAGAAAAAAAGTAGGATGATCAAAGACACTCATTTAATTCAATCAAGTTACTATGAACAACACGACCTTCGTATCACCCTAAAAATACGTCGACATCTATCAAGCTTGCCACAACCAGAGTAAACCAACAGTTCCCTTTAAGTAACAAACGGGCACGTGAATCAGCCGATTGCCAGTCGACAAGCTGGCTATCGATCGTCCTTTCAATTCTTCCTCTTCTCTCTCTCTCTCTCTCTCTTTCTAGTTTAGGACTATAAATGCAGAAATTTGATAGAGAAGGTTAAAAAGCCACGCTACGACCTCTGTCGAATGTTTCAGAAACGCTGGAAAAAGACTTGAGTGTAACATACACGTTGTAGAACAAAAGAAAGCTCTAGTGACGAGTAGTACAGAAAAAAAAAAAAAAAAGGAAAAGAAACGTTACAATTTTAGAGAAACACTTGCAATTAAGGAAAACGGTGAAATTATTAATAGACACGATATACAACACATTGTTGACGTAGCGTAGTTATTACATACAGGCATGAATTTTTTAGACTCTCTTTCGTCAGCCATTCCATGCGAAACATCGTTAGCTTGTATCGTAATTTCGACAGATTATCTCGACGATGAATACCGACTTAAGGTAAAAGGCCGACACGCGATAACAACCGAAAGATAAGAAGTAACATTTTTAGAACAAAACGAGTAACCGTCGCGTGAACAAGAATCCAGCTAGCTATCTTTAGGCCAGATTTATGCCTGCGATTTGGTTTATGTCTTGCCCGCGGTTTAAATGCCGTTTGAACTCCCTGAAACCTGTCAGTCTTTTATTAGCCAATTTCGTTTCGCCGACACGTCAGTCTTGGAATAAATTCTTGCAAAACTTACCGATAAATCTTTCGAACGTAATTAGACCCGGAAGATCGGCAGCCTTTGCGTGGAACCTTCTGCAAAGCGAGACGAATAGATGTTTGTTCACGATCGACAGGTTTTGCTCACTTTGCTCAAAAAAAATCAATCAATTTGTAATTATCGTTAACACCGTTTCACGCTCGTTTCAAACAAAGGAATATCCCTATAGATTTTCATCAATTGCCATTCATACGTTGGATTATTTCATATTATTCGTTTTATAGAATCTTCGCCAATAGCAATACCAATACCCAAATACCATCTTTCCATCCTTAACCTTCACTATAGTCCCTAAAAATAGCCAATTCCCTACCAAGTATCCAATTCGCAACTCACAAAAAGATAGTTCTCCCCAACACACTTCGTCCCTTATATTCTTCTGATGGCATTTTTCAAGTGATGAATTTCCACGAATTCACATAGATATTGTCCTTATGAAACTGGTGGAACTCCAGTCAGAAACTGGAGTCCCATCTTTATCACCCTTGTATATACATATATATATATACATATGTGTTCTACCCTTGTATATACAAGACAGCACGTACTCTCCTGCAAACAATACGTGTGTACGCAGCTTAAAAGCTTCCCCCATAACAAAGAGTGGTGCTTCTGGTGCGTAGATACAGGATGGCAGGTTCTCAGGGACGTTGAAGGACCTAGCCTGACCAACATAAGAGGGGTTGTCGAATGGACATCAATGCGATTAGGAGTTATAGTGGTGTCATGCTATATTTAGGGTTATTCCAATTGACAAATTCTTCAGATAGGGTGAATACGGCGGATCACACCGAGTTCTTTAAATTGGTGTGGCGGCACTCGACAGCAAATACCGCCACTCGATACTAACTAGCGTCGGATGATGGCAGCGCAGTGGTTAGCGCCTTAGGTTACGAACGTTCGGAACCCGGGTTCAAATCCCGGCGACCGAAGACCGATTTTTCTTCCGCGGCATCAGAAATGAGAAGAAAAATACAGTAGCACCCTTCAGCGACATCAACACCAGCAACGATAATTATAGCGACCAGGCAACTACGGAGACTACAACACAATCACGATGACTATCACACCTCAAATTGGTGACCGACGTGACCGGCAACGAAAAAGAGGTGTGTGACCTTGATAGCGCCACAGTAGATAAGTCTGAGGTTTTGGTGGACCCGACACCCTCTCCCCCCCTACACGTGGAGGCCTGTTTGTGGACTTAGGCCTGGGCCGCGACTGAGGCCTCTTTTAATTCTAATTATTATTGTTATTATTGGGGTATCCGGAAGAGGAGCAATATGGGTAGAGAATTCTTTAACTCTAACCGTGTTCGTGGCCTAAGGCGCGAACGAACAAGTGCGCCTGACCGTTTTGACGACAGGGATGAGCGCGAATTCGCGCGCCCCAGAGGCTCTCAAAGCCTCGGTCGCGGCCCAGGCCTAAGGTCTACATTTGTATCCAAGGTCATTCGAGATTATGATTGTTGCCGTGCACGTTCACGAGATATGAGTTTTATTAGGCAATAGTATTATACAGCTTGTCCCTAGCAATCATGGTACAATAGGAAGGGGTTGTTGATAGGAAGCAGGGAGGAAGTTGAGAAGACGAGTCGAGAATATAGAATCGAATTTTGAGTATAGGAAATCGAGTTTGCAAATTTGTCAGATATACTACTTAAATTTGGATCATTTGGGATTGAGTAAGGGTGAATAATTGACAAAAGCTTGTCGTGAGCGTGAAAATAAGTGGACTACGTACAATAAAATCTTCTCGACGAATATGATAATTTGAACAATTTGTTCAAGAGGACGGAGGTTGTACCATTAATCGAAGAAACACAAGAGTCATCGAATTCTTGAGTCAGCACAAATTTTTTTTTTTAGCTAAAAATTATCGTAAATTTTATCTTTCAAAAATCACTTCAAATAATATGACTCTCTCTTGACCTATAGAATCCTCCCACAGTCGGAAAATTTCGAAGCACTTTCAACGATAGGATAGTCTATACCCTCTTCAACATTATCCTACACGTGCTCTGAACTTGAAAAATAGCGAAGAAACCACACCCAGCAGCTCGCCTAGAATACACACTATAACGAGCATCATCCATTTTCCTTCTCTTCATATGTATACTATATTTCATATTTCCAGTCGGCTACTAAGGTCCACATGTTTACACGTATCGAATTTTGTATATCCGACTTTCCAAGGAGGCTAAAAGCGTAATCGCGTAATTGTGCCATTTCTTAGCGGTATGCGCGTCCAAGAAATTTCCCTTTTACCGTAATGTTTTATTCTCAAAGGGTGTACGTAGATCTTCACGACTGACTGTATACGTAACATATTTTCTCGTTCCGGTTGGCATCACCAAAGTGATTATTGGCCCCAGCCAGTGGCGATCAGCGTGGAAAGCCGTTATCCGGTAAAATAACAAGGATCGCTGCGTCAGCCGCTATATTTCATATTTTCACGTCTCTCCTTCTCCCATCCTATGTCTCTGTTGATGACAATCTATTGGAAGGAAATGGCCTGCTGCGGGGTCGGCCTATTTCGCTAACTACGTTAGACGATATTATATCGTTCGACCATCTGAAACATCCTGGCCCGTCCTATCACTGGCTCCCGAGAGCTGTTACGAAATTAACAAGTCTCGATCATCTCTGGATACGTTATTTTTGCCCCGAAGAAATGACGGAGTCGCTTCGTAAAACTATTCCCAGCTTTCGTCGCGTTCTTAATAGACCAGTTACTTGGCCTAAATGGCTCCAGATCAACGTATCGGGTTGGCCGAAGAATGGTTATTAAGGAAATTTTTTGAGACAATTGAATTGATCCATATCGAAAGCTTTTGCATTTTTTGAACTGTTCATTTCAATTGTTCATATATCGTACGAGTTAAAACTTCGCGAAATAGGGTAGGTTGGACCGCGACAAGTCAACATTTCGACAACAATTTGGCGTTCGAAGTTTCAAGATTTTAGGATGAGTTTCAGTCTCGACTGTACTAATGCGAGACCGTAGGTTCTTTATGGATCAGTGTGCATTTCCTTTTTTATATGTCTTTTATACGTTTTTAATGTCCACTATACTTCTCTTCTTTAAAGCTTGTAGTCAGTACTGAAATGCTTGTTTACGAGAACTTGGTGACGAAACAGCTATATTAATTATACGATGAATCCATTAGTTTTCCTATGGATTAATCTTTCGATGTTTCTCCCTTTGAGCTACGTTTTGAATTAAACGTTTACGAGCAAATTGTAGATTAATAATCTTTCTACAATAATACAAATAAAAAAATGTGCACTGATTTAGTTTTTATTAGCACTCTATTTTCTTGTTATTTCTGTGTGTCGTAGAATATTATGATGTTTCATCTAGCGTATAACGGTAGCTTTATTTTTGCGTTTCATGAGTTTCGGCTTGTGTTACCCGATATTGCTACGTAATTTGCTACCTACCAGTCACCTGATTACGAGATGGTTCATTTTTGATAAAACACAGGTGTGTTTTCCGTATACTATCCTATGTAATTTAATATACTATTCTATGTAACCAAATGTACTACATTAGGTAACCGAACGTACTACACTTTTTTGTTATACGTGAAGAAATTGTAACGAACACCCCGCCGCTCTTTTGTGTAGCGTTGTGGCAGTGTCGGATGACACTTTGAGCCCGAATGTAGTACATTATGTTACCGACTGTAGTACACTATGTATCAGAATGTAGTATACTATGTAAAAGAATGTAGTACATTATGTAATCTAAAAGTAAATAAAAATATGTAATACTATATTGTATTGTTACGTCTCGTCACCGGAAGTTACTTGCTACTAACTATTCGACCGACCAACATCTTGACTTGCTACTCAATCTTCAATTTTTTGTCTTTTTTATGCGCGAGGAGGGAAAAATGTATTATGCATACCCAACGGCTCGTGTTTAATATACGTACCTTTTAGGTGGCAAGATGTTTCGGCCACCTTGAAGATTTCTGCTGCCCTCGGGAGCACCTCCGCTCTTATATGCGCAGCAGAGGTCGTCCTCATCTCCTGCGCGAGCTCCTCGGGAACCCCTGAGACCCGACGACCCTCCTTTACATCCCACGGGTCGTTTGGACGACGGCGGGTTCCTCTTCCTCCGTCGTCTCCCCGGTCTGCAGACTCCCTGCCCTTGTTCTTATTGGGGAGAGGTAGAGCCCCTCTCCGTATACATTTAATGCACAGGCTCAGGAGCCGGCTCCTCTTCCTCCCTTTCTCTCGTCACTTCCTCCTCCCCCTTCTCCTCGTTTTATTGGAGTGTGTATCATCTGGTCCGTACGACCTTCATCCACTCAAGCTTCTGGGGGCCACTAACTCCTGCGGAAAGGATGTCACTCCCGGCAAAACCACTTACCGGGGAGACTGCCCTCGACTGCGAGGTACCCCATCACCGCGCACCTCTGCTTAGGGTTAGGGGCTTTTTTTATAGAGGTTATAATCCTCGCGGTCCGGCCAATGAGGGGAGGACCATTGAGATATGATTATTGGAACACGGTATTTGGGCTAAGGTTCCTCGGGATCGCATTCCCGTACTGCGACTCGCCAGCGAGTCCACAGCCCCCCGACGGATTGGAAATTGGGAGGTAAGGGAAAGCCGCGAACCCCGGCCTCCTTAGTAAGATACTACTCCCAGCCTCGCTGCCGGGACCAAATCATATCCGTTTCCGAGCCAGAGTTGTTGATGCAGGTCTAGTGGGTTATCAACCCGCGATGACCCCCTCTCGAACCTGCGTCATGTGGTCTCAATGCCACGATGCCACCTAGCTCTCTTCCTTGGGAAGCATGGGTTTTTAAGCCACGTCGCCATCCTTGCACACTTGGCATCTTCTTCCGGAACCATCAGTCACAGCTAGAAGAAAGAGTTGCGATAAAGCAGCAGGACAGGGGAAGGGTGTTTGGTATAGCAATTGATCCGTTAGTTACTGGCAAGCCAGTGTTTGTCAGGACCCACCGACGTGGAGGAGATGGCATTTGGCACTGGTGGGCGTGAAGAGTGCAACGCCATACCAGCACTTTCGGGAACCATGCGTCGAAACCTGAAACAAAGTAAACGCACATTTAATTGTAATCACCATATATAACTCCAACATTTGTTCTCTAAATACGTCACAAGACCTGTATGACAAACTAATCGATCCTCGCACCAAACTCATCTCAACTTCGATAATCTCTCCTAAATTTGTTTACTTCGGCCAAGTCGGATTGAGAATTAATTCACCATCAACTGCGCAGTCAAATTGGCCTTGCAATCTGGGTCACGTCCTCCAATATTTACTCCGATTCTCTGGCGAGGAATTTCAGCTACATATTCAACCACTTGTTGAAAGTGTTACGTTTCTGACTGCAACTATGAACAAATTGATCCAATCCCACGAAAACTGAGGTCGCCTCTTTCTTCTACGTATCTTCAAACCGCTTTGTTTGGAGAAGGAGGGCGGAGGATCCTGGCCAGACACTCAGCGCAGTCCTCAAACTCGATCAACTTTCTCAAGGATCGTTCGTAGGGAACTGAACTTTCTTATTTTCTTGCGATCTCTTCAACACGTTACAAAAAGTTTCTCATGTCTTCTTCATTTCGTTGTCAACCTTGGACGTTTATGTAAATTGAGGTTAAGTGGATCGAATGTTCGATTGGAGGATCGATGAGGTTAGTTTGTCCTTCAGATTATTTTAAGCGGGAAATATGATAAGTAAATAGTAAATAACGCAATTTTATATCTCTTTGAAGATAATTATGGAAACGGAATCTAAATATAATTTTCCTCTGAATATTTTTCATGTTTTTGGGTATCATCTGTGCATTTTGAGTACTATTGTATATTTAAGCTTCCTACAAACGCATAAAAGTTCGTAGCGCGTTGTTTGCTCGTAAATAATAAATTTTCGGTGCCTTCTAAAGTTTTAAACGAAGAAATACAAATGCAGATTTCACGACGTATTAAGTTCGTCTTGCAACAGGTTCAGAGGTTCGACATTTTGAAAAGATTCGCGATTAGACATAGTTCTACGATTTCAGATGAAACTACCGGAAGAGGACGACAGAAGCGATGCAGCAACTACAAACTAACCAGTAATACACATCGTTCTTTTCGTCATAGAGTGACTAAAACCAAAATTATAAGAGTGATGTGTCTTTAAATAAATGTAATTTAAAGGTAAAATTTTCAATATTAATGAAAAAAGTGTAGAACTCTTCAAAGAATAGTTTTATAGAATACTTTTCGTCTTGATGAAAATCTTCAATAAGTGAAAACCAGTGTGTGTCTTGTAAATATTATACATTTAAACTTTTTGAAAATTACGTAAGATTTACCAAATTCTAAAACTTCAGCGCCTCCACGATAATCCCTAGATAACTAGATTTAAAAATTCACTAGTTCTCTTCCTTACAATTTTTCACAAATATAATCGAGTTTCCTCTGGAGGACCAACGCACTTCGCTTTTTCTACTTTTCACATTTTCGACAGTTTTCTTACCAACAACGAATTAGAAAGGAAATAAAAGCATCAAGAAAGAGCCTAGAATCGGGATTTTCAATGGAAGAGTTGAAATAATTGTTGCTGATTTAAAAATTCGTAAACAGTTCCATTCTTGACTGTGGAATTTACGGGCGAGTCGGTTTGTCTTAATTTTACGGAGCTTGGGGCCAAAATAAAAATAGAAACTAAAAATAAAGAAGCCTCTTAAACTGTCGCCGCGAAATTGGAAGAAACTGCGTATTTATGTTTCATTAAGCTCAGAATTATTGCCGATGAAAAATTTTCCTTTTGGGATGATATCGAGTTCGTGATCACGAAAGAATCTCACAGTTTCGAAATTGGAGAAAGAATCTGATTACTGAAATAAAATTTCGAAATAAAGAGAAGTTGAAAATTATAGAAGACTAAAATTAAGATAAATATCAACATATTATAAATATATTAAGAAATATCAGAAGAAAGATTGAATATGGAAGGAGGAAAATGGAACGAAGGGAAGTAATTCAGCCAACAATAAGTTCTAGATAAATAAGTCAATTAAACAAAATCCTAAAATTACGATACTTTCGTAACTATGTTAATTCTACGACAGTTACATTTGAAAACTTAATTTTACCGGAGTCTGTGAGCAAGCTGGAAAGGAAAATAGCAGAAAAGAGAGGAAGTTATGGTCTACTGAGACATTCAGAGGATTCCTGGCAGTGCAGAGCGGAAATTCTCAAAGAGACCGTGCTTCTTGGAAAAGGAACGTTAAGATAAAACTTCCTCCGCAGTGAATCTGAAACTTGTTTCCTGTCGGGGTGCGTCTTCTTTCGCGCACTTCCAACCCTTGTGCATTCGCTGAAAATTTTTTCGAGAGAAACAAGTAACAAGGACAGAAATAGCAACAGGATTGCTGGAAAAAAAGGGGAAGAGAAGGAGATGATGAAGTCCGACGATAGGAAAAGGGAGATGCTTTCGAGACGGGCGTGTAGCGAAAGCGGGTCACATCCGGGGTCTCTGGGAACCGGAAGTGGACCAGGAGGCAGCAGTGGTCATCTTTGGGGAAAAAGGAATCAGGGACGTACTTCGGCGCCTGTAGTAGGCCATGCTAAGCACCCAGCCATCATTCTCAGGACCAGGAGGAGCTGGCCTGTTGCGCCAATGCACTACAGAAGGTAGGGAATTTTGAATAAAAAATTCACTATAGCATAATATTTCTATTGCCTACTATCTAATATAATCGTCTATAAATAATAGTATATAATAGACAATTTTATTGTAAACTGTAAAAATGTTATATATTAGAGAAAATTCTGATAATTCACAATTCTAGATTACGTTTACATTAATTACGATTAAATTGTAATTGTGACTTGGAAGAATTGTTAGATACGGAAATTAAATACAGGAAACAATTCTGATGATTCAGGATTCTTATTCCGAAGAAATACTAGACGTATGAAATTCTAATTCCAATTTCGGAAAAGTATTAGATGTAGGAAAATATTCCCCGATGATATAGGAGGGTCACTAGATATAAAAATATTTTTATGGAAATTCATATAAGAACATCGATAGATTAATTTTATAAAAAGCGTCAAAAAATTTGTCGTACACTTTTAAAGATATACTACTTTGGTATCGTAACGGTGATCGCGCTTCACAAGCGCGAGAGAAACCACGATGCAAGCGGGTCGTTTCCTTTTCGAGGAGAAGTGGAAATAACGACGAGGGTGTCGTTATTCTACACGACTGCGCGCGAATTATCTCCTGCCGCGGCAAGCGCGATAATTGTGGTCTGTTTATTAACGAAAACGGGACCGCTCGTACAATGGACCAACAAAGTGCCTTTCGTAATTCGCCCTTTCTCCCTTTATTTTTATTCGCAACAACCAAATAAGTCTTTTCACGAGAAACTCTGTTAATTATTTAGGAGAATCGCTCGAGTAATTTCATTTGTTGTGAATAATTTTTTTTTTTTTTTTTATTTACCATTAAAGGGTATCGTATGAATTCTTCAAAGGGTAGAAAGATCGGTCCAACCATCAATGCTATCTTTCTATTTATTTTATTATTCCATCTACTTCTCCCAAATTTTTCAATTGCAAAAATCGATCTACGAGTATCTCACACTTGAATGTAGTTTAAATTAAGACAAATAAATTTTTTCTGAAATATTTTTGCCTTTTTATTTTCTCTCTCTTTGTTTATTTCGACCATTCGCGGAGAGACGCGATCTCGAGAAAGCACGTCAACGGGAGTCGTAAATTCCCGTTACGATTAGATAATCGACGCCACGAACTCATCGATCCCCTTATTTCTGTTAAGATAATAGGGGTGGTTCAATTGAGTTTACACCGAATTAACAGGTATAAATTAATGTTTGTTCCAACAACTTTGTAAAGAAGATAGTTACACTGATGCGTATGTACAAGTTAAGTAAGTGATTGATTTAAGGGTAGAGACCCGTTACGGATGTGTGTTGACTATCCTAACGATGAAGAATAAGTGACGTCTTAGCGACGATGTTGTGTCGGAGGAAAGCTAGTGATGGGTGTGTCTAGCGCACGGAACCATCGGATTTGTTGATGACAATTTTGGTTAGGAAAGCGAGGGTAGTAGACATTGCTTGTAATTGGATAATGAGAAGGTTGGTGGACTAGGAAGGGTCTTAGCCGCCCTCGATAGAAAGTTGTTAGTGGGAAGCATCGTACGTGAGAAAAACTAACTTTCCCGTGTCTTCTCGTAGTAAACAATAAACTTTAGAAAACGATTAAGTAAAAAGATCTTTGTTCGGTCCGAAGGACCTTAGCTAGAAAATTCCTGAGATTTACGATAGGTCCTTAAGGCTATCGAGGGTACGCAGTAAGGATGTGTGGTCTAGGTAGAGTGTCGCCAGACGTAACACTCTTTTAACGTAGGTTGTTCTCTTTCTATGCAATTTTCTAAGTACCAAATGTTGTAAATTTCAAAGAATATTCTCATTCGAAATAAATGTCGCAGACGTGGTGCACCCCTCGTTTCCAATATTCCGTTTCACCTGATCATCGATTTCTTCCTCGAGTTCGTAGTTAATGACAAACGTTCACGGTACTATGGAGATTCGAACGCTCGAATCTTCAGCCAGTCAATCGATAGACTGGCAGACGTTGTCCCAGTGGGAATCCTACTGTTTCTTTCCCTTGAGCTAGTTGTACTGGTTTGGAATTGTGCAATGAAGTCGTATCAGTTGATGAAGCATTGCCATTTACCTCGTCGTGCTGCAAAGTTTGTTTTTTTCATCGTCAAACGTCTCATTCCACTCGAAAGTTTGGACGATGTTACGTTTTCGATATTTTACGATAATTGAAATATTGAGTTATTCTAGCTATATCAGTTCCATTGATAAATATTGGTGCAGTAACTCTTATTACATATATAGAACGCCTAAGGGGTTGATTTTTATATTTTTCATAGGTAAAATTAATATTTCTATGAAATACCACGTTTAATGTAATGTACACTCTTCAACAAATTAATATTTTCCAAAGGGACAATATTCATTGCTCAAAACACCTTTTCACGTATGTCTGGCCACAACGATCCTATTCTACTTAGCCGCTTATTCCACATATTCTTCGATATTACTTTAAAACACGAACGCTAGTCAAACAAACTATTTTCCTAATTCAGTGCCCAATGCCGGAAGCTATCAAACACGCTTAGAATTCTTGTTCATCAAGTGAAAGGCAATTACGACATAGAAATTGAAGTGGAACCCCAGGTGAAGCGATCAAAACTCGATAACTGCAGCAGGTACATAGGGTAACGATACAATCAACTTCCACTAAACGTGCCGTAGAAGAGTATCAAACAGGTCTGGGTTGAATTTGGAGTTGAAGGACAACGATGAAAACCATATACCACCAATTAGACTAATTCAAAATTTATCCAGCTCGCTGCGTTAAGCCACTTTGCACGTGGAAACCTGGATGGGTCGTTAACACCAACGATGAGGTGGTGGATAACGCAGCACGAAGCTAGATGAATATTCAATGCGTTGACTGGGTCGAAATTAGCCCAAGTTTTCTTCTATGTTGTCTGCAGGCTATGGCGCAACCTTTCCTCGAATTATCGGTGTTATTCTTGAGAAACGTTAAAGGAAAATTAATATACTGACAATACAAGTCCGTTTGGAATGTTTTTAATTTTTATGCTGCACAATCGTGGGATTATGACTATATCATGCTGAGGAGAGTTTACAATAATCGATGGGCTTTATTATTAGCTGTATTTTATCAAAATGAAAAATTAATTCTTTTAAAGTAATCTAACAATTAGTCAAAAATTAAGTACAGTACTAGAAAGTAAATGTTAAAGAAAATTAGGTATAATTATTCCAACCTAATTCACGTGTGACTCAAACTCTTCTTTTTATACGTGGAGAAATCCTCATGAACACTTCGCTGCATTCCGAGAAAAACAGCGGAGTAGTGTCGCAGTCCTAACGACTAAACACTCCACGATGACCTACCTACGCGTTTGGAAGGAGTGCCCCGCGTCCTCCTGCGAATTAATGCCGGTGCACTCCCTGCGTTCTCTCGTCGAGCCAATCCTATCGATCCCATCAATTAACTGCGGAGCTAGGGGAGACTATTGCTCTTTCCTGATCAGCTGAAATCGTCATTGGTCCCACGCATCTTCCTCGGCTGCCCTCCGAACGTCTCGGGCCGCCTGTTCGGCTACATCATCCTCCGATTCCTGCGCTCTCAGGCGTTTATATTTCTGTCTAAGTGTTGACCCCTGGAATTTCAAGACTTTTTCTTTTTTTGTAACTTCATTGACCATGTTGTTCACAAATAAACAATGAATTTCGGTAGTGAGGTGGTTTAGGCAAAAGTACCGATGCGTGACGGTACGTCATAGCCATACAATATTGTGTATGATGGAATTACATTTTTTTAGCGTTATAATTTCTAATTGGATTTAAGTCGCTGTAGAGCTGTGCCTATATACTATTTTGTTTATTTTCATCTTGTGTCTAGTTGCTTAGATGCAAGGCTTCTATGGCCTCCTCCACGCCAAACTCCTTGCTCGCACGGATTCCTCGCGGCGTGCCTTTCTTTTTCCCGTTTTTAACCGCGGACCCATCGGTTAGTTCCTTTGCTACGGGTCCTTGGGTGGGTGCTTTCGTTTCTTTCTTCGAATGGGCACAAGACGATCCCCCCATCCTGTGTGCTGCCGGTGCCCCAAGCGCCTCGCAGAGCGGGCACTTTGGGTTCGCTGCGGTGCATTCTTTGGCTAGATGCCCAGAGACGCCGCATCTATAGCATAGGTGCTCTCTGTTTTCTTTCGAGGTGCACATCTTCTTCACGTGCCCTATCTCCAGGCACCTAAAGCACTGCAAAGGTCTTTGCTCGATGGCTTCGATCTTTGTTTTTGACCATCCGATGATTACTCTGCCCACCTGGATCAGTTTCTGAACTGCCTCTACTGGGCATCGAACACATACGGTCCCGAGACCGTCTTTGGAGATGCGAATTTTTCCCACCTGGATGTCCTCCGCCTTGCATCCTCCTCCCTGTGCCAAGCTCTCCTTTATCTCAACTTCGGTGGCCGAGATGTCCATCTTGGACAGCCTTACTTCCGCAGTCTGGTCCGTACCAAGTGTCACCACTCGGACGTTCGAGTCAAAGAGCTTGGTCATCCGTGCTGCGAGTGCGGCAGCCTTCGCCCCCTTTTGGTCCTCAGGCACCTCCAATATGATCATTCCGGTCTCTGTCTTCTTCATCTGTAGCTTGTCGATGCCAACGTCGGCCAGGTTGATGTTCTTCCTGGCCGTGGCCAGCGCTTCCGCGTAAGAATTAGCTGTTCCATTCTTGATCGTTATGGTTATCGTTGATGTTTTCGGGCAATGTGGAACAGCCAGCTTGCTATTCATTTCCCTGTCCTCTGGGCTTCGCTCCGGATCTTTCTTCGAACTCTTCTCCCCTATCCCCGGAGTTATCTCCTTCGATTGACTCTCCTCCGTTCTCTTCTCGTTCTTCTTCCCTGCCGCCTTTTTCCCCACGGTCGGCCAATCTATGACAGCCACAATTCCTTCTCCAGAGACTTCCCTGAGCACTTGGGGGTCTGAAACTTCAGTCTCTTCAAAGGAGATCATCTCTTTCCACATCTCGAGCTCTTGCTCCAGCTTGTCGAGACGCTTTCTGTTATTGTTCATAACATGGATTTCTTCTATGTCCTTTCGGAGTGCCTTGTACTCTGCCTCCAGCGTGTCCAACCGTCTATTCATCGCTATTGTGGAATTTGCCCTCTTTGCAAGTTCGATGGTGTTCGCGATGACGATTCTTATCGCTTTCCTGAATACTTCAATCTCCGTGTCTTCGATGTTGCTAGCTTCAACTATCCCGGAGATTTCTCCCACCCAATGGATCACATCCGCTTGTAAGCATATCAAAGGGACCGTGCTCACCTTCCGCTCGCACTCGGAAAGATCCTGAGGGTCGTCGGTACTATATTCTTCTTCTTCGTATATCGTCTCCCTGGTTTTTGGACTCCTTATACGTTGATCGCCTGCCTGCACAGACTCAGGAGACGACTCCTCTTCCTCCCTTTTTCTCGTCACTTCCTTCTGCCTCTTCTTTCTGTTTCTTCGTTTTGTTGTAGTGCGTATCATCTGGTCCGTACGGCCCTCGTCCACCGAGGCTTCTGGGGGCCAACAAGTCTTGCGGAAAGGATGTCACCACCGGCAGAGCCGCTTACCGGCAGAGGGCTGATATCACCGGAGGGTCGCCAGGTATCCCCGGGTTGGTCGCTAATGACTGACGCACCCATCAGCCACCTCGCGGTGCCCTCGACAGCGAGGTACCCCATCGCCGCGCACCTCTGCTTAGGGTTAGGGATTTTTTATAGAGGTTATCATCCTCACGGCCCGACCAATGAAGGCAAGACCCCCGGTCCATTGAGACATGACCAATGGAATACGGTATTTGGGCTAGGGTTCCTCGGGATCGCATTCCCGTACTGCGACTGGCCAGCGAGTCCGCAGCCCCCTGAGGGATTGGAAGTTGGGTAGTAAGGGAAAGGAGGGTAGTAGGAGAAAGAAGGGAAAAGTCACGACCCCCGGGCTCCTTAGTAAAATGCCCCTCCCAACCTCGCGGCCGGGACCAAATCTTGTCCCTTCTCGAGCCAGAGCTGTTGACATAGCTCCGGCGGGTTATTCACCCGCGACGACCCCCCGGTTTCTTATGCCACGATGCCACTCTGCTCTCTTTCTTGGGAAGCGTGGGTTTTTAAGCCACGTCGTCATCCTTGTACAGTCGGCATTTTCTTCCGGAACCACCAGTCGCAGCTCGAGGAAAGGGTTGTGGTAAAGGAGCAGGACAGAGGAAGGGTGTTTATGATAACCATTGCTCCGTTAGCCACTGGCAAGCCAGCGTTTACCAGGACCCACCGACGTGGAGGAGGAGTTGGTACTTGACACTGGTGGGCGTGAAGAGTGCAATGCCACACCAGCGTCTTTGGGGCCCATTCGTTGAAACCTGGAACAAGGTTATTTTCTAAGGGGAACAATAAGGTTAACTTCGTTCTCGCTAAAGCGATTTCCTAGACATATTTCCTGGACGGTTCTCACCGCTGCGTAAGTAGAAGCAATTTCGCGTTGCCGAGGTTTACGAGGTTTACGAAGTTCAGCGGCGTATCGATTTTCAAGCATACACGACCAAGTTCAGCGGCGTATTGATTTTCAACAACACGTGACTAGGTTCAGGTTGCTAGCACGTGAGCGTGTAAACACAGGTGTATCGTAAACGCTCGGTTAAGAATTGATCGCAGGGGACGCCTCTCGTATCGCACCAAATTCCCGCGATAGCCTTCCGTCAGATCGACTCTGCCATCAAAATGGTTTCCCCTCTTTATTCGATTTTCTCGAATGTCTCGCTATTTTTACAGATGAGTACTTATCGATCTCAGATTCCAACGGATTTCCAGTTGACGTTTAATCTCAATTTCGTATGATCGTACCAATTTGGTGTTTGCCTAATTTAGAAACTTTCCTATGCACATTAGGAAATTTTACGTTCTATCGAGTCCTGGTACTTCGACTTGAAATCAAATAATAGTACGATAATAATTAATAGTCGTCACGTGGTCGCTCGTGCCCACGGGTCATCTCGCGGGTGCCGTCTATAAGCGGTGCTCGAAGCGAAATGGTTAATAATGAAACGCAGATCGCGTATCCTACAAATCGATCAATGGGCTTAAAATTTTGACATATAATGCTTTAGTTATACTGCTATTAAATCTTCTCCATGTATACGCCGAGAGCCCTTCAAAATCATTCCATTCGGTAATTTGCGATGATTCGATGTTTTGATTTTTTAGTGTCAGTTTAATCGTTCACCCCCATCTTTTCGGTAATCTTTGGGTGGAATTCCTTGACATGGCTTATAATGGGAGAAATTTGGAGATATGGTTGGCAGATGAAATAAAACATATCTGGAAAGAAATAAAATGATAAGATACAAAGAAATTCAAATTTCCCCATCGTTTTATGTGAAAAATTACTTCTGCTGCGCTGTTGGTAAATTCTACAATTCTTCGTGAAAATCTGTAACGTTCTTCCTTACTGACTAGTCGATATTATAGATTCCGCGTAAAGTAGCTTTATATTGACGATAAATCAGAAACCTGTTTTACTATCAGACAATTTGAGCTTTATCGACGTTTTTTACATTACCTGTCTGCGGTCAAACATAACTCGTTAATGTTTCTATTCCTTCTTACTTTCAGGTAAGTCGAGTAACGTGAACTTTTTGTGCATGCAGTTAAATAAGGTGAGTTTGCATGTGTACAGTTACTTATACTCTAGATTAAGAAAGACAATATACATTCTTGCTAATTAATTCAAGTCGTTCAAAATATTCAAAATGTTCTCAATTCTCTTGTTTATCCTTCAAATTAAGAAAGAGAATACATTTTCTTCTTAATTAATGAAGATCATAAACAAAATGTTTCACAAACATCTATTATTCGTTATTGTAATTCCTCTGTTCCCTTGAACCATAGGGCTTGTGCCCGTCATGTGCT
Source organism: Bombus hortorum (assembly GCA_905332935.1). Lineage (NCBI taxonomy): Eukaryota > Metazoa > Arthropoda > Insecta > Hymenoptera > Apidae > Bombus > Bombus hortorum. Next base: position 7,016,025 of record HG995203.1, read on the forward strand.
AGAAAAATAAATTAATGTATCAATGCTTGTATTGTAATCGTAAATCGAAGGTGAACGAATGAAACGATACGAAAGTAAGCTAGGCTTACGACACGAGTATGACAGGCTTCTTCACCGATAAAGTAATGATAAAACTATAAAATAAATGAATGTCTCAAGAACGAACGAATCAAGACTCACAATGTACATGGTCCTTTTGATTCATAAAGACATATCAAACGTATTGATAAAATTTTTCGATTTTCTCCCAGGACACCCTTGGAGCAGTTTCTAGGAAAGCTAAAGTCCCTAATCAACAAACTCCAACAGATTCGGTACACACACACATACACATTCCATTACGTAATTTCATAGAAGCTCCAAACAGTCGTCAACAGTCCATCCCCCATGTACAACAATCAAAGTGACATAAATCACGTGCGGCTATTCATTCTAATAATCCCCTAATTCGAATTAATCGCTATTCATTCGTCAATGTGACTATCATACAGCAACCTGTCAAATGTCACCTGGCAGCCTTTTAATATTATTTGCCATAGGTACTGTTCTATAGAGCGTGACTTACTTCGATGTTTAATGAATTGGCAATTCATTGGGCAAGCAGTCTAATTGGCCAGTGGCGTGTAATTAGCGGTTATTGTAATAGCGAATAGAGATCGCGCGAATTAACTCCAGTGAACTTTCTGTAAGCTTGTTTCGACGTTATATCCGATAGCTGACCATATGAACAACAAGTTCACATGACGATATGGTTAACTCTAGTTAAACAAGTTTTTTTTTTTAATTCTCGTGTCAAAGCATTCAATTGATGCTCACCTTAGACAATTTCATCAGTTTTCTCTGTCACTCTATATATATATCCTGCGTGAAGTAGCTGGCGAAGCAGCACACGTGAGTTGGAAAGAAATTATTATTTAGTCAATACTCGAGAAGTTTCTACGAGATTACGTATTAATTCCAGTAGCTGTAGGATACTTGTAGAACATCTGAGTAGCTTTGTTGACCTACAAATCTTCATGGAAGGCCTGATAGCTTCAGTAGTCCTAATAGTTTCAGCGAATGTTCGAGTTGCAATCTGCGATGCTTCGAATGGTCCCCATTATCCATCGTGGAAGCTTAATGCTCTTAGTAGATGGAACATTAAATCCTCTTACTGCCATGAAACTAATTGCGTGTATCCATATAATTCCTAATAATAATTATTTGTAATAATAGTGATTATTCACAACAATACGTAATAACAATTATCTTTAAAATGACTATGCATACTAATATTCGTTCCTGGAACAAGTATCCATTATTCATAGAATGATTTTCTATTATATTATAGTAATTATCTATGGCATTACACGCTTACTATCTTGGCCACCAAAAGTCAGCGAGTTCGTTTAATCCTCTAGATCCATTGATCACGTTGAAAGAATCTGCAGACATTGGTCGAAGGAGCGTCACAGTTGGCTTCAAACGAATCCGTGATCAGCAGAAAGCTTTTGGCAGACTTGTCGAATAGGTTAGCCGATGTGTCTGCAATGAAGTTACGGCTTGGTGTCGATCTGTTATACGGTCAGTTATCAACCTGCTAGCAAGTAATGTGTGCGTTCCAGGGGCCGACCTTTTGGTCGACCGCGCCATACCTCGAGTTAGAAATCATACTGACTTTGCTTCAAGGTGTTCGTCGGGTACGAGGGCGGACAGCATTGCCGCTGCGGTGCCTGTTGGAGGTATCCTCTTGTGGCGTTCGCAATGTGGACATCGTCTCTTCTCTCCTGAGTTTACCCGTCACCGTTTCGTAGACAATCCCCCAGGGCTCTTTGTTTTCTTCTTCGGTTACGAAGTCCCGCCAACTCTGGATCTTCGCCTTCGTCGCCATTTTCGTGCATTCCTACCTGGTTTGGCGGTACAGCAGCTTTTCTTGTTCCCTCGTTGCAGGGCCCTTAACCCCCTGATACTTCCTTCTTGCCCGGTAGGTGTCTCTATTTTTTCGTGTGACCTCCTCCGTCCACCATGGTACGGATCTATTGTGCCATTTTTTCTTGGTATGGCCACGTCGCAGGCTCTTATTCTTTGTGCTGGAGGATCTCTTTGTGCTGTGCCCACTTTCTGCACAATGCGCACAGATTTCATAGTTCACGCGGCGGTATTTTGCCATGTGTTCGTATCCCTGACATTTGTAGCAACGACTGATTGCTATATATTCCTGAACTTTGCATGCATTCTAAGAAATGAATAATTTACCTGTTAACAATTTTTCACTTACCTGGGGGTGTATCTCAATTATCCAGTTGGTTTCCTCGTTGTGCTTGCACCTCGTCCTGAAGCAGAATTTCATTTCTGCCGCGTCTTCTTCTTTCAGCCTGTCCTGGTTCTGCTTCATGATACAGGCCAGTATCTCCTTCTCCGTCACGTCCCAGCTTTTCATTTTCTGTAAACACTTTAAGGTCTTCCGGCTTCGTCGTTTCTACCATTAGACCGTTGCCGTTGATTTTTCTAACGGTTCGAACTTGTATTTCCTTTTTACGAGGGTTTACGAGTGTAAACACCGCATCCCGTGCTTCTTCACTTGTTTTTATCTCCACATCCTCTGCTTCAGGCCAGATTATAACCACGTTTTTCGGTGTTTACCGGCGTATACCGCCGTCTGTACGAACCTTCTTGCAAGCCATCTTAACGACTGTTTCAAATCGTTTGCTAACTTGCAGCGACTTGCTTACTGCGCACAGTACCGCGCATCCTTGATTCTTTGTTCTTTGTTTGTCTGCGCCCTACTCTAACTTTCCCGTGAGAAAGCCGTTTTAAAGCAGAAGCTCCCCCAGCAGGCTTCGCATGTCCTTGAACTGTCTCATGATTGTGTCGTCGGCTCTTTGTTAACTTTCTTGTTTGGGTCCATGCAGAACACCAGTACGCTCTTCTTTATTTCGCTAGCCTATTCCCTTATTTCGAGAATTGGCCGCTCTTCTTCCTTTTCCTCGTTTTCCTCTCCATTAGCTCGCTTCTTGCTTGTCATCTTTTCTGGGCTAACACTGGGCTTTTCGGGTGCAGCGCTTGCATTCTTTGCACCTGTGGCGTCTGTCATTGTTCAGGCTTCTGCGCTTTGATTGGTTGTAGTACTGCCTTTGCCTTCATGGCAGGCAACGTCTCTATACGTGTAGTCATATGGGAAACGGTTGCCTTCCGCTAAGTCCAGCGGCGTACTGAATTGTACTCTTACGTACTATGCCCAGCGGTGTATCGTTTTCCAAGCATGCGCCATTCAGTGGCGTATTGATTCTCAAGCATACACGACCAAGTTCATCGGCGTATTGATTTTCAAGCACATGTGACTAGGTTTATAGGCGTATTGTTCTTGACACTTGCCCCTGAATCTCGACTCTTTCGAATGTCTCGCTATTTTTACAGATGTGTACTTATCGATCTGAGATTCCAACGGATTTCTAGTTGATATTCAACCTCAATTTCGTATGATTGTACCAACTTGGTGCTTGCCTAATTTAGAAACTTCCCTATGCACATTAGGGAATTTTAGATTCTATCGAATCCTGGTACTTCAACTTGAAATCAAATAATAGTTTGGCGCGGATTTTACTTGATATTTAATCTCAGTTCCTCTGATTGTACAGAGGATTGTTCAGTATTGATTTAAAGAATTTGTTGTCCCTGCTAGAGAATTTTTCCATTTCCATTGGACTAGAGTCGTACAACTTCAGATGTAATAATGCCTAGTGATATTTAATTTGTTTTATGCGGTTATAGGGAGTTTGAACAAACTCAACAAAGTTCGCCAATCTAGTATACGCGGTGTAGCGTGCAGCAATATAGCGTTAAAAAATTCTACAATATTGGATTAAGACGCTATTTCTAATTTTATAAGGAAACAAACTTTCGCGACTTTTACGACTCATAAAGCTTCCATTGGTCGTAACTACTATATCAGATAGTCAATTATTAACCGAACAATATATTGAACTATAGGCCAAAGATGAATTACTTATGATTGAATTATGCTGCTATTAAAACTTCAAAATCATTCCATCGATATTCAGTAATTTACGATGATTCGATGTTTTGATCTTTTAGTGTTAGTTTACTCGTTCAGCCCCATTTTGTCGGTATTCTTTGGGTGGAATTGCTTGACAATTGCTTGATCTGAAAAGAAATAGAGTGATAAGATACGAAGAAATTCAAATTTCCCCATCACATTATGTGAAAAATTACTTCTGCTGCGCTGTTGGTAAATTCTAAAATTCTTTGTGAAAATTTGTAACGTTCTTCCTTACCGACTAGTCGATATTGTAGATTCCGCACAAAGTAGCTTTTTATTGACGATAAATCAGAAATCTGTTTTACTATCAGTCAATTTGAGCTTTATCGACGCTTTTTACATTATCTGTCTTCGGTCAAACAAAACTCATTAATTCTCTTGTTTATCCTTCAGATTAAAGAACTTACTAATTAATGAAGATCATAAACAAAATGTTTCGCAAACAACTTATTAGCTTGCAATAATAGACTATTATATAGATATGAATATAGATTGAAATTAACTTCAAGAAACAACATTTTTTACTCGTGCTTTTTAGTTGACTTTTAACATTCAGTCGTTGAAAAATAATGTTATCCATTGTGTCACGACAAGTGCAACAATGTTAGGAATTAAACAATTAATTCTATTGTCGGCATATTACCTTAAAAAAAGATCACGATGATATCACTCGGGATAGATTTCACTTTGAATCCAGATTATTTCTTCCGATTAGAAGAATCGAGTCAGGACGAAGAAAGAATTGTCTTTGACGTTCAAATCTGCGTCATTACGACGTATCAATTTAATTCGTGGTCTTTACATCGGCTGGAATTCTCATCGAACGTCTGTGGTTTAGGTTAGGTTTTACCATGAAAGCATGCAAATAGCTTTCAGGATTAATTTGTTGGCGCAAACGAATGCCATTTTATTTGTCCACGAGCTTCAAGTGTATCATCAAGCCCGTTTCCACGCTTCCGTAACAAAGAGATAAGCAATTTGCAGTCGCAGAGTATCCGAGTGGAAAGTTTAACAATTTCCGTGATGGCACGCGCGTTTCTAGCTTCCCCTGTGTTACGACCGTTCGCGGAGAGACGCGATCGCGAGGAGGCGCGTCAGCGAGAGGCGTAAATTCTCGCTACGATTCGGATAATCGACGCCGCGAGTGAGTCGTTCCCCTGCTTCGGTTAGGACAACAGAGGTGATTGAATGAATTAACACTGTGTTAACAGGGTTAATATAACAGTATATTTGCAACAATTATTACAACTAACAACGATAACCAAATAATGGTTTCACAAGGAATGTAGTTAATGTCTCGATGGACTCAATGACCTGACCGATTATCAAATGCGATTTCTGTGACACGACTTTTCGGACGAGACTGTTAATTAAGACTTTTCGGATGCGATAGTTAAGACTGTTTTAGTTAAGACTTGACCGAGAGTTGTAGACGACTGCTGAACTGCCCTTGTGGTGCCTCGGAGGAAAGCTTGGTGTGGGTGTGCCCTTTGACCGAAGAACGCGGATTCGTTGTTCACACTTTTCGTCCAGGAAGTGAGGGTAATGATCCGCGATGCCGATTGGTTATGACCCACTCTAATGAACAGGAGATGAAGAAGTCTCCCACCAACGTAGAGCGGGGGTGGACTTTGTTCCCGACGAGAAAACAGCCTTTTCCGAGTGACATGTGTTAGCCTTTTCCGTCTGGCAACTGTCCGCTTTCTCCGGTCCGCTTTCTCCGTGATTCTTAAGAGCACCTAATAAATTCAAGGACTTTTCCAAGACCCAGCCATAAACTGAAAATACTTATAGAATTAGAGAATTCTGCAGACATGTGACTTGACGTCAAATACGTCTGGAAATAATCAAGTTAAGAGTTAACGGTTTATGGTGGGCCCGTGGGTCTATTGAGGACCGGGACGACCGTAGGGTGGCCGTTGGCTGCCAGGTAGCGAGAGATGGCGTGCAGATGCCCCACGCGACGTAACACCCTGATAATTGGACAAAATTCATTCAGCTATTTTCGAGTGGGGGGATTTAATGCGAACACATTATCATCTGAAATTCCCTGGCGTTATAACTAACGTAGTAATTACGGATAGCATTTTGATTTATCAGTTTAGATGCTTCCCAACTGAAAGTGGTGAGATTATTTGTGCTTAAGGATTTTATTTGATTTATTCACCAATTACAAAATTTGACCCATTTATGAACGCAGCGGTGGTTCTAATAGTTTGCAGCAATTCCTGGATCGTCTAAAATAAAAATTATTATAAAATCCTGTAGATTCAATGAAATCTTGACTACGAGCTTCCTTTACTCGCTATGTGTTATACATAGCAATAATGAATCATTTTAAAGACATAAATGACCTTAACCTATTTGATGGTTCTAACAAAAACATGAAATAAGTCGTAACGTTTTTACCCTGTTATATATTAAAATTTATTTTTCTGCTTATATTTCACTGCGATTAAGCCTCAACATTCTCAACTTCTTCTCATAGTTGTTTCGCTATAAATATCTGCCAGTTGACTAGCAGCGTCACGGAGGCTGTTTCGAGTGGCGCGCTATCGTGAGAATTTATATTGGACGCGTTTCATTGGACATAACCTAAAATCGATAGAACGCCGGCCGTGTCATCGAGTCCCAATCGCGTTTTAGTCGAAACGGTGCAACTGCAATTCGCCGTACCCTGCGTCCCTCATGGCTCAGTTTAACCAACTTTCTTAATCGCTTGTTCCTTTTGCTCTCCCCGAGGCCACTGCAACTTTCAGAAGCAGAGTACGGATAATTAAGGTGTACAATTCGTAGCGAGCAAATTGAAACGATAAATGGGAGGAAAAATATGAAATGCGAGCGAATAAATAAGCGTTCGTATACGGATTAGCAAAAATGATGGGAAATTGAACATTTTTAAATTTTATATCAATTTATGACGTTCTATGAAAATAAACAAAAACTGTGAGAACCTGTTCCAACAAATTCCAATAAATTCTTCCAACTTGAACAATCCTCCCTACCACTGTCTTAATAAAAATCGTCCTTCATCGTGCAATATTCCCTCTTCTTTGATCAATTACCAAAAATTCTTTCAAATTTCAAACTTTCCCCCCGTTGTTCCCTTAAAAATTCCTCGTTCAACTTCATCAGGAAGATTCCAGTTGCTCTAAAAATTCTCGAGGGCGCCATGGATTGCTCGAACGGTGGCGATCATCGCAGGTACAATGTCGCGCTGCAAAGTTGGTAAAGTCGCAGCCCAAGCAGAAGGGCGATTATTGATTGGCTGCCTGTTGCTTTTAGCCCTGCAACTGCTGCGGTTACACTGCCTCGCCATTCCCTTCGCCTCTTTGTTCCCCCGCTCCCACCATGGGCTTCTGTAGTCCGCTAATGGATACCTTTGCTCCGTTCCCCCACTATTTGAATACTTGCGTTTCGATTTTTCATCCCCTTCGTCCATTGCATCCTCTTCTATACGCCAGCTGGTTCCCTCTCACTAAATTGTTTGCGTTTCTTAGATCGTTTTCGGATATAGCAGAGGATTCGCTACTGTTTGAGCTATTATTTAGAGTAGATCGATCGCGTTCTTTCGTCTCAGCGATTACACAGTCCGCGATGGGTTGTCTGAGAGGAGAAATTGATTTTAGAGGTAAACGAGGAGGTGGGAAGAAATTTGTAAAAAATTTAGACGTCGTGGTGGATTATTGGCAAGGTTAACGGAAGCTTTGTTGCAAAGAACCTAATTTATATAAATGATAGGTTTAAAAAAGGGGGGAAGTTGGTCGCTTGATAAATTGGGGGGTTGGAGAAGTTTTGTAACGTCGAAGCGAAAATACGACTACGTAAAAGCCGAGCAACACGATCGTTGTTCTTTGGAATATGTTGCACTGGCAACTAAGTGATTGCGGATTTTGTCAATGCCACCTAATGACAAAATCCGCAATCACTTAGTTGCCAACCTAATAGAAACTGTAAAGTGTAAGAATTTGAAATACGTGAATTTTTAAGCAAGAAATATAATCGTAAGAAGACGTGTACAAGTAATTTGTTTGTAATTTAATTGCGGAAAATATAAAAATTTGGAATTATAATAATTTCAATGTACAGAGTACCAGAAAGATAGCTCTATCGGTAACTATTTTTTTTTTTTTTTTAATTATATCTTAATAATTGCACAATAATTTTTAAACCGATGGTAATTACAGGTACTTGTATGCAGTAGATTCGTACGTTAAAGCCCAATTACACAGCTAACTATCAAATTCGAAATTGCAGTACGAGAACGAAACAGAGTAATCTCGATTTGATGGTGGGAGCTCATCCGTGTCCACTATGTTCGATCGACGTTGCTATCCACGGACGATGAAACTGTCGAAAATTCATTATTGTTACCAGCGATAAGTTATTTACGCGGCGTTGTACGCTGATTAAATCTCGTCAGATGTACCGTGCAACTGCACACGTGGCCAAGCCTCGAGGTCGTGAAAATTATTACGCTGTGGGCGAATCACTGGCTACAGTTGAATATTACGCCGATCGGCAGTGGCCTATTTTCTGCATAGATCAGATAGTTTCTATCGAATGGAAACAATTATCATTGAAATTCATCTATAATTCATCTTCGATCGTTTTTTCGATTATTATCGTTAATACCGTCAGATGGTTAAACAGGTTCCTTCAAATTCAATCGTTTTTCTAATAATTTACATTCGCTAAACATTTTATCGTTCAGATTCATCCATCATTCAGGTTCACTTTACAGTTTAAATCAAATCTTTTTTCTAATATTTTCTCAATAATTTCTCATTCAAATTCGATTATCATTCAAATTAGAGTAGATATCGACCACGTTCTACTACTGTCACAAAGATTATGGAATGTTTTATCGCCACCGATGAAATTGCTTTCTACGGAGAAAGCGCGCAGACTTGGGATTCTTTGAAATTCCGAACGTTATAGCTGATGAATTTTAACGACGACTAAATTTAAACGAACTTCAGACTACCGATGTCAGAAAGCTGACAAGTTTCCCTGGCAAAGAGAACGTATTATCCCGCGATAAAAGAAAAGATCGGTGAAAGGAATTCGCCGAGTGAAGGGCGGGTGGGATAAATTCCATCAGTCGGATTCCAAGCTGAGATCAGTCCGTAATTCAGGACAGAGAGCATCACTGTTTAAAAGAGACAAAAGTTTCCCACCTATTTCCTCGTCCAGTTATCTCTTCTCACGGCGCACGAGGATGAAATAGAAGCGAACGTGATCTATGAACATCCCCAAACCGATTTTCTTCAATCTTGTCGGGATACAATGGCCCTTTTCCGTGATTTCATCGCTGGAAAATCGTTTACGGGCAAGAAGACTTTGCTTGTTTAAGCGAGGGATGATTTTGTTCGAACTGTGGAATTTTTTCAATCGAAGACTGTAAATTGTTTCTTGCAAAGAATTTTACAATCGTTGTAAAATTAAAGAATAAGGTGAGAATAAAAAAATAAAAGTAGATTAGAGGGCTGACCATTTGGTAGATTATTTTATTTATTAATTCGTGGGAAAATTAAAATTTCTCTTAGAAGGGGAAAATGGGAAAAGGTTATATTGTTGTTACGAGGATGATCAATTTTTGAAGATTAATAAAGAAGAAATTCCCTTTGAACGAAACTAATTTAACAAATTTTAATACGTCAACTTGATTCTGCGATATACAGTTTGTCTGACTATAACAAGTTGAGTCTACTGATTGAACAGACAGCAGTTTTCAAACGTTTCGTCAATAAGGACGTTCTAGCAGCAGTGTTTAACTTAGAAAGTACGTCTAATAGACAGTCAGGCCGTAGAGCAATAATATTAAAATTTGTTCTTGTTCCGTGCCGGAACGTTTTCGTTCCATTAACCTGGCCGAAGAATTGACATGGAGCAAAGTTAAATTAACTCGGACCCAGAGTTTCACCGCACCTTCTTCTTTAGTATCCAAGTAATGTTTGTGCCACGTCTTTGTTGCTGCAAACTATTAAATTGTTTCAAACGCAGCTAGTCGAGTACGTGCACCTGAGTGTTACGAAACTTGCAAAACAACGTTTGTAATTTCATACATAATATTTCATTTTTGCTATTAACTTACAAATTTTATCTGATTTGGAATTAATTATAACTCGATTAAGCAATTCAAACTTACAAATTTATGTAGAAGACAATTCCAAACGTCGCGGAACAGTTTCAGACTTAATCTTACCAACTTGCGAATATTCTCAAAATTAGATACATTTCTCTTTTACAGTTTGGGATACAAATGCAGCGATTTTCACAAGTTTTAAGATGTAAAACTTGTTGCTCGACACTGTCAAACATCATGCAACTGTCTACAGTTGATATTTTTCTTCATTTTCCATAACTTTAAATTCAACAGAGTATTGCAAAAATATCTTAATATGTAAATTATGTTTTAAACGTCGAACAATTGCTGCAAACTGAACCCTGTCGTCTATATCTAATGAATTTTTCAGATTTGTACAGTCGTATTAATTTCTGATATACAAACACTCTCAAACGCGATAAAGTTGCTCCACACTTTATATCTTCCTTCATCATCAACCAGTTACTTGATTCAGATCGTTTCGAGGTAGGAAAATGTTCGTTTGAAAATGTCAAACATCATGCAACTGTTCCAAACTAATTTTTCTTCTCATCCCTTAGTCCTCGCCTAAACTCTACCTACCTTTTTCAACTGATCTTTCCTCTCAGTTTACATCCAGAACTTGAGTTCCAACTGATCCTAGAAGCTTGCAAACACAAAGTTACCGATCAAACACCATCAAACATCATACAACTGCCTCAAACCTAAGTCCACTTTTATTCTCGACTTATTCTGCAAGTTTGATGCAATGTAACCAGCAACGAAGGTTTACCAAGGATCAACTGGAATTAATTAATTAGTAGATCGTTCGCGAATCTGTTTATCGTTCTCTGTGGACCCTCGATGATCCCTCAAAGGAAATGACCAAGGAAAAGCTCTTCAATTCCCACTCCTCGACTATCTGCTCAACTAATTTCGCTAACCACAGTGGAGATTATCTCGCCCTGAGGCTACGACGACGTCCTATTTACCGTTATCTCGGTATGGGAGTTTCGCAAATTTGCACAGCAGGTAGAGGAAGATGTCAACCAAACTGCCCCGTTTGAAGGATAGGCAGGTCGTTTGCAGGACGGATGGAAGAGAAACGTCAGAGAACGCAATGTTTGATCAGTTCCATAACCTAATGATTTACTTTCATTTCGATAGACCTGAAAGCCCTATGATCTTTTCTGTGAATCTTTACCTTTTTGCTGGGAAATTGGGGATTGACGTGTGTTTTGATGAATGCAAATGGAATTTATGTTACAGCGAACAACCGAAATAACGAACCGAATAGCCAAATTATTTTGCTGACTGGTTTTTACCTTATTTCGATTACTAGCTCGTGTACATTAGTGTTAAAAAAGAATCGTTGAAGATTTTTGGATTTCACTTAAGTAGCATAGAATTAAAAAGTATTACACGAAACTTCTTTCGAAGATTTTTAATTTGAATTTAAATTCAGTAGGATGAAAAATTCACTTGTATTATCCTAAAAAAAAAAAAAAAAAAAAAAAGGATTCTGTTCATACCTGTATTTTAATTATCAGAACTTTTAAATCTAATTTAATTAAAAATATTCTATTAAACTCTGGTTCACATTATTATGAAAAAAAGTTGAAGTAAAAATTTCTTAAATAATCAAATTTTATCAACAAATGGCATATTCATCCACCTCAACTCTTCTCTTCCATTGCTAGAACTCCTACCTACTTACGTTTTCCACAGATCCCATTTCTACTTCCATCGATCGTTCGACGCTAAGAACTCGAAAATCTAGTTCAATCTGTAACGCGACCAATCCTTCAGGCGGTAATAAATCCACGAGCGGGCAAAACGCATCGGAACGAATTGGTAGCATCGATCGAACGCGTTTCGAATGTGGTTCTCCGTTAACGGGTGATAACTCGCGATATTAGTATGGCACAGAGGACGAAAAGCAAACCGCGCAAGCGTTCGTTCCTATATCGACCCTTGACCGTCTCTTTGGAGCATCCGTTTCACCGAATGCAGGCCTCGTTGTCTCAATTGTACGATTCACTAACGATTATGCATCGGCCGAATAGCATCTGGGACCAGGACTATGATTAGGCGCCTGAAATGTTTCGAATTGGCAGAATTATTTCGCAAAAATTCCTCTTTTCGTAATTACGCTTTTGAGAACCGAATGTTGTTTTTTTTTTTTTTTTGGAAAAATATGTTTTCTCTTTGTCAATTACTAATAACAAAATACATAAAATATCGTCAATATTTCACTACTAGTAACGGGTAACATGCATCTTTTTTTTTTTACAAGTATGAAACAAATTTATTCCGATGATTTTGTAAAAAATTTATTTGTTGTAAAAAGTTAATTTTCCAGAAAAAATATTTTCTTTATTAAGCGATCGAAAGATTTTATGAACATCTGCAAAGCGAACTTCAATGTGTTATATTTATGAAGAAATTTCCGTTCGAATTTTATTGTATGGCGCTGCCATATTGCTTGGGAACTATTTCTAAGTGGTTCTGGAAATTGTAGCTCTCTCGCTAATAATGCTTCGACCGACATTAAAGCTAGTACCGTAATCAAATCAAAAAGCGGCGCATCAAACGGACTTACTGATTTACATTGACTCCTCAATAATTCATTTTAACCTACCTTGCGCGGTGCTTCTGCCTGTCATATCCATCCCTTTGCACTTTCAATGTTACCCAATAATACGCGTTATTAGTCAAATACCAGCGACAGTTTTGATTTCAAGCAACGTTAACAAGCGACAGATACGTTGAATAGTCACTAAAATTGGAAATTATTCTCCATGCTGCACTTCAGATTTGTGACTTCACAAAGTGTCGCCATTGAAACACGAAAATCCTTGAAGTCTCCTCTTTAAAATGCTTTTTGAATCACGTCGATACGACGCTCCGTTCTCGAGATATCGTTGTTTAAAGAGAATTGTAATTTTTTAATAGCGCGACTAATTGCGTCCCACGCATTGTTCTGCCTCACACTAGTCACGTGATCACTTATAGTCGCGGGTTTGTAGTGTCGCTAGTAGCAACGTATGTGAAGAAGTAGATTGGGTGGATCTAGTCAGCCATTCATACACGGAACGTCGTGTCGCTCTCGTAAAGTTTGATATAGTGCATCATGGGAATGGATTAAGGTATCGACTTGAAACAGAGTGCATTTTCAAGAGAAAGCTTTCCTCTATTCCTTGAATAGAATTTTAGTGAAAATTGCGAGATTCTCCTGAGTGTATTTTGAGATAAAAGAGGATTAGAGTGTTATATGGAAGACTGAGAAGCGCGGTGTAGGACATTCTACTGATAATTTACATAAAACAATTTGAACATATGAAAATTCGTACAAAAAGTTTATCCTTTGTTTTGAAAGAAAAAATTTTACTCTGTTAATTCTCCATTTATCTTAATTGAAAATTGAATATTTTATATTCATATTGAAATTCTAAAATTGTAGAAAGAAATCAAAAAAGTTTCTTAAACAAACAAAATATATTTTATGTTCAACATATAAAATATATATTGAATATAAAATATATAACAGCGTCGACTATCTTTTGAAAGCAAAAAGAAATACGAGTGAATAGTAACCCCTAATTGCACGGTATTTTTTTAGCTTCTTCGCGTTATTGCTTCTGTTAGATCGTAAAAGCGCAATTTTCTTAGGAATCATCGCGATGAATTCGAGCAGAGAGTAGAGTAGAAAAATTGCCCTACAAATGGCAGAACAGTAATGACGTACAATAGAAGGAAGAAAGAAAGCAGCTTGGCCCATTATTGTTAGACTTCCGGAGTCACTGAGCAACCGGGAAAAATCTCATCGACTTTTAAGATGAAAAAGGGAGATGAAAAATCGCCATTATCAGTGCGAACAGAGATCTGGAGATCATGAACGAACAAGAAAGAGAGAAAAGAAAACTGATCTTAGAAAACTCAGATAATTTCAACTAAATTAATTCTATATTTGTGAATCTATGATGCGAAAAGGAGTGCAAGAAAATAATTGAAAGCAATTAGATAAAGATAAAAGTACTGATATAAGTATTAAGAAAATAAAAATTCGTCACTAATGTAATAAAATCACAGGGTTCCCTTAAATTAAATTTTATCATATGGCCTCTTTAAATTAGAATATTCTATTTACTCAAACATATATTTCAAAATTTTCAAATTTTATATATCCAATGGATATTTTTTAAACCTCCATTACTTGAGTTAAAGCGAAATTCCAAAATTATAAAATTATTTAACGACTTAGTTTTTAGTTAAAAAGTGAGTTCTCTCTCTCTCTCTAACCAAGTCACAAAACATAATTATGTTAATTTTCATATTATAGAAGCTGCGAGAGCTTTCAAAACAAACATATTATCATTACATAAATGGAAGAAAAATCAAAAAATAATATTTTCACAAATTGTTCAGCAATTTATTTTGTTAATTAAAACGAACAAAGAGTTGAGAAACTACAATTGTTGTGATTTAAATATAGAGAACAAAGGAAATCACGTTGAATTTCAACACCTATGTGTGCCTAACAGAATATCTCGAAATTGTTAAGGCTATCGAGAACACGCGAATGGCTTTATTCCCGTTATTCAGATTGAAGCGAAATTTTCCTCGCTAACAATACGATTTATTCAACTTTATACTTCATGTATTGTAATAACGACACAATAACATTTTAACTAGCCTCTTGTTGCGTAATGATCGTTCGTTTCTTTCTTTGCAGAAAATCAATCTGCCATTACGTGAATTTGTAATCGTCCGATATAAAATAAATGTTTAACGTGCTGTTGTCGGTAATTGCTTCGCGTTCTCTGCGTCCACATTCCCTGTGTCGACGTCAACCTTGTTTTATCACACTTGAACGCACCGACGTCTCGAATCGATTGCGTGCTATTGTGGCAATTTGCAAACATTATTGCGATATTCATCCATGTTTGAATATCGCTCCATACGGTCATACGTCCAGCGGTCACCGAGATGAACCTCATCGTAAAATAATGGAGAAAGTTGGGCAATTTTGGCGTTAATGGTTTAATTTATCGATTTATTTTAATTTAGCGCGAATTTTTTTTTAATTTAATACGACGAAATAAATATAGCATGATCATGATCTTTTAATATATATGGAATCTATGTTGTTCTGTTATTATAGTTCTGTTAAATTACGTTATTTACCTTTTTAAATAATTTTTAGGATTTTTAGTTGCAGAAATTTATATAGAATTTCGTACTGTTATCTTAAATTATACGCTTTCAAGTAACTGTTTTTTTCAAACAATTTATCGAAAATTTACATAGAATTTTATTCTGCTCTCTCGAATTACACGTGATTTAATGAAGAATTACTAGGTCGAATACAGTTTGAGAGCACCAACTGGTTTTTCGAGTACTCCATGAACCTTATGGGGATTGAATTACAAATCGAAATAGTTTTAAGTAGAGCTATATGAGGTATCTCGCATCTGAATGAGCGATTCTATTTAATTTTTAAAGTACTATTATCCTAATAAAGATTAAGCTTTTATCCTTTTTAAAAACTCCAAATATCATCGTGAGTATAACACTTTACAAAACTATTTTACTGTACAAAATATTAATCATATGTGACAAGGAAAGCTGAGAAATATGAAAAAATATCATAATTTTATCAAATGAGAATATATTTATCCAGGACATTGTAGAAGTAATTATCATCAGCATGATAAAGTACAAATCTTGGGCAAAGCACGTTAAAGTTTGAAGAATCTCATTTCAAAAGAGCAACTAAATACAATTATGTGAATATATTGAAATTTACTGTACAAAATATTAATCATATGTGACAAGGAAAGCTGAGAAATATGAAAAAGTATCATAATTTTATCAAATGAGAATATATTTATCCAGGACAATGTAGAAGTAATTATCATCAGCATGATAAAGTACAAATCTTGGGTAAAGCACGTTAAAGTTTGAAGAACCTCATTTCAAAAGAGCAACTAAATACAATTATGTGAACATATTGTACCTCGTTGAATAAATAACGTCTAAAACGAGATAGGATGGCAACGATAGTGCATTAATTAATGCATCAGTCAAGCATGTGTTCTCAATAAGAAGCAAACTAATCATCAATCTCACTCTCTCGTTCGTTTAGTTCGCATACAGGGTGGATTCAATTACAGCTTGAGAATTTCCAATAATCCGATAGTCGATGTGTATAGTCATTCATGACTGACATCGATTTAATTCATTTTACCGTGAAATGAATACACTAATTCTCTATTGCTCAAATTATCGCCCGCAATTACACGCACAAGGAATTTTCTTCCCAACAAACACAAGACATTTGAATCGATACGTTCGAAATACACCAAGAAAATTAGATTTTAAATTTATCATTACGTTTGCTTACGAATAACCGAGCGAAGGGCGGATGATTTGTTACGAAAGGAAAAAGCAAATCAAAAACTTTTCTAACAAAAGGGATCAGTTACGTAAGAATAAAAAAATAATCAGTGCAAAGGGAGTAAAATTTCTCTGTTCGTATTTTTCCACGATTCTCACGTGAAATAGTCGTACAGTTATTTCTCTACAAACAGTCTCGAATTTACCATGAAATTACGTCGCCAACAGTTTTCCACCAGTTTTCTCTCGAAAAAGCCTCCGATAACAATTCAGTCTTTTGTGAGAATTTACAAGAAAAACACGCGCACAGTGAGTGTCAAAGATGCGTGCACATCTCAGAAAATTGAGATTCGTATAATATTGACTGACACTTTATCGCATCCCTATATATTTTATATCTTTCCATTCAATTTTCAATTGTAACGTATGTGTAAGAGTCTTTGGGGAAGTTTCGTCACTTCAATATGTGTACCTACTTCCGATTCTCGCTGCATACTCGTTGGTTACACTTGGATTCAGCGTATGAGTTCTCCTTGACAGGCTGCAGAATTTCTGCACTTGCTATTTTCGCTTTTATTTACTGTTGATCATCGGCCTGATGGCCGAGTCGCAGACGGAACGTCGGTCGATACTATTTCTGAATGGACAACATGCGCAAAGTTAAAGGGGCAAAAAAGGAAAATAATTTAAGGAAAGTTCAATTACTCAAAATTATTTTGCAATTCGGGAATTAAGGAAACGGATAACGCGTAGAAAATTAGAAAAAAAAAAAAAAGAAAAGATTGGAGAAGCTTCTAAAATTCTATTATTATATTCTGAAATAAAAATTCTGAAATTAAATAAAAATCAAATATTATCCTAATGTCATGTACAAATTCTAAAATGAACGTGAGAAGTGTGAAACATGTTCTCTAAAAAAATCCAGCGTGTAACCAACGTTACATAAAAAATATATAAAACGTAAAAAATGCTGAACAAAAAACACGAAAAGATACAAAGGACATAAAAAACGTTCTCTACGAAATAAAGAAAATACTGTAGAATGGAACGAGTATAAAAAATATTGCACACGTGAGAAGTATATTTTATGAAAAATATAAAAACATATTACACCGGAAGAATAAAAAACATAAAAGATATAGTATAGTTCAGTAAGTTCTTAATTACGCGATAGGAAATTATTGCATAAAAGAATATTACGTAACAAATCTAAAAAAGAATGGGAAAAAATATAAAATTCTAAAATATAAAAATATATAAAATATAAAAATGTATTCTCCAAAAGAAACAAGCAGTCGTTTATGCGATAGAAGAGGTGTCTAGATGAGGAATGCGTAATGAAGCGTCCCAGCCAGCTTTTTAATTGCTATTTACCGAGCTTTCATCCACTCCCCTCGCTCCTCCACTTGTCTAGACTTCAAAGTGTGTCCCGAAGCGCGCCCTCGAGCAGAAACGATGATTTTTCATGGAGCGTTTGTGTACTTGTTTATTCTCGTCGATTCTTCCTGTGATCATTACTTCGCAACAGTGACACTCGATCCATTCGCACCAGTGGAAAATACAGTATCTCTGCTGCTTTTGAAAAAGAACAATTGGTCGGAGCCAATTTAGCGACAACTGCGAATTCTGCGTGAAATTTATGTAAACAAATTCGAGTAAATACGTGAAATATTTTCTGAACGATATATTTTGTACAAAACGAAATGTTTTATAGGGTGACAGTATTTAAAAGACTAGATAAGAAAATCGAGAGGCTCAGTGGAAGAACAGTAGAGCTACGTCGTTTAAAAATTGAGACAAGTATCCATAAATATCGCAATCTTTAACAAATTTTTGCACCCATTATCCATAACGTTCAATCCTCAACTCTAATCAATCTATCAATTTTCTAAAAAAAAAAAAAAAAAAAAGTTGAAACGTCAAATTTCACAAAATTGTACAACCCACAATGTCTAATTTGCAATCCTGAAAGGTGATCTAGGAACAAGAAGAAGGCCACAAGCTATTCCATATTATACTTATCGAAAGTTCTGCAATCCACAGCATCTCATATCTTAATATAATGTTGACTTAACCAACTTACCACTGTTATAGACTACAGTTTTTATAGTGAAAAAGAACTACATAACGCTTTTAAAATATGGTAAAGCAGTGTAGTCAGAAAATCAAAGTCTATGCTCTTAAATTTGGTCCAGAGACAAAATGGCTTCACGCATGTCCTCGGAGGCGTCATTTGTCTCAATCTTGTTTTTCCCCATCGACTAGCGGTGAACACGCAAACTACTCACGTGCAGTTCGCTCGCGTGTCCCATAACTCACGTCACGTGACCGGCGTGTCGCCTTAAGTAGAAATGACAGACGTAATGGCCAACCGGTAGTCCATTACCCACTTGTATGACGTACGAAATGATAGCACGGCTATCTGCCGTAAAGATTGACACAATTTGCTAGGCACACGCGTATATTTCCGTCTCATCTAACCGAGAACTACCTCGAAGGACGGTCTTTTCCTTATATAACGTAACACACAATTGAAACGTGTCTTACCAACATGATCCTTGTCCGATGAACAAATCGCAGATCATGGGTTGACACGTTCGTTGATATTGACGCGTTTGCTGCGTCTAGTCGATTGTTTGATTAATATTTAAAATGAGTTTTTTAAGCATTTAAACTTCTCTTCTACGTTTACGGAATCTTCAGCATTTCTACTCAAGTCTCTTTTATTTTATTTTTATTATTAAGATCAATGGCTTGATATCTTTGGTATTTGATGATTTTTTTTTTGGTAATTTATTTGTATATTTTAAAAGTTTATTTACAGGTAAAATATAAATGTTCTTTTGAATCAGTGACGTATTTAAATTCTTAAAATATAAAGTTGTACTTTCTCCTTTTCTACTTTCTGTTCAACTATGCAAACGTAGTTTCGTTAAACGAGTCGAATACGAAGTTGCTCTATTAATTAGATCGAGCAAAACGGATTAATTACCTCGGCTCACTATCGATTTTAGACCTTGGTAATTATTAAATGAACCGTGCTCAGGGGAGAATTAAATGGTGAATTTTGTATGATTTTGCCAGTAACCACCTCATCATCAGAAAATTCCAACTGTTTTACAAACGTGTACATTGAAGTTCCTCGTCAGGCGTTTGGTATTTTCGTAATTGATCCTGAATCATTAGCAAAATTTTGGACTTCCAGATAACCCTGTTTCAACCCCAGAAGATTGGTTTATCTTCATTATGAAAGCAAAAGAGCGGAACAAAAACGAAAACTTTTAATGAGTTCTAAAAATATTGTTATGCTTACAATTTATCCTTTCATTAAAATTTCAATTAAATTACAACACGTTTCTCTGCACTCTTCGTTATGGGGAGATTTAAAATTTCCAGAGAGACCAGACAGTGATACCAACTATCGAAATCATTTGAATAAGATTTGTTAGGTAAGTAAAAAGTTCATATTAGCTGGATTAAGTAAAATTTAATTAGTTAAAAATTGTATGGAAACATTTGGCTAAATTTAAGGAAAACTAATTAATTAATATTGCAGATCGAATGAAATTTGATTAATTAAAAGTTTGAAAAAAAGTTGAGTAAAAAGTTAAGTAAAAGCTAAAAAAAATTTGATTCGAAGTAAAAGAAAATGAATGAATTAATTACGAATTGTATAAGAAAATTTGATCGAAGCTGAGATATTCTTGTTACGGCACTGAGATGTTAGAGACCTGCGCAATCGGGGAATTCCCAGCGTCCCAGACAAAAGGTTCACGTGGAATTTTCATGGAAGCCTGCAGTCCAAGAGCAATGACGTTATTAGAAAATTGAATTGTGTATCGGGTTTCATAAATTCTGAACTTCTCCTATTTCATTCTCCACTGTATCACAGCAAAAATCAATAAGCAAATTTATCTATATCTGTCTCTATATCTATACATATGTATCTCATATGCACTTATTCGTTGACATTTCAAACTATCTCTTTTTCACTTACATGAAAATCTGTCATACATCCATCAGAACTGGTATGTGTATTTTCAAAAATTTCAGATAAAAGTTTTTCTTTTTTCATTGTATACAAAATCATAAATATTCTTTTCTTTCTTTTTTTCTCTTTTCTAAAACAAGAAAATAAAAAACGACAGGACAGTTACATTTCCACATTTGGTATAAAACAAAACTATCATTTCCGCGTTTTAGATAAATCAACAATTTCGAAATAAAATATTTTTATATAACTTCTGCACCGAGTTTGTACTTTTTTTAACTTTCCGAATATTTCGAAAAAATGTCGACCGTGTTGTATCTACGGAATCTCATGAATTTATCGACATTCATTTTCATAATTAATTACTAACTCTATAATTTTCAATGAAATTAATGCAGAAACACGCCGCATCCTTTTTTAAAAATATTTCTTTTTTATATTTTATTTCACAGTTCGTTTCATTTTATTTCTGTCTGCACCTTTGACGCGTTTATTTACGCCACTTTTTTACATCCTCTATCCATATTCCCCAACGAAATTTTCGATTATCTGACACAAAATCATCCATCTCCACGTTATTCATCTCCATGACGTTGTTTTGCTACCTCTTCAGTTGTCCACGGATTACGATAGTCGTTGTCAGGTGCCAGCGTGGTTAACCAGAGCCATTCGTTTCCTTTTCTTCTCGCGTAACGCGGTTTATCGCCCTCATTCAGATATTTCCGGCTCGCGAGTGCTCGCACTTTACCATCGACAACGCTCTCGAATCGTAACGACAACGAGCAGATAATCTAATCCACCTTGATGCTTATTTTAGTGCATTAATACACGATTATTCTAGCACAAAATTGATTTGATAATTCAACTTATACCACTTTATATGAATTGTTACAAATACAACGAGCACCTCTATTTTTCAATAAATATTACATCGAATATCATTTTTAATATTTGATTCAACCTTAATCTGTTTTGAACTTAAATGATGAAGATTTGAATTCATTATATGATTAATACGATATCATTAATCAACCTGTTGAATTAATTTTATAATAAACTCTCCATTCATTTTTATTTCAAGTTAATTATTGTCAATTTCTTTATTACACGTTCGTGAAAACTATGCGTTAAAGCATAACCGAGGGAGATTTATTTTGTTTCATTTTAGTTGATCCTATTTCATCAACATTTCGGAGCGTTTTATTATTGTTATAAAAATAAGAATAAAATTTTAGCGAGATTCAGCAAGAAAATGATTCTCGCGTTACTAAATTTAATTCTTCCTGATTCTACTTGAATATCCACAGTTACCAACCGATTTCTAGAAAATTGTTAACTCTACTGTCCACGAAAGTTCGACGATTCGATTAATCCTAAAAAAAAACTGTTCCCTTAAAAGCCATAAACCTTGTAAGCCATAAAGTGACATGTCACCGTCTGTTTCTCTGTTTCTCATAAAGAACAGTAACGACGACGAGGACACGGTAAGCGCGTTATAGTCGCAGACACGGGATATTTATCTCGTGCAAAGCGGAAGTGGTGCGTGAAACAGGTAACAGGATGCTCGATGACGTTGGGCAACGTCACGGTCCTCGACAGGGCCAGACAGCTCTAAATTAAACATAGATATCTGCACGGCAGCGATTCTTTAAACAAACGACGCGTGTTGCGCCGTTGAAACGTGCAACAGAAGCAAAAACTCTGCACGTGCCAATGTTTATGTACACTACTACTTATAAGTATCTGGTCAGTTTTCTGAGTGTGTGTTGAGTTAAGAGAACATGGAGTTGGTTCATTAGGAGGGTAGCATAATTATGAAAAGGAAATTTTGGACTAGAAACTTTTCGGCAGAAATATATGGTAATTGTGTATAACAGCTTAATTACTTTTCTTAATTTCTACTCCTTAACTGTAGTAATTTTCCTAGTTTCCTAGAAATAACGAGGAATTTAATAGATGTAATATCTTTCCGGTTTAATCTGCTCGATTATATCAATTAACTAGCCATAGAGACTACACTTTTGACTATGTCAATTAACTAGCTTTCCGTCCTCATAAATTTACAAATTGTTCATTTGTTGCATAGAGGATTTCAACTTTTAAAAAGTCAATTTAGAAAATATCATTAAATTCTTTCACCTGTAGTTTGGTCAATTATTCCCAAATAAAAATTTTCAGCATTCACTAATCAATTTGGAACATATAATTGAAGGTCCTTTTAACCGGGAATAAATTGTTTTGGTGTAAATTTCAACTTTGGAAAATCAATTTAAAACATATCGTTGGACTTTCCTTTCCCAGTAATTTCGCGATTAAATTACGTTCTCTGAGATATAAGCAAATGTTCGGATAGTTTTGAACGCTAGTTGCATAGTGGGGCTTGAGCGGCGGGGCTAGCACGTCTGACCTAATTTTTGCAAAACAGTCGGCGCAGAGGAACGTTAGTGCGATGCTGGTCTCCAACGATGTCGTCGACATTATCCGGCACTGTTGTGATCATCGGCAAAGACTATGACAAGACTTAACTGGAAATTCGAGTGGAATGTTAGAAACTTTATTTAGACAGGCTTTTACGATTAACAATCCTCTCATCGTCTAACGCTCCAATTGCGACAGACATATTTTGAGGGTTTTCCTCGTTCTATTTTAAATTGAGGAATTTATCGCGAGCGTTTAATTAAAATTTACAGTTCTCGCTTTAATATCCATAATTAGACTATTTTCTATCACACGTTATTGCACATACCTAAACATAAAAATTATTCATAAGCGTCATACAAATATTCCTCAAAACATCTCCTATTTACGCAGTATGATACAAACTCAACAAAAAAGAAGGATAAAAAATTACGTCATAAAAATTGCCATCTGATTCAAAGCAATACAAACGAACGCACGAACAAAGTTTTAACGAATCAGCGATCCAATCAATCCCATCGTCCAATTCCAAACTAAACCATATACGCATTGAGCGGAGAATCGAACGGATCAATCGAGCGTAAGAGTTTGGCTACCAACAGGCAGAGAAAAAGAAAACAAGGAAAATCATGACGGTGGCGGCGTCGCGGTGCCCCCCCGGTTTTCCGGATGTTACGTTACTGTGCTACGGCGACGCCACACAGAGAATCGTTCCGTCAGTCGGGTCTCGGCCGCCGTAAACGTTAATACGACAGCGCACAAGCTCATCGTCTCGGCTCGGAAGCACCGAGCTTCCTCGCGGTACGTTCATCGTTCTACCGTCCTACCAGTTACCTCTCTACCATTTCACGAACCAAACAATCCTCTTATAATCCCTCGATCCATCTCTGTGCCAGCAAACATCGCCAATTTCCAACTAAGCTCAAGTTGTCAAATCCGTGTTGACCCCAGGTGTCGTCAAATACGTCTGGACCAGTGTCTGCGTGTCTGTGTCGGGTTATAGACCCAGCTTCTGGTTGCACCAGGTGCCCTGCGTCAGCATCGCCGCGGTTTACTATCCGTGCACCCCCTCTGCGTGCAAAGTGGGGTGAAAGGACGCGGTAGGCGGCTATATAGGCACTCAGGTAACCTTCTGCAACGGAGAATGCGGATGCTGCCGTGATTTCTGCTTCTCTATCGACGAGACTAGTGCGAATGAGACTGACAGATCCGTGTTTGTGATTAGGTTTTGGCTGGATTGCTCTTGGGACGTTTTTTCGTGGGTTTGGTATGATTTGTTGTAGTTTCTGGGTTTGTGGTAATTGACGACTTGGATTTGTACTGTTTACGTGCCGTATTTGTGTTAATTTATATCTGAAGGGGACACTAAGGTTGCTACAGATGGGATTTTTGACTTGATTAAGGGTTGCGGTTTGTGGAAGTGTAAGGGGTTTTTGTTTCGTAGAAACGTGGGGTTGAAAGTGACGTTTCTTCGTTGTTATCGATATTCAAGCTGTCTTGCGAGATCGTTGTTCTGGCGATAGGAACGTAGAAAACGAGGTACACGTGGCGCCGGTATTACGCGTTCTTTGTGCACAACATCGTTTCCCATGTCAGACTGTGAACTTTCATACAAATTTCTCATCGTCTCGTGAGTTACGAATAACGAATGTTCAAAGAAACTTCATAATTTTATCGTAAATCCGTGTAAACGTGTTAATTTCCACGTAGATTCTGAGAGAGCTCGTAATTCCGTTGTAAACCTTGATCAATCTTCGAAAACAGAAAGTAGACGAGAAACTGAAAAATTACCAGAATTAATTTTCCAGTAGTTTTTCGCTGTCACCGTTAAGAACGTTTCCCAACGCCTCGTATTTCTGACGAATTTTAATCTCATCTGAAATTTATTTACCACAGACTTCAAACAATTTCCAGCTTCTTCAAACCTTTGCCTTCCGTGATCTAGGTGTTCAAACTTTCTCAAACACTGTCCAACGCTTCGTTCTGATTCCAGAAAAGCGTAATAGAAAACCCTCTCAGACACACAGACAGCTGAACCTACTCTCAAACCCAGTCAAACCACTCCAATCCTTTTCAGACTCCTTTACATCAACTTCTGTACCCGATTTCTCGCCGATGTAGTGCGTGATCGTTGCGGAAATCCGCGTAGCCGACCAGTGTGGCGTTTCTGTGACCAGATGTACTGGACAGGCATGTGTCCACCGGGACTACGCGCTCTCGTATCCTGGTGATGTAGCCAGAAGAAAAACAGGCCCGAGGCAGCCAGTAAGCCAGCAGAAAAATGGATCTGTTCGATTCGAAAGAGGGTTGCGTGGCCGTGTGGCTTGCTACCTGTTGTCTGCTGCCCACAGCCGCAAACTTTTCCGCGCTAACGTGCCTGGTGCGTGACGCGACCCATCGCCAACCGCTCTCTTTCTCTTGTCTGCCGATTTTGCACAGTCATTTTCGGCCTAGGGGTGTCTGCACGCCACGAGGGTTGAATTTTTGGATTCAAGAATCGGTACTTGTTGTTTCGTCACATTGACTGATGTACGATCTGTTGGACATGATAGTTGGTTTCGGATTTGGCAGGTTTCAGGTGGTTTGATAATTTTCTTGCTTCAGGGAACCAGTTAATGGCTTTTTGAACGATTTGGGCAGGGGATAGTGATGGGAATTACTTGTAATTGAAGCTTTGTGGTATTATCGGTGATTAATTGTCAAAATTGGAAGCGTATGATGGTGTTGGTATATGACATAGTAGGTATGACACTGTATGAGGGATCTTCCACTTTGGAAAAGCAGATAATGGGTTTCTGAGTCATTTTGAGAGAGAATTGAAGGTATTTGGAATTGGAAGTTTACAGTAGTGATTGGATAGGTTGAAATTGACAATATATGGTAATATTCATGCTTACACAATAGGTCTGGGATAGATTGGAAGGAAACGTCTATGTAGTTGATACTGTGGGTATAGGTTAGTTTGGAAAAGTTGCTTGCCATTATGGGGTTTGGGTTGGATAACAGATATCTGGTATACCCGTAGGTAGCGAAAGTTTCTAGTTAAACTTTTACTATATTCCTGATAGTTTTATTATTAGTTTATTGGATTAATGTCAGTAGCCTGAACTGGACTGGCAGTTGTGGAATTTGGGGTAGATAAGGGATATTTAGTACACAATGGCTGTCAGTAGTTTCTGATCAGTGTGGTAGTGTGGATATTATATCAGTGTGAATAGTAAGGTTATTATATCAGCATATTTGTAATTCCATCATTATTGGAAGTAGAATTTTCTTACTATTATTATATCAGAAGTTTCGTTAATAATTTTGTTATATCTATTTGTTATAGATGAAGTTTTATTTACAAGAAATAATTTTATGTTATGTAATGCTTCACAAGATAATATTTTATACAACAGAATGGTAAAATGTATCGTTTTGTAAGAAGAAGAATTTCATTGATGATTGTATAAGTAACAGTGGAAAAATATCATGAGTGAAAATTACTGAAAGTCATTATATTTTAGAGCGAGCAATTGCCCTTTGAAAGTGTAAAATATTTGGTGTTAACGAGCGTTAAGGGATTCATGTGTACGTGCTTGAAAATTGATTATTAAAACGATAGAACATGGAAAAGAGCTCCAGTATTTTGGAGCTTTAAAAATTCAATCCCAACTTGCCTTTGTTCTTATGTTCGCGTCACAGTATGTGCTTATGCAAAGCTGAATACCTGACTGCCATTTGTTCAAGCAGATGGAGCTTATACATTCAAAGGATTTATTAAGCTGATCGGAATGCTTATTCCTTTCATTCCTTTGAAAAAAAGCCTTTCTCTATTGATATTTATTCCACGCAATCTTTTGTATCATATAATTTTTTTTTCGTTTCTCGTACTAATAATTACTGTGAGCGTATTTTGGACATCTGTCTCAAATTTAAATTATCAAATTATAAGGATGCACGTAGTACTTGAAATAAAATATTGCTTACAATGATCAATAGTTGAGATCAATCTTCTATTTAGATCCCATTTTTCAATTTCTTAAATTTGCAACAAATTAAGTTTAACAGCTTGAATTCGCAGTCACGCCTGTATCTTTTAATTAGAAACAAATAAAGCTGTTCGCGTATTTAACGAAGCTCCTATATTCAAATGATTAAAAAATTGTCCAAGTTGCATTTTTGAAATCCGGAAAAGTTCTTGGATTTTCATCATATCCTTTAAAGTACCACGATGAGACATCGTGAAAATAATAGGAAGCGAAACCAACGTCTGGAAGCAAAGGTGCAGCGACTCGTAGTTCGCGCGAAATAGGTTCGCTGAAGCAAGTGAAATAAACGCGTGCCTAGTCAGCCGAATCCCGTGGGGAGTTCGTTTCCGGGACTGAAAAGTCGTGGAAACTGTGCTGCGCAACTTTCACCGTATCGGAGTATCGCGTTGTAAAATTTAATCGTTGCCTGACGAACGAAAACTGCTGTCCCCTTGGCTTTATACACTTATACAATGGCGATTTATTACCTGTCATGAGGAAATTCCAATCTTTTGTTAAGAAAATGTCAATCTTTTTCTTCCAGAGAAAATATCGCAATATCATCCTTAGATAAGAAAATTCCAATTCTTTTGTACACAGAAAACTTCGAATCTTTACGTGGAAACCTCAAATTGTTATATAAAAAGTAGATTTCAGATATCTTTCGTTATAAATTTTATGATATTCTCTTCTTTTCTTTTAATTTGCCTGGTTTGGTTGGGCTGTAAGGTGCTACTATAATTAAGGTTAAATTATTTGATTTTATTCCTGTATTCCATATCTGTTATATTTATTTCATGTCCTATATTTCGTATCATATTTATTTTATTTTGTTGCATATAAATGCAACATTGGAATCCTATAGTCTGCTCTATGTTCTATACTCCATTTCGTATTCTATATTCTATATTTTAAATTGTATTTAATTTTTTATTTTACACCTAATTTCATATTCCACAATACGTACATTCCATTATCATACTCTCCATAATAGAACATTAATTTACATCATAGTCTACAGAACGGACATTAATATTAAATATCTAGCAATTATATGCTCTAACGCAAATCTAACCTAACCTATCTCTCTATACTCTGCATATACCATTCCACCGAATCGGACGAATATTAACACGATCTAGTTCAACATTTTAATTAACTTTAAGTTTCCAATTAGATTTTTTAATCGAAATACAATGAAATAGAAAATCATTTTTATTCTATGATCTTCTTCAAACGTTGAAAATTGTCAAAGACCTTCCTCGTTACAAAGAAAACTGTCGATAAGCGGATTAAATGATAGTTAGAGCGTAGTGACGATACTATTGAAGTGTTCTTTCACGGAAACGCGTGGCAAGAAAGCGGTACAAAGGCGATAACTCGACAATGCTTCTTTCCACAGGCAAATTCGTTTGGTTTCGTGTTCGAGCTGGCAAAGTCTGATTCCGTCGAATCGTGTCACACACCAGGCAATCGAATAAAGAAACAAAGAAATTGAGGGAGAAGAAGAGACGAGTTGCTTCGATTTGCTTTGATAGCATACTTTTTCGCTTTGTTGAAGTTGGAAGAAAATCCGACCTGTTTTCGGAAGTCCGTTTGAACGTGTTTGTAGATGTCCATGAAACTAAAATTGTATTGGAACGAGTATCTGTGGTAATGCATTTATTGGAAATTGTCCCGAGATGTAGACCAGTGGCCAAAAGTTTGGAAGCATTACATGTTTCATAAATTACAAGAACGTAGACAACAGTCAGAGGAGAATTCTGTTAGTTTGGGAAATATGTGCCTCGAAAATTTATTAACCCAAAAAGGATCGTTCTTCGTATCTGTAACATTAATTTGCAATTAATATTGAATATTTGAGTGATTCGAAATATCTGAAATTGTCGCAGCTACGTATAAACATTTCTCTATGCCAATAAGTAGAACAGAAACGTATGTGGTCAGACGAGTACAAAAGAAATCCACTCAATAACCTCTTCTTTTTTCTTCTTTTTACTTCGAAATTTACTTCTCTTATACCGCGATCGGTATCAAAGGATATCACCTTTCCTCTCGTTCCATCACATTTTCACCATAGCCACGTTCTTTACCGTAGAAGAATATATTCGTTTCCGAGAGAGTAGAAACGAGGAGGAAAGAAAGCTCTGGGAATTCATCGTAGCTACCGCGATAAATCGCGTTTATAGCCACACGAACGGAAGGTCCGCCTACCTCGATAAAAAAGAACTTGCTCTGCAAGCTGACTGCCTTCAGCAGCTTCCACCGTGCCTCACGCGTATTCAGCTTTTCTTTCCGTTTCATTAACGGCCGGATTTACAAAATTTATCGAATAGCAGAGGGGCAGAAGAAGGATGGGAAAGCTTAAACGAAAAGCTACACAGCGTTTTAATAAAGAACGCCACGTATACGAATTAATCTATTGGACAAAAGTGATATTTATAAAATTTCTTAAAATTTCTTTATTAATCGAGTGCCGAGGGATTCTTTATTTAAAAGTGCGTCGAAAATGTGCTGTGCAATTTTTTCGTACGGGTCTTCGTTTCGGAGAATATGGAATTTGAAAATTCGTGCAGGTTGTGACTTCCTGACAAACCACCTGATCTTCAGGCTTATTTATTTAAGAAACGAAGCGGTAAATAAAAAAATTCTATTCTACGTTTTTTGTCCAATTTTTTATGAAGAATCGAAACTTGCTGGTAGTTTTTCTTATCATTAAGTAAAATAGTAAATCGACTTTTACTATTTTAATAAATTTGACAACTAGAGATATTTTGAAATCTGGAATTTTTATAGCTTTATGAATTCTTAGGAACTCCATAATCATAGATATACACTCACAAATTAATTTCATATCAATGGTAATTGAAATAGATTATTTTAAAAATATTGATATCGATTAAAGACAATAGATTTCATGAAAACGCAGATTTCACGAGCGAAAATAAACAAAAAGTTCATCGTTCGAGCGGATAGGCCTATTTCCTAGGTGTAGCTTACGGTGTGTGACTTCGTTATGGTACGCAGCTTCTGTCATCAATTACGAGGGGTTCGATGACTATAACCACGGGCAGTCATCGATTGTCAACGCGAGCCCCTGGCATGTGTCAATTAATTGCACCTGATGGTTAACAGCGCGATACAAAATAAAATTATCCATACCCTCAAAGGGAGCACTCAATAAATACCCCAGCTATTGTTTATTCTTGCAATTATGTAACTTATTACACTATTTTTGATACCAACAAAATTAGGGGAAATTTATCATTTAACTACTACAAATAAGGATTAAGGACAATTTTTGTAACACTAGAAATGTTCCATATATTTAGAAAAGTCATAAAAACGAGATAAAATAGTACGTTTTAAACGATTAATGAATATAATTTTCACTCTGGTATATTTTATTCAGTGAAAAAAGAATTTCTAGAAAAAAACTGCTAACGATTTTCATTCCAGCACACTTCATTCTATTACTTTAATTTATCCTCATCTTATCTTCAGTCTCTCACTCATCATCTTCAATCGTACATATTATACTTCCATTTGATATTTCTGCGGATTATTTTTATAAATCCATCTACAAAATGTATTCCACATTGCTTTGAATAAACGAACTCAAAAGGCTTGAATAAATCGAGAAAAATATTTCAAGCTGGCAGTCGTACAAATTAGCAAAAGGAAAATGACAGTATGATATTCTTTAATCCAGCAAAACATTTCCGCTAGTTATTTTTAAACGCAGAACACCGGGAAAACGTGAGCATCTACGTCAGAAGGAAACAAAACCGTCTCGTTTTCTGTTCAATTTATCAACGACACTTAGCTCAGCCTCATAAGAAAGAATCGCGTATTACAGGCTTAATTGCGAGTGGCTCTTTTATCGCGAACCGTTCCGGCCACCCTGGCTTAATTAAGCAACCCTGAATAGCATTCGTGCTTTTATCAACCCACCCTTTTGTATCTTGGCAAACGTAATGCAATAAGGGAAGAAAATTGTAATAACAACAATACTGCAATGAACGAGAGTTACACTAACACTTTATACGAATTAAAGTAGTACTACATTAAGTTTCGGATGATAAAGTAATCCTTTCTTTCGTAAGGCAAGTTTTTCTTTGGTTTTAGGGGTAAGTTGTTCCTCTTTGATCATAAAGATATTTTTACCTGGTCCTTCATATTTGAAGAAAATTAATCTCTTTAAAATGTGTTGCTTATGAAAGGAGAATAGGATGTCTGTCTATATACCATCCCTTTGTACTTATAATACTATATTTCGTTTTTACATTCAATTTATGTCTTTGTCACTAAATTTTCTATGTCTACTCTAAGAACTTCATTAACCACAAATTTCAAGGAAACTTCAATTTTGAAAGCAAGAGTTTAACTAAGTATAACTTTAATATACTAATAACACTAATATGTAATAATATGACACTTGAAGAGCATAACTAAAACAGAAATATATATAGTAGAATATTGAAAGACAGCGTCTTCAATTCTCTTTCATACTAATTTGTAAGAAATCTTCTTTCATTATTGAAAGCAGATTCGATATGTCTGATCATATATAGTCCATTTCTACTTGTTTCATTGTATGTCTTGCCTGGAACCGTGTCAGATGTTTTAATCCACTAAAAGAATAGTCTGTTAACTATAGATTATTCGTATTAAGGACCATTTAATGATGACAATTCTTTAAACTCGCTACTAATTTCATCTAGCACCTTAAAGTCTTACGAAATCCTCGGTAATCGAGCTCGGACACGTATTAACATTTCTTGCAGTACGGTCGAGATGAATGGACTGCAAGCAGACAGTTATACAAATTAATTAATCACATGACGTATAGTTTAATCACCTATGGTATCGTATAATGAACCCCCATCCTCGAGGACGAGCTCTGCAGAATGAAACACTTGGAACATCCTGTATCAATTAGCCCCATTAATTTCGAACCTTGACACTGACCAATCAGAAGACGATTTTAACTCTAACTGACCTCTAACGTGAACTTTGACCTGAACCCTACCCTTGGACGAATAAAGCTAATTTCCCTCCCTCCAGTTTCGACTCTGTATTTGCTACAGGGATAATCGAGATTATATAGAAACTAGTTGGTTTTCAAGTAAAATTGAAAATTATTTTTCTGGTTACCTGGAAAATGATTTGATATTTTTTAAGAGAGATCTTTTACTCGAAAATTTCTTAATAATATTGCTGCACGTGAACAAATTTTTTACGCGGATGAAAAAGTGGAGAAGTGAAGAAGAATAATTTGTAATTGAATAATTGGTGAATTTCAATATTCTTGTTGATATCTTTGCCTGGAATATTATTTGCGATGTTTTTTTATCAAAAATACAGGAAGCTGTTTTTCGATATAACGACATCCATATCTCTGTTTCTTTATCGTGGCATTTAAATGGCATCTACTATAATTTTCTTTTATATTCCAGAATTTAAATCGTTTGAGGGAAATAAATTGAAGGCAAGATTGAAATATAGCGAAGTAAGTAGGATGGGACTGTATATGATCAGACACCGTACATTTCTAGGCAGGTTTCAGTTCTTTATTTTTAGATATAACGTCAATGTATGTAATACCTGAATGGTATTATTCAAAATATAGTACAAATTCCAACTAAATAAAAAAACAAGTGAGAAAGTGGAAACACAGAAAATTGGTAAAAAAAGAAAAAAAAACAAAAACTGTATGTAACACGTAAATAGTATTAAAAATACATTAAGCACAATAAAAGTTATAAATGAATAAAAAAAGTGATGAATAAAAAATAAAAGGTTCGTAAAAAAGTAAAGAGGAAATAAAATACCTTCGACCACTACATTCTACGACCCCATATACTGTCAACACTTAACACAGTTGTCGATGCTGAGAAACAAAGACAGCGGTATAAATCGATGACTCGCTGGTCGACTCGCGCTTTCGTTTAAGGAAAAATTAATCAGCAACCGGGTTCACTGGCAGATTATTGATCGTGAAAGGGCCGCAGAAGAAAGTGTCACCTAACGGCAC
Source organism: Bombus hortorum (assembly GCA_905332935.1). NCBI lineage: Eukaryota > Metazoa > Arthropoda > Insecta > Hymenoptera > Apidae > Bombus > Bombus hortorum. The sequence goes on from HG995203.1 coordinate 7,049,010, forward strand.
GTAACTTGATTTCCTGTTTATTCGATACGAGGAAATCTTTAATCGGATTTCAAGGAAGATAGAGTCCTTCCTGTAAAGTAACGTTTCAGACGCAACCCCATTGGGATACTATCATACCATAAACAAATTGTTTCTGCCTCCACCGTAGAAAATCAGATACTCTTATTGAATCTTATTTTTACGCCTTTACCTCTTTTCTTACGCTTCCATGGTTATACGCTATATTTTCCTGTAGAAAATTTATTGTGATGCTGCTATAAATTTTATTTTTGTATTATTAAATACTTTCTGATAAACAAAATAATCAAATGTTTATCGCTGCATTTATTTTAAAGTTATCTTATCGTAAACTTGTTGTTTTACTTATATTATACCTGCTTTATAACCTGCAGAATGTTCTGAATAAATTTCTTTATAGGAGTATACGGTGTCTGACTATCTACGGTCTTGTTCACATCGCTATATTTCAATCTTATTCTCAATTTATTTTTATCACACTTTTATCAAGCAGATGGCTCTTTAAAGATCACGATAAGGAAGAAATAGGTAACAGTTTCCTCTGTTTTTAATAAAATAAAGATATACATGATAAATTGAAAAGGAAGGAGAACCGGTCTGACCATATGTAGTCTCTTTCTACTTCCACTTTCTCTTTCTACTGCAATATCTTCATTAGATAATCTAGATTTTTTAATATAAATGAAAGTTTTAGAGGAGACGTAACAAAATGTTCATAATGGGAAGGAAGTACATTTATTTTTACATTCGAGGAATCTATACCTCTGCCTTTCCTTCAAAACGAAGAATCAATAAACGTGAATATTAATCTCGTTATTATACAGCCTAATAAATTCTCATTGATCGTACACGGTAACATTTTTCTTCTCTTTAAAAATCATTTAACACATTTTTAACAAATCTTACGAGTTGATTAATCGCGAGAAGAAAATACAAAAAATTGTTTATTAATTATCGAACACGAATGTACTTTTCTCAGGTGATCGAAAATTATCATAGAACATTTTTTTTCACAGCTTCATTAACTCAATACGACAGATGAAACTTTGTAAAATACTTTATTGTTCATCGTTATCCCGCTTCAAGGTCGCGTTCTCATGTACCGTAGATATTCCTTGCTTTGCGGTGAAATTTCGAGTTTCTCAGCGAATTTTCTCGACACTTGACGGTCCTCTGTCCTTTGTGGATCCAATTTCCTGGCAACTCTCTCGGCGACTTTTTTTTCCGTATTTTTTTTCCACTCACCGACAAAATTGAAGAACTACGCAACGAAGGGAAGGGGGAGGGTCCATAGGCAATCACAGTCTAAAAAGAGCTTCCCGACCAATTTGCGGACTAATGGTTAATAAAAACCCACGCAGCTTGTGAGGAAATTAAAAATGCCAGCCTCGACCCAGTTGATTACTTCGATAGCACCGCGAGTCACGCGTTTATGCTATTTTCTTAAATCGTGATTACGCCTGGCAACCTTCTTCGTGCGAATTTTCTAAGAAATCTGAGAAAAGTACTTTGCTATTTTCTATTTAAATGTCGTTCTTAAGATTCAAATGAAATGTGAGAAAACGTATTGATCAGATATAATGAAATTACATTTTCTAATATGCATTATAATAGTAATTAATAAAGATTGTAGTATATGTTAAATTTAGTAGCTATTATAGTAATATCATGCTATTAGGAAATAAAGATAGAGTGTCAAGATATGAATATTATTTAATGTTAAAATTTTAACGTGTCGTAAATTATATAATAAATGTTGTAGGAAAGAAATACTGTGATTTTTTTTAAATGTTATTACAGGAATAGTAAATAATAAATATTACGTATGAATATTGTAATAGTAACTAAAATTTATTTATTATAAAAGATTTTAAAAGGTATTATAATAAATAATACGTTAATTGCTAATTTATTTATTTCATTTCTTAACTGTGATATTTTTATGAAATAAAAATTTTTTCATTGCAAAGGTCACAAATGAAGAAATGTACGAGTGACGGAAAATGTGGTAAATTGTAAAAGTAGGAAAAGACCGATGGAAAATGTGGTGCGTGTAGAAAAATGCTAGTGCAACGATTGAATATGACGAAGGAGTATTTTCACGAAAATAATTTTTGTAGAAAATCAACATTTGATTCGAAATGGACAAAATTTCATTGCGTTTTATTTAATGATTGTTTATGACTGTTGTGAATATTTCTATAAAATCAGAGGTAAAATTTGTCACTCTTCTGAAATGGGAAGAAATGATAATTTTGTTTCAACGTTTAAGGCATTACAATTGTTCAATAAGTGTAACAAAGATTTTTATCGAAATATTTAAACAAAAATGGAATTTTTTCAATTTCATTCTGTTTAATTTTTCGAAACAAATGAAGCTTTTACGTATGAAATAAGAGTGTCTTCGCATTAACAAAATTGTTCAAATTAAAAATGCTTGTATCTAAAATTATTTCAATTAATGTTTTAAATATTACTAATATTATAATACAAGACATATATCGATCAATTTTGAAAATTATTTCTACCAGTAAAACAGCAGAGTTCCATTTCACTGACTGTATTGTTAGCAGGCAAAAGAGACGCGTTATATAAATCCATTCTGAAAATTATTTCTGCATACAAAACAAGGCAATCCCATTTAAACAATGAGGTCATTGCAGAACACGCAAGTCATATAGAGTAATTTTCGAGGTTATTTATATATATATAGAATAAAACAGTTTCATTCGAACATATTACTGTCAATCTTTTATTATTATTTACTTAAAATAATATTTCTGTACAGAAAGCTTGATAAATTAAAATTCGACGAATCAATTCTCTTGGAAAATATGTTATTGAGAAATGATATATTCATACAGATGATTCGTTGGATTTTCATGTAATACTAAATGCTCTTTCGAGCAGGAAATCGAACCGTTCCATCCGCGAATTTGATATTAGTCGACGAGAAATCGATAGTCGAGAAACCTTTATCAAGATTTCGAATATTTTCTCTAAGAAGTTTCCTAGGAAATTGAAAATCTCGCCTACGGCGACTGAAAATATTACCAGACTATTGTAGATAATCGAAAATTTTCAGAACCGAATTAGGACGAATGTGTAACACAATAAACTAAATACGTAATTAGTTAATATTTGAATAATCAAGTAGATGGGCATCCTTGCAAAATAAAATAATCCGCAACTAATTCAAAGATACCCTAACTCACTTGAAATTCTACTAAGAACAAGAAAATGATAACAATACAAACTTCCTGGTGAGTGAAGTAACTTTGTATCAGCTTTTGAAGCTTCCGAAACTTTGAAATTAACTGACTTATCAACTGCAACTCGTCTCTCTCTCTCTCTCACTTTTTACATCATGGTCATCTGATAGTGAAACTCTTTTCAAGAGCACATGCTTTCCTGTCGTTAGCTACGAGGGCTGCAAGTCCTTCCACAATCGACAATCAGTTGTTCTGTGTTACTCTGTACGAGAACACAGCAGCCATCTTCAGAAACTAGTCCAGGTCATCATCCTCCACCGATCGTCTCTTTCTACGCACATTTCGTAATCCTGTGCCAAACTAGTCGAAATGGAACGCCCTACTCTAGAGGATCTTCAAACAGATTGCTTTAGCAAATTATCTGACAGAAAGTTTCAAAGGTGATCTGATGAAAAGTCAAATAAGTCATTCAACTAAAGGGATCTAGGTAGCGAAAGCAAAGGAAGAGAAAGAAAGAGCACAGTGAAGCAAGCAGACTGAAAGCTGAGCTGTTGAATTAGCTGAAGAGCTCTATAGTAGAGGAGCAACGATTAATGAATGGTTGGCGTGAAAAGGATGAGCCTGGGAATCGATATCTAGCGTGTGACGTCTAATTGCTCCAACTGACTCAGGCTCCTCCATCCCAACAGGTATTTCCTGTTCTTTCGTCGATAAAAGAGGATAACTGTAGGGCTGAGTGGTATTCGACGTGTATTCGGTGTTAGAAGATAGTTAGGGAGCCTTTTCATTCGATCCTCGTGGTGTTTGTGCGAGTTGAGGCCATTCTCGATGAGGCACAGCTAGGTCTGACTTCAATATGTGCTGTGTGTTCGTAGATACAGGATTCTATGTGCTAATTGGTGTCCTAGTTCACGCGTGAAGGATCGTACAATTTTCTTGCATCTTACAAATCACGATCTGTGAGGAAGAGTAGTAGTTGGAAGAACATTTGGTGTCCTATGTGGATGTCAAGGAATTTAAGAAGATTGTTTTACACGAAGTTTAGACTGTCTGGAAGCCAATGTTCCTGCACTAAGTTCGATAAATAAGAGTCAGATGATTAAAGATCGATCTTGGAGAAAATCTAGAAGAGCTGATCTTTGGGAACGTCCAGGACATTCAGATTGGTGTACTGAAAGAAGAAGACAATTTCGAGGAGCCATGGAAGCTGTACAATATGTTCATCAGAACGGAATCACTGAAATTTTGTACGTGACTTGAGAACAAAGGCCTACAATTTAAATCTCCGTCTTCAACTTTTATACTTCGAGTTCTCGCCTTAATCGTTTGATAAAAAATTATCCGGTTACCGGAGAAGCTTGTTGGATAATCGTTAAGGAAACCACTGGTAATTTTGTCACGTAGAGAGATTCAAACTTTCACGAAAGGTTTAAACGATTCTATTAACTTGACGATAGCCCCGAAGGATCTTCAAAGAATCATCAGGAGAAAAGAATCCTGTTTACACACTTGAATCATCCATAGGAACTCCTCATCAGTCCTAATCCAGAGTGTGCTGATATAGAACTATATGAATTTTCCAAGGAGGAAATTCGTCGCTTGGGGGAGAAAATTATCTAAGATTGCTAGCCTGAAAGTACATGCGGAGGTGGGTAAGATAGCCTAAACCTTTAATTTTTAAAATAATCCAAAGTTTGATACTCGTATCAGGCATTTGGGAGATTTAACAGAACCTAGATCCACCGGAGCACGTAGATTCGGTTTAATCTCAGGATTTTATTATTACTAAGTTGAAGCTCCAATGTGTTAGGTTTCTACAAGATCAAGGACAACCTAGATCTAATTCTGTGAATCTAGAAAGAACAAAGGAATTGATATCAGATCATTTGGACTGGGTCTACTATCAGAATGACTGAAGGTTAAACTTAACACAGCCCACTCCGATAGAGAAGAAAAGAGAAATCACTTCCTCTGGATGTCAGAAATTTCAAAGGAATCAAGATCTATTTTCATAGCTTCTAAGAGAGCATAGAAACCAGCATTGGACTACTTGAATCAGATTCAGTCTCAAATGTCTCAAGTTCGAATCGAACTTAGGCTATTATCGTGACAACACGAGGGATCCTCTGTGTCAGGTGTCCAGATGTCCAAAGAAAAACCAAGATTTACTATTGGAATCCTAGAACACTCTAGAAAAGCAAAGGAATAGACATTAGATCACCTAAACTAAGTGTACACTTGAATTAGAACTAGTTCGCTCTAATTGTGACAAAACGAAAGGTTCGGACTCTTGGACCTTTAAAAGCACCAAAATCAACTCTTCTAGATCCCCAGAGAGCACCCAATATTACGCCGCCTGGACCAGGTCTAATCTCAGTTCCCAGAGCGACAGGACGATGTAGCCCATTGAAAACGAACTAAAAATCGTTCGATATCAATCAAATAAGTGGAAAGGAGTCATTGAAGAGCCTGGTACAGCCGGCCCTGGATGTTTTGACGCTGAGTGGCGCTAGGGTGTCGAGGTGGGGGCCAGGTGTTCTTGCTGCCTGCCGTACGCCTGTGGCGGCGGGGGTAGGGGTGGTGTAACTATCTCGGGGGCCACCCCCGAGGCCAAGAAGGGCTCCACCGGCCGCAAGTGTCGCAAGTGCCGTCAGAAGCAACAGCAGCAGGACCAGCAGCTGCTCCAAGATCATCAAGAAAAGCAACAGGAGAAGGATCAGGACCAACAACAATCAAAAGCGGTGTTAGTGGTACAGGTCAGCAAGTTGGCGCCTCTGAGCAATCTCGACGAGGAACTGGAAGACCTAGAGAACGGAAAGGGTGCCGAACAAGGGGCGGAGGAGGAGGAAGACTTCTCCAAGGAGGGTGGCACCCAACACCGCCTAAGCCCCAGGCTGCATGATATCAAAGAGGAAGACGATGAGGACAGTAGGAATACCAAGGGAAGGTGAGTGCACTGAATTTGTTGGATCGAGTGGATTCGTTGGGAAGCGTTTGCTTGACGTTTCGTCTTGTGCTCTGTGCAGATCCTTAGGTTGGTGATGTTTTGGAGGAGACTTCGTGTTGTTTCTTAAATTTGATCCAGGATAGTTCAATCAATTCCTCGGTCTGTCGAAGTTAGTCAAATATATTTAACGCTGTTATTATCTGCAATTAATAAAAGAAATGGTACGGAGCGCAGACATCTACCGATTTAATGAATTGATTACGTTTATTAGCTACGGACGTAAGTCCGTAATTAAATTCATCATCGTCTTATAATTTACCTTAATTAACCTTGTTGCTTCCAGATATCGCAGTTACTTCGAAAATACTTTAAATACAAGTGTAAAATTATAAGCTTCAGTTGCATATAAAATGACTTAAAAAAGAAAACGTTAATAGAAAAATTACTAGTCGTTTTATATGGAAGATTCAAACATCTGTTGCTGCGATAACTGTTTTTGGGTAGACGAACTTTCCCTTTTGGAATATTTGTATCAGAGACATGCGTCTCGTCTCCGATTCAAGACTTCCTTCCAACATCTCCTATTCTACACCGATCCAACCAGAAAGAATGAAAACATTTTCCCATTTTCAGTTTGCTGACAAACATTCTACTCATTCTGTTCTTGTATGAATTACGAAAAGAGTTTGACCCATTTTTATTATGGTCAGAAGAAACTTTAAAATTAGGCTAATTAAGTTAGGCTGATCTGTTATGCTAGCCTCATAATTTAGAAAAATTTTATTCTTGGAATACAGTACGTTTTTATTACCGTGAGAATGAATATTCAGGTTAGAGTAATTAGCATTCCATTAATTATTTTACTCGTTCTATCCTTACACGAATTAGAAATATAACTCTACTAGTTTACTATAAAAGTAGCAACACGAGAGAAATTGATTCCTTTAGTTCGCCAATGTCGATCAAGCGACTATCCATTATTGTCCAGGTCTCCGTCTTCAATTTTTCGATGCGTAGGATCGGCGAGCAGCTCGATGTATCCGGCAAATCGACGCACGTATAGCTTTAACGATCTGTCAGATCCCAGCGGTCCAATCCAGACTCATAGCGACAAAAGCAATTCAATCTGCTACGGAATCGTGACCCTATCGGCTCCACCGATCACAATGTAGCCGTCTTTTATGTAATCGTCGTTCAGCTGGTTCCCTTCAGGGCACATTGAGTTCCTCCATCGTCTTAAAATGCGATTCTCACAATTTGCTGACACCTCGCAGCTCGTAGACTTGGAAAAAATGGTATAACGTATTTTCGAGATATCGCTGTGGGCTTAAGAGGGTTGTGAATTCTGAAAGATACGTTTGAAGATGAATTTCTAGGTCGAGTGGGTGTCATGTTGGGAATCGCCAGAGGTCTACTATATTTTTTTTTTTTTTTAATCAAAAGTTTCTGAACAAAAAGATAACTTCTATAAATTTCTTTATGCGTCAAAGTGATGTGCTTGATTTAATACTAAAATCAATCTGGAAATTTAGAATAGATCCAGAAATAGACCTATCCTAGTATTAAAAAAGGTCTCCTGAAGTACCACTTCAGGAAAGGATCTCATCATTTAGTACGATAATCACTCTACATCTCCAAAAAAACTTTGATTCGGATGGTACCTGAAAAGTTCCAAACCCTGGGATACGGACTCTAAGCCCAGAAAGGAAAAGTCGATAAATGTTCCCTTGGAAAAGTGGATTTACTCGGGGATCCGGATCAATCTAAAGTGTCCATAGTCTTGCTTCCTTTTTGTCTGTTCAGTGTCACGCTATGTGGATAACCTTCCCTTCTGGCTGTTCTCATTCAATTCCCCTATTCTTTCTCGTGCACCCTTGCTAGAAACTTCTCCCTTATCCTTCTACTCGCGTTTACCATGCAACAAAGAGTTCTATACGAGGGAACAGGTCGAAAATGAACGAGAAAATAGAACATGTTGAATTACGAGTGAAAGGAGAATAACTATAGGTTGTTCCTAACAATTGGGAGGAGCAATGACAGATCGATAGTGGCGCCATCCTCTTGATTTAGAGGTTAGGATATGAGAATTCTTAGAAATTGGGCAAAATTAGCAGCCTTTCTTGAGGTTTCAGTTCTTCAACTTTGTTCATTGAATATGAATTAATATAAGTATCCACAGTATGATTATAATACAGTAGTTTCTTTTATTTCATTTAATTATCGTAAATAAAATTAGATGGATTTTAACATTTCGCTAGTTATATTTGAGATATCAATTCGAAGAACAGAATTCTTCAAGAAGAGCGTATATTCGTGAGATATCGAATTACATATATGATAAATTATTTAATACATAATGGAGGAGTAAGGTGGTGGGATTAATCTTTCAGAGGAAGAAAATGATTTACGAATTTGAAGGGAGGTTTATTGATAGAGGGGTCTGAGCATCGAAAATCTATTTTCCTTTGTCCGTAGATGGGTATTCTCTCGGAAATTCGCTGTTCTCTGATAAGAATATACCTCCAAGGTGGCGATAACAGCATCATTTGTCACCGAGATTTTTACGACAACTGAAATTTCCGGAATCTTGTGTTCCAACAAACATTTTTATAAAATTGTCCTAAGTTTTAAATCTTCTAATATACTAACAATATATAGGAACGATAATGGTGCTATTTTTTAAAAAATAGATACACTTAAGACACATTGAGAAGCATTTGTAGGTGCAGGAAGGTGTCGCTAATTTTATAATTTATTGCCAACTATCGGAAAATTCAGCATCTGGCTCCATTTGTATTCTGTTCCTTCGTATAATTTAATTCCTCTATTCTAATTTCTTGCTGCCTTTCTAACACAAATCTAATAAGACCGAAAGAAACGAAATACCCGAAGCACGTCTATGTTAGAACCCATATTATATTACAAATTTCTTAATATTTATTAACAACGCTAACGATAATAATTAATTATAACGCCATCGAATAGATCTTCTATTCCACGATATCGAAATCGCTTTGAATATAACTGCGCTTCTCTCACTGATATAATTCCTAGAATTCTCTCTTAGCTGATCCTGTGTGCCACGCCATTACCTTTGAGGGATTTAAAATTACTCCTTACCTATTCCAAGTATCTGAAATTCATCGTGAACCCAATTCCAAGCACGCTAAAAACTTCTCCCTCACAAAGGCTCCACTTGTACCATACTCTGAACTATAATCCTTTGTAAAACTATCAATAATCCCTCTTTTCTACTCGAGAACCCTTTTAAGCAGACATAGTCTCTGTCCATCGAATTTGGTCCACTCGCGATTCTTAAAATTCTTCAGTTTCTTACATTTTTACAGAATTTCACGCACAATGGTGAAATTTATTAATCGAAACACGTAAGATACAAAACAGAGAGAACGAATTTCTAAGAAATTGAAGTAGAACTTATCATTATAGTTGCCAAAGATAAGATCCGACAAATAGACAAAAAATTCCACGAAGTCCAGCTCCAAGGAAGCTTTCACCCACCGGAAATAAAATTCAGTGGCAGGAAGGAAACGTGAAAAGCCAGAATTGGAAGGAAAGGTTTGAAATTAAAGCAACTCTGTCTTTCTCTGTCTCAAGAGATAGAAGGAGACATGCTTGGTGCTTCGATCCGGTCGTCGGATATTGTAAATTCTGCCATCACACTTCCTGCACTATCTTAACTACTCAAAATCAGAGTCTTACGTATGTTCAACTATTCAGCGTGAAATATTCTCTTCTAATAACTAGACAGACATTTTATACCTTCGATCAACAGACTGCGTATTTTTACACAGTTCCATATATTCACAGAGAGATCCATTAGGTCGTCCGGAAAGTTTCTTTCGTTCCATAAGGAAATAATGGATGCACGACATTTTTATATTATTTTATCGAATTACGTATGATCCATTTTGTCCTATCAAACTAAGATCACAACGTTCGACAGATTAGGTTTCATGTTTGTATTAAGATGCATCGTTGTAAAAGACGTGTCTGTGGAAGAAAGACGCTTTCCGGACAACCTAATAAAACGATGTATCCTACAGAGTAATTTGTCTCGTCCAGTGAAAATTATGTCACACTATTCCACTTTCGATCTTTTATACATTTATGTAAGTCATGTCCATTCTCTGAATTTTTCCACTCTTAAATTTATCGCAAATGCATAAGAATGAGGTGTAGCAATCAATGAGAAATTCCTGTTGCTTGGTATTTTCATCGAACGTCACCTACACAATATACACGTGTCCATACGTGTATAGGCTCAGGAGGAAATGGCCTGTTCGATATTGCTTGCTTAGTCCTGATTATGGCGTCCCTCCCTCACTTCGTATTGACCTGCCACTAATGATGATCCGGTATCGGTTTTGCGTTAATGGTTATCGGTAACGGATATCCAGCAAAACATATTGGATTACCAAGACGTCTTGGATACAAGGTCCTCAGGAATTGGTTTAGACGAACCCATTGTCCAAGTTCTTTTGGTGTAAAGAATAGATTAAAAATGGATTAGGTTACGTTAGGGATTTTTGTTGCCAGCCATTCAGCCGTTTAACGATCTTTTAATGAGATTTTAACGAGATTATTGTAATCTCATGGATTGCTGTGTTCAGTGACGTGTTGGTAAATTGATTAAATTGATTTAAATACTTTGTAGAATGTTATTGGTTACGTATCGGAGCTATCGGAGCTTGATTAAATTGATTTGAATAGTTTCTCGAATTTAGCTCGGCAATTTAACTCTGTTATGGTGTTCGTGATATGTTGCGTTAGAATAGTGGCGCAAGAATTATGGCTTTTCGTAATATCGGCGGGAAATATGAAAAATACAGGAAGTCGAGAAATTTAATTTTATAAAGGTGAAGTTAAAACGATAAAAATTAAGCAGGTGATGATCGATAGGATCAGAATTAACGAAATAATTGAAAGATTTTTCTTTTAAATATCTTTGTCGATCTCGATGAAATTCCTTTTATTAATTCACATGCTATTAACGAAATTGTAAGAATGAAAAAGCTTCTACTGGGAATTCCGTAAAAATGCGGAAAGCTACTTCCAATCTTTCGGAATGTCCTTTTTGTTTCTTTTCTTCCGTCTGTGAAGAAAAAGGATTTGGAAAATTTCAGACCGGGATGAAAGTCATGAACCTTAATCCTCTTTCGCCAAGAAGTAAATCGTGTTCTTCGTCTTTTGCCTGTGTTTAAACTCGGACCAGTAAGTCCATGGACGTGGAAAAAAATCCATTGTAAGTAACGATCACTTTCTTTACAGAAGTTTTTTCGCCATTTTCAAACTCGGTAATATCAAGGAAATCCTCGTAATTTTCCGAAAACGCTATAGCCAAATTACCTGAATCTTTAGTATCTTTAAAAAATAGTTTGAGACTAGAGAAAATTCTTTAAAAAAATATTAGTCCGATATTTACTGTATACTATATCTAACTTTGTATTATTTGTAGAATTTTAATTGAAACTTAATTTACAGTTAAATTATATTTTGGCTTCGACCTGAGTTAGAAATACCTTAGAATTAAATTTGTGTTTGATTTTTGCTGAAATCCAAATTTATACTATACTATGCTAAATATTAAAATACTATATAATATGCGAATATTATACATAGGAAAATACTGATATTAAAATACAAAATATATCAATAAATTAACTGATATTTCTATAATAGAATATATTGAAATATTTTACTCTCAGCTTTCGATTTACATTTCACTATAATTTCCATTTCTATTAAAATACATCGAGACATTAAACTAATTATGTTAAAATATATCAAAAATAGTATTATCCAAGCGCATGACAGTTAACCTTTGATATACTAAGGAATCTGAAATTTATGTATGATAGAAGCAGGGATATCGATCAAATTCATGGACAAAAGGCATATTTCCAACCATCGTCTTTCACTTTACCATTCCCTGAAAGTCGCAAACAACATGTCAGAACCCGAAAGAAATTCAATAGAGCTACTGTCGACATCTCTTCAAGGGAGAAAAACCCCTGGGAGGGCCATTAACCAAAGCTCGCTTGTTTATCGATAAAACTTCCGACTCACGCGAATGATATTCACATAACACGCTTTATCTAGTGCCTCAACTACTTCGCATCCCAGTTATTTCACGATTTTTCTTATCCGTTTCGCAGTTATTTTCGCAGTTCGATTCGTCGATAATTTTCTGCTGCAATCAAATTTCTCGTAAAACGTTGTTTATCGATAAATTCTTTACTCAAAAGATTTAGAATCACTTAATCCTGGCTAGTAGAAACCATAAATCACTTCGATACTTTAGCAGTCTGACGAAAATCCGCGAGAACAATTGTCGTAGAGCAAACGAAACGCCAATCCTCATTCAGAAGCGCCATGTGTAACGAAGCAGATTTCCCAATGGAAAAACGAAGCGGAGCTATTGTCGGGCATTCGCTACCGTAAAATAAACTCAATTTCTGGCTGTTGTTCTAGCGGAGTCTGAAAAAGCCAGGTTTTTCACGAAAGGAAAGTATCCGTCGATTCAGGGACCTTTTCATGCGTTTACGCCGCTGGAAGAATGACGCGAGTGTGGACACATTGTTCCATACTTTTCCAGGTCTTTGACTTGCCGTTGCAGCTGTTAAACGGGCCGTGAAATGTTTCAGGCGATAAAAATGGCCGAAGGTTCCTTTCGTTTCAATCGTCGCAGCTGAAGTTGATTGGGCTGTATAATTATCGAGATCCAAGGCTAATTTAAAGTTAACATTCAGGTAGAATCTTCTGGTATCGTATAAAAGTTAGCATATCGGTTAAAATGATTGGTTAAATAACCGGAACCGATGGGATATCGACTTTAAGTTTAGGATTTTTGTAATAAATGTAGAATCTTGCTTCGTTTGATTTAAGTCGGAATTGGCGAGGCGACGTGTGAAACGTGGTGATTTATTTTCAGAATTTTTATAGAAACCGACGAATTCTTTATTAAAAAAAAAAAAAAAAAAAAAATGAATTTCATAAATTGTATCCGGAATTTTTGCGAAGAATAAACAATTTTTACGAGAAACTTGAGATTCCATCAGATTTTATCAAGAATTATAGAGTTTGTTTCGTGAGTTGATTAGAAATTATTTATAATCTCTGGAAAAATGAGATCTCTGCAAAAATTCTTGATTTTCCTGTTAACCAGGGATAAATGATGAATTTTTGAGGAAATTGAAATCGTAAGATTCCGAGAATCTGGGTCGAAGCTCCGATTCCACGAGGAATCTTATTTTGTTACGTTAAATAGAATCGTTGGAAATGTCAGCCCAGGGCGATTAGCTTCATGACATTTTGCAGGGCGTGCAAGTGGTATAGTTGCCTCCACGATACGACAGAGTCTTAAATTAAATTAGCAGATTGATACAATCACGCCCAAGGTTGCGTGCAACATTCTGTCTTTTCTAATAGTATTTCAACCAAATCATTTCAACCAAAAATACACGTTTGTACTTTGTGCGTCTGTAATTGACATTTCAAATTAACATTCATTGCACAAGACATATTAAGTTCGTTAATTTCAACGTTTCACGTATAAATCATTTGTCCTCGATTAATTCCAACTTGACATTACTATTTATGATCAATTTTCAAATTCATTTCTCAATTACATTTAACGCGTTGTCACGGAGAAACATGTATCAAAATTATTTTAAATTATATTTAAATATATGTCGGGGTACCGTTGGAAGTCAGGGCGTGTAATGAATATTCTTGTGAGTTGGCCATCGTTGTTGTATACCGGATGATACTTATTGAAGCGAATGTATTACAAAGGTTAACAAGTGATAGCGGTGATTGAATAATCGAGATGTCGATGACGATGAATTTAGGTTCGATAACGAATACACGATCAACGGGATGACGATTGCGATTTGCAACTCGACGTACGTGCTCACTGGACTAGTCCAACTTATCGGATTGAACCACAGTCCAAGTGGAACTGTCCTTATATACTCCTCTCCGTACCTCTCTGCATCCCACTGGTCAATCTTTGTTTTTAAGGAGAGTTATTTAATTACTTTATACCTCTGTTAGGTACACGTCCCTCCCGTGATCTTGGCTACGTTCGGCGACCCGTTATGTCACTTGGAGTCCAAGCCCGCTGTCATAAATCTCGAGCAATCATAATTGACTTAACTCGTAAACAGCTATTTCTCAGTTATATTGTTTAAGTACGGCTATAACAAAAAGTCTGGACTAAAGTATTGGGGACCTTCCCAAACATTCTACAAAAAGGCCCCGATGTCCTTTCACCTCCGACATATAAATATAAAATTATATTAAATTACGTGTGTCAAAAGCAAAGAAGATATGTGGTCCTATGTTGATGTTAATATACCAAAGACGTTACAATTACAATTAGAATATCCACAAAAATATTCAAAAGTAAAAAACTATTCCAAAAAGAAAACATATAAAATGTAAAAAAGAATGCCGCGAAAAGAAGAGAATAGCATCAGAAGGAAAAAAATATACAGGAGAGATTTCTAAATGTTCCAGGAGAAAAACGATTTTCATATTTCTAAGATAGCTATCTTCTTTCAAGGATCATACGTCAGCAGTATGCAAATGACAGGTTTACGTGGGATAAAGTTAAACTGTAAAATTAGGGTGAAAATGTGACATGGTGCATGTATGCTATACAGAATCGATAGGGTTATATATGTACGTAACCTATTTTATGAGATTAAACTTGGTCCTTTTCGATATCGCGCTTTCTCAGTAATTTACACCACTATGCACTTCCATGAATTTGCTACGGCATTTCTATAAAAATTCTTTACTTTTTATTTTCCAGTCATTTATTTATTTCGTTGCAGTTATTCTGCTCATAAATGGAAAAG
The DNA here is from genome assembly GCA_905332935.1 of Bombus hortorum. Classification (NCBI taxonomy): domain Eukaryota; kingdom Metazoa; phylum Arthropoda; class Insecta; order Hymenoptera; family Apidae; genus Bombus; species Bombus hortorum. The sequence continues at coordinate 7,064,072 of HG995203.1, forward strand.
ATTGAAAGATAACATTTGAAATTGATGTTCTTCTTTACGAAGTGTACATTATGTGTAGTATACTTGTATAAATTTGCTATAGGGATTTAAAAAGAATTAATTACTCACTTTTTGCTATATATTTATTTTTCATTTAAGCATTGCTGTAATTTTCCAATAATGAACGTTAAATTAAAAAGTTAATCTAATATTAATTTTCCGTATTATGAAAAGCTTTCACGAAAACTGTATAAAAATGAATTACCCAACCAAACAAAATACGAGTCTCTTTAATATTTTTTTAACGTTTGTATTTCTCATTCATTGATTGCATTCTGTAATTAATAATGTAATTAATGTGCATTTTAAATTCCAATTACTTGATATTAACAGCCCGGTTATGAGGCAAATTTGAAACGAATTTCGTTTCACACAGAAAAAGGGTGACACTGAAACGCGGGGAATGTCACGTTCGGAGCAATTATTGGCGTTGGAAACTCATTTTTCCAAAAATTGTGACTGAAAGGATGCAATCGAATATTTCACACATTCATTCGATCTTTTCCAGGCATACGCAACCGCGTTTATATCTCTCGTTAAACATAAAAGGGAAATTTTCCATCAGACCAGAAATTCGAATTTCTTGAAACGCACGAAAAATACAATAAATGAGCAAAGAAGAAAACCGATGTTTCGTTATTTCTTCCTCTTCGTACTATTTTTTATTTTCCCTTTTTTCCTTTTGGAACGTGATTTTTCCACGTGCTTTACCTTTGTGCGTTCTCGTTTGAAAATACAACTCGTAATTTTTGAATTGAATCTCTCCTTGTAAATTAAATGATCAACGTCAATAGCGATTTGTTGAAACATAAAGCATGCACTTTCATCTTTTACAAATTCCATCATGATTTACGTTTTTCATATCTTTTCAAAAGTATTTAACGATCCATACTAATCATGGTCTTAACACGAATAATCGAAATACGTAAATAAATCGATTATTTCTTTTCATATTCAGTTTTCTGAAAAAATGAAGCGTCACATAAAAAAGTATAATTCTACGTTTTTGATTTAATTTTTCACGAAGAATCGGCCTGTCATCGATTATACCATCGTCAGTCTACGTAATCAAACAAAAATTCCCCTACTTTTGAACAGATTTGTATGTCGAATTCCTCCCTAAAGTGGATATTTTTTCCTGGCTGTAGCAACCAGTTTTTGTTCGTTGTTTAAACTTGATATGCGCGGCACGCGGCTTTTATTCACATGACGAGTTTTTTAATCGTAACACCTTTCCATCGCGCTTTTATCACCGCGCGTTATTCTCATCCCTCCATTCTTCTCGCTAAACGAATTTACATTACGCTGCTGTTTTATACAGCCGCCTTCCTAACTGCCACGTGCTTTTTTCTATGCTCGGTCTAAAATTGTTCTTTCAATCGTCCGACGTAAAAAGACGGCGCAACTGCCGCTAGAAGGAAACGCGTAACGAACGTTTCCCCTCGTCTTCGTTGGAAACTCGCCTTTGAAACGACTGAGACGCTCTTTGAGAATTATTATTAAATTTCTGTGTCTCGCGAAGCTGTTGAAAAATTCGCCAATGCCTTTGCAATAATTTGTTTATGTCGCTCGTTGTCCTTAAAGTGAATTTGCTTTAAGCGAAGGGGATTCTTGAAAATATCAATTTTCCATGGAGAATGCAAGGGCAAGAGGAAAATTCAATTCAATGATTCTTATCATCGTCATGATTTTTTTTATTATAGTATTATGCAAGGGATATTATCATCGTGAGTTCGAAGATTGTCATGCAGAGTTCAAGTATACACGTGCCACAAAGACAGCACACTTCCAATTCAATCGATGTATTTGATTTTCCAAAATTAAAAATTCCCTCGTAATAATTGATGCCTATAAATAACAATCACGAGGTACTATTACTATAATTAACAATTGAGGTAAATCTATAGACGGACGACCAAGACATATCGACACTTTCGATAGTCTGCAATGAATGGTAACTCTGCAAATACACGTGATCTCGATCCCTATTCCGTATAAATAATGTCGCGTATTATTAGCCAAGCTCACGGCGTAGCTTTCCTTCCGCGTTATAAACTCGGTGGCTTGGTTAATTTTGAAACGAATCGCGTATAATTATCCTAGCTAGAGGTGATCGTTCATTAAAGTGGCATTCACGTCGCATGTACAAACGTATTTGCTTCAAACGATGTCCTTCCGAGCTTAGAACACGTGTGAACGCGACTTAACACGGCTATTTTCCTGTCATCGACAATCTCGAGTCTCGCCTCATCTCTAGAATCGTAGCCGACAGTAAGAAATTCTCTGCAGTTGAGTTATTGGTTGACAGTTTGATGAGATTGCAAGCAAACTCGGTGCATTCGCCAATTACTCGCCTTTAGTATGTCTTTGAGGTTAGGTTAAACGGGATTTTGGCTTAGAGGTTACGTTTCAGAACTCTCTCCGTTCCTGTTAAAACCAGATTCAAATTTCCTAACCTTTCTCTGGTAACTAGACGATACACCTATTTTATCACCTATCTTATCAAACGTGCCATCCACCTTATTATACTTACGTACAGGTTCTCTTCTAACTAACCTATCTTACATCTTAATGTTGCTTATATCCGAGCTACCTTATGTGAGGTTAGGAAATTTAAACAAAGTTTCTAATCTAATAATAGCGTAATATTCAGCATAGTCAATGTATTTCCCTCGATAAATCCAAATCTTAAGTTCGTATGTATCTGTTTAAGAGTGGTACTTAAATGTACGGTTCTGTAAGTTAAATAGACACAGGTGTCTAGAGCACCTGGAATTCCTAACCTGGCTGAACAAATCTCAGCTAGGCTACGCCATAACTTCAGTCATCTACATTTCCTCGGGTAAATTCAGAATCCATGGTATCATTTCCCTCTGCATGTCTGCTCCTGCGTCATCGCGTGACTGGATGGATGACTGAATCATGGTATTTGGGTCACACTCATCGTCAGTCGCGAGATCCACGCGGCGGTATTAGGCTAGAGTAGATTTAATAAACAGACGAGTTGATGTAGATGGACGTGGCAAATGTTGCTATCAAGTTGAAGCTTTCATGGTGTCTAAACCCACATCATAGTGTCTGGATTTTCAAGCTCTAAGAAACTGGTTCTCTATTATTTAGAATTTTGCAATTACAGTCTCTATACAGAGTTTTGATCTGTGTCATGGTATCTGTGTCAGAATGGTATGAATATTATATTAAGGACGTGTTAATTACACTAATTGAGGATAGCTAAATTAAAACGTGAACGATGATCATACGATTCGGACCAAAAATGAGATTTTTCAGGTTTGATTTGGATTTTTGGCTCAAGATTCATAGCAATTCATTTCCTTTTTATCAGGGCTAGGAATTTAAGTTAGAATGAAAGACTTCATTACCTTTGGATCAGATTATATATAGAAATTAGGGTCGCTCATTTACTATAATAGTAGATGGGTAGGTCGTAAGGCTAAATGTTCACTTTTTTGTTTCATTAAGTCGTAAAACCACAGTCTAAATTTTTCTATCGCAAGAAAATTTATTCTTGGATCTTCTTTGGTGATATGGGCTAATGCACTCAAGACACTTGAGTCAGCAGAGACTCTCGTGTCTTTGCTTCACTTCGCATCGCGTTGCAACCTGTTGATGTTGCGAGCCTGCGTTGGAAGTACCAGAGAAAATCGATCGCGGTGATAGGGGAACTTTAGTCCATGACTATAACTATAAACTATTTCTACATCCAGCTAAAAACATCTTGCTTCCCACTAATTATACTAAAATATAATAGTTCCAAACTTTTGACCACCAGTTCATCTACCTTTTTATGGGGCGAGCAAAAGTGTCTAAGTGGAGAAGTCTGTTGTAAAGCTATAGCTTAAAGTGGGAAAGTATTTCTTCCATGACATTAGATGTCCCCAGCTAAGTGTCCAAGACATTAAGAACATCTAAAAGTTCCTTTTTCAGAGAAAGTACCATTTTTTGGTTTTAGATGTCGCTGTTAGGATATTCAACAGCGATAAACTTCAAGTTTAGCTAAACAATTTTTTAAACTTATTACTGCGTTCCTCTTTTAGATGTCGCTACATATGCTAAGTGTCTAATGGTTCTAAACCCGCAGAAGACAAAGCCACATAAACATGTACGTTATCTGAAGAGAATTTCTCGAAAATTCCTCATTTTAATTAGGATGACTGGTACATTCTCAGAAAGCATAATATCCTTCAAAGGATTCCACCATCTAATCCTCGCAATAGTACTTTCTTCAGCGGTTGAATGTTGGTGGTGTCTGATCGTAAATCAAAGCACGCGCCGATAAACGTGGTTATTTGCGTCCAGGTTCGATGTTATCTCATTTACCAGTTGACAACGACGTGGCGTCGTCACCCCAGTTAAGGATGGAACGTGTCAGGTGCAACTGCACGATAATGGCGTCGAAAAGCGTCGCACAAAGAGCGATAGCTCAGCGTCTGATGCTGTACCAAACACTCACGCGTTAGTCTCGTGCTTCTATTGATGGAAATAACCGTATTAAGCCAAGGAGAATATCTCGGAAAGGAGATTGCTTTAGGAATTAGCGATTCGGATAACTTTAGAGGAAAACTGGAAACGTTTTAATCTTCTAACGATCATGTTCTTGTAAAACACGAGCAGAGCTAACTGTCGAAAATGCACGAACTTTTGTGAGACACAGACACAACCGATCGATCATTTTTAACATTTTTTGTACTAGTTGCACTTCTGATTTATTGGGTTTTGATTGGTGGGAGTTGAATTCCAGACAGGTTCAGGAAACCATGTGAAATTATACTTTGAAAAGTTTGCAATTTTGCTTGAAGAAGCATACAAGATGTTTGAAGACTGGCCCGAAATTTGGATTCCTATTTAACCCATTTAACCAATTGCTTTAATGCGACATTTCATTCGAAATTTCTTTCAATCAATTCACATTATGAGATTCTGTTAACTTTGCAACTACGAAAGAGAATGTCAAAGATTACCTTGATATCTTCTTCGTCGTTGTTTCCACCGTATAGATTTTATAATTTTTGTGAGATTTAAAGAAATCAGTGTATTTATAACACTATGATGAATTGGTTGATCCTGAAACGTTAAATATGAAACCCTGTATAAACATGATCCCAAAATGACAGCAAAAATAGGTATACACCATTTATAGAGCAATTTGTAAAAATATAGAGCGTGTTACTGTTTAGACAGATGTCTCATTCAGAAGACGATTAAGCTACAGAGATTAACGTAGACTTTTTGGCCGATGACCAAGTTTTCTGTCTCTCGTTAGAACACCATGTTGCGAAGCTTAAGAGAGAGAAGCCAGACTGCAATGGAAATATTTACTCTTGCCGAGCGCCGGCCACGCGTGTTTATTCAAAACCTACGAAACGTGCTTGCACGTTGAATTCGATCTCGACCTCGAATAGAGCCACGTTATTAGCATGACAGATGCCGCCACTCGAGTTTATAGTGTTTACCAGCATCTGCTCGTTCTTCGAATAGGAAATGTTGTTTCCACGACGGCTCTATCATGTATACGTTTCATGGAAGAAGAAAGCAAAGAAAAAAGCTGGAGTATTTCATTAGACGCGTTGAATTTGTATAAACTTCAGATGCACAGGATCAGTTCAAGTCATGGAAGATAAGGTTAAGTTCCTAACCTTAACGGCGATTGACTGAGGCAATTTCGAATACTTTTAAAGGCCAGAACTAGGTCAGATAGATGATGAGATTGCATCCCATTTCGTTTCTTCCTTATCAGAACTTCGAAAAAATAGAGTATCCTGCTTGCAGGTGTTTGCTGATTATCTAGACCCCTGACATTATCTCAGAGTGAGGTTAACTGTATAAATTCCTCTTCCCTGACAGTTTTGAAAGAAATTAAAGCGCGAACAAGATCTGACGTATGAAATTTCGTCGCTGATAATTCAGAAACGATCAGTCCAGGTTAGATTAATATTCTTCGCGAAGAGTTGTTTGTTCGAAACGTTTGCATAACGTGCTTAACAGCGATCGGCAGACGCAACAGAGAGTTTTCCGTGGTGTTCATGAATATTTCATGAATGTGCTGGGCACATCGATGCATTCTCGAGCACGATCCTTTAATCAACGAGGGCCTCGGTTGCATTAATACCCGGGAATCCTCTTACTTCTAAGCAAATACGATATATATATATATATGTATATATAGCTTGTCCGTGAATTGCTTTCACGACATTTCTGTGTTTCTTTGGTGTAAACAATTTTATTGATCCCCTGGGTTTCTTAGATTTCTTGAGGAAGAAATATACCGACAAATAAACGTTCTTCCTCTGTGTTTATCCGAAGCCTAGTTATGCAAATTTAACCTACAATACTTTTCTTCTTGCTCTTACTGGCCCCTCCTTTTATAGGGGATTTACTTTGTTGAAATTGTACTTATCGTTCATTTGACGCAAACTACACTTCGGTGTGATGAGAATAAGACTGTAATTAAATGTATCCAGAGTCAGAGTGACAAATCAGTGTCATAAAGTAATATAGTTATTAGTCGTAGTGTAACAATATATCACTAACAACTAACAATTTATCTAACTAATAATCGTGAACACTATAAAGAATGTAATTCAGTTCATAAAGGTGATGTTTAATCAGTGACCTCATTATCACCAACGAGTCTTATGGCTAACTACTAATATAGTTATTAGTCGTAGTGTATCAATATATCACTAACCTACTAACAATCTATTAAGCTACTAATCGTGAACACTATAAAGATTCAGTTCATAAAGGTGATGTTTAATCAGTGACCTCATTATCACTAACAAGGTTTATCGCTAACTTAATTATCGTTAATAATCAGTAGTTTATTACTAATTTCATCACGAACTAACAGCAAATACCATTTGAATACCAAATAGAGAAATCCAACCTATCCCAATCTCTCACTGATCCCAAATTACATTGGAAAGTAAAAGAAGAAATAAATTAAAATATCCAAAAGGGAAAGAGTCGTCGAATGGAGGAGCGCGTGATCTCTGACCAAGCAAACGTCTCCCAGACTCGCGATAGCCAAAAGCTAGACGTAAAATTGGAACTCGTTGGCGTGTGGTGATTCGTAGACAATATCAGAAGAAATCGCCGACCCCGAGTAGCGGTGGTGGCAGCAGAACGGGTTGGCGATCGCGCAGAAGCATCACCACGACAGGTGCACCGACTCACCAGCACCACGTGATCGCCAGTGCAGCTGCAACTGCACAGGCCAGGATGCAGGCCGAACAGGGCAGCATCGGTGAGCTACGGGGCTACCACAATTTTAGGTCCAGGAGACACACTCTGGCCAACGTTCGGTAAGTACGTGACTTGAGTTTGGTTTAGATGCAGGTAAACAGTCGATTCGATACTTTTACTTTGGCTAATTCTTTGCTACGTGTCCGATTTAAAAGAGATTTTTAAGAGAAATTTTAGATTGTAATTTAAATTTTTAAATAAAAGTGGCATATCTGTCATTTTGATGGACTTTACATTTACCGTTTCAATTTTGGCTGATTTATTCCCGTGCTCGTAATTTCAATTGATTTCCACACTGGAACTATAGAACTCGTCGATTTGATAGATTTTAAATTGTGTATAAAATTAATAGATTATACTTTGTTGTACATACTTCATAGGTAGTTCACAACTTTATAAATCTAGTGTTTAATGAAATAAATTTTGGGGCACTTATTGTGTTATAGCTTCAGTAACAACTGAGGTGAGATAATTGGGTTTGGGTTACCGGTAGTGTACCGAGCAAGCAATGGGATTTGGTGATTAAAATGCAATCACCTATAAACTGGTTTTAGAGTATGATTTATATTCTGCATATTTTCTTAAAGTCTTATGTTAAAAAATTAAATCTTATTAGTTTCCCTATAAAAAAAGCTCAAAACTTCAACTATGTAATAAACGGGTTGTTACTCTTGAAATGAAAAAAATGTTCAGAACAAATACGAAGTTTTGAAATATATGCAACGGAATATTCATTCCTTTCATTTTTATTTTGGATATATTTTTATGATGTCTTATATAAAAAAATTTAATTCAGAAAAAATAAAAGATTATGCTGTTACATCCAAATCTTCTACTTCATTTTTCTTAAGAGCCTTAAATATTGAGAAAGATTAATTAAACATTGAAATACTTTTCCAATAAAAATGTTTAAAGTTTATAAAAATAAAATGTTATTCTAATGCTTGCCTTTCTAAATAAACGGAGTATAATTAGAAAACAATTTTGCAAGTGTGTACGCAGCCTTATTGCGAGCTTATTTACCGATTTGACGATGCATTTATCGAGCTTTATCGCGCTAGATAATATTTCGTTGACCTTTCGTCATGCTTTACTTGTTGCTCGCAGTATTGATTGTTTAGTCAGGCGGCCATTGAAATGCTGTCTCCAGCTAGACAGTGTCTAGCTGATTTTACAGCATCCTTTTTACAATCACAATATTCCTCACGCCTCATTTATATCAAAGAAAATGTTTCTTATTTTGCGGCGATCACCAGTGACTGAAGTTGTTTTTTTTTTTTTTTTACTAAATTTAGAAAATAGAATAATAGGAATGATTAAAAAAAAATTAATCCACGTTAAATTGATTGAACACAAGTTAAACTTTAAGTTAACAACGGCGCATAATATAATTTTTAGGCTGCTTGAAAATAGGATCAATGAATCACTTTAACGTTTGATACTTCCTGTTTTTGATGAATCACCCGATTGAACAGAAATTCGTTTGGAACCGATTCGTTTCGGTTTGATGACAAATTGTAATTGGTTCGTGCCAACAAATCTATCTGATGTACGAGGTAACGAAATCTCGTGAATCACGAACGCGACTGAAATTCCTTTTAATATCTTCTTCACTATTAATATGCAAATCAGTGAAACCATACATTATCCAACGAAAATATTTTCCTAATCTTATGTATTACGCAGAGTTTATTTATACATATGTACTTGAATGTCGATATCTGTTCTTTCATTTCATTTGTAATCTAATTATTTGTATACATATATTCATTACTAAAATTATAATTTAATTATAAATATAATTTGTAACGTTTAAAAAAATTCTTTCGCTATCAAATACTCTAGATAATCTAATAGAATAAATCACAAGGGCTAAAAGCCAATAAAATCTCCAATAGAAAAACTCAAACGCTCTGATAGACAAGCAAAATTTAATATATATGTACGTACAGACCGACGAATTTACATTTTGTACGGTCACAAAACAATACCAAACCATGACACACTGGACACAGCAAATGTTTTTTTTTTTTTTTTCTTACAGTTGGATAATCTCGAATTTAATTTCGTACTGACGATTGATCCTATTACGCGTTGGTCCGATGAAAGGACTATCGTCCCCTGGTACAATAGCCCAGCACTATTGATTTGAAAATAGCACCATTCAACTGGCCACATTATTGGAAATTACATACCATTTCCTTTGTCGCATCCATCTTTGAGTCTATATTTCTGTTCAGCCAGTTAGAAGCCTCTGGTGGACGTTTCTTCGTCCGGTGAATGCGTTCAGAATGAAGTATGTTCTCCTTCCATCCATCCAAGATGTTCCAGAAATCGACAAGTATTATTCCAAGTAGCGCCATCGATAACCAATTCTGAAATATTATAGAAATAGGCCTAAATATTTTAAGTTTCTAGCAAGATAATATTATGAATTTTTTGGCTATAGTAATAGAATAAATTTAATTAATTAAATAAACAGATAAACAATAATAGCCTTCTATTATATTTGCCATATGACTGGATAGACCCTTAGGTTTTATACGAAATTGATAATTTAATGCAATAGTCACGTTTTGTACGAGGCCATTCAGTGTTCCAGTATTTAGAGGCAAAAATATACAACTGAGAAGTAATTCCAAATTTCGAGCCAATAATGTATCTCACCTAAACAAGTTCTTTAACAAAATATTCTGATCCTTTTCCACTACCACTTTTTCAAAAAAATGAGTTACGAAGATCAATCAGGGTCACCACAAGAACAGTGCACCTTCTTCGTAACCCCAGGCTTGGTCTCTATCAACCCGCTGCAAGCGCAGCGTACTGAATCTTGCTCGTCATCTTCTATTCTCCTTGATCGATCAGTCTTGGCTTTAGGGATCTTCACCATACAGCCTCGATCTGACTTCTTTTTCATCTTCTGGTAACAAGGCAAGCCCTTTCCAAGTTGAATTGCACAGGTGCAAACCTCTTGATCCTTTGTGGGCTTCTTGGTAGTTCTTTTCAGAGGATCCTGGGCTCTCAGAGCCTCCTGGAGCTTCCTCAGTTTACATTCTGGACAAAAACTCTGGTGTTGCACTGTCTTATCGGTACTTAGGCTGATAGTCTTCTTAGGCGCTGGCGCGGTTGGTGTTACTTTGAATATTGGCAGTGTTGGCTGTTGTCTTACTTGAGTTCTAGGACCTTGTAACGGAGTGGACATAGTTTTGCCACATTGACAACAGTTGCATTTGCCTTGATCTAGCTCGCCAGGCATTTTGCCATAATAAACGGACCTTAGTTCCCTTTCTGGGCCCGATTTTATTCGGGCTCCTTCAGCTCTAAGAGTTTGGAGGACAGCTGAGAGAGAATGGTGAGATGGAACTGGACCTTGAGTACCTGGAGGAACGCTACGAATTGGACTATGGGCTGCAGGTGGGCCACGAGGACCAGCAGCAGAACCTAGAAAGCCAACAGGTCCAGGAGGAACAAAACGAGGGCCACGAGGACCAGGAGAAGCGCTACGAAGAATATCAGGATCCTGAACAAAAGCAGGACGATCGCCAATTTCTGTTCCGCTCGCGTGGAAGGATGTGGTTTTGTGTATATGTGAGCTTCCAGTGATTGCCACAGCCGCTATTCGCTCCTTCAAAGGCTGCCTGTAATTCAACAGTTGCTCCATAGTGGCTGAATCCGGATCTATAGCTTTCGTGATAGTCACTAGTTGTGGTTGAGCTTGTCTGGTTATTCTTGGCGTCGTTTGTGTTTCGACATCTACGACCGTTTGTGTGATCACTTGAACAGTTTCGATTCTTGTAATTTCTGTTTGAGTGATCTCTATTTTCTTGTGGGGCTGCAAAATGAGGATTGAAATTAGATTTTGAGGATTATAAATTTTGAAGATCCATGCAAGTAAATTAGGCCCGTTAGAATCGAAAGAATATTTATTTTGATACTAACCGGAGGAGGTATAGGTGGACAGGTACAGATGAGTTCTTCTGTTTTTTCTTCTTCTGTAAGTACCTTTGGCTCCTCCCATACAGGTATTTCTTTTTTTACTAGCTCTTCTTCAACTAACTCTTCGTCTCGCTCCTCTGGTAATATCTCCACATATATTTCTTCTTCCTTAACATCCACTGGAATTTCAATTTCTTCTATCTCTTCCACTGGCACTTCTTTAATCTCCTCTTCCTCTTCAGGAACAAACTCTTCTTCTTTTTCCTCTGGTTTTTCGACTTCTATATCAATTTCATCTTTCTTCACCTTGATTTCGACTATCTCCGGAAGCTTCTTTTCTTCCTTCTCTTCGATATCTTCTTTTGGTAATTCTTCTACCACTATTTCTTCAGTTTCTTTTATTATTTCTTCTTTCTCAATCTTTTCTGTTGGATCTTTATCTTCGTCTACTTTAGGAATCACTGGCATTTTCTCAAGTTCTTCTACTATTTCTTTCGGAGTTTCTTCAGGAACAACCGGAGTACTTTCTTCCAGTTTTTGCGCCACTTCTGGCATAGGGACTTTTTCTACTCGAGGTGTCACACCAGAGATCGATGGCGTTGTTGGTGGCTCGAGAGGATACTCTGATTCAAGTTCGATCAGCTCTTCAGGTTTTTCTGGAACTTTAGCTATAACTTCCTTTTCTTCTACTTCTGCCACAGCAGTCACTTCTACTTCAGCAACTTTTGGTTTCGTTTGTACTTCAATTTCTCTCTCACGAAGTTTCTCTTCGTGTATTTTCACGACTGTTTCTTCGCGAGGTCTCGGCTCCGCGACTATTTCTTTCACGTCGGTCTAGGAAGGATCACAATAATAACTTTTAATGAAGCTTAAGAAGTATTGGACATCGAACTTTTATTGTAGCGAAATTGGATTATGTTTTATCTAATATAAAATCTATACGATTATGATTTTTTATAATATAAAATCGAATTTAACCTAAAATACAGTACAATTTTATTATTTTTAAATTCTAATATAATTATAAAAAATAAATATTTTAATAACATTGTAATTAATTGTATATTAAGTTTAAGTGATAGATCTATAATACTCACTCCAGTGTACGCTGACATCATAGTAGCTAACTGATCAGCTTCCTTCTTTACATCCACACAATCAGGACATTTCTATATTTCAAAACGATCAGAAGAATTATATATATATCGAATAATCTCGCTTCTTAAACTTAATAAATATTGTACTGTAAGCAGTACCGCGATTGTTGTTCGAATAGTATCCACGTCGTCCTGCCATAATAACATCTCTTGTCGTGGGACCAGGACATTATCTTTGTCAATTTTTTCTTCTGGAACATCGCTTGGTGGAACATCTGTCCTTTCATCTACAAGTGGTTTTTCCTTTTCAACTATGGTAGGTTCAAGAGTGGTAGCTCTTTCGAAGGGTCTGACGTCTTCGACAGGTCCAATTTCTTCAATTGGTCTCTCAACAGGTCTGGGTTTAGTTTCTTCTACAGTTGTAGCGTCTTCCATAGGTGTAGGCTCAACTTTCTCAGCGGGTGTAATCTCTGCGATAGGTCTAGGTTCAATTTCTTCTGTAGGAATAGGTTTAATTTCTTCAGTAGGTCTTATCTCTTCAACAGGTCTGGATTCAATTTCTTCTGTAGGAGCAGGTTTAATTTCCTCAGTAGGTCTTATCTCTTCAACAGGTCTGGGTTCAATTTCTTCTGTAGGAATAGGTTTAATTTCCTCAGTAGGTCTTATCTCTTCGACAGGTCTAGGTTCAATTTCTTCTGTAGGAATAGGTTTAATTTCCTCAATGGTTCTAATGTCCTCAACAAGTCTAACGTCTTCTGTAGGTGTGATGTCTTCCGCAAGTTTAATTTTCTCCGTATACTCAATGTCTTCTACAGATTCATACTTTTCAACAGCTTCTAAGTCTTCTACAGGTCTAGGTTCTTGAGTAGCTTCTTCCAAATCTGTAATTTCCTCGATAACATCGGTGTCTTCTAGTGATTCATATTCCTCAGCAGAGTCAATATCTTCTACAGGTTGAGTTTCTTCGATTCTACTTTCCTCAATAGCCATAGTTTCCTCGATAATCACCTCTACTTTTGCTGAAGGATCTTCTACTTCTTTAACATTAACATCAATGACCCGTATATCCTGAACCTCAATTTCTTGTTCCTTTTCAACAGGTGGAACAGTCACCGGTGCCCGAATTTCCACATCGTCCACAGTAGCCTGAGCCATCAGTTCTTCCAAATCAAACTTCCAACCATATTTTTCTAGTAACTCCTGTGGTGTAACGCGATTCTCGTTCAAAGCAATCATCTCTTCCTCTGTTAGTCCAGTTTCAGAGAGCACGACGTCGTTGCAAATAAAGTCCGAAGCACAGATATAGTCGTCTCCGTATTTGTCCAGCTCCGAAAGAGATCCTATTCTTGCCAGATAATCTTGAGCTTGCCTCAGCCTTTCATCCTCGTAGGCAAAATCGTCTGGATGGATCGCCATTTGAGCGTCATCCACGCCTATAAGGTCTGCTCGAACGACGCGCATGGCAGCGTCTACCATATCAGGTCTCATCTCTAAGTCGACATCAACTATATCTGGTTTGGCCTCTAGATCAATGTCAATTAGCTCTACCACAGCTAGAATATCTTTGTCGACCACGTCATCCTTAACCAGGATACCCACATCGTCAACGTCTGCTAGGTCTTCAACTCTACCAACCTCTTTGTCTTTTACAGAGACTTCAACTAGTACTCCCTTCTCAAGCACATCAGCAAAGTCATCATCTTTGCCTATCAAAGCCTCTATCTTGCTTATGCTCATGTATTTTTCTAATTCGCCTCTGCATGTTGCTAGCCTTTTCCTCAACTGTTCTATTACGTCTTCTAATTGACAAATTCGATCAGCCATTTGTTGATTCGCCGTTGTCTTCATGTGTAATTGTTCCTGTAAGGCACTCACGGTACTGGCTGCGTCAGCGTCCACCTTGCACCATAATTCGTCTGCTTGTTGGAGGGTCCTCATGTAAGCTTCCTCGCGACTTTCCAGTTCCGCGATCTTTCTTCTCATGTACACTTCGTTCTCTGCTAGCTGTTGTAGCTTTTCTAGACATTCGATGTCGTTTGATTTGATGGACGCGCAGCTGGGCACTTTTTCTAACCATTTTTTCTTGCACTCTATTATTCCACATTCACCTGCATGTGATTTTAATTTTAGCTTTGGACGAAGTTATGCCTACTTTGTCTCCCAATTAAAAAGGAGAGGGAGAATTTCTATTTTATTCGCACCAATGTCTAAGTTTTTTCTTTATATTAAAAGGAATTTCTTCTATGAGATGCTTTCTTACTAAAAACTCGTTTAAGGAACGATCAGGACCAGAATTTAATACTATATTTTTATATTATATAAATAATCTTTTTCTAGGCTTTCAAATATTTTCTCGATTTTCGTAAATAGTTTGTTTGAGTTATGCTACGTTTGAGTTTAATTCTCAACTAACCAGTTTCACATTCCCCATCATCCTCCACTTTAGCAGCAGTCTCTCTAAGCTTTTGAACCTCGGCAGTCAGTTGTTCAATCCTTAACTTAATCTCCTGTTGCAACTGCTTAGCTTCTTCCAGTCTTTTATTCCTATCTTCTAAAGCAGCTTCCTTCTCGGCACAAAGAGCCTTGGCATCCTGCATTCTTTTTTGAGCCTGTTTCCTCTCAGCCTCAACTTCCCTCACTCTACAGTCAAAGTGTCTACTAGGTGTGCTGGGGCAGTACACTTCTCCAGAAGCTGGACCTTCAAACTGTTTCTCCATGATTCGTTGAAGTCCAGGAACACAGGTACCCTGGCTCATTCTCCACATGTTCCAGACCATCACAGCTGGCATGGAACACTCCAGAATATTCAATCTCTTCTTCAGATCACCTTGATGCTTCTCCAGTTCCACGTTCCTCAGCTCGCGTTTGCCGATGATCTCTCTGAATCGACGATGACACTGTCGATACATCTTGGTGGTTTTAGGGACCTTGTCTTTGCCTAATTCGTCCAAAGATGACTTCTTGTCATTTAGGCCGATCTCTTGAGACTTTCTAAATTCTTCCTGGCTCTTCGAGAGCTTCTCCTCTTGAGGCTCTTGGATACTCCTGCTGGATTGGGCATTTGGAGAGCCTCGAGCGTTATTTCGTACTACGGATACCGCTTCTGCAGTTATCGATGACGCAGCTGATGGTGTTTTCCAATATTCCGTGGCTGTCATGTCCTCAGCAGCTTCGGATGGACTTCCAAGCGTGTGTTCGGAGATCGGTACGCCGGATTTTGTATCTTCTTCGTCTTCCATCGCGTCCTCGTTGTCTGCCATAACGACTACTTTGCGGTTGTTCGGTTTGTGGATGAGTCACGCGATGTTGTTACCCGGGTTGGTAGAATATTGGTGTTTAAGGGATGTTGGATTTTAGGATTGGAGATACTGAAATTGAAGTAAGTGGAATGTTGGAGGAGTGACAAGAGCTTTGTGAAATTGGATTAAATTGGAGTGATGAGGAACTTTCTTGTTCTTAAGCGAAATTCTCCTATTTTTCTATTTTCTTATCTCTAGATGTTCCAATTCCTCTATCTTCCTATTTGTTTATCTACTGAGATTTGAAATTCATTTTATCATCCCAGCAATGGATGGACGTGGCTGAGTGTTTTCTAAGAATATTTGCATCGAGTGGAAAGTACATAAAAGCAAACAAAGAGATAACGTACACATATACATGGGCGAGGATAAATGCTTGTGGAAAATGCATACTCAAATAGTTGAGTTGCGAGTTGAGGATTGGAATCGGAGAGAGTTTATCAAAGTAAGAAATTCCGAGTGAGAGTTGAATTCAGAGTTTAGTCAGAAGTTAAATGGAGCGCGAGATAAACTAAATAATCAAATCATTTCTAGTGTATTATACTGGTTAAACATAATTGTTACTACTGTGCAATTTTGATTGCTAGTTTCAAATTCAACATCTCTATATTTTCGCGCGTCAAAGCATAGCAATGTTTAGATTGCAGATATATTTATACGTTGATGATAATTATAAATATTAGAAAATATATAAAACAATGCTTAACAATAAGTACGATATAAAACTGTTTACTTACCTTAAAAGATAAAAATACGTTTCTCGTATTTAAAGAAATAGAAATACAATATTTAAGTTCAAGGGGCATAAATTCCACGAACAGATTTCTTTAAATTTTGAAAAATAATTTTCTAGCGAAGGAAATCTAAATTTACCTGACGGATGAATCTTTGTGAATTTTCTTAAGAACACGCATTATTTCAGTACGAAAATAGGGCAAGTTTCGAGCTGTCGAGCTTCATTTATGGTCTCATTGGTTAAAGTAAGTCACATGTTGGCGAAAAACACGGGTTTAATTTTGGAGGAGATCCAAATACGATTAACGTTTGATATTTCAGATAACCATCGCAGCAGCTTCAACAGATTCAGCGGAAATCACAATTCAATCCCGTCTACTCCATCAATTTTGTAATTTCGTTTGAACGTAGCCACGACGACATCGAGAGTCGAGAAGCTTCGTGTCGATCGATCCTGTCGTTCTTTTTATCCAAGTTCACGTTAAACGCCGTTAAATATATAACAAACGATAAAGTGGAAAATGCATATCAATTAGGAGGCGTTTTAAACGTGCAATTGTGCGAACAATGGAATATTTAATCGGGAGTAAATGTAATATGAAACTCCTAAGAATCATTTCTTTAATTATTGAGAATTATCGGGCTAGAATGTGGAAAGTTCCTTTGTCTTGTAATTCCATTTTCCAATTGTCTTATTTTCCACTATCATTTCCCGATTTTCTTATTTTCCAGCATCATTTTCCAATTTTCTTATTTTCCAGCATCATTTTCCAATTTTCTTATTTTCCAGCATCATTTCCCAATTTCCTTATTTTCCAGTATCATTTCCCAATTTCCCTTTCATTCGGAATTTTTGTTTCCTTTCCTACTTATACTATCATTTATTTCCTCCTTCCCTGATTTTATTCTCTGTCTTTAGGAATCTTTCTTCATTCCTCGATGTTCTAAATTTCTCCAAATTTCAGCCACTGTAAATATCAAACTTTTGTCACTCCAATGAACTTAAACAAAAAAATACATTTTACTACCAAAGTTCCATAAACCTAAACCAAAGCGCAAGAGCCACTTATCGTTATTTTCTGTACGAAAATCCCTTCGTAAGATCAAGCAAGTCGTAATCGATTTAGAAACGAGCTCGTTCAACTGTCATCTACGTGGCAATGTTCACGGTTCTCTGGCGGTCAGACTTTTCTCTGTGAAACGTTTCCGTTTAGGGCGTCGTAAAGAAACAGCCACGTGGCAAATGGTACGTGAAATCTCGCGGGAATTCCACGCTCTGGATACTTCTCTGTGTTTCGCCCTGTGTTTTATGTTTACTGGATGACGTGTTACGATAATGGACAGTGTGTACAAGACAAAAGAACCTTGCGAGGTAGTTGCAGCAATTGGGTCGAGCGGAGAAAATGTTCAAAGGGCTTTGCTGCTGAGATTCTAGGATTTTCGGACGAGAAGGTCGGAATAAAACGAATATTTGTTTGCAAAATGGTTTCCGATTTCTCAAAGCGTTTATTCAAATGACAGTTTAAAGAATAAGTTGGAGAATAATTTGTCACTTGGAAATGCGAGGAAGTTAAATTGTGCCGCAGCTCAGTTCTGGTTGCCTCTTAGCAATGTGAGGTTTTGGCTTGCAATTTCTATCTTCTTAGCGTCTACTTTCATATTTTACTATTTTACCGCTAACTATTTTCTTATTTTCTTGCCCCTATTTTCCCAGAATCCGTTTTCCAGTTTCCATATTTTCCCATTTTCTTATTTATGTTTACTTATTATTTTCCCATTTTCTAAATTTTCCGCTTTTCTACGTTGCTATATTATTTCCAAAATTACCACGACAGTTATAGACATGGAAAATATTTAAGGAATAAGAAACCTTGCATTCCACGTTCAGATAAAACATTCCACGAGGGTGGAAGGAGTTGGAAATAAGAACATGGGCGGTTGGGTGCAAGGTTGAACATCAATTTTTTCCGACTCGGTTTACCGCAGAGGAACAACGTTAAAGGATAAATCGGCCTAAGCCCGGAAAAGCCCTGTTTTATGTCGAACCAGCCTGAAAAGGGGGTTGACCTCGCTCACCCTCTACTTTCTCCGCCGCCCTTCTTTCTGCACCTCTCGCAAAATCAATAGTATCGGTGTACCGAGTTTATCCCGCGCTACAGACGAGCCTACAACCGGCAAGTTCCGGAGAATTTTGCCAACGGGGATGATTTTAGATCAGTTATGCATGAGAGCATGGAGAATCGTACTGTCAGGCATTAGTTTCTGGAAATTTCGATATCTCTGGCAAGAATTCTTCAAGTTTGGTAATCTTGGTTTGATGTTTTTAGCAACATGCAATAATATACATATAATATGTATTCTTTTAATGTAAAGAAAATTGTTAGTCCTTATTGGACGTAATTTTGTTAAGGAAAAATATTAATTGGAATAATAAACATTGGAAGTACATTGCAATAATAAACATCAGATGTTCTATATTTAGTAGATTAATTTTTGTAGGGTAAAGATATACAGAACGATTTTGAATAAATTTCCTTAACTCCTTATATAAATAGTTCCTAATAATACGTGGCAAATTTAATCTTTCAAATACAGAATTATTGTGGTATTTTTAAGAAATATTTTAAACTCCATCGAATATAATTTTTCTATCGGAAATATGAGAAATACTCTGCTGAAATCGAGAACAATGAATAAGATCGTTTCCTATAAATTAGAAACGGAGGACTTTTAATTGAGATCAGCCTTAATTGCAGAGGAAGTTTGATGCCCCGTTAATTGGCCCTATTCATCGCCAAAAGGGGAGCCAAGTTTCAAATTCGTGATTAAATAAGTTGACTTGACGACGAGACTGGACTTCCACGATGCAAACTCCACGGATAATTATGTTCTCTTGAACATTCGTTTTGACACGTGGCTCAAACAAGATATTCAGCAGCAATTAATTAAAAGGCAGGTGCTAGAAATAATTCGTTTCCTTTACGACCACGTTTTATTCCGCGAAACTTCGTAATTCTCCGAGCAGTGCCTGGGAACTCCCTAATAACTTTCAGAATAATTTACACTGCAATTTATACGATTCTGAACTTACGAAAGTTCCCCTATAAATAAAAGTAGAGCTGTAAAATATTCAACCGGAGGTTGAGAAATTGATCGTGATCCGTAATTTCAATCTGAGCTTTTGTCATTCGAAACTGAACATTTAAGCAGAGTTTTCAATGTAATAAAAGCAGCAAGATGGTTTAGGGATTGACGTTGAAATACCAGAGTACAAGAGATTAATTTCAATTGGAAATTGATCCGCGAGAAGTTTGTCATATCTTTTGCGTTTTTTAAATTAACGTATTAAATATAGAGAAGTGATATTTGTTGCAGAAGGTGCAGAGAATTTTTCAAATAAATTTCCATAATTTTCTGAGAACGCCTTAAAATTTCTTCAATACGAAATATTATAATATTTGTAAATAATCTTTCTAATTTATTGATCAATAATATCTTAATGAGATATATTCTTGGAATTTTTATAAATGAATTATACTATAGATAATTATGCAAATTTATATTTTTACAGACACTAAGAAAAGAGTAAAGCTCGAGCAAAGATATGTCCTATCTCACAATAGTTATAAAATGTATCTTATTTTCATATTTTATTTTTCACGTTTTATATATTTTCTTACTACATGTATATTTATTAATATATATATATTACATCCACATGTGTCATACCATATGCCACACACTCTCGACATTTTACATTTTTCTTCGCGTAATATAAATTCTCTGCATATTTGCTCCTCGAAATTCTCCATAAATACATAAACAGCCGCAGTCGACTAATAATCGTCGCATTTAGCATTTTATTACTCGTCCAGGAATTGATAACGTCCCTCAAGGAATCCTATCCCTGTTCCATCCCTTTTTCTCCAATCTCTTTTCCCGCGTCGTTTTTCCAACGATGCAGCACTCTCTAATGGAATGTTCATATAATTTTTAATACCCCCGCTTCTACTCTTTGACCTCTCATTAAATTTCGAACACCCGCGGAATCTTTCTATTTATCATTATTCCACCCCTATTAGGCGTTGTGCTTTCTATCGAATCAACCCTCATCAAGGACGTTATCATTTACGTCATAATTGAATGGGATAACCATGGAAATCAGTTTGAAGTAATTATTTGTTTATATCATGATAGGGATTTACAATAAGGGTGGGGGTATAGCGAATATTCGTCGAATACGCGTTTTGGTTTTGTAATGCGTAGGCGATGAATTTGCATGCACCTGCGGGAAGTTTGGAAATGGAAATGTGCACAGAATGTATGCAATATGCAAAAATGCTTCAAATATTCAAAGTATATATAATACACTTTCCGATGTTTAATAAACAATTTTTTCATCCAAGTTTCATTCTTTTAATTATAATAAAAAAAAAATATTAATTCGCGTAACAAACCGCAGTCCGGTAATGTGATAATCGCCGCTCCGGATTCTATTTCAGATACTGTGTTTCTTAACCCCTTGGCCTATAACCACGAGCGAGATTCGTGGTAAGGGATTTGTGCCATAAATGAAAACCACGAATCAGACTCGTGGTAAAGAATTTGTGCCACAAGTCTGACTCGTGGTAATTTACAAATTGCTAATGATTCATTTTCTACTTTGAAATAATACATTGTTTTTGTTGATTGATCAATTGATCATGATTACGTCCTAGACGTCTTAAAAACACTAATTGTCCTCAAACGTTGTTTATTATTTCGCAGTTCCTTTTGTAGCTCCTAGATATACATGTCATAAGAAGTATACATTTTGCGCTAGTTCGGGCACAGATGAATGGCACGGTGCGCGACCGAACTTCTTGCTTACTATATAGCAGATAGCGTGTAGGCCAAGGGATTAACGCAAGAACTACCACGCCAGTGAAATTGACTGGTTTTACAATTTTATCTTCAAATTCCTACTTCGTGTTACATTTTTTTCCACAATGATGTAATGACTTTCGCATCGATAACTGGAAGAATAATATAATGAATTTTATTTTGCTTTTTATGTATTCAAAGTGAAAATAATTTTGTATCAAGGCTACTTATACCAATACCAGTGAAAATGACTGGTACTTGTCAAAGTGTAAAAGGCTGCTGCAATCTGTTTATCGAACCCCAGTTTAACCAGTTTCCTCGTTTTCTATAACTTGCCACACGTTTTTCAAATTTTTACCGCGTATCATTCGATATGACGATATCGGTTATCAGGAAAATTCCAGATCGATCGCTGGATCGCTAGATGCTAACGCTAGAAACGCCACAGCAGTGAAAATGACCGGCTCTACAATTTTATAAATTTGTCAAGCCTCGTTTAGGGATCCCAGATGGATTAATCATATCAAAAATGTACTACATAACATGGAATTGCTTCTAAGAAAGTAATAAATCAATAAATATACAAATATTCTATTATTTGGTATTTTTTAAAGACCAACCATTTTCACCGGTTTTGGTAGAAATAGCTTCGTGTTAACTATCGGTAGTTCTAGTGTTAATGTGCACGAAAGTCATTATTCCGGTTACATAATTTCTCATTGGGGGGTGGAATCGAGAATTTGTAATTAATACGCCAGGTTTGCCTCTTAATGTATGATGATAATCTTATCTCTTTCAACTTGAAAGTTTCAAGAACTATTTGCTTCTTAACAAGAACGTAGGAAAATATCATTCCGATTAGGCAAATTTTTAAATTGAGGGTGGAATTGATTTTCCATTTGGAAAACGAGATATCAGTGTAATGTATGATAATCAGCGATGCTTTTCTTCGACTAATAAGTTCTTTGGTGAACATGTTCGTATAATACGACTGATAATATTATTCAAATTAGATGAATTTGTATCGCGTGGAAATAATTGTTTCATTTATTTTGACTTATTGATCTTATCGAAGGTCACAATCTCGATGGTTTAATGATGTAACTGGAGTTAATTAACACAGGGTAATTCATCCCTGACGTGATGTTTCATATTGGAAGATTTTAAATCATTAAAATCGACTAATTAATTAGCTAATTATTTAAACCTAGATTCCAATGGAAGGAATCGTGACAAAAATAATCGCCTCTATGACAATCGTGAAATAATAATAAAACATGATCCACCCTGCATGTATTTCTCTTTCTTTATGGGAATCAAAGAATGCTTTGGATTTTTTATTTCTGTTTCGAACGTTCCAATATCGATTCCGGTACTTTGCGATGACCGATGATAGCTTTTCACTACTAGAATATCATCTATCACCAAAAACATAAAACCAGAGATAAGAATTTTTCAATTTTGCTAATTTGCCGTGAAATATTATCTCGATGAAGGGTCGATTAGTCCCGATAAAACGTAGTCGTTGTATATCGGTCGATTTTAACGCACGCATAAAACGTTTGTCGTTAACTAATTGGAATTATACGTCCAGTTAACGATTCCCAGTGGTACGAATCGATAATTTAGACGTCATCCGTGAAACTGAAGCTGATATCGATAGTTGAAGCACGTGTGTCGTTCGAATCTCGCTGAATATCAGTCTATACCGTGCAAGAGACGATTAAATATCAATTTACCTAAAATACAGAAGTTCCAGTAGTATAAGTCAACCATTGAGGTTGAATCAAACGAATAAATCACGTTCTCGATTCTTTCGATAAATGTGCAATAAAAATCGCATAAACCCTTGTATGTACAGTCCAATTAACCACCCGCAGCTTCCAGAAAAGATTTAATTTCAAATTGCTCGGAGCTTTCAGTAGTATAGATCAATAATTCGCGCTAGGAGCGCTCAAAATCGATTTCTCTGCTTTCCTACCTCTCGATACTCAGGAGTTCTTCGCTTAATAGGCTCTCTTCTCTACTTCGAGCATAGTTTCATCGAAATATTCGACTTGACTTGCCTGCAGAGAAACGAATCGAATCAGAATGACAACGTATGCGATTTAGAAGTAAAATCTTTTTCCCACGTAAGCGAAAACCATTCGTTTTCTATTATTTGAGGTATGAGAAGATTTAAATTAATTGATTTGAAACGATTGAGGCACACTTTCACATTTTTAGAGATTCATAGGTCAGTTTTCTCTGACCGTAGCTAAATCATCGTCACGCGTTATTTTGCTACATATTAATAGTCACAATAGCAACGTTTTTATCCTTAACTGTTTAAATAATTTTTAATTTTATTCTTATCTATCGTATCCAGTCCCCAATATATTTTTAACGATCTATATCGCTTAGAAAATAAATTCCACCTCAATCGCAATGACTTCATTCCGTTTGAATGGTGTAGTCGCTCCAGTCAATGAAGTTTTCGAAAGCGACCAATTGTAGAAAATCCACGATAACAAAATCATACCGATAGTTGAGAACTTCCCATTACAGTCTCGTACGTTGGTATTCATCGGGCGTTACAAGTTGGAGAACGATTCCCGTGAATTTTCGCATGCACCAGAGGCAAACGAAGTTGCCCTACATGATTGGTTGCTTAATCCTGTTTCGAAGTTCATTTCGATGGCGCGTCGCAACCGTTCCGTGAAAACCGAAGTTCAACAAGTGACGAGGACCTTAGTTTTTCATTAAAACAGCAGCGTAAATTTATAACATTTTAAATCGCTGACAAAATTTTGTTTCTACGTCAAGTTGCTAGAACGATTTTAACGAAAACCCGGTAAAATTAGAATTTTATATCAAAGCGTTTAATAAACAAAAGTTTAAATTTTCCAAAAATATTCGAAAATCAATGTCGACGCGAGCGGACAGTCTCGAAACAACGCGAAACAATTTACACTCGTTTCCAAGGAAAAAAGTTTATCTAGAAGGTGGGAAACGAATTTGTCGCAATTTATTGCGGTTCGTCGATCAGCCAGAACACGGCGACAGAAATATTCTCAACGATTTCTCTTCCCACCGCATTATAAAACACGCGTCGCGTCATAAATCGCGGAGCAACGATGCCGCGAGGGACGAAACGAAAGAAAAAAGAACAAAAGAGAATACAGCGAGATCGTATTCTCTGGCTGGCAATTAGAGACAACGAGCCGCGGTGCGATAAATTAGCGGCTGAAAGCTCGAACTTTTACACATGTAGGTCGAGTATTAAATAAATGGCGAGAACGCAATTAACCTCAGAGTTCCTTCGACTTACTGTGCATCGTTTCGACTATCTGGAAAGTATTTAATTAAGTGAAGAAACCAGAGAAGAGAAGTTTCTGAAGAAAAAAATTTCAAACCAATTATCGAGTAGATGGGTTGATACCGACTTTCTCTCTTTGTGCGTCTTCTGTTTCAAGCCAAATGTGAAATATATTCTATATGAACTGTTTTATTGTACTTTCGTGTTTGTTGAGGATGACTGATAGAGGAACGAGTGGATGAATTTGTAATGGAAAAATATATTGAAATAGATAAAGGTATAAGTATAAGTATAGTGTATGCTGATCTAGGTCCTCACTCTTACAGTGTT
Source organism: Bombus hortorum (assembly GCA_905332935.1). Classification (NCBI taxonomy): domain Eukaryota; kingdom Metazoa; phylum Arthropoda; class Insecta; order Hymenoptera; family Apidae; genus Bombus; species Bombus hortorum. The sequence continues at coordinate 7,088,932 of HG995203.1, forward strand.
ACAATAGAATAGAAGAAACTATGATAGGGAGCGCGTTCATATATTTCTAGCAAAGGACATTACGCAAAAGTTAACCTCGTAGCTGTAGCTGAAGGCTACAAGAAACAGCAATAGAAATCTACTTATAGCTCTTTTGTTTCTAGACCTTGCAATCCAAAAGAAAATTTATATTCAACAGCGCAATAATATGGAAATACTAAATTGTATTCTCTTCGTAACAGCGGTCTCCAGGTCACGGATATATACAAAAGTAAAGATGAAGAGTTTTTCTTGAAGTAATTACTTTAATAGTATTTGTCCTAATGCTTGAGTTTATACAGTTAAGTGATAATATTCATATATGTCCGTACAATCATTAACTTCTTGTGTATGTAATTCAAGTTATTGTGTCATTCAAATCAACTTAGCTTGAAGCCAATGTTCGTATAATTCAATTGAAATTATTCCAGTTGAACCAGAAATATCCATTGAACTATAAAACTTCACGAAATTATCAGCAAACGTTAATACTAAATATTTCACCATATAGTTATCCGTCTTTCAAAATATATAATCAATTGTAATAATTATAACACGGCAACAATTATAATAATTATAACAAAAACGTGAGGTCTTCGTCTATTCCAAAATCATACGCTACACCAAGAAATCTCGCTAAAATTACCAACGATATGAGCAGCAAAGTCTTTATAGTCACGATAATTCGCTTTATAGTCACGATAATTCGCTTTATAGTCGCGATAATTTGCTTTATAGTCGCGCCTATTCTAACGATTCCTCGTTCTAAAGACCACAAACTGTCTCGTGTCACTCGGTCGACCTAATCTTCGTCTCCTTTCAGCCGCAACAACGTCGTTACATCGGAATTAAAACAACGAAACAGTTGTTCCCTTGCAAGTAGGTCCCCTAATGGCACGCGACGTGTTGTTTCTTGCAGCAGTCGATCCATTAGCATAAACGATTATATGAATGCGCATGAATGTACTCCCCGCGCGGCTTCCTCCTCTTTAAAGTTGCATTGCAAATGGGATCGAAGCCAGACACGCGGCGGGAATTCTGATGCTCCGTTCTGGGGTTAATACCCATAACTTTTCCAGAAAGCTTTACACACGCGATTCCCACTGTGCACACTCTCGTCTCTAATATTTGATACCGACGGTCATGCTAATAGCGTCCCGACTGCTGCGTCGCGACGCCGGGCGTTCCGAGATTATGTACGAACCATCGATTTCATTTCACTCCAACTTTCCATGAACTAGTACCTTTTGTTCGATGGCGTCCAATTGGAACGATGATGACTTTTTAAGGGACGCGTGAAATTTCAGATCGTAGAATTTTTAGGAAATGGTAGAAATTATTAATATGATGCAATTACTGCATTTATGCGAAGTTCGGAACAAAGATTGCCTGTCTTGAATTTTAGATTTTAGAACGTTTAGGATAAGGCAGCAATTATTATTGCTACACAATTATTATATTATTATTACTTATTTAATTGCGGATTTCTATGAATTTATGTAAAATTCGGCAAATTCAGTAGAACGAAGGCAATTTGATTTTTTGAAAGATGTACGAAATTTTAGATTTTAAAATCTATATAGAAGAAAAATTGTTATCATTATTTGTTCTTGGTTATTAGTGGCATATTATATTTCTATTTACTGTTAAAGTACCAGTCGATAATAGTTCACGAGGTATAAGTGATAAATACGAGGACAAGTAGAAGTGGAACGTACATGGTCGGACACGGTTCCCGCCTACCTAGTGACACGACTCTTTTCGCTTAGATTACTTGAAACACGTCAGAAGTAAAAGTTGCACAATCGTAGGCAAACTATTATTCAACTGCTAATTAAATTTCTACTCGAAATACTCCAACTAAGATCGCTGGTTGAGTTAAATTTCTATTTCTAGTCTCGTAATTTAGGACACGAGACAAATTTTCTAATTAAAACATAAGAATTACCATTTCCAGGTAAATCTAGATTCTCCGTGAAAAGTAGATCAACTTTTAATCATTTGAAAAAAAAAAAAACAAATTTTTAGACCAATCTGTCCGAATCTATCCAAAAATTGATGGACGTTTAACAAAAAAAAGCCCTTAACCAGCAATGTAATGTATAATTTTTATACTAACAATTTCCGACAATGTTTTATACGTATTTCCATTTTTTCACCAATGAAACAGCAATTTTCAATTATTTTACCAATTTCCCAATCTTTCATGGCTAACTATTCTAAAATTGGGCTTTAACTTCCTGGAAATTTATTTCCTCACAAAAGGTACACGGCCGTCAATGACCTGCATCGCTGCAGCGATGCATATTTCACGATGCATACGTCACTAGGCGGCCGATGACGTCACTGGTAACCTACATACTTTAAGAGAAGAAACGATTCCGATGCAGGCCTGGCCTTTATAGACAGTGGAACCTCCTCCCTGAGCAGCACGAGTCGAGACAAGTTCTCACTTAACTACACGTGCATTTAATGCTACCTGACACGTACTAACTCATCTCTAGTCACGGCATCGTGCGTGAATGTTCTAGTCACGGAACCGTGCGTGAAACTTCTAGTCGTTACATTTCAAACGGCCTATTAAATGTTCCAGGTGTTCCAGGAATAATGTAAAATTAATAGGAAAAGGAGAAACGTGAGTTGAGTTTTAGTTTATGGTTGATCTACTTTAAGTTTGTTCCACTTGTAGTAGGAGAAACATTTCGAACATGGTTGATCGTAATTTTCATGTTGTGAATATATTTACGTTCGATATGAAATTAAGGATTTTGTAATTTTGTCAATTTTGAAAGTAGGTTATTTAGTTTTCGGTTGGCTGGTTTAATTTAAGTTTGTTCTACTTAAAACGTGAAAAAATATTTCGAACGCGGTTGACTCTAAATTTAGCTCCTTGAATTTTTCGCGAATTTACTTTTATTTAGTTTGAAGTCGCTAGAGGAAAGATATATACTTCGTTGCAATTTCAAATAAATCGTATTAAAATACTCGTCATTCTCTTTTTCCAGCTTAAATTTAATTTCGTTCAACTTTCAGTAAGGAAATAAAACGAATTCTATTACGTAAAGGATGTTAATTTTAATCTTCGTCGTTTTGCAATTTAATTCGCTTTCGATTTGTAATTTTAATCTCGAGAAATATTTCTATCCTTCGATTAATGACAATATTTTACATTTTATTCGTATTTCACTATCAAGAAACTTGCATATTATATCACCATATCTTAAATTGAGTTCATATTTTACAACGAGTTTACATATTATATATTACCATATTCTGTATATTTAAATTGTTGGGAAATAAAATCGTATAATAAACCATTCACTGGAATCGCGATTTATCCGCATCAGGGGAATGCGATAGAAGGGGAACATAGCTACGTTTAATCAGCCTGAATAGCATGGCCACGGTCTCTGCGTTTTACATTTTCAAACACGCATACGTGCATCAGCCTTTCAACTGGCTTGCCATGCTTTCCACATTTACAGATGTACTCGTGCACTAACACTCTGCCAACCAGCCAACTTGCATATAAAATTCTGAGACAAAATTTCACTGAAATATCCATAAATCGTTTCCAAACTCTTCCAATTTCTTAGTTTAAAAAGATGCGTAAGATATTTTTTATCTTAGAAAAGTATCCAATGAAAATATAAATTCCCAAATTTGTGTGTATGTATGATCTGTTATTTGTATGCCATTCATATGAAAATGTTTAAAGAACAAAATTCTGGATTAAGAACAAGAGCGATATTTGTATAAAACACGTAAGTAGTAGGAGTCAGTGAAAAGTGAGACATGCTTGCAAGATAGCCAATTTACCGGTAAATTAGACAAGAATGACATGGTTTCAATTACCGGAAAACCCCGCAAGCACAATAGTATAGAGTCAATCGATGATCCACCTTCATCGCGACTATCCAAGTCCCAATCCAATTTTCTGGCGAAATGGAAGGAAAACAAGGACGGATTAGTCGACAAACCTCGACAGAACATTCTCCGCTAGGTTTTGGTTACTTAATAAAAATCAATCCAACGTTCGTGACTATGTAAAATCGAGGTAGAAAAAATTGTGTAATATTTCCCATACAGAGCAAGCAAGAGGTTTATAGAATTGTTCTGCCAGCAAACGATAGATGAGAAATAAAGCGACCGTGTAATTTTCGTAGCAGTATAAAACAAATGGGAAAATTGAAATTTCTTCGACTAAAAATTTCACAACGTCTCTTCGACATTTGAAGAGATATAAAAAATCAAAGAATCAGGATTACGATTATGATTAAAATTTTCTACAGCAGAAAGAAAAGTGAAAGGTCAATAAATTATACAATATTTCTTGGTTAACGTATTATCCATGAACCTTGCGCGTCACAAAGGGATCTCCCAATAGACCATGCTTTTATCCCTTTCGACCCTTACGTTCTCCTTCACCACCCTCTTTCTCTCGTGCCTCTTAAAAATACACGAGAAAATAACGAACACGTCCTTTACACAACAGAATCGTAAAAGGAAAAGAAGAAAAATGTATTCAACTCTGTTACTTTCTCTCGACAGCGATCCACTTTCTACTCCATCGTGTCTTCCTGCTTTTCGTCTTACAAAAAATCTCGGAAATTTGCTGGAAATCCGAAAGAAGCTGACCAAATTGAAATTTCACTACGACAGTTTACAAACTATTGTGAGATTGCTTCGTGTACGACGCAATTACTCGAAGTGTAACGTTGGTAAGGCGATCCAAGAACGCAAGAGATAACTCTTAATCTTTGTAATAGAAAAGACTGATGCATCTGCAACCGAAGATGCTTGTTTCCTGCAACGACGATCTTACAAGGCAGATTCTTCTGTTTCTCTTCCCTTTCTACTCTGCTTATTGTTTGAAGTAAATGAAGATGACGCGGTTTTATCTCTACCCAGCATCCAATTACATTTGCGATTACAGACTCGCCTTACAGAAGCTCGCAAGTTAAATGTCTCCCGTTCCCTCCCCACGGACGAATTAAACGCGAGTGACAGACTAGCGACAGAGTGAACGTAAACGTTCTTCGTAAATGAAGTAATTATCAGTGAAGATAATAAATTTAATTTTTAATAATAAAATTAACTTTTGTGTAATTGACAGTTTCCACAAGCTCTGCTTTCAAAGAACACTTTTTATGGACTCGATGTATGTACGGTGGTATATGCTACGTTAATGGAGCTTGCGAGTAAAAAAGCATTACATTGGAAGAAATATTATTCATTTTATATCAGAATTTTTATTGAAGAGAATATGGCAGTATTAGTCTTTGTATAGGGTAATTAATCATACACATTGATTATTACACACGTACAATAATATATAATATATATAATATATACAATTAATACACACAATGATTAAAATTTTCATGTAAACTTTTTCTTTAAAATGACGAGATAACGTTTGTCTATTGTGTATCATTTAATTGATATCTTTATTATTAAGCAGGAATAATTGATCTCCTTTGTGATTTATCAAAGGTTCATTAACGTAATGCACGTCTCTACAAAAAGGCAAAGATTCTTTTCAATTTTCTCTGGAAAAAAATTCATAATTACGTAAAGTTAATATCTCTTTGTGATATGCCGAGAATTGAAATACAGCAGTAATAATAAGTAATTTGCTTCTGCGTAAGGCTAGTCGTAACTTTCATTAGCATAATAGTCATTTGCATAAAAAAGATTTCCTTTATATTTATTCTGAAGAACTTTCATATTATAAAAACGAAGCTTTTACAATATGCAAACTAAAAGGTTCATATAAAAAACCAATGATCTTTTTCTCGTATAAAATTTACATCAACGGAAAGCTTAATTAATACCGTGCATGTATCCTTATGAAAGAATTCGCTTTTAAAGGTAATTACAGTCTACTGTAAAGGTAATAACAGTATGTAGCATCGAATTAAATGTGCAATTTGGAGATATCTACGTGCATAGAGGAATAACAGAATTTCTGTTTAATTCAATTACATCGGCCCGTTTTTATTTCTGTGTTTGTAGACCTTCGAAAATAAAATAACAATTCCCTGCTCGAGTTTATTTCGGTGACACGAAAAACTAGCGGCAACTCGACCCAGAAAATAAAAAAGGAGAAGGAAATAAAACGGTAGTCGAAGCACCATCGGACGTTGAAAATCGAATTTCTGTGAACGCCACGTTGTTTCAAAAAGAAACAGGGAAGAGCCACACATTGTTCAAAAAGTGGTGGTTTTCGGAAAAAGATAAAATTACCTGTATTCCAGCAAATTGAGTCACGTTAAAAATGCCATTAATATAAACAATTAAAATAGTTATAAAAAGAAAGACAATCTCTAATGGGAAAAGAATGTTCAAAGTTGAAACAGTGTTTTATATATCGAGGTATTGAAACGTTTAACGAGGTGTTGAAGTATCGCGAGTTTCAAACTTGATTACAAAATATATGTAGTATCGTGAAATACTAATAATAATTTATTTATAAATATAGATGGTACAGATGTCGATTAAAGAGAAGAACGATGGCTGTTTAACGTGAACTAATCACAATAACGTACTATACTTTTGACAACTCGGTAGCTAATTTGCAACTCTCGTCACAACGGATCCAACGCTCTCTCTCTCTCTCTCTCTCTCTCTCTCACGCGGACCACACTCTCTGACTTCTCCACTGACACTGCTGAGAAATTGTCTCTCTGCCATAGCTTCCCTTTTGTCCCTTTGTCTTAGTCTTTCCACGCACGTGGTACGCAACCGCTCGTGGCCAGGGTCACGCAGGCCTTTTTCTACGAAACTATTCGACTGAAGGACCGACGACACATTGATGGGCCTGTCCATCATGGGCACCTCTGCTCCAGACAATATTTATGGTTTACCCGATGTCTTCTAGGTCTTTTGTCCACGATACTACATATATTTATACGGAGATGCGTTAAATATATAAATTACAATTACATATTTTACAACACAGTTAGCATTATTACATTGCATTATAATAATTTTACTAAATTGAAATTTTTCTATTGGTTAAAACGCAAAGGGAAAGTCTTGTAACCTCGTAGAGGTAACAAACTACTTCTACTACTATTAGTATATTATATAATATATTAGTATGGAACGATGCTATCAGTAATAATTATATCCACACAATTGTATTATCAACACAATAATATATTGTATTAATAATAAATATTTTGATATTTACTAATTAATAGCAACTATATTAAATATGTTAATGAGATTAAATCAAGTTATACAAATATATGAAATATATGCTTCAAAGTATCTGTATGTCTAGAATTTACTACCGAAATCTCTGTAAAAGCATGTTCAATACTATTGTATTATATACAGAGTGACTTTTCGATTCACATTGTATCGTTTTATTTCCACATTCCGACTTCGAAAGTTTCCAGCAGCAAACAAAGACTGTTTTCCGCTCTCCAACAAATTGCTTCTCATCGAAATCCTCTCGGATAAAAAGAAACCGTGGAAACTGCACGCTAAATTTTATCCTGGTCCAGGGAATTACACGGCGAACGGTTAAAATGATATTATACATGCAACGAACCATCGCTTGTTATTAATTACACGAGCGTGGATCCGGGGTTTGCGAGATCTCGCCTAGAATTCGTAATTTCCTGGCTTGCTGCGGTCCTGGATAAAACTAATAACGCATTCCACCATCCATTTGCTCTCATTCTCACTCGATCGATCACCGCTTTTCTATTTTATTGGTCCTCTTTCAGTGATACACTTTGTCTAATGATTCCTTCGTTTACGTTTTGCCATTTGTAGTTTTGAGGAGAAAGAGAGAGATTTTTAACGTTGCGTTGACTTTCGTTGGTTTTGTAACAACGAGGCTTCAAAGAAATTTGGTTCCTTCGGTGCTTAGAATTACAATTACAAAGAACATGTTTCCTGAATTTTGTTTGCCTCTCGAGTGTCAGTAGAATGAGATTGAAATTGAAGCGGCAAAAAGAAATATAATTGAAATTATGGAAAAAAGAATTGAGTAAGAGGGGGAAAAATTATATCTCAAGCTTCTTTCTAATTTCTAAAAAGTAAGAAATATAAAGGTTGGGAAATTTGAAAGCTTAATTATTTAAATATTTGAGAGTTCAAAGATTCTAATGTTTCGAATCTCTAAATTTGAAATGCTTAAGTATCAAAAGTTGATAATATGAATATTTAAATATTCAACAATCTTTCACGATTCAGGTAGAAATATTGTTGTGGAACAAAGCTTCGTCGAAGATTCTCAACGTGAAATAAATAGATTCGCACAAAGGAGCGAAACACGTGAAAGCAAGAGAAATACGCGGGACGAGTAGAAACAGTCCGTCATCAGTCAGACATCGTTTGCATTTATTTCATTCTACATTTTACGCTCGCATAATTCTGAAAACCGCTTTGAACAAACGTCGTTAGGATTAACGAGAGCTTTAAAATCGCGCGCGAATTTAATGACAACTCGATTTTATATTCTTCCCATTTTCCGTATTGTCTGCATTAAATTCATCGTGAAATCCTGTCATAAAATTAAACCACAGGAATTATATGAATTAAATTAATAAACTACTAAATTACTCAACTATATATGCAATTCACAATTACGTTTATCAACTAAAATATCACATAGATATATATTTAGCTCAAATGAAATATAATCAGATACAATTAAGGTGCTCATAGAAATTCTATCTTATAATTAATTTACTTAGAACTCAATTACTTATCAACTAAAATAGCACATAGATATATATTTAGCCCAAATGAAATCTAGTCAGATACAATTTAGGTGCTCATAGGAATTCTATCTTATAATTAATTTACATAGAACTTAATTACTTATGATTATTACTTATAATTTAAAAGTAAGAAGACCGTAATAGGATTGAAATTCGTATAAAGACTCGATTTTATCAGAATTTATTATCGGCTACTTATTTTTACAAAATGAGAAAAAGCAAACACGATTTTTCCTCTAAACTCGTCAACAATTCGTTTCACATATGTTACCTTAAAGTTTCCAAAGAGTTTGTATCCTTCTTTGTGTTCGATTCCAATGAGAAACTTCAATAATGCAATGTGGAACGTGCAGTAAACTCTGGGAACCGCGTCGTGACTATTGTAAAAATCGATGTCGAACGATTCGAAGGTTGTGAAGCGTGTAACCCAAACAAGTGCTGAATATTCCACGTAAATCGCATTGCTTAATCGTACTGTGAGCTATAAGAATTATAGCCAACTTCTTTTATGCCACTATGCTAAGTAATCAGATTTCGATACGATATTGCACGGCGTAATCTCGTTTAAAGGAAACGTAGAAACGATAAACGTGTTACTGTCCCACCGTTCGGACAAGTAACTTTAATATTTTCTCGAAACTACACTTTTAGAACTGCTGTTCTCATCTCGAATTCTAATCCGCTGTGTTTCGCTCGTTTTATCACGTAACGTAATGTTGGAAGAAATTTCGATGACGTTAAAAAAAAATAGGAAAATAATTTTTATTATTTAATCATTCGTACAATTAGCAAGTTACAAACAAACGTCCAAAGGTCTACATCTGCAAATTTAAATTTGTCGAAACGTATAAAACCTTCGCGATCGACTGTAGATCGTATTCAGACCTCTTATCGGGGACAAAGAAATTTGAAATAAAAAAAGAAAGCGGAAAGTAACAGTTTTACCATAGATTGAAGGAAACTTCGTTACCGGAAGAAGTGTTTCGACTTTCAAAGGATTTATTTAACTCGATAAAATATACTTGAAAAGATTTGCCGGATACGCGGAACGACGACATTTACATCATAGAGAATGCTGATGACGAGGATGTACCTTAAGGAAAGAACTCGATTTTCCTTCCAACTGTATTTTAAAGTATAATTCTCGCTTCGGCCACGCAACCATATTATGGAAGCTAAATCTTCGACTGCTGCCTTGAAATTTTGTCCAAACTCGTACACGAGATTACTTAAACTTGAACATTCAGTGACAATGTTGATCGTTTAAAAAATGTGAACCCCTAGAAGGGCTGGGAAGGAAATTAGAGAAGTTGAAAGTGTGTCGTAAAATCTTAGGAAGAGGCAGGGTCAGATGTCTTCGAAATTGAGTGAATTTCAACCCCTGAGAGTTTCATAAGTTACAGAAATTCAAAACACAATAAAAAGTGCTGTTACTCGTTAACTTGGAACATTTCTACCCTTTAGGGTCTGAGAAAGAAGGTTTAAGAAATTAAAGGGTGTCTTAAAATGTTGGCAAGTAACGTTCGAGACGCGAAAAATTGGTATACGTTAAAAAATCTCATTTCTTCCAGGCCTTGAAAAGTTTCAAACCCCGAAGAATTGAAAAAAGAATTAGGCAAGTTCAAAGCGTGTCCTAAAGTTTGACGAGGACATATTTGAGATGCGGGAAAAAATCACGCTGTTGAAAATTATACAAAATTTCAACCCCTAAATAGTAGTCGGTTGCAATTCAGTGGAATACAACGACAGAGGATTTTATTCCTTTGAAGTCTAAAAAATTTCGTTTTTATAACATGAAACAACGGCTTCACGCTGTGATATTCGGAATAAAAAAATAAACTATGCAGCGAGCAAAATATAAGAATGACATACGAGAAATAAAATGGACCAAAAATAAACTACGCAACTTGAAAGATAAAAATGAACGATATTTAAATGAATCTTATCGTTCGATAAGCAGGATAAAAGTTTGAAAAACAACCCCCCGATAACAATTTCCATCCGACCCACCTAATTCCTTGAAGAAAACATTTGTAACCGATCGAGTACAGTCTAGAACCTCCTCCAAAGAAATATTAATGTACACCCCGTCGTTCGACGCCGAAACATCGAAATCCGCCCCTATGAAGCAGCCAAACCATTCAGCTTTCTCGATCCTGTCCCCAAGTCAACGTGACAAGCAATCGTTCCGTTCCAGCCCCGAGCCTCAAGCCGGCCAATCGGTCAAAAATCCTGACCATGCGGGCAAAAAGCGTGGTTACAACCCCCAATTAGGGTAGCGTGCACGTTCAGCAGAGGGGGTTACGTTTACGCCACGGTTAATGTTTATCATCTGACGTCACTCTTCTATGCCAGGGTTGAACGAGGTGGTGGAAACAGGACTGTGCGGTTCCTTGCACGAACAGAAGGGGATTGCTGGTCGCCATGGCGACCGTTGGTGGGGTAGTTTGGGCCAGTGGTTCTCAAGATTTTTTTTTTTATAAATATCTTTATACTATCGAAATATAAATGTTAAATTGACGAGGTAAATTATTTTGCAGTTTTACTTGGCCGTTGACTTTGTTTATAACTGTGCGTTATAATGTATTGGCTTGGTAACTAAGTGATTGCGGATTTTGTGAATAGCATCTAATGACAAAATCCGCAATCACTTAGTTGCCAATCCAATAAAATGGTATAGTATGGTATAGAAAGTAAAATTTGGAATTTCTATTTCGTGCGAGCTTATTTTAAAGCGGTGGATCATCAGCTGATACAAACAGGTTTGTTATACTCAGATAGGAATTTAAAGTGGAAGATTGATATTAAATTAATATAAAAGTAAAGATCGTGGTTTGAATATGTTTGTCCTATTTATAAAAATATTTCTTATCCGCGGAGAGAAATTTTTAGCGGCAAATAGTGTGTAGTTTGTTGCAGTGACTCTCTGGTCTTTCCGTAAACGATCGGAAGAAAATTTGGAAAATTTCTGTATCATTCGGAGTATTACATTTTTCCTTATATAAATAAGGACTTTTTTAAACGGAGATTATTATGGTATGTTGTAGGTAGAAATTATTCGTATGCCAACAATTGTATATCGTATGATATCAAAGATGCAAGTAGTATCGGTTGAGAATCACTGGATTAGAGGATCGATGCCGCAGTAGCGTGGCATCAGGTGGCCGGTACCCTCCCCTTTATCCCCTATTAATGTCCAACAAGTGGGGTTCCTTAAGTACCCTCGCGCCCTTCATGATTATTTGCATACGTCTTATAACGTGTTTCAGAGTTTCCGAGATTCAGAGTTCACCAAATAATATTTTTCAGTAAACAATTTCATCTAAGCCTAACTTAATCAAAAATAAAATTGTTCGATAAAAATGGTTATATATAATTCAAACGTTTATATCAAAAATAATATTCTTCGATAAAAAGGGAATTTAATCGAACCTTGGGTTAGATAGGAGTTTTTATCCAGAATCGACAAAATGTCAAATTTCGATAAAATTTCACAAGAGGAATTACATTTGTCGACCCCTCCATTTTGTTTGTGTTCTATTAACAAAAATCCTCTTCAAGACTCTTCAAGAACTCGTTATTAGACTCGGTCATCAAGTACCCTCGACTTCTGCAAAATGGCCAACCCCCGAAATCTGTTTCGTCGAAGAAACTTACAAATTTTTGGATCGAAACCAGTCGCTATCTCGATCTCGATGCTGTAAAATTCTATAATTTCTATAATTTATAATTTTGTTCCATAATTGGCTAAAAAGCCAGCCCTTAAGTCTGCCTAGGACAGCCGCCCCCCATGACTCGATATGGGAAGAATATGAAGGGGGTCAGGTAAATTATTCGGGGCGCTCCACTTGTGCGTTGATAAGACCTAAGAATTCTTCCATTTTTAATTGTATTTTTAGTATTTAAATGTTTTAATTTTACAATTTTTTTTCAGCATTAGGTGAATTAAATGAACTGACCATAAATTTAAATAGAAAAATACATTATGCTTTCCTTGTAACGTTTGTTACGTTTTTTAACTTGTCGGGTTTTAATAGAACTTTTGAAAATTCTTAGATTTTTAAACCGTGTTTCTAATATTTAGATTTGTTAAGTTTGCAATTTCCCCAGGGCTGTAACCATAAAAAAGACAATTATCTCTGCTTTATTTCTCTTTGCAATAAAATTTAGAAGTAGCGGTATTTAATTTTCTCGTTCATTTCTCGAAAGTGTTTTCTTTTTCCTTCTTTTTCTTCAATCATCATAAAGTGTTTACCACTTGGTTACACCTTTACTCTGCCGAGAATTTCTAGAGAAAGCGCACGTTTCATATTATTTACTTCGATTCTACGTCCATCTATTCGATCCTTTTCTCGCCCCCTTCATCGAGAGAAACCCCATCTCGCGAGAGAACGTGTACCCCGAAATTAAACCAACCACACGATGCTTCTTCTCGTCATTCTACTTTAAAAATTCAATTTTCATCTACCGCTCAGACGAAGAGACGAAACGTTTCTCTGCATTTTTTGCATTTTGCATCCCATAGACTCGCGTGATGCACGCACGAAAATTCTCTTGCACTCCTTTCCCATGAATTTCTATGTGTCTTGCATTAATTCATCCGGAATGGATATTTCACTTACTCTATTTCCACATCGAACTCGATTATGTTAGTCGAATCACTTTGGTTGACGCCAATCTCGTTGTTACAGAATTTTTAGAAGATTCCTTGTAAATAATTGTTTCCAATATTTTATACTTAAAAAATTGCTGTAAATAGAAGTGGGAAAATCTTGGAACTTTTGTAGAAATTGTCTAGTTTTGAACATCTTTTACTTCTTAACTGGAAGCGAGAAACACTTCCTTTCCTATCAATCACGTGAGAATTGCTATAAATTTTAGAATATACTCATTTGCAAATACGTTTTGTAAATTTTCCTTCCAATGGATGAATCAGATGATTAGATTTCTCGATAGCCATTTAAAAATTCTACCGTTTCATTAAACCTATAAATTTCTTTCATATTAATCGCTTCCATTGAACAAATAAGCTAAATGGAGTATCATAAAACAAAGGAAATTAACACAACCGATACTATTTTTCTAGTAAACACATAGTTGCATGTGCTGATTGTTTTCTTTTTTGATTGCCGAATAAACAAACTAAATAAACGAAGAGTAACGAAAAAAAAAAAAAAAAAAAAAGAGAAATTGATTCGTTAACACAGGTTCAGATCGAAGATTTGTTCGATCATTCAGTTTTACCACGAAGATAAACGAATAATACAAAAAGGGGATCCTTTATCAGCACGTTGAATTCGAAGCGAATATGAAATACGCTCGGATGAGGAAGTCGACGGAAATTCAACGCGATTTCCTCTGCAAATCACTCCGCAGTTTCGACATATTCCGCTTTAATATTGAATCCAGAGTCCTCTATTCCCGGGAGAAATCTCGGTCCACGTGATCTTTTCGTTTCATTGAAAAACTATTTAGAAATGTGTTCTCTCGATGTTTTAAGAATTTCGTCTAAGTTGCTCGCCTACCCGCAAAGCTATTCGCAAACGTACGCTGTAACTCGCTGGAAAATACGACGGAAAGTTCATCGCTGAATTTCATTCTTCTGGGAAATCTGAATTTTTCCAAATTTTCATGGACCCGGACTACTTCCATTTCCGATAATATTTTACATTAACAAATACTTGTACATATGTGTGTATCTTTTATATTGAGAATAATATTACAATTTGTATTACTTTACCGAATTTTATTTTAAATGATCTTGTTTATTTTACTTTATTTTTAATCGTTTGCATTGTATTTCGAAAATCTTCTATGTACGATTGTATTGATTTTATATTTAAAAATAAATCGCTATAAATAAAAGCCGAAAAATCTTGAGAATTTTCACTAAATTTGTTACTTTCCAACATTTTTTTTTTATGTAGAAGCGATGGACTTTTACCTTGGAAATTTCGTTTGAATTTAAAGAGAAGAGAGAGGAGAAAGAGCAAGGAAAATTGAATCACTTTATTCTTCTATCTATATTTCTTACATTTATATTTCATTACATCGTGTTATATTTGTATCTCTATCCATATTAAACGTATACTTCGTTACCATAAAATCCCTCGAAAATTTTATATCTCTGTTGAGAATTATGGATTTTAATCACCGAAATAAATGTATAGCAACACTTAGATTACATTTAAAATTGATATCAAAATAGTTTCAGATTTATTTAATATGCGATTTACAAGATCTTCGTCGATATACATTTGCACGCGTCTCAGAATTCTCTTTGTCTCACCATCTTCTATACCACACTACCCACGGAACAGTTGCATTCGTACGCACATACTTCCACAAACTCATACTCATGTATGTGTGTCACTACTACGCGGCTAATCTAATATCTCAATAATCTCACGAAGAGAAAGATAAAAACTAGAGACGTAAGAATAATAAATTATTTATAGGAATAAAAGAACTCTAACTGCTTGAAAAGCAAAGTTTACGTAAAAATCTCAGAATACTTTCCTATTTTTCTCGAATGTAGGTAAGAAATTGTTTGTTTTACGATTAACTGCTGCTTCTTTCCTACGTTCGATATATAGAACCACACAAGCACATTCATTGCCGACGATCTGTTTTACCAAATGGCAATCGAAGGCGATAAACCTAACCTCAATTTCGGAGAAGCTCGATAGAAGCTTTCCCATCAACCTTCACCTCGGAATCCTACTAGCCTGGTCCAATTTTCGCCCTGTTATTTTTATTCTTCGCGCTCTGAACGGTATACAGACCGAGAAATCACGTGATTGTTCCGTAATCCTGGTTACGAGGGTCAACGTCATGTTCTAGGCAGACACGTGGTCGGAGGCGATGTGCGTCCAGAGAATCGAAAGATATACGCACGCTTTTCGAGATTTCTTTTTTACGAAATTGCACCGCAGGATATTTTTTGTTTTAATTCTCTACCGATCAGATTTTTAGCCAATAATTCTGCTAGATATTTTTCGACAGAATTCGAGTTTTCGTTTGGTAAACGCGCAGTGGGTACACGCAAATCATGGGAGCTACAGATGATCGATGTATTTAAAAAAAAAAAATATCTTGTCAATGAAAAGAATAAGAAAATTCTGCTAGATATTTTTCGACAGAATTCGAGTTTTCGTTTGGTAAACGCGCAGTGGGTACACGCAAATCATGGGAGCTACAGATGATCGATGTATTTAAAAAAAAAAAAAAAAAGAATATCTTGTCAATGAAAAGAATAAGAAAATTCTGCTAGATATTTTTCGACAGAATTCGAGTTTTCGTTTGGTAAACGCGCAGTGGGTACACGCAAATCATGGGAGCTACAGATGATCGATGTATTTAAAAAAAAAAAAAAAATATCTTGTCAATGAAAAGAATAAGAAAATAAAAAGTCCAGGACTCGGTGTATCTGTCGAAATATTAATTTGCCAGTTTATAAAACGATAAAAACAATAAAAAACAAAACAATAAAATATAAAAACAAATAATAAAAAATAAAATATTCGCGCGTGAAATTTTTTCTCTGCCGAAACTTTACCTCGAATTTTTCAAATTTTTCACACGTCTGCGTAAAGTGAATAACTCTATACAGCTTTGCCGTCGAGTTACCCGTACGCAGTATCGATTGCCAAAATTTACTATAGCCAATTCGATAATAAATACCAATCGATGTATCTAGAACTGAATACAGAGCAGAATGAATTAATTAGATTCGTTGAAAGAACTTTCTTCTATTTAGAAGACATTGGTAATTGGATGAGATCGAATGTCGTCAACAAACCAACGAAAAACTTCTCAGATATAGCCGTCTACCGGTTTTATTAAGAACGAAGGGAGTTTTTAATGAAATTTCAAATCAACGACAGCCACGGAGTTTATTATCGCGATGTGCCCGAGTTTCACGAACAAAGGGAACCTCTGAAACTTTTCAACTCGATCGCCGATGGAAAACAATCGTTTCTCCCACTCGCCCACCTTTGGCTCGCATAGTCCAAGTTCAACTTTGTTTCTCGGAACACCACTTCGTCTTCTTATTTGTCAATTTCAATAGCAAATATTCTGAATTCTTTCCCATTGAGTTAACAGTTCTTTTCTTTCGGATATTAAGTTAAACTTCGACTAAAATTTCATTTCCCACGTTATAAAAATAGACGCTGGGGGAAAGTAGAAACCCAACGCGAAATTACGTGGAAAATATATGAACTATTTTCAGAAATGATATTTCTACGAGTGAAAATGATAAATCGAAAAATAAGATTGCGTTGTTAAAAAGGATTTAAATAGTAAAAGTATTTTGTACGTACAAATTAGGTAATCCGGAAAGTTTCTTTCGTTTTATAAGGAAATAATAGACGCACGATGTTTTTTGTTCTACATTAGTTTATCAAATTATGCACGAACTTAATAATAGAAATATAACGAAATGAATCATACTTAATTCAATAAAATAATATAAAACCGAAATTGTTATTTATCTATTATCACCTTACGAAACGAAAGAAACTTTTCGGACAACCTAATAGTTGCCTCGTCGGATAACTCGTCGGATC
Source organism: Bombus hortorum (assembly GCA_905332935.1). Classification (NCBI taxonomy): domain Eukaryota; kingdom Metazoa; phylum Arthropoda; class Insecta; order Hymenoptera; family Apidae; genus Bombus; species Bombus hortorum. The sequence continues at coordinate 7,106,264 of HG995203.1, forward strand.
CGAAATTTTCTTCTTTTTCCTCGCCGACTGTACAATCGCATCGAAGCACACCCTACTTCGACCGCGACCTTAACCTTAGCCTGAACCTTCACCCAAACCTCCACCCAAAGCTCTAGTCAAACCTTCAGCCAACGCTCCACTTAAATCTCTACGCAAACCCTTCTTAGTGTACTTAATTATGCACGATTGAAATATTTGTACAAAGAGACGTATCTTTTAAAGTATTTTTTCTCCAGAGATATTCCTTTGACGTATGTTTCTTTAAATATATTTGCGGTACCACTGTGATTTGCGATTTGTAATTAAAAATTTCCAGCTGGACAACGTTTTTATCTCGCAGAATATTATTCTCTGGGAACATTATTTCTCTATCATAATCTTCAATATTCCAATTCTGTCTCTTGTTCAACTGAATAATTTTACAATACTTTTTGCGAACAATGCTTTCGCCGATCCATCGAGAATTTTAAATTTCATTATTTTCCCATCATTCCATTTCCTTTGATTTTTCATTGACTTCCCACTGTTTTCTAATCCTTTATCTATTCACCATGTACCCCGTTGCTTCTGTTTGATCCTCCTTTTGTTTCTACCTCCCATTGTACTTGTCCGCACTCCTGTAATACCCTTTTGTCTCGTTCTTCTCTTTTTTCTTTATTCCCCCATCTCACCGATGCAACCAATAATATTACCATTTTTGAATATCCTATTGGCAGTATCGTTTCCTTCTCTTCTCTCACCTTTTTCTATGCTTTACGATACGCACAGAGAAGATCGCTACGGCTTGTATTAATAAAATAGTCAGTTGATAGAAATTGGATTCTTTAGTCAGATGTGTTGAGGTTGACTGATAGAGGAACGAGTGGATGAATTTGTAATAGAAAAATATATTGAAATAAGTATAGGTATAAGTATAGTGTATGCTGATCCAGATGCTCACTCTTACAGCGTTACAATAGAATGGAAGAAACTATGATAGGGAGCACGTTCATATATTTCTAGCAAAGGACATTACGAAAAAGTTAACCTCGTAGCTGTAGCTGAAGGCTACAAGAAACAGCAATAGAAATCTACTTATAGCTCTTTTGTTTCTAGACTTTATAATCCAAAAGAAAATTTATATTCAACGACACAATAATGTGGACCTCTCCTTATTTCGAATTCTTTGTTTCACTAAATTGTATTCTCTTCTTAGCAGCGGTCTCCAGGTCACGGATATACAAAAGAAAAGATGTAGCGTCTTTCTTGAAGTTATTACTTCAACAAGATATACAGATCTGACGAGCTTTTCCATTTTGGGCTTTAGGTTCGAACAATTTTTAGATTAGACGTTAAAATTTGCCAAGCTCGATGAATAGTTTGCTACGTAAAGTTTACAAGTCGCTGGATTAGACATTTAGATTTGCTAAATTCCCAGATTACGTGCATTCTGTGCACTTTGGTGCCTAAAAATCTCCCCTAAACGCATAAAATCTCACGACATACTACTCAAAATTATGGTAGCTATCGCAGTCAACGAACATCGATATTCTTACTCCTTTGGCCTTTCTTGCGATCCTCTGCTTCCTCTTTTCGTCCTCTCTTTCCTCTTCATTTTCTACTTTGCCCTTTTGTTCTTCTTTCCCCTTTCCCTTTACATCCACCAATCGTTCCACCCTTCCGTCTGTTCCTTTTGTTTCCTCTCTCTCTCTCTCTCTGTCCCTCTGTCTCTTTATCACTGGCCTTGCTTTCGCTGTATGGTTATCCACTCGCTTCAACCCTTCCTTCTCGCCATTTTGTTCCCTCCATCTTCATTCACTCTGACTCCCCTTTCTCTGTCAGCTGTCTTTGATCACTGTCAGTGGAACACCCCCGCGTGTGCGCATCGACGTGTCCACAGTGCACGGAGTCACAGGCCGCTGTGAAACAACCCCCGACCATTGCGCTACACACAGAGAAAAGGCTGACACAGGGTTCATCAGCCGTGGCTGATCGAGCTCGCTTGTTCCACGCTTTTTTAAATGTGTAGGCGATGCTGTGAATGCATAGCCATGGATCGAGAGACACGTGTGCGCGCGTGTGGGTTCCACCTTATGCACTGGGTGCTTCGATACTTGTCGAAGCGCAATAGGACCCTGTATAACGTGATTACTGGACTATGGGAACTCATGGAAAATCCGTAATTTCACGAGCGTAGTTATTGGCTTGGCAACTAAGTGATTGCGGCTTTTGTCAATACCACCTAATGAACAAACCCGCAATCACTTAGTTGCCAAGCCAATAGAAGGAGTGGAGCTTACAATCGGCCAGTGATTTCAGTCAGCAAACATTGTGACGGGTATTGCATATGGACATTTTATACATTTTCCACGTTACACGTATTCTGCGCATTTCTGCTGTACAGGATGGTTGGTCGTGTGGTTTAAATGACGAGATAACTCGATGTTGAACCCGTCAAATGTATTTTAAAATAATTAATAAATACAGAAAAAATTCGCTAAGATGCTTGGTACCGATTCGCTAAAGACTGTGTATTGATCATTAATAAAATCGTTCGAGAGTGAAAATCTGGTCACCTTACGATCGCGATCGTTTATTTTTACTGGAAAATTTAAATCTGACTTTGTTTGACACGTGGCAGCGACATTGTTTTGCCCAGAGTTTATTTATTATTATATTATGTATGTCCGAGGCAAAACAGCATGATTCGAATTGTCCTCCAGCTCGTGTGCCGCTACCCTGCGATCTTCCCACAGATGCGCAATGACCGCTGCGAAAGCGAGCTTGTAAAATTGCTTAAGAACACCGTACAACAGCTTAATGCGCGTCGGTACAATTTTGGAAGATCAGCCGAAACAATTTGTTCCAACGATAACGTTCGCTACTATCGTCGACTACAAGAACGAAACATCCTCGATAGAAAGACGTTCAGAGAATATTAAGGGTATCGTAGAGAAAGAAAAATATTGGACGATTTTTCAGAGTCCTTTAAAAATGTATCTTCGAACGGTAAAGTACATGTAAAATTGTACATTGAAAAATATTGTTCCGGATACACCGTGTATACTTACATCGTTCAACACGGCACGAATGTGCTGTCACGTTGAGAAAGACGGGTACGGGGTTGGAAGGTGCTGCAAGTAAACCACCCCCTTGTCTTCCTTAACATGTGCACACAGTACGATGTTGTACTGTGATACGTCATGCGATAAATTGATATCAGCCGCGGTCGCTAACGTTCACGCTTTAGCGGTAAGTTGCATCGGTCATTGTTATTACATTTCCTTCTTCTTTCATTTCCCTTCCAACTTCCGTTCTACGTCGTCGTTAGTCCAACTGTTTCGTAAAATACATATCCTTTCCTTTCTTATTATTTATTATTACTATGTTTACTTTGTCCGTGCCTTTCGGCTTTGGACGAGTTTTCGGTTTTACATCTTTTCTTGCTTATCTATCTCCCTTCTTATCTACTCTATTATATTGCACGCTGTTGTGTATTCTATTTCTAAGACTATTGCAACTTTTGGACTTTTGCCTCCTTGCTGTGCTTCCTTATCGTCGTTCCTCCCCGTCTTGTATTGCCCTTCTCTTCTCCATCGTTCTTTTAGTTCCCTTATTCCTTCTGCCGACTTAGACTTTGGAAGAAAGTATAGTCGTTATCCCGTTGACCGCGGATTCGTTATTGAACCTAAGATCATTGTCATTAGTATCTCTAGTATCTAATTACCACGGTTACTTGTCGATTCTAAAATATTCTGAGGTGTATAGGCCGTGATAGTTATCGTGATTGTAGTCTCCGTAGTTGCCTGGCCGCTGTACTGCCGTATTTTCTTCTCATTTCTGATGCCGCGGAAGAAAAATCGGACTCCGGGTTGCCAGGATTAGAACCTGAGTCCCGAACGTTCGTAACCTAAGACGTTAACCACTGCGCTGCCGTCGTCCGACACTAGTGTCGAGTGGCGGTATTTGCTGTCGAGTACCGCCACAATTCATTACCTAACCCTAATCATAATGTGAACCCGACATATATATTTTCTACCTTACAATTTATCCACGCGTTCCTTTGTATTCATATGTATATGAATAATAATCTCAACGATTCTCGTCCGAAATCTCGAGGAATATCAACGCCGTGGGAATTTGGCTGAAAGCGTAGCCCAACTTGCGCGGTGCTTATCTCGATTAGCGATCGACAGATGGACTATTTAGTGGAAATTGCTGGGAAGATCTTCCGACGAACCGGAAGCACCTGGCACCGTGTCACGTGCGAACGAACCGCTCATGGTTAATAAGAAAAGTTGTAATTACACGGCTAAACTGAATCTCGACCAGCTGTGCGTCGTTGCGCCTCGACGTCCGACACAGAGATCCAGGTGCCGTTGAGAAACTGTTTAGTTGCAACCTACTGTTTCCCTGCTAATAAATCGGCCTGTTTGGTGTCAAGTTAGTCCCTCAGTAATTACAAGTTAGTTTAATTCGTTAATTAATGGTGTCTTTGTCGAGGTACGCTCGCCAAGCCGGATCTGATTACACGGGAATTGAGACTGTTCGAGTGACCGCGTTGGATCTCGATGGTACGTCGCAGTTTCGTTAATTCTGCTTCTGTTATTCGAGAGCGAACGTTTTCGTTTAATTAATTAATCGCTGACACCCGTGTTACCTCGACGATCGACGACGTTCGAACAGATGGCAAACAGGGAATTTCTAGTTCTTTCTCTGCTCGTTTCGATGACGAAATGACGATGTATTAGCGAAACAAGTATTTATTTGATGTATGTTCTTTATTGATGTATTTTATTAGCGAGGTTTATCGAAATTATTGGATGGAAGTTTGTAATATCGGTGAATCGAAGTTAGTACGATTCTATTGAAATTGCTGTAGATCGAAACTATTAAAATTGAAATTTAGGTATGTTTAGGTCAGTAAATAGCGTTAGTGAGTGATTAAGTTTGCGATAAAATTATTCGTGAGATATTAAGAAAATACGTTTGTCGAGTTTAAAATACGTTTAGGGAACGAAAGAGAAGCGAATAATGTTTCAGGTAGATTGTTTGAGAGTTGCAGGGTAGCAGATTTTCGGCCAGTTATCGCGTTAGAGCGGATAAGAGGTTCTCGAATTCGATTTTGTCTTGCAAACAAAAGTCGATCAAGTATCCGCAAGTTTTAAACTTGCGCGCGATCTACGTGAGATTAGAGACGAAACGGTCTCCTTCAACTTTTCATCATCAACGTAATTAACTGTCTTTGCTCGGGTATCGCCGTTGACATTTACAGACTTTCCACGAAATAGATACGCATCTTTGTAAATGCCAGCAAACTTCCGAGATTAATTTTCAATCCTACAGCTTAACACTGGAGCTAAAGTAAATTCGGCCAACGCTAAATTGAACGTTTCTTGGAAGTTCTTACATAAAATTGTAAACGCCTCGTAAATTTGAAAATTAAATTTTCCGGTTTTTATAATACTATAGGATTTTTTCATTCAGAAATATTAGAAATTAGCCTTTGCAATGATGATATGTTTATTGATAGATGGATCTATTTATATTGGATTAAACAGGAAACGATGGTTATTTAACGTGAAGTAAATGTAGTAATGCTATAGCTAAGACAACTAAATGGATAATTCACAACTCACAACCAACTCACAACTGATAACAACTCGGCAACTCAACTCTAGACTCCTCACATCTCGACTCCCAACTCACCACTCCTCACGATCGACTCTCAGTTAATGACGACTCGTCACAACTCGACTCTCAGATACGACTCGTCATAACTCGACTCTCAGATACGACTCGTCATAACTCGACTCTCAGATACGACTCGTCACAACTAGACTTTCAGATATGACTCGTCATAACTCGATTCTCAGACAACTACTCGTCACGACTCGACTCTCAGGTAATGACGACTCGTCACAACTCGACTCTCAGATACAACTCGTCACAACTAGACTCTCAGATACGACTCGTCATAACTCGACTCTCAGATACGACTCGTCATAACTCGACTCTCAGACAACGACTCGTCACGACTCGACTCTCAGGTAACGACGACTCGTCACAACTCGACTCTCAGATACGACTCGTCACAACTAGACTCTCAGATACGACTCGTCATAACTCGACTCTCAGGTAACGACGACTCGTCACAACTCGACTCTCAGGCAACGAAGGGTCGTCATGACTCGACTCTCAGATAACGACTGCCTGTTAATTCGTCCTTCTCCTTGAAGCATACCTTTGTCTTTTCTCATAGCCCCACCACGTACGTGTTCCGCAACCGACTGCGGTCATGGTCGCGTAGGTCTTTTTTCCGCGCAACTATTCGATTGAAGGACCGACGACACATTGAAGTTTCCAGACCCTTTTGGTCTGACGGCATTCAGGCTTTTTCACGATATTGTTGGTGGTTCACCCGATACTTCTTAGGTCATTTGTACCACTTGGACACGATACTACGATACTCGTGTGTAATTATTGGTGAAATTTGCTTTCGAAGTAGTGGGATAAATGTTACGAGAATTGCGCAAATCGATGTCTCGAACCCGAAGATAATTTAAAATCGAGTTAAACATCTTCTAAGAGCATTGCCAACAAACTTCTGGCCTCGAGACGTTGAAAATAAGAAAAGTAAAGTTGAAAGTTGCGTTTGCAAAGTTGTTTCTGTACGCTGGTTCTTGAAACGAAGATTTCATTACGCGACGAAGTTTTCTAATGGAGCCACGAACGAATTTAGATTTTGGAAAAATAAAATGACAAATAATCCAAGTTTATCCGGTCTCCGAGAAGTCAGCTGAAAGATCAGAAAGTCGATACCTACGGTGGCTACAAATTTATTCACCGATTGTATACCGAGTTTCCGCAACCGCAACCGAACATGAAGTATGCAAAACCATCGACCGTCACTTCCCACAATGGACGTTATTTCCTCGTCGTAAGAAACTGAAACTTTATATCAATAGACGGCCGACTATAAATATTTCGACAACGCTACTTAACGTGTTGAATTTTTTACCGACGTTTTTACGTAGTAGCAACTCTACTAAGGTTCATATAGTACCTTATACTTACGTCGAAATAAGGGCGAAAATTAATAGGATGTGTCAAGGTCGCGTGAAAATGTTAAGGAACGCGGCAGAAATTAGTACAATGAAAGTGAGCATGTATAGTTACACCAAAATTCAGAAAAATGAAAAATCACCTGCTACAGTGGTTACTACTGTCATTTATTGTGATCTATAGCGTTGTATAGTGGATACTGTGTGAATTTAATTCTAATTGAAAGCAAACTTTTGCTATGTTTCTTCCAAATTTAGATATTGCTAAATTCCTTCCTTATATTGGATTGGTAACTAAATGATCGCGGTTTTTGTCATTACCATCTAATGATTTTCCAACTCAATACTATCTACTATATTTTCCATTTTTATTATATGTGTTATTATACGTGTATTCTGTGTAGTCTACTGTACACTGTTCCTTGCTATTCATAAATATGAATAATCTTTTCTAGAAATTACTAGACCAACAAACAAAGTAGCTCTGAAGGCGAAGACGATATGCCCGACCACGCACGTCCCCATTCTACTTGCGCTACTTATATCTCCTTCTTCCCGCGAAGTGTGGTTCGGATAATTCCACGAATTCGTTTTGTAATAGTTCTTTCGTAATCCGCTTTATCCTCAGATGGGCTTTAGAAATTAGAAAACATATTGCCAGGAGAAATTGCAGGTGAGAGAGAGAGAGAGAGAGAGAGAGAGAGAGAGAGAGAGAGAGAGACAGACAGGAAGGAAGGTAAAAATTTTCATCAGCAGTTCCATCAGAGCGTCGTTTACCTCGTTAACGAGGAGCTGGAACTTCCTTTCCATACGTTTCCTGCTTATTTTCAAAAACTTTCTTAATCAGTAAGCGGCACTGCGTTACTAAGCCGCGGGAGAAACCGTCTCCGGCTGAAAAAGAATTACCACGTTCCGCGCTTGCCTCGTAAACGCAGTCTGCTTCCTGGTACTCCGAGTATGCCAGTAATTATGGCACAGTGAACAGGGGGATGATTCTACGCGAGAAGATAAATCGAAAATGCGGAGTAATATTTTTTTTCGGGAAAATCGAATTAAAAGATTCGTCAGCAATGCGAACGATTCGTATGAAGAGATTCTGTTCCGTATTTTAGACCTGTTTTCTCATATTGTTACAATAAAAAAGAGAAATCGAGGATGTAAATAAAAGATAAAAATAAAAAAATAAAAACAGAGAATTTATTTCTCAACATCTGTTTTACACTAACTACAATTTGCTTCCGAACTTTAGCCGCGGCTTTTTAAGACTGAAGCTCTTGCAATGAATGAATATGAATGAATGAATATTGGAACATCCTGCGATAGAATCGAGGAGAACACTGAGAACTTACCACGCAAGAACAACGACGCTTTTTGCGGTAATCAACGTGGCAACGGAGTCTGAAGAACGATAATTACACGGCTTTGTGCCTGCCATTTCCGCGTTTCATCCGTGTTCTGGTTTCTATCCTTCTCGTCTCGATATCAATGGAAAAATAAGCAAGATTTGATAGCAGATATAGTTTCAACAAGAAATCTCTTTTAGCTCGTCCTTCAAATGACAGAAAATATCCCATTCGAATGGCTGATTCGCCGAGAATTCGATTTATCTTTATGCCGACGTACTGTCCCTTGTCGCTGTCCAATTTGATTTATGTAAAATCTAGATGTTTCGTAGAATTGATGTTATAAATGACCGACCTCCTTTTCTTTTTGTTTCAGGTGAGTGCAAATTGAATCTTCTTTGTCGTTGGGTGGTTGAAAATACGTAAGTCAAACAATATCTATTTCTTTTTTTCTTAAATTATATAATCCTTAACATGAAGTAATTCAGTAACAATAATAATTTGATATTGTTATACGTTACATTTACTTATCGTATGTAGATAAGTTAGAACACTGCATTCGATATACAGCTGGTAGCTGCTGATAACACTAGTTCCCAGCATTACCAACAGCAGCTGTCGATAAAGTGTTGAGTAAAGTTGAGTAAAGCACAAGGTAAAATTATAACCGACCGCTATCTATATTTCCAATGTTGAAAAGATAAAAGCACGCGAGAATGTATCGACTGCTCTTGTTACTCTCGTGAGGTAACAAGCGGGTTCGATTTTCGTCCTAGCTTCACAGAGAGATATGAAGCCTGGTGTTGAAACGATGACCTGATTCGTATGGAAGCTCGGGAGGTGCTCCACGTTATAACGTGAAAGGATAGTTCCTGACGTAATCACACCCCACATGAGCTTCGTGTTGACCAATCGGCTTGAAGAACTACCATTGTTCGTCTATGCACCGGTGTTTTAATATAACCAACCTTTTCCTATCATTCGGTGCAAATTTGGTACTTATACTATCTCAACGTGTTTTTTCATTATTTCGCGATCCTATGTCACGAGAATTATAGTTTGAGATTGAAAAAACGACGCACTACCTTAGAAATTTGCAATTACTGTAATATAATAATAGTATTAACAACCAATAATAATAATATAATCCCAAAGTTCTAACAATGTCGTATAATAATATAATTTTCATTTTCATAATAATTATAATTATACGAGCATGTTAGAATAATCGCCTTAGTGAAGAGGTTGATCAACAACGCCACACTTTAAGTATCGTACAAAAATATAATTTTATCAAAGTGTACAAAAATATAAAGATTATCGTAAGCTCTAAAAAAGGGATTTACATGGATACCGCCAACTGTACAATATGCCTTTGCTCGATCCATCAGTTCAGTGTTTCTTTATAATGATCGTACTGGCTCCTCCTAGTGCCCCACCTCCAAGTGAACCACCTCCCAGAGCAGCTCCTCCTAAAGCGCCAGACGAAGCGTATCCATATCCAGCTCCGTATCCAGCTCCAAGATTAGCAGTCAACCCCTGAGTGCCAACTCCAGAGCCAAGACTGGCTCCAAGTCCAGAACCAAGCCCAGAACCAAGCCCAGAACTCAATCCAGATCCTAAACCAACTCCAGGAGAGATGCTGATAGAGCCAAGGCTACCGCCTAGACCAGAGCCCAATCCTGACCCATATCCAGCACTGAGGCCAGAGGAGCCAAGGCTGGAACCTAAGCTAGATCCGTAACTAGAGGTTAGGCCATATCCGTAGCTCGATCCCAGGCCTGATCCGTAGCTGGAGGTCAAACCAGACCCGTAGCTGGATCCCAAACCAGTATTCAACCCTCCGCTGAAGCTACCACTGAGACCACCAGTGATACCTGAACTCAAACCAGAGCCGAGGCCACTAGTGACTCCAGAAGTCAGACCAGATCCTCCGATAGATCCTGAAGATACAGGTATCAAGACAGACACAGGAACAGGTTGAGGGATAGAGATAGGTTGCGGGATTGAGACTGGCACTCTAACAGCCTGAGAAATGCCTGCGGACCTGTGGAGTGTCAGTGCGGTTTGTTGAGGCGTGCGAAGTGAGGTTTCCCTGACGAGAGGCAGATTTTGTCTCACGTACCAGGGACCTGGGACAGGCCTGGGCACTGGATAGGGTTGGGGAATCACGACTGGCACTTGTTGGGTGATAGCGCGAATCCCACCTTCAGCTGCAGCCCCGTTTAACCCTGCAGATAGTCCTCCAGTCAGACTTCCTGACAGAGGTCCAACTAGGCCACCATTAAGAGAGCCTTGCAATCCTGAAAGTCCACCCGAGAGGCTTCCAGTCAGTCCTGATAATCCTTCAGTGTATCCTCCAGAAATTCCGCCATAGCTGGTACTAGAACCCAGGTCTACGCCTCCTGATGATCCTCCAAGTCCTCCTGTGCCTAGAAGAACGCCTCTCTTCGATTTCTCAGGCTTTCCTGGTTCAACTTCGCTAGCAATGGCGGCGGGCACCAAAAGGCAGAACTACACGAATGATTTTTAACGTTTGAATTTTTCATCAAGACTGCTCTTCTATGGATTAGAAAGTGAGTTAGGTTCATGAAGGGAAAGGAAGTAATGTCGGTCCTTTTAGAAATGGATCTTTGGAACTTGAAAAGCCGATAGTTTAAAATTCAGGAGTATTGAAGTTTCAATGAGGACTAGTATCGATTTCTTGAGTTTGCCAGGGGGTTAAATGCAATTGCGGCCGCTGTGCGAATATCGTCCAAGAAATGTTGAAAATGAACTGCGAATTATTGGATGAAGTAAAATTTTCAGATACTTAGCGATGCGAAATTGATGTTTCCAAATATTTAATTACTGCGTGAGTATAATTTCGTGTATTCGCAACGTAAAATTATTGCTTTTTCGAAGACTTTATATTCCATTTTGCACAATAAAATTTTTGTATATTTGTGATACCAAATTATTAAATTTTGTATCCATCTTTATATTAATTTTACTGAGTAACATCCCACAGCACAAATCCAATGTTGCCACTTTGTATTTGCAAAAGGCACCGAGGTGTTCTACACAATTACAAGATCTAACTCGAACAACTAAAAATTTCTCGCAGCTTCGCAAATCGTTTTAAAGTTTCGTCCACGTAAAATATCAGAGTCTGAGAAATTCACTAAAGAATATCTTTCTACTTACTATGAACGTCCTCATAGTTGCTTGTCTCGTAAGTACAGCTTCGAATGTGCCATCATTCGGTCCAGGTCCCTGTTTTATACAGGTAGATACAATCACTTTCACTGAATACGCGATCGTTCACGCCCTGATCAGAGTGCTCTCCATCGAATTTTTCTGTCAACGTTTCATCCGATCTCTTTGATCCGCGATACAACCGCAGTCGTTGGAAACAGAGCGATTCCGCGTTACACGCACATCACCGTAATTCTTCGCCTACTTCTGATCAGTTTCTGGATCGTATCGCATGTCGTGCACGCGTAATGCTCACACTATCATATCTCACGCGCGTCTTTTGTAATCAGGAAGCGAATTTACGGATTTTTTTTAAGGTTAGGTCAGAACCGTTGGCTATTGGAATTGGTGGCGCTGAGATCGCACGAGTGTTTAAAAAGCTTTGTGAAGGTTATTTGAGAGTTGTGATAGTACTTTTTGGTGATTTTGGTACTCGGGAAAAAATATCATGGAAAACTTTTGGTATTTGTGGAAAATTCTGAGACAGATGGGGGAAAGTAAAAGTTTTACGAGTCTGTCAGTTTTAAAAAGTATAAAGCGTGTGATGTATTCTGAAATTACTGTACGGTAACGGATATAATTCTGCGGAATAATAAAACGCGAGACTGCAGTAAATATCATTGGAATTTTTATTTTAGAGAGCTTAAATTATAAAATTGCCGTTGCAGAAAATGTTGCATTCAATTTTATATTAACTTCAATAATTCGAGTTCATCTCAGGTTCAATAGTATATTCTGCAGAAAAAATAGAAATAGTAGAAAACAACTAAACGAAAAGTATTACATATTTCGCAAACATCATTTCCACATCCCTTTATTCCGAAAATAAATTCCACGATAAATTAACATATCAAATACAACACATGCAATATACGTGCATGTATAAAAATGTACTCAATCCGTATGATGAAAGATAAGCAAGAATATTTAATTAACGAGGGCGATAAACATGACCGATTTTCCGAATGGTTACATCTTGTACACGTTCATTACGAGGGATAAAAATTCTGGTTCTGGTAAAAGGTGTAATAAATGTCTTCGCGAATGACGATTAATAATAAGCGTGACTTTATGAAAGGCGGAGCCTTCGCTGGAAATAACTGGACAATCGAAATGCAACGCCTCGAGTGAGGTAGATATAGAGAGACAAAAATCGAATCTGCATTAAGCGTATCTGATACAAAGTATCGAATCATGATTTCGAATTCGAAAGGCAGCCCCTAACAAATAAACGATTCTTCGTTTATATTTCCGCGTTGGAACTGCTTTGCGCGAGACTTTAATTGATGCAATTTGCTTCAACTCTATATTACAGATAAATCTAATCTCCAGACAGATTAGTTTATGAAAATTGTCTTTCATAAAAATATTGTTTCTGTTGAAAATGCCAACGTGTGTTCGCGCTCGCCATCTATGTGTAGATGCGCTAGTTACAATAAATGGTAACTAGAAGATAGTTCTAGATACAATCGATAGGTTTAAGATATTCTTTTCTTTTTATCCCTAGTCCATGTAAGAAAATGCAATAAAGATTTTTGGGCTCAGAACGGTGTGATAGATTTACCCGAAGAATAAAATAACAGCTATTGTGATCCTACCTCTAAATACAGAAATAACAACAGTTTCATTATATGAAATATTGATGATTTACGATGAACTGTATCGAATATAGAAAATATAGATTTTCATAATTTTACGAACACACCAATTTTTTCGGTTTTCACATTTTTCACGTCTAAAACAAGTATGCGAGTAAGAAAGTGAGAGCTTGGTTTTTCATGTTATTTAAGGATATGTAGGGTCTCTTTTGGGACGTGGCTGCGAAGATTTGCAGACAATCTAACCTAGGCTATTCCTCATCCAGGAAACTACCTCGCCAAGATCCCGATACCATACTGTGCAAAATTTCAACGACACGGTATGAAGAGGGTCGCTTTATATTCATGGCATATACTCTCACGTCAAACTACATCTTATTCAAATCCCTACAGTTTCTGCCATTATCTAAATACACGTAGAGATCTACGTTTTCCCACGGATTTATGATTTTCAGATGAAATTGGAAAATGGTGACACTTGCCAGGAATGTTTTCTAACCCTTTCGTAATTTGTCGAATTTTTCTTTCTATTTTTCCTGCTTCGCTCTCACCGATTAAACGATAATCGTAGCGTGGATTGAAATTCTGATCTCATACAAAGTTACACACGTGAGAAAATTGAGTTGGAATTCTAATTTATATTAGGTCGTCCGAAAAGTTTCTTTCGTTTTATAAGGAAATAATGGATGCACAACAATTATATTATTTTATCGAATTACGTATGATCCATTTTGTTCTATCAAAATAAAGATCACAACGATCGACAGGTTAGGTTTCACGTTTGCATAAAGATGCATCTTATCGGATAACCTAATAGTTTGCCAGATCGAAGATTATCAAAGATCAGTTAGATTAGTTCCAGGTTGTATTTGCAGGAGAAATACATACGTGTGATACTTATGTATATTTACTTAGGCAATAACTATAAGTATTTCTATTCATATCTACCAGAAATGCATAAAAATCGCCGAGTAGCGAATCGCAATTCTACTTGCGCAATTGCATCGTGTGTAATGACTTCCTGCTAACATTGTGAACGTTGCGATTCATGGCGTTGGTGAGAGGAACTATTTGTGTATTATGAAACTCGAAATTATTCTATCAACTACTCAACAGACTCGTCTAATAAAAAAGGTACTTCGTAAGATCGATTCCTGCAGTCTAAATTGTTTCTGCAAAATTACAATTTTTCAGGAAAATTAATTATTCCTGAGTGCTTCTATGTGGAAACTTGTACATATAACGTGTATTTGCTGCAATAACTTCGCGCGATGTACGTTGTACTGAGATATCTATGTTCCTATTTCTAGGGAATTTAATATTTAAAAGACAATTTCTCCAATAATGAAGATACTTGTAACATTGGGTTGGTAACTAAGTGATTTACCATTACCACCTAATGACAAAATCTGCAATCATTTAGTTGCCAACCCAATATATCATTTTCGAGTTTCCCTTTCGCAGTTTAATTAGCGCGATCATAAATACTTTGACACAGAAGTTCGATTATATAACGCGGAGGTTCCCCTTGGTAATTAATTTGATCAGAAAATTTCGGCACTCAGACGTGATATAAAAGAGAGGAAGGATCAAACGAACGTGGAAACTGAGGTTCTAGCAATTTTTTCTCACGCGCCGAGCTATTTGACGATTGTCAGAGTCATTGATCTTCTACGTGGGAATAAATTTATCTTTCGGACAAGTATGAATCGAAGTTGGTGCGGAGAGAATTTGAAAAGCAGAACAGATGTGATCGTCGTCGATAAATTGGGTCAGGTGACGTTTTTAAAGGTTTGCGCACGCTTTCTTTCGTGTAGTTGTATTATATGCAAATTTTGATTTAAATATATCGGTAGTTTTAGAAACATTATAACAGCTAACAAATAGTCTGTCTGTTTGTAACAAACGATCGTTTACTCTCGTTATTAATACGTGATTCGAACTGTGATTTACAAAGCCAATAATTTTTCCAAGAAATCACTGAAAACAGCATTTTTTCGTCTATAAACAAAACATGAAAGAGCGAAAAACCATTCGTCCTGAAACATCTCGACCGAAATACGAATTAAAAAGAAAATATTTCTTTTCTTGAAACGGAGCATGAATTCCGCAATTAACAAAAAATTACTGTAGATTGTGTTTATGTAATATTAATTAATTAATTGTGTAATTAATCGATCGTATAAAAGATTGCAATACTTTCTTTTTAAGAAATTACTTTTATACACGGGATATATGACTGGAAAGATCAAGGACGATTAACTGGACGCTATCGAGTAATTAAAAATTTCGTCATGAATGGCAATTAAAAGTGCTATAGAGAGAGTAATTCTGTTGGACGGCTGTTTCACAGTGGATGCATTGGTTATCAGGCCTGGTTTTGTTTCCCACTCCGTTAAAATCTCATTTCGAGCACGTCGATCAATTTAACGCGGGCAATAGAGACGTTGAACCTATTATCTCACACTAGCTTCGGTAACTCGACTTTGCAAGATCATCGATTTTCGTTAATCCATTCTCAAGTGACTACGAATCCATCCCACAATGAATTTACCAATTCGATGAAACGGTCTTTAAGAGAATGAAACTTTCATGCTAATATTTTGAGCAATATGCGATCGACGATCAATGTTCGAAGAGATTATTTATTGGAGCAAAATATCAATTTTATTTTATTTCTAATCCTAGACAATTCCAATCTCGGTCTAATTATAGTTGGAATAAAAATGGAATAAAATTTTTTTATACTTTCTGTACGAATGATACACTTGACCATTCGATACTTTCAATTTTGTACACGTCTTATTTTATCTCGTGTATTTTTTTTTTTTTTTTTAATTGTAAAAATGAAGTTTTAAGGAAGAAAAATTTTAATTGGACTTGGACATTTTTTGTTTCGTGCTGTGACGTTTTTTATTTTTATTCGTTAGTGCAGCGAGAGACGTCTGAAAAAGCGTTTTTAGATTTAATTGGGAAAAGTTCAACAATCTCGAGATTATAGAAAATAAAAATGCTCGTAGTCAATGGAAATAATTTTCGTTCCACAAAGCTTGGAATTTCGATACCTTTTTTTTTTTACAAATGTTGTCGAACCAACGATTCACAAAACGAATCGGTTACAAACATTATCACACGACCCACTTTGACGTTTTTTAATAGCAAACTAAAAATTTCTCAGCATATCAAGTAAATATAAAATACTTCAGTGTTTAGCCATTAAATTGAACTCTCGAATGTACAGAAAATAATTTAACGACATGTTTAAACCATCGATCTGGTTTGAATACGCAAACCCAAATTTCTACATTGGCTTTGACATTTTTATTTAGAAAAATACAAGCAGCGTTACTCGTTTCACGAAATTCTTTGCATAGAGAAAAGCAAGGTGGATGCTCAGAGGGAATGTTCAAACAAAAGCTAGAAAATCGAAGCATAGAGAGTTACGTAACATGTAGAAGCGTACTCGATACGTATCAAAAAGGTATCGACAAAAAGGCAATGGTAGTTGGAAATAAAACCTGACGATTTCTATCGACATTCTTATTGAAGCCAATTTAGATACGAAAAAAATAAGTTCCTTCTTTTTTCTTAAACAACGTGTAACATTACAATTTCATTTATTTCTTCTTTTTGGACTTTAACAACTTAAGAAAAGTAAGAAGTTTTTTGAAAATATAATAAAGTTTAAAAAGAAGGAATAAATGATTTAATAATTTAAGAAAAGCAAGGAAAAGTTTTTGAAAATATAATAAAATTCAAAAAGAAGAAAAAATGATTTAATAATTTAAGAAAAGCAAGGAAAAGTTTTTTGAAAATGTAATAAACATTCGTTAAATCATTAAGAAGAATTTTATAATTGTTTCGTTTTATGTATCACCGAGTTATCGTATTTTCTACAGAACGAGAGCATTTATGATTGTTTGTTAAGAAATGTTTTTTTTTTTTTTAATATCGTATCATTGAAATCAGTGTTTCTACACGTTATTTTTATTTATTTAGAAATATTATAGATTTAATTAATAGTATAAATAATGTTGAATCGTTTGTTTTAAATTACAATTGAAATAAAAAGTATAGAACGAAATTTTTGGGTAAAAAGCCTTGTCCTAAAAATTCGACGCCTTCCTTGCATGCAACAAAGATCATTGTTCTATATTTTGTATGCGCGTGAAACGCGAAACGTTTCGTTGTTAACATCGTTAGATGATATATTTCGAGAAACGCGCGAACAGTCGCACGGACAGGTTTTCCCCGCGATTATTTTAGAATGTCCAGAACGTCATAGGTGACAGAATAATTTACGGTATCGCGATCATCATTCATATTTACGATGGCTTGTGCATTTCGAACGATATTCCTCGTGGACATCTGCCAACTTGTTCTACCAAGATAGCTGATGCGTAATTATGTCTGTTGGAATCGTCGTCTCGTATTTATGCTCGCGAAATATCAACGAGTTGACGATGTCAAGTTTTTAACGATCGTTATGATCGATATCTTTGGCGGGAAATTCGTTTCGAACTCCGGTGAAAATTTTCACCGCAGATTATGGCAACGATGTAACACGTCTGAAGTGTTTAACACTCGGTGAAATAATTTTGGCTTCTGTGAAATTACATTTGAAGCTGTGTCAATTTTATTTCAATGTGTAATGGTTTTAGTCAATTTAAATGTTAATATTGGAAATAATATCTTAATAGTAATGATAAATGTAATTCAAGAGTGAAATATAGAGATGAACTTTCAAAGTGAACAATAATCGACAGAATATTTTATTGAAATGAGAGCAGAAATGTTTGCATTCTTCGTTTATCACGTAAAAGGCTGGGTTCGCCAAAATGTTAAGTGGACAGAGAAAACATAAAAGATTCAATCGGATTGAAATCTCATATATTGGGAAACGCTTTGAATTCGAAACATTTGTTTGAACGTAGATCGTTATGAAAAAGTCGGTATTAAAGCAGAGGGAAAGTAGAAAATTTATTAAATTTCTATATTAATGACTTCACTGACACTGAGTATTGAATTTTAAAAAATTCGAATTATTTCTTAAATCCATCAAATTCAGCTATCTAACATACATAACCCTTTGTATGTAAAAAAGAAGGTCCAACTTTTTATACAAAAAGTCAAAGCTACCCAACGAAACGAAACCTTCGCTAAGTCAAAGTTATACATTTTTCTAAAAAGTATACTCTTCACTCTTCCAAAAAACCTATGAAATTTTTTCAGCCATGATATGATACGTGAAGGAAGACGAATGAAAACAAACCTGTCTCGATAAAACAATCGTTCGATTCGATTACTGGTCCGGCGACACACGAATGTCGCTGTCTTCGTCAGAATCGCGCAGGATCACGTGTGTACGTGGAAGAATTTCGCGATTTCCACCGCGATCTCTTTGAATTATGGTAGCAGGGGACCGCGAGGACACGTGTCCCTCTGATCGACGCCATTAGATCTGTGGTAAAGAGGCAAGAGAGCACAGAGATGCGGCGGTATCGGTAGCCTAACCTTCTCGATCGTGATGTCAGTCGAGGCCAGAGCCAGCTACATGACCACTTGCGCTTCGGAGACCGATGGTTCGTTATGATCTTTAATTCCCTAGAGTGTTCGCAGCTTTCCTTCATTTGCCAAATTAACAATAAGCTTCAAATGAAAATGAAGCTTCGATACGAATGTGGTAGAAACATATTAAAAAATTCTTGACTTAATAGAGCAAAAGCAATCTCGGAATAAAGAGGTTTCGTAGAAATATAATTTTTCTTTTAATAAATCAAAGGAGGTGTTGTGGAATAAAAGAGGTTGAGGAAAATATAATTCTTCGTTTGCATGGTAGAAACATAGTGTACTGGGAACTTCTGGGTTTAATAGGACAAAGGCAATCCTGGAGCAGGAAGGGAAATTTGAAAAGGAAGATGGAATTGGTATTCAACGTGATAGAAATATTTAATATGCAGTGTATATTAAAAATGATTGATACTATGAGCAATGGAGTTCCAAAGAATATTTTTTTATTTCATTTCGAGAAGGAAAAATTCCTGAAAATCATTTTTTGAGAAACCCCTTGACGATCTGGGAAAAGAGTATTTAAGACAAATTCCATGTCTGACAAAATGAAAATTCAACGATATAGAGATATAAAGTCAAAGATGATTGATTTCGGTGGTAGAGTTTCCTGGCAGGAAGAAGTTTGACGAGCGGCATGGTTTTGGTGGCATTAATCATAGTCAAGGCATCGTTTAGAAATGATCTATGTGGAAACTAACGGGTTCATAGAGCAGTCGTTAGTATACTGTGATGAGCACGTGAATGGGCATTGCCTCAATGTACCAGTCATAGCATAAAATATCATCAAATAATTAAATATCATATTTTATACCGCACAAAATTTAATATATCTATTTTGGTTTGGTTATGGCTTATGTATTACCAATATAGTCAGTTTATTCTTTATCATCAATTTACACATACAAAATTAACTTCATATTTTATAAATTTTCTATATCAATTTTACCAACGAATTAACAATGGAAAAGTGATCAGAAGGCGAAAATTGCACTCAAAATAATCCACAAGCCACACTGTAATCTTCTTTCTCGCATATCAGACGGAGATTACGAGACGTCCAGTGAAGGAGCAATCCGTGACATGCAAGGGAAGCAAATTAAAGAGATCCTGCCAAGGAATCTAAGGAAAATCGGTTCGGACTGTGACTACGAAGCAGAGAATCCGAGACCTATGGAAGAAAAGTCACCGGAGAAGTCGTCTTGCAGTCAAGAAGCAGCCTTAGCATCCAGAATTTTGTCCAAGTCAGAGTCAATGCCAGTGCTAAAAAGCACCAGCTCGTCCAAAGAGGAGAACGAAGAAGGAAGCGCAACAATGATGTCAGAATCTTCCATAGCACGTCAAAGGAAAATGAAGATGATCGTAACTCGAATTCATCCAGAATTATCCTCGACCTCCAACCAGACCAGCTCAACCGATACTTTTGTGATGGAGATGATTGATGAAAATTACGAGTCCAAGAAACTAGAGTCGAAAATCTTGCTACCTGTGCTCCAGGTGATTATTCATCAAAACAGAATCCATGAAATAATTTTTTATACTTGGGGTTTAAACCCTTTTATAGACTTTCCTGGCTATTTTCTATTTTTCATAAAACTTCATCAGCATCCCATATCACGTCGCCCATATTGTTATAAATATTAACTCCGTGAAAGACGTAACAAACTTCATTTTTCTTCTAATTATATCTCCCTTTGATCTAATCCTCTGCTATTTTCCTATTCCATTCTTGTTAAAGGACAAAGATGAATGTTGGTAAGAAAAAAAAAAAAAAAGAAAAAAGCGAATGAGGGAGGATACCCTTGTAAGTCACAGTGAAAGTATAATGGCCAAAAAAGAAAGAGGGTGATTACGTTAAAGGACATATAGATACGGCCGTACGTCTCTGATGTTGAACAGTCTAGTCGATATATATACAGGGTGGAACAAAATTCGCGATATGTATAAGATCACGAAGATATTCTGATTCAAAATAAAATGAAAATCAAGAATGATGAAATTATTCTGGAAGCTTCATTCTCAAATTATTTTTGATTTTCATATTATGTTAGACCATAGGATCTTCCTGACCTCGTCTGTACCACAAATTTCATCTCACCCTGTATCTCACTAGGTAGGGATTCCATGATACGAAAAAGTGGCAAACAAGAAATAATCTTAACTGGCCAATCCATTTGGCTTCCACTCCAATTACTCAGTCTTCTAGAGACTTAATATTATAAAATTAGAATCTACATGTTTTTCCTTCCTACATCAATCCCAAATAATCCTATCCTGCTCAGAACACCGGCAACGATTCACCAAGTTGCACCAAAGAAGTGACATTCTTCGAATTACCAGAGGACATGTCTTCTAAAGAATTCGAGCAAGAAAGAAAAAGCAGCAGATGCTCGGGCGGAATAGGGTCCGCTACCAAGGAGCCAAAGAACTCTAGAAACACGCAAGAAAACGACGATCTGATAGGCATCGCCGAGAATCCTCATCCTTCTATCAAATCTTTTTACTTTCCCCCAATTCCAGAAAAGGGGCATTCTTGTTTACATCATCCGAGGCAACAGCCTCGAATTACCAAGGACACGGACGCAATTCTTAAGATAGATGGCGAATTAGGTCCTCTCCAGCATCAACTCAATGAAATTAGTGGGAAATTCCGAGCCCTGAATCTCAATGTCCCGTCTCTGCCAAGGCAGAGTCATTACTGTCAGTACACGCCATCAACTGACATGTCTGGGTACTATCTGCGCAGAACAGAGACTTTTGGCCAGGACTCCAAAGGAAATGAGGTCATTCGTCTGATGGGTCAACATCAAAGCAATAAAAACTATACTGCGCTAGGACCTGGCACAAAGACCAAAGAGACTCTTCTGACTCAGGATTCCTTCCCTATGAGAGAACCTATCAGCAGGAACATCAGCTTCACAAACGAAGATTCGTATTCGCTGATGGCTCCACGAGTCCGTTCGTCTAAACACGTTGAAAGGAATGTGTCAACCATAGCCAGCGATTGGCGAATCGAAGACAATAATAACTACGCCTCTGTGAGAAATTCTTATGCTAATTTTGGGGGCCCAGTAGACAAGGATCCATCTGGATCACTGATCCCATCTGTCAGCAGTTCTTGCTACAGACCTTACAGAAACGAATCCTTCGATTATCAGAAACCACACTCTTCTAAGTACTATGACGAGTCAGAATTTAATAAATCCAACAAAGAGTTCGCGAAAAAGAATGAGACAAATCTTGTTTCTAATAGAACAATCGACTATAGATGCCAAAATATGACTAAGAGAATGGACAAAATGGCACAAGCAGGGACGTCAGGGGTTGGATGTGGATCTGGGAAACTAATTAGGACTTTGGACGCCTCAACTGTTACTTCTGGACCCGATCTACGTGTCATAAGTGTCAATACTTCTGTAGAAGAGCGCTATACATATGGAAAAGTGGTAGGTGAGAGTTCGTATTATGAAGGAACAAGTGGAACATGTCAGCGTTCCAACAACGAGTCTAACAGCAGCCTCGTTAGACCCCAGGATCAGAGTATCTTAGCTTCTGTGATGGTTATCGGGTCTGAAGGAAGCGGTAAAACTCGCTACGTAAATCGTAATCGTGTAAATAGTCAGGTCTCACTAGTAATCTCGAAGAAGGACCAAGATTCGATGACGACTATTCTAGATCGTAGACAATATGAATTTTCAGGGAAGCAGACAAAGAAACAGCTTCGATCTTCGAATGTTGTCGACCAAAAATCGATAGAAACTCTGGTAAAATCTTCAGAATCGATAAATAATAGCAAGACTGATGTACTGAAAAATCTATCCGGTATAAAAATGGCCAAGACAGATGAAAAAGTGGTGATCGTGCCAATCCTGTTCACAAATGGCATCCCAGAGCCTCCGAGGACTCCTCTATTCCATTTCAACAAGTCCAGATGTCATTTGCCAAAAACGAATCACCATTTGACGAAGCTAGAAAGGAGACCATCCTCCATAACCCAGAACAGCGTGTACTCGGGCAACAGTCTCGAATCTTCAACAATGGAGTACTTAAACTTGGACCAAAAACTGGCAAATAAGAATAGTGGGGTGTCAATGTCCTGTGTCAGTCGGTCTGGTTCATATTCGCGTTGCAGGAATCCTTCACATTTGTCGAACATTACGAAAAGTTTGTCTGACCGTCATCATAGTAGGGGCAGACATAGCCATTCGAGCAAGGCACAGTCTGACTCAACGAGGAGAGTAAAGAAGAAGGCTATTCAGGGAATGATGAGCTCGCCAGAGGAATTTCTTTGTGATACCTGAATATTTGATGTGGTTCGATTGATTGGAACATGGTGGTCATGTCGCCTTTATGGTTGTGCTCTAAGGATTATGATTGAAGTAAGAGGTTGAAGTTTCATAATGGAATCATAATATCTCTAGAGTCACGAATTTGGATCAAAGTGTCGTTTCTGGAATTTTGGAATTCACGTTTAACCTTTTCTTGGGGGAAAGGGTTGTTTCTGGCTCTGCAGATACTTTTTAACTCTCTTTGATATTTGGGCTAATGGACCGGAAGACGCATTTTTGGGACGGTGTTTTGTGCAGTGACGTAGCTTCGACTATTGTCTTTTTGTCGTTTATTGTAGATAAGCTCGCGGCGTCTCTTGTATACAGTTTTTATTCAAGTAAATATATAAATATTATACACGAAATATGAATCTTTATTTTAACAGTAAAACCTTGTGAAAACAAGTTCTTGTTCATATTCATTCTATGAGAAATCTATAGGATTTCATAAAAATCTCTAAAACTGTACAAAAATTTATTTCTTTTTTTTTTATTTTTACATCATTTTCGTATAATTATTGACGAGTGATTCAAGAGAAATGAATATATTTGGTAGTTTATTTATAATAACGCCTAGACTACAGACATCTATGAATTTATGCAAAAATTATGTGCAAATATACAGAACAGGTGCACGTAATATGAAAAAATATTCAAGACATCTAAAAGAATCTGATCATTGTAAATCTGTTTCATTTCTTTGAGTTCCGAAAAGTATGAATTTACATAAATATTCGCACTTTATTATTAACAAATTCTCAGGCTCCTTTTGACGTATAAAATATAATGATTTTTATTATTCAATAAGAATATGAAAAAAAGGAAAAGCTGGCGTTTCTAATGTCAAATAATCGTTGCAAAATGGCGCAAAAATTATTTTCACAGTCCTCGCTAAAACTAGTATCTAGTTATGCGAACGGTGTCACTGACGTAGGAATCCTGGAGTGATAAGTGGACAATCAGAAGCCAGATCACAAGTACGCTGAATCCATGTTGGTAAACCGGTTTCCCGTCGAAGGAAATCTGTTTGACATGGCGTTTCGCGGATCGTTGCTAACTCATGCATGTGAAACCCTGACCGATTGTGAATCGAGGCTGATCACCAATTGGCCAACTGTTGCATAGTTTTCCAGTAAACCCTTGCTTATATTTAATTCTCTGCACCAAACTCAGGATCAGTTGAATCATCAAATTTACATTTCTTTTTTAATTCAATTTTGTACTTTTTTCTATCGTGACGCATACGAGTATATTTGGAATTTTTCAATAGTATCTACAGGTCTAGAAAAATTAAATAGATGCAAAAGCCTAGTCAAATGGACCAAACGTTCAAACATTATGCAAAGATTTAGGCGAAGGTTGAAGAAACTGTAACTATCTCAGCAAACTGAACAACTTAATGGAAAGCTGCTGCTTATTCTTATTAAGATGCATGAATTAAATTGAAAGAGAGACGGAACGAGCGAAGCAATAACCAGATGGCAAACGAGATCATAATTAACGAAAATGCGATCAAGCGAAGGTCTCTCGAGAATTGGCCGATAAATCATTGACGTTGGGACATCCCAGATAAATTTTGGGAACGATTGCCCGACCTTGCCACACGATCAATGCGTTCTGTTGCACCCGAGGCGAAATGGAGTAAGGACAGTTTGTTCGACACCTGTATAAACGCGATAGTTGGTCCCCAAGTGTAGACACAGAAGTTCTTTCAATAATTACTCCAATACTGATTTCTTTATCAGATTGTTAGTTTTCGCAGACGCTTACGCTGTTTACTTTTTCCATTCTAGAAAATTGTGAAACTTTGTAGCGAATTTTTTATATGTCAATGAAGATATCATCTGGAAACACGTGGCTCTTTTTGCAGAAATTGCTCAGCCACTGTAACGACTCTGTAATTAATACAGTCGTTCTCAAGGATTACCGATCAGGGTACGATCAGATCAATTATAGAGAAACGCAAAAATTTCTCGGCATCGACTATTCAAATGTAAATGTAGATTGACACGCGACAGATTCCATCTAATGGACACTGACACGGCAGGTGACGGTATTTAGCATTAAAAATACTGGGACTTCCGCTTGGTCTTCTTAAATATGTATTACTTTTTTGTTCCATGAAAGAAACATCGAAGGTTAATCTACTATCATCCAACAAAATTTCAATTCTCGTAAATATACAATATACAATACAATATACAATATACAAAGTAAATACAAGCAGGAATATAATTTGAGCTGGTCCAGATCCGCACGCTAGCAGTGTTACCCTATGACTGAAAGCCCCGAAGCCATCATCGCCTGTCTACAGTTTATGGTCTGTCTTCGTCCCAGTCTTTTGTCTATAAGCTGTGCTTAGTGCTTAGGCTTCAGTGCTTGAGAAAGCTAAAAGACTAGATGTAGAGTTTTCTTAGAAGTGGTGACCACTTCAACAATTTAAGAATAGATTTACTCCAAAGCCTCTTACCAAATTGCTTGCAAAATTGAAAATACATACGCGTTTCAATCTGGCGATCTTATCATAAATCACATTATCATAAATTACAGTCGCCATTAATTTCATTTGCTCCTGCACCGAGAGGTCACGAATAATTGCAACTATTAGCGGAAACAATAACAATTTCCTCGAAATTTGTTAACCATCTTGACCCAATTGCCGACGTTGCTGTGGTTAATGCGACGTCGTTTATGGACAGTCGATATGCTCGCAAGAACGCGCGATAAACGCGTTCCTGGCCGCGTCCCAAATAATTTGTCTTGTCACTAGCACTTTAGTTTGTATTTACAGTGTCAAAGCGGCGTTGCCCGGTTGTTCACTCGCGGCACACGCAAATGGCCTTCGATTGCCAACGGACCTAACTTTCGGCATTGTGCTGCGGACAAGCGCCGACAATGGCACGTGTGTCTGCTTTTCGAGCTGCGTCACAATGCAACCTCGTGCTGGCTTGTTTTCATTCCACGCCAGCCATCTCTCACCGCCATTATTTTTATCAAAGCCAGAGTAGCCATTGATCGCGCATTCCATCCAGTAATTGAGTATTTATCGACGTCAGTCGTTGGGAATATCGCTTTGTGTACTGAATTCCTGCTCTGATGATTGCGCAAGGATTAATTGGTATTTGGCGCTTTAAATCGCGTAAAAGGAAATTCAGAGAATTAAGAAAATTGGAAAATTATGGTGGATTATTGGACTATCAGGTATGTCGTAGGATGGGATTATTTTCTACGTCGATGGATTGTTCATGCTGTCACAGAGAATGATTGGATTGTTGATACTTTTGTAGAGACTTATTCAGAAAATCGAAACTGACAGGTGGAAATTGATGGAGTATTGAGGTAGAAATTGGAGCAATTAAAATACAATTTTTACACCTTGTCACACGTCTAATTTGAAACGTGTTAGAAATCAAAAATTGTATTCTTCTTATGCAGAAACTTCTGTGTTTCTTCGTATTGATGAGAGAGAATATTTTTTCCTGATAACATGCACGAGTTTCCTTTTGCTAATAGGAAAAAAGTAAATTCTTATTTTAAAATACGAAACTGCACGTCGTAACTACATCTCCAGCTGTTCCAAGCAGCAACCGTATCCAATTTTTCTCAAACTGATGAGGAAAATAAACGAAATAAAGAATTTCGTTCAGGAAATAAATTGTTATACTGAAAAATGAAACTGTGTGCGCGTGTGTGTACACAAGTTCTCCAATTTGTCCAATTCATTCGCACGATGGTTTGGAATTTTGTCAACTAATGAAAGAACGAGTAAATAAAGTACACGTTTCGCGTATTTACGCTATTAAAAACAAATCCTTTATTCTTTCTACGCTGTGTGAAGCAAAATATGTAACAATTGTTTGTCGTACTCAATTTCAATTTCACATTATTTATCACCATTATTCGATCCTTATTTACCATTAATTTAGTGGTGGATAAAATACAGAAAAAATATTAGTACAAAATACTCAATATTATATATTGCAATTTTAAAAGGAAAGGTCAAAAGCTGCTATCAAAAATTGGACGGTAAAATTATGAAAAGGTGCAGTTATCGTATTAATTAATAAGACCTAAGATTAATTCACCAATTACACATAGTGACCAATTATACACAGGATAAAGGAACGAGTATAATTAACCACGAAATGTAAAAAGAGCTCGTACAACCTAGCCGAAGAAAAATCCAAGAAAATTATCATAATGTCCTCATTTTTCTGACATTTTCTTCCCTAATTTCACTTCCGGCAAACATGCTCCATAATACACGCCCACACTTGCCTTATCTGCTAACAATGCACGATTACATAACTCGGGCTTCTAATCTATACAATCTGCCCGATTCTTCGGTAATCTCCTAATAACTAGACCGATTTACGTAACGGCGAAGGAGAGGAGTGGAAAAAAGAAGAAAACTTGCTGTGAGAAATTTCATCGAGGGCGGAGCATCGATTGCGGTTTTCATCGCGGTAAAACGTTATTTACCATCGTATCACTATCGCTTCGTGTTTCACTATCGAAACGCGTTATCGACATGTCCACACACACACACACACGAATACACAGTGAAAACCGCAAATACTTTGCCTCGAAACGAAAGAGCGGGAGAATCACTGGTTCGGATTCTTGATGGAGAACTGGAATGCCAGCGATTCGCGAATGGAGAGGCGGATAAATTACCAGATCGTTCCACGATGAAACGATAGCGTAGCATCGTGTCTTTCGTGGTCTGTGGCCTATGGAATTTCCGTCCATTCTTCGCGTCGATCAACGTTCTTTAATTGTATGTGAAACGTTGCCAAGGAATATTTGGCTTAGAGGATGAGTTAGGACGAGTTCGCATCGCGTGTTTCATTGAGAATTCCTGCAGTGTTGAATGAAATCTTTTATTCTGTCCTCTGACACATTCTTTCTTACGAGTTTCTATATGAGTTTCTATATTTTTACGAGAATTCGCAAATGAGTCGTAGTATCACTTTCGATGAGAATATTTTAATCCTGCACGAAGATTGTGATTTATAAAACAGTTAAAGTGATACTTCGTATGAGAATTTTTCAATTTTACCGGAAAATCGTGGTCTGAAAATATCTATTTAAATCTGCAGAAGAATCGGGGTACTTTTTTTCCATTAAGATTTTCTTTTATTTCGGGTAAAATTCGTGGCTTGAAAACTTGTCCCAATTTGGATGAGGAGTATATTGCACGGACAAGAATTATAGTATTGAAATTGTAAAATAAATACTCGGAAGTTAAATCTACAGAAATTACGAAATGCGAGAAATGGGATATATATAGGTGTGATTAAACCATCACGAGTAAACTAAACATGAAACGAACAGTCATTTTCAAGCAGCGTGGTTTCGATTTAACGCGAAACTCGACGAAACTTCAAAGAATCAATCTAATCCGCTTTCAATCAAATCCAATTTCCTGGTCTCAAAAAGTCATAGTTAATGTTCGTGGGCGTGAAACGGTAGACTAATTAATTTCCCCGAATTTTCCAGCTTTTCATCGAAACGAGGAATCGTTAAAAATCGATGCTCCATTATTGCAAGCTCGTGACATGCAGATTAACAGGAAAACCTAATAAAATCCTATAATTCCCTGAATAATTTATTCTTCCCTTTTCCTCTTTTAAAAATATTTTCTCTTCTTTTTTTATAAAATATAGGTTCTAACTAAAATTAAACGTTTAATCAATTATATACCGTAGAATATTGTGTATTATTTTATTTCAATTAATTCGCTGACAACTGAATAATTAAAAGAATGAAATAATAATGAGAAACATAGAAAAAATTTGGTTAGCTCTGTTAACGTAACGTAGGTGCATCGCTGTGCACTATCGAAAACGATTTAAACGATGGATATTGAAATTCGAAACAACACACGAAATTCCATTACGTACAAAATTACTCCATTAATTCCAAGCGAACGGGGGAAAACGTTGAAATACAATTACTTCAACGCTGAATTAGTAAGCGTTCGACCTCGTCGATCATTCTGCGGAGGAGATTGATTCGTTTCAAAATGAAACTTCGCTCTGCTTTTTGATCCTGATGCTACATAGGAGAAATCGTTTCCGGCACTATTGCAGAACGAGGCTTTATCATCCATCTTTTTCTTATTTTCTTCTACAATTGCCATTTCATGAGATGTATTTTATAAATACATTTCTTAAATTCTTGTACATAATTTACAAATAATTTTTGTACATAATTTCTTAAAATTTAAAAGTAGGAAACATTGGCTTTTTAGTACAAGGGGACCCATATGAATTTGTTTGTAAGATTAATTTTGTTATATATATTATACATACTTTATGTATAATAATAATAATAATAATAATAATAATAATAATTGTTTCAATATAATTTCCTGACGTAAAGAGACAAGGTGATTGGTTTGCTTGTACAGTAATTAATTTCGATTTTGTAATACGATATTAGTTAATGTTATATATAAAAAATTATATTTTCTAAAATCATATAGCAAAGGTCGTACAACAAAATTATAAAATACCAAATCTCTCGACTTAATATTCAAATTCCTGAAAATTGAGAAGATTGTATCGCGACAAGTATTATGGAATTTCGTTGTGAGCATGTCAGAAGGACAAGAGCTGCTCATTATCCCGTGTTAAAATCCAGAAAGGAAGAGGATCTTCTCGCAATCGTTTCGAACTCTTTAACGAGACAGCAGAATCACAGCGCAGCTGTCCAGTCGCTGGAAATTCGAAACACGGTCTATCAGGTGAATCATTAAAATCCTTTTGTGGAGAGATTCACAGAGCGAGGTCCTCGTCGAGCAAAGGACGAATCTCTGTGGTTGTTCGCGATGCAATTTCCTTGCACCTTCTTCTCCACTGGCTCGTGTGTGCGCTCTTTCCACAGACAATTCCGTACAGACGCTACCTTTTCCGAATTTTTCCTCTCGTTCGAGTGTAAAATCGTTTCTTTTTCCTTTATTTTCCCCAAATAATTGCTCTCTGTGCACGTCTTCCTTCTAACTATTGTTGCGTTTCTCCGAACCTTGTACTCGATTCTCTGTTCTTTTAAAGATCAAAATCATCTTATCTACGAATTTATTAAGTAAAAATTTACAATTTAAATTTCAAGTTGGAATTTTCGTTAAATTTTTGTTCCCTCAAGCTCAACATTTTTATCTATTTCACCTGCAAAGCTTCGAAATTTTGAACAATCGATATTCTCATATATTTATTCAGAGTATCGTACAATTTTTGAAAAGAGAATATACTATATTAACAAAAAAAAAAAAAAAATATGATCCTATAATACCATAAGATTCTGGATGGAATCGTGAATTATACAATAATTAATACAATAATTAATATCTATATAATTTTGCAGAAGATGCTACTCTGCTAACAAAGTACGAATCCTATCTTACAATAAATAATTATTTTTCAACGTGGGCAAATAAATTTGTTGGAAGGTGGAACGAACAGGATTTCTCAAAGTGTGAGCGAAAATTTTTGTGAAACTCGAGACCGATATTATTGGATCGCTAATGAAATGCAGTGGTCCGAATATTTATAGACCTCCAAAATTATTCGATCAACGGGTCTGCCAAGCGTAAGGTATTTGCAGAAATTAGTCGAGTCGGCGAGCGTTATTTGTCATCAACCACGATGACACGATAAAACGTGGTGTCACGGTTTTCGCTATTCAAATTTTGCATTACTCTGCAGCACAAACTGAGTCGAGTGCTCGTGTGTGGCTGCCACGTAATAACAACGAACATTTTCCACGGCTCTCAGATATTTCTCTACTTAAACGTGTTTTCAGGTGCAGAACGAATTTTGTATTACAACAGTTCCATAACTCAATTTGCTTCATTATAATTTATAATCAAAATAGAAATTGAAAATTTTTTTCTCTTTCGTAGAATAAAGTTTGAAAAGTGCCATATTTTACGCCGAATATCATATTATGCGTGCACACTATTACTATAAAAAAGCCATATTTTATGCTAATTAGCTTTGCTTTGATTAAAATTGCAAATACGACGTCACATGACAATTTAGCGAAAGCTATTAACAATCAAAAAAGAAATCGCTTGACTTTGAAATTCCAACTTGATAGGAAATATATTTTGGACAGCAGGCTGACAACGTTTAACAAGATTTTTTATCATCGAAGCTTAGCGAGAAAAATTCCGACAAGTGTAAACTTCGAACTTCCGGTCTAATCAAATTCCATTTTTTTTTTTTTTTTTATCCATCTTGCTTCTTTCAAAATTCGCCGCGATTTCTATGAAAGAAGTATCCTATTTCCTCTTCCATCAGCCATCTTCAAAGCAATTCTCACGTATTTGTTTCACACTGAGTTTCGTGTTTCGAGTTTTGACACGGAGTCACGTCGACATTTATGAAATTTTCACGTAAACGCACCGATGCGTGTCGAAAAGTTTTGAAGCGATGCCAATCGTGGAATTTCGCGATCGCCACGTTTCATATTTGTGTCGCGAATTTTCTTAATAGCGGCACGTGTTGGCATATTCATTAATTTTTGATATTGCGAGAGAGAGAAACATATGAAATTCTGTTGGAATGGCTCCGCCGCAATCGAAATAAATATTTTTGAAATTAGGGGAAATCATTTCTAGATAACGCGATATTCTCCAAAAAACCGACGAATATAATGTGAATAATTGAACAGTACGCGTGAGTAAGTATTATTTATTAAAAAATAAGTATCATAACAATGATTAATATCGTGAAATCTGTGCGATAAAATTCGCAAAACATTGTACATTTAACGCAACGTTATACGAAAGCAGACAGCGAATAATTTTATTCTTTCGTTTGTCGATTCGATCGAAACAAATAAAGCGGTGCAAACAGTTGTTGAAGGTACGGATGAAAGCAGCTAATTTGGATATCGACGAAATTGTGTAGAGGGGCAGGGCGGAAATGTATGAACTCGTCCCAGTCTGCCTCGTTTGTTCGTCGAAAATAATATTATACCTTGTTTGCGAATAAAATAAATCCGAATAAAGTCGAATCGCGTGACGAGGTCTCATCAGATTAAACGAGCTTGCCGAGTAAAGTCGCAGCTTAAATTTTTATTTGAATTTTGTCGCTTGAGGAACGAGAACAATTTAATATAACGGTATGTAGATGTTATAGGTACGCGAGGAATTGGCAAATCGGCACAAGTTTTTAATCAAGCAAGTCTTAAAGAACTTTCTTTCCCCTCGGAATTTGAATTCCAAATTCAAGCGTTATTTTTAACTTCATTTTCATTAACTTCAGATTCCCCATAGAGCTTCCATCCTCGTGATAACTTGCTAATTTTCTTGACACTGGTCGACGATGTAAAGTAAATAATGTAAAAATCGATATACGCTATGAATTTTGGTAACTTTTGTACTACAAATTTTTTCCCATATCGGCGATAGTGACTTATCCTCTGGTATATTTCATCATAAATATAACGTATATTATACTTATTCGCTGCTCTTATTAAATATATATCAATTTTGTAGAACTACCGAGTCTTTTATACTGCTCGTTTTGTAAACTTTCTTCTATAACGCGAAGAAAGGAATTTCAAGAAACTTTAGAATTTTAGCAAATCCTGGCCTGTACGTGAACGTTGGCTTCTACGTTGTCTGCGATGTGCTCGTAATGCAATTAACGCGGCGCAGACGCTTAATCCTATTGAGCCGTAACGTTCAGTTAAATGGCGACTGGTTGGTCAGGTGTCGACTACGTATCATTTTTTCTTCCAGTAAGAACGAAAAGGTCGCTAACGACCCGTCTCCGATCTTCTTGAAACTTTCTAGGCAGCTAAAAATAGCGAGGTCTAAAGTTTTATCTAAACCGGACCGTTCGTGACTCTCCCTTGCTCGCAGACTGTTTCGTGATTGTTGCGTGTGTGTTCAACAGCTGTTGCCTCGTGTGTACACGTAACATCACACCGTAATTATACTGTCTTGCGATTCGATAAACGCGTCCACGCCTCGAGTGCAAAGAATAACACGACACGTGGCGGTTTTAATAGCTTTAGGATCTACAGACGATTTTAAATTGTTAATTATATTGTAAATTAACGAAGTAGGTGTTATAACGAAGGAACGTTAGTCGCGTGTCAGAATCATTTCTGGTTTTAAGCGATTTGACCAGGGCGATGCTGAGGGGAGAATTTTTGATTGAGTGGCTGAATTTGGCTGAGTGAGTTGGTTGAATGGCGCTGATACGGCGAATGTTGAATGGTGAAATGGAAATGTTGAACTTTTCAAGAGACCAGAATACTATTTTCTCTGTCTTATTAATAAAAGAAGCGTGTTGTAAATGGATTGCTAATAGAAAGGTTTGATTTTACATATTAAAATTCTACATATTAACGTGCAAATTTAATCGTACCATTTTCTTCTCGTGACTATAAAAAGTTATACGAGCGAACGAACTACTCGAACGACGAAGGTGAGTGAACTTGAGCTCTTTAATATGAATGACGAGTGTTTCAGATGATACAGACGAGATCCAGAGGCACCGTGTGCGATTGCCATTCGATTTCACGTAAAATATGCGTCCGAATAAATTCTTAGAATCCACGCAGGATACCGTTAATCGTGGTAGCGTGTTTGGGTTACGTTAACTTCTAAATCAACTTTTATTTCAACCGACTGAAATATTTCCAACGATTTGTGAACAATTTATCGAGTTACTATAGAGTTTTTTTTTTTGAAGATTTCATTTAATAACAAAGATTATTCTTTTCACTTTTAAATAATGTTTACTTCCATTCTATGTTATCCTTTACAAATGATGGCTCAAATAAATTTGTTAAATTATGGTTTAAATTACTGTGTAAACAGTATTAAACGTTAAACGCGTTTAATGTTGGTTTTGGTTTCTTCGGTCAATATGCGTCCTAAAATAAGATTATACTAAGAGGATACTTAAAATGTGCTTTAAATATCCACGTCTCATCCTCTCGTTTAATTCCGAATAAGCTTTAGACTCTTTTAAACAGACAGAATATTATTCTGCTACAATAAATTATTATTTATAAATTTCCCATAAATGCATAAAAATCCGCAACTTAATGATCGAATTGTTCTGTGAGCTAGTGTATGTCGCGTGGCGAATATTCAAAAGATATTAAGAAGTTGATCGGCGATAAAAAATGATAAAAACGTACAGAAGAGAGAGAATTACGTGACATGTTTTCAAATACGTACTCGTCATGCGTAGCGATCACATTCTTTGGTGCGTGACGCCGAATTTATCAGCGTGACTCCTGTTCCTCGCAACTATCGTCACGGTGCTTGAACGTGCCCACTAATCACTATGATAATGCCTCTTCTGTGATAAATTTCCATACTTGCGCGGTGCACTTCGTCCAGATATTTGCTCGCAGGTATACTAACTCCAGTCCTCTGTAGATTCCACTCCTTTAATTTCTCATTAGCCAAATATTTATCTTTGGCATATCACTTGTCCCATTATAAAGACGTTCGTAATATGTTACGGATTTTTATGCAATTTCACGAGGAATTTTGCTAAGCGCGTCGTATTAATAAAATCGACTCGTTGAAAGACTCGTTACGCAAGGCTGAAACATTCTGAGGTTGTGAGCAAAGCGAGGATCTGTAAATAACGATATAAGAAATTTTGCATATTTTACTTCGAGATGATCTTACCGCCAATTACCGCTAGAATCATTACTCCGTGACAAAAATTTTGTAAAATGCAAAGATCGAATAAAATAGGCTTGAAAAGAAATTTCCAGGATATTTGAAATATTGCTGTAGCCACGAGTTATCACAAAATATTGCTTTATTG
This sequence comes from Bombus hortorum, assembly GCA_905332935.1. NCBI lineage: Eukaryota > Metazoa > Arthropoda > Insecta > Hymenoptera > Apidae > Bombus > Bombus hortorum. Next base: position 7,141,194 of record HG995203.1, read on the forward strand.
CTGTAGCCACGAGTTATCGGAAAATATTGTTTTTAAAGTATGGTTTAATCGTTTAAATTTAAATGCCAGGAAAAAATCAGAGAAAATTGCGATTTAGATTCTATGATAATTTGGAATAATCGAAATGAATTGAAAAATAAAATAAAATGAAACGCATGCATTTTAACAAGTGAACCTCAATTCAAATACTCGTTTCATCCAGTGAAAGTTTCACCCAAGTCTCGAATTTCTTTCATTATATCCAAGTTTCTAACATGTTAATGTAAAAATCGGGAAATGCATCGTGATAGAACGTGCACGTTTAATTGCACAACGCGTCTGTTACGTACTGACGAGGAATGCAATTCATCGCACAGCTGTCTACGTTGCAACTAGTAACGTTAATTAAACAAATTTGACGATGAAACGTAGGCGCCAGTGCGCTGAAATATTTACAAATGCAACACGGCCAGTAGCAACGAGCCGTCAGAAATTATTAAGCTCATCTTCCATCGCCGAGTGAATCTTCAAATCCACCAAATCCTTTTCCAAGTCGCTTTCGAGCGATCTTAATTTTGCAATTTCGACTCTAATTTTTTAGTTCCACAACAATAGATTCTATTTCCAACATTCATCAAGACTAATATCTTACAATAAGTTTCTAATTTTGTTCCGTTAAATCCAATTACCTTTAATTTCAATTACCAACGAGTCAACATACCCTGAAGAAATATTCCAAATTTGGCAAGAACGTTAAGAGCCGCAGTAAATTACGACCAATTAATTACGTAATCCAGAATAACAAGTTTCCTTTATGGATGATCCAGCACGTAAGAGGAAACAGCTATAAATTTTCAATTCCAGCTGATCAATCTAATGACTCGACGATTCTCGTTGACATCGGAAATTCTAATCCCTGTGATCGACAACAAACCTATATCTCATCATGTCCGTGAATCACTATATATACCGCTTCTTTTCATGTCAAATTTAATTCAATAATAAAAAGAGGGGAGAAGTTAATACTCGAAGATCGTCGAAAGCTTCTAAGGAATAAATTGTCCGTTTGATCGACAGGAAAGATTGAAAGAGGAAATCGCATACGATTGGCACGAACTCAGGGCCAAAGGGGGAACAAATCGCGAGAACATCGGGGAAAAGCCGTGCTTCCAACTCGCAGGAAAGTATTCGAATCTTTTCTTTGGGAAGAGCTGCTACCAACTTTCGATTCGTCCAAGTTTCCCTGGCGAGAGTTCTGCATCCTCCGAGCAGATTTTTTCGTTTGCCCGCGAGACATGCGAATTTTCATCGAAATGGAACACCTTTCCAGAAACCTCGCCTTCCATTTGCAATTTTTTATCTGTGTTTTAAAAGAAGATAAAAAGTCGATAATCGATCTTTTTTTATATTTTCAGACAGTCACGGATATTTTATGCTTCCATTTGATACAAAATGCCAGTAAAATATAATATTCAATTCTGCGAATTTTTTCTACATTTCCAGGCATTTACAAACTAAACGTAATAAATTTTGAATCGTCCGTACGTTTCAAAATTAATAACAAACGCCAGCAACTATCATCTTTATATTTCGAATTGTAATTAACGAGTTTTGATCCACGGAATTATTCTAAAATCGATAATTTTACTCTGTCCAGTCGTAATTTCTAGAGCCATCGGTCTCCTCGTTATCACGATACCGGGAAATACCTGGAAGTCAACCGGAAAGAGTTGACATAACAATAAAATGAAATTATATTTCTCTTGCACATTTTGTAGAATTAATCGAACGAGCATCTTCTTGAGAATGTTTCTTTCTCCAAGTCGCGTGTCCCATCTCTCGTTACTGGTTATGTGTCTAGCGATGTCTTTCTATCGGAGGAATGATCATGTATCGAACGATAAATGTACAACGTCAATTATTGGATCGCGAGGAATGCTCGAGGCGTTAGAATCACGTGTATCTCATTATACATCGACCGCTGTCCCCGTTAGATGAAGACGGACGTCAAGAAACATTAATGATACACGACATAATCAATGGCTACAGGATGTGGAACATGTTTATTAGGAGTATATCAGCTCCAGAATATTCCCTAGAATATTACATCATCGAAATTAGCATTACGTTATGTGAGAGAAAATGGTCGCAAGAAAAACTGGAACAGTTTTTTGTATAATTTATGTTATTGCAGGAATAATTGAATTTTATTTATTTTCTAATAAATATTGTCTGTTAAGAACATTTCTATAAATCAATAATTTTATGTTGATATTTATAAGATATTTACATCGCAACTTTACATTACACTTCAAAGTTTACGCAATAAATATTTCTATATTGCAAATTTCATATTAATAATTGTAATATCTAGCACAAATTTCGTACTAGAATTATTATGATCGTAGTATCAGTATTTAAATATTTGATATGGAAAGTAATTTTTCATGGATCAATAATTACCAATAATTATTATACGAGAATATTACTAAATCTATAGACAGTGAGCACACATGTTTGCATATCCTCAAGAGTTTGCAAACCTCAATCACTTTATCTCATTTCCTGCTTTTCAGTATTCGCTTCTGGTTGGCGAAATTTTTCTAGCGAAACTATTCAAACAAATCATTCAAACATACGTAGAAAAAACCACAAATAGAGTTAAGACAAAATTCGAATGCAAATATTTTTCGGGATAAAAAAATAGACTTAATATTATTCCATTGGTGTGTATTTTTATACTGCGTTTATCCAGTGCCAAAAATATTCGATTTTTCTCGGTTTAAAAATGAGATAAAAAGAAATCATCAAATTTCGCGAATCGTATTTTAAAACACAAATTCTTTTCGCTTTATTTTTCTTTTATTCTGGTGTTCCTCGAATATCCACGTGTTTTTCTTTGAGAAAAAAATTGTTTTATATGATAAACAATGCATTTAATATTTTGTGTGAAAATAATCGTTCATTGTTACACCGTAGTCGAATTCTATGAGTGAATTAAATTATCTGAGTTTGATATAAAAGTCTAAAGTTCGTTTTTGTTTCTTTTTTATTGCGACAGAAACTCGCGCGAGAACTGAGAAATTTGCGATATTTTTCATGTCAATAGGTGGACTATACTCTAGAAATAACTCGCTGGGTTACGAAAATGAAAACGAAGGCTATTTTCCTTCGATGGGACCGGTAGTACGAGAAAGATTCTCCGATTCTTCCAGAGAAAGTTACAATATATTACGTTACAAATAGAAAATTTATTGGATAAAGTGTTGCTTTGTGGAGTTCAAGAAATACCTCGATGGTTCCAAATCGATTCTCACCTCTTGCTCTTTAGTTTTTACCATTTTATGTAGAAAAATATATAATATAAAATAACAATTCCTTTTAAATAACAAAAATCATTTAAATATTTAAATTTAGGATTCGTAAATCTTATCGCTGAATTCTTATATTTGTATCTCATTTGAATTAACGCATTAGGGAATACCAGATATCTAATATTCAATAAAATTAACTAAATTTGTATCCAATGTCCACTATTCAAATCTAGATTTGTTGATTTTAATATACGTAAGATACGTTTCTAAAACATAGTTCTCAATAATACTGAAGAATATTATTAGAGGAAACATTTAACAAAAGAAAAATTTATAACACAGAAACGTTATTTCCTTCTGTCAGTTTTCTTTCTACCTGGAAAAGGTGGGTTTCTATGTGTTCTTCGTGTTTCTAGAGCAAGGAAATATAGACATATTTTTTTGGTCATCGTTGATGGGTTGAATAAAATGGAAAATATCGAACGGCCAATGACATTATTCGTTATTTCTTCTCTGTTTTCTCGTTGTCTCTTCTCTCTTTTTTCTTTCCATTTGTTGCACAGATGAACGAATGAGAAGATCTTAATGTATTTTCGCTACATTCCCGCCAACTGTTCGCGCGTATGAAGCAAATAATGCTGAACTTCGCGAAGAATAAAAAAATAATAGTTCATTGAAACGTACAGAAATATTTTTACACCGTGATATTTTGATCTCATTCGATTTACAATATCTCGCCACTTTGATAACAGAAGAGACTATTCTTTATCTACAGAATATTTTTTATGTAAACATAGTTTTCTCGAAGAAATATATAAAATTAAAGAATGTGAAAACGAAATGATTGATGAACCTGAAGAACGAACCTCGATAAATCAAGAAATTTTATTCCACAAGTTTCCGCTAGGAAAAGTGAATTAAGTGAAAACCGAAGAGTCGAAAACCAGGGGAAATATCGTTTATTAAAAAGAAATTATATTATCCTACCCGTTTTCTTTAGAGAATCAAATGAATAGAATATAAAATATGGAGCACGAATTTACTTAGCAATAAATTAATAAATATGGAAGGGAAATAATGTGTTTTTTATTTTTAAATTTTAGAAGAACTGAAAGACTGGAAATATTGGAGGAAATATACGTATATTATACTGTAATTTATATTCATGGAAGTATTACTTCAACATTTTTTTACGATATTATTTTATACTACTTTCAACATTATATTTCTTTCTATATTGGTAGAGCCATTAAAAATATTTTGATAAAAAATATGCTTTGAATTTTATGTAATAATTAAATGGTGATGTTTATGCTGATTTTTATGAAGAAGTGAAATCTAAATGAGAATTTATTTTGCATATTAAATTATAATTGTAGATTGTAACATGCCCTTTATTTTGAATAATTATATATTTTTTCATTCCATGTATCCTTGCACTTTTAATAATAACAAACATTGGTTGACAATGTTTTGTACGTACTAATGAATGAAGGTGAAATAATTCATTCATAATGTTAATATTATCCTCCAACCTTTTTTTACTACTATCTATCTATTATGACAAATGATAGAATAATAAGATAAAATGATTCATTTACAATATCAATATCTTTCACTCATTTCCTGTAATTGCAAACAATATTAATGCAATATCAACTTGTTGAAAGGTTCAGTATATTGTAATTCTAATAATGTTCTCACGATTGACCTGTACTACTTACCACCTGAACCACTCAATTATCCATCAATTACTCGACTAACACCTAACCTACTATCACCCGTTACGGTATTTCTACTCTATACATACAACCACATAAGACTAAACCAATCTCGTTCGTTACATACAATAGCTCACGAAAATTATACAAAACCTTTCGAAATTTTATTAGCACGAACTTTCATTACAATAAATGTTTAAGTATTTTCATATTTAATTGTATATCATCTCAATCAGTTATATTACAGTAACGTTAGTAATTGAATTCTGATTCCAACTATCTATTTATCTAATTACCGCATAGTTCTACTTTTCACTCTCTCCACTCCAGGAAACATGTAGAAACAATTAATTAAACAAAATAAATATTCCTATAAAAAGAGGAAGAATCTTACCTTGTTACACTTCCCACTTTACTTCTCGTACTCGACTCTTCTCACTTTCTCTCTCTCCCTCTCTCTCTCTCTCTACTGCATTTTTCCATCACTTGCGCACCACACAGTGCGCAGAAACGGTTAACGAAATCAACCAAACACTGCAAAAAAAAAAAAAAAATGCAAAGATATATTCTACAATTCAACAATTTATTTACCAAATCACTGGATAATCTTACCTTGTCACTCTTTTTACTGCACTCTTCCATCACTTGCATACCAGGTAGCACACAAAAACAATTAGTCAACCACTGCAAAAGAGTTAAAAAAAGATATTCTCCTATCTAATAACCTATTCATCAAATCATTCTATAATCATTATCTTACCGTTTTCCCCACTTCGTTCTTTCATCACTTACACGCAACACGCACAAAGAGAAACAAACTTTTCAAACATCACTGCAAAAAGGAAAAGAAATATTCGAAGGGGTTAAGATGAAGCGCGCCCGATAAATTGAAAGCGTTCGACTCGCGGTGTTCGACTCGCGACGTTCGGGTTCGTGCGGCTTCGTGTGAGGTCGGCCGAGATCGGGCAGGGCCGAGTGAGCAAGGCAGCGCCGCAGCGCGGGTAGTTTTCGTGCCTGGCTGGTCTAGCTGCTCGTCGTCTGGATTGTGTGTTCGTCGTGCTTGTGTTCGGCGGTGGGTGAATTCGCGCGAAAAGCACGCGCCTCGAAGAACGTGCTTTGCTTTCATTCATCTGTCGGCGGTTATCCGCGCATCTCACCAAGAAACGACGAAAAATCGGCCCGGCGATACGCGTCGTCTCTTCTCCTCACTCTTCAACTCTTCTTCCTTTCTCGTGCTACACGGCGGCCTCTCGACGGTTAGTCAGTCAGTCAGTCAGCCACTCGTATTCAGTGCCGGTAGATGCGCTCGTTGTGCGCTCATGCCACGTCCTGCGCTCGAAAAATTACTCGCTGCGCGTGTCCAGCTATAATCGAGACGATTCGAATTCATATGTGAGTCGCATATCTTTCAATATCTCTCGTTCGATCTCTACATCAATCGAGACTATCAGATTAGATTGGTCCATTAGCTCGCGCAGTTTTTCGTAAATCGTGGAAACTGAAGTTCTTCGTATATTTTCATTCATTCTTTGATTAGAGAGTTTCCTTGTTTCTTTACGGTAATTAATCTGTGAGTTGTACGCTTCTTGCGAGTGTGAAAATTTCTATTTCTTCGTTATGTAGTATGTATTACAATTGTCGCGAAAATGTTCAGTTCTACGTATGAAGAATTTAGTTATTTTTTCTCACAAGCAAGTTCATATGTCGAGTTTTGTTTGTTTTGCGAATCGTGAAACGTAGAGTTTCTCCATTGTGTATTTTCATTCACTGCTTTTGAATTCCTTGCGCCAAGAGGTTCTCGTGTTTCTCTTTTTCAACATGAACCGGTGTATATGTCGTTACAGAAGACATCTTTATTGACATGTCGATATAAAGCTTCGTATTTCACTGTTATTCTACAGGAAGGAAGTGAATGTTATCGAACAATGTATAACACATTGGATAGGAAAATTTTGTGAGATAAATTAAATTTGTATAAATCGTACAATATACAGTTCGATATAAAAATGTGGTATTATCGATCAGTAATAAAAATTCGCCATTAATGAATTACGTTCGACTCTTATGAACTGTGCAACACATAAATCGATTTGAACATGACATTATCGATTAACGTAAAAAATTCGATTTTACGACATACTTTCAACTTCCGTGAAGTATGTAACGACGAAGTTGTTTGCTAATAACCGAAATTCGATTAACTTTCATATTTACAGATTATTTATGATTCCGTAAAAGAAACAAGGCCTATCAATAAGATTTTCGTGAAAACAAGTCGTGGATCGTATTGTAGTAAATGGAGAATAGTCAATTCGCATATGAACTTTGAGTGTCTCGATTATGCGTAAGTGAATCGTGTCGTTCATCGCTGGCGTTGGGATTTTCTCGCGTTCTAACCTTATTTCTTTATCTAGTGGTGATTCGAATCGCGGTCTCGGCGTGTTTCTGTGCGTTAGTGCGTGTGTGAGTGTAGCGTGCCCTATTTATATTGCAGTGTGCGTTGACACACGACGCACGTCTAATTAAGGGAGAAACTGCAGATCATGTGAGTACGGAAATTTCGATTTTATTTTCGTATTTTATTTTGAACAGAACGCACGCGAGACACTTTTTTTTTTTTTTGAATGGCTCGTTCGACGTACTGAAATCGTAGCTTATGTTATTCTTCGTGAAAGATTAAACGCAACTTGTAATGTTTTGATTTTGATCTAAGCGAACTGTATTATCAAAACAAAGTCTGTTTACCAGTATAACACGTAGTAATCTGAAACGAATCTGAAAGTCATCTCGAACGTGTAATATACGTGTTAAAGACCGTGCCTCGTGAAATACGGTTTAGTAACAACTTTTACAAGAAGAATTTTACTCCAAATTAATTTGAAATCAATCTGTAAATGTATATACCATATATATATACATACATACATACATATATGTATAAATGTATATACGCAGAAGTTACTGGACATTATCGTAAATAATATATATTTAGTAAAAAAGATTGGTATAAATTAGTATAAATTATCTTGCAATAGAGTTTACACTTTGGTCAAGTTTTTTTTAGTACCTTTGTTACCAAGTAAGTCTTTGACTCTATCACGGAAACTGTTTAATATTCCTATAATATTCGTCAAAGTTCTTTAAATTTGGAATGATTATAGTTACATACTCTTCTTACAAATCAATGAGAAATTTATTCCAAGTGACTCACATATATATTTGAATACTGACTACAGAAAACTTTTATGAATATATTATGTGTTTTGTACAAAACAGTTTGAAATTGCATTACCAGCACTATAGTACGATACCACTATCATGATTGGTCTCATATTTCGCTAATATAATCGTGATAGTCCTGTCTTATTTTATTACTGCGCTAATGGCAAATGTATAACACACATGGTACAGTGGCATAAAAGAAAGTTTAAAATTAATGTGATTATGAATTTTATTTGTACTAGAAATTTTTTACTCTGTATAAATTTGCATTTTATATCATTTTTATTTTAATTTAATTTCATTTAATTTCTATTTAATTTCTCACTTACTTTTAATTGCTCAGTAAAGTTATACTATCCTTTTACACTTCATATTTTATACATTTTCTTTTTTCCGCTACTGTATATTGATGAAAGGTTTCTCTAGCTGTACGAATATTTTTGTGATCCACTGTATCTCCTAGTTTTTCCTCTCTATTATGTAGTTTTCTTAGCCTCGGCCTCGTTCGATCACAACAAGCATGAAACGTCGTACTTTTCACCAGCGGATGGCAAATACGAGCAAAAGGGAACAAGTTGCATATGCTACGCGGTTTTTTACACGAAAGCGACGAGGAATAATAATTCATACGCGGTTGCGTAACTTTCCCACGGCTTGTCACTTGTCATATCTTTATAAATGTCAAATATCGCACATTATAGAGACGTTATCGTTAAGTGTAGAAAAAGGCAATTTTGACGTTACAGATATGTCAAATATAGCTATATAACAAAAATATTTCCATGAAGCAAATTTTCTTGCAAAATCCTATGCAAATGTTAAAAAATAAACAGTTCTCTAGAAAATCATTTTGTAATATATAATTTTGAAATTTACAAAAGTTATTAATCACCTGTATAACAAAAATGAGGACGTATTTTCAGCAAAATCACATCAAAATGTACGACATTAAATATACAAATTGCTGGATTGTAACCAAAACGATCTACTTTCATTGGACTATTTGCTCTTTCTCGGAAAAACAAACATTCCAGTATCTTTAATATTTGTTCAATATATTTCCATTCCCTTGAACAAATTATTCATGATATTACGTATGTCTGTGATTGTATTTGTAATTATTATGTTGCAAGAAAATTACGTTGAATTAAACTCTAACTAAATCAGTTGTACACCTTCTAAAAATAATTAAGATTTATAATTAGATAAGAAATAAAGAATCGCGTTTTTTTCTCTACAAATTTATACAGCGTTTATACAAATTTATACGAGAAATTATTATCCATGCTAACGCTTCTGTTCCATCAACAAAGAACATTTTAATTTATAATTTAAAACGTGTTTGTGTCGATTTGGTTTTATATAGTCGTATTAGTTGTGTATTTACACCAAGAGCCTTCTCTTTACACTGCGTATCTCCAACAAGTGTCTTGCGTGCGTGCTTTTCTATTGAGATTTAACATTTTTTAAAATACGCTACCGCTCACAAGTATTTCGACAATTTCTACTTAAAAGTAAGGTCTACTTAATCACAAATTATAAAGCAAATGATCATAAAAGTAAAATATATTGGTAGAGAAATTACAAAGACCATGCAATTATAAATTAATGGTTAATTGAAAGCTTGTAAGTGCTACATTAAATTATTAATTCGTCGTGAATTCCTATACGTTTTGGATAAATTCAAATTTCGTTGCTATAAATCGACAGAAACGTCGAAATACTTATGAACAGCTGATGTATGTATAATGTAAGTTAGGTTAGAATAATGATATCAATGCTGTGTGTCACGTAATCGCAAAACTCCAACAAGAACTGCTACATAATTATTTGAACTTGAAAGAAAACCGGAAGTACCTATACGGAGTATACTGAATAATGGAAATATGTAAAGAGCGATGACAAGGTAAACATTAGTTTCTTTTGTCTAGCGCGAATATAATACTTGTTCCGTTTCCGTTCTTTTAACGTTAATAATAGCGTCCGAAACAAAGTATGGATAACTAATTCATTGTAACTTTATTCGTTAAGTGGATATTTTTTATAATATTCTGTTGAATCACGTCGCTGAGATCAGATAGTATTCAGAATGCAATGCATAATTCATTTTTTCTTAAAAATTCTAGATTAACGATATTTCTATATACATCAGAGATTTTACATTATAAATATTTCTGTGCCACGTTCTCAACATTAGAGGTATTTCTATGTCGTGAACTTTGTACTGGAGGTATTTTTGTTTCGTAAAGTTTGCATTGGAAATGTCTTTGTGTTGTAAATTTTTCAGTAAAAATATTTCTCGTATTGAAACTTTTGCTCTAGAAATATAGCGATGGATGTTTCTATATTGCAATAATTTCTAATAATTGTACATTGCAATAATTTGTAATTTCATATTTGGAATATTTTTGTATTGCAATAGTCTGTCATAATTTTTTACATACTACAAATTTCCTATTAAAAATATTTCTATCATGCAAATTTTAATACCTTTAAATATACCTTTGTGCTATAGACGCTGTATTAGAAACATTTTCATGCTGCAAATTTAATATTATTTTATAATATTTATTTCATAAAAATTTCCATATTAAAAAAAACTCTGCATCAGAAAAGCTTACGTTTAATTCGAATCAGCGATACTGTTTCATATTAGAATCTCTATTTTAATTAACTTTGTCGTGGGAAGTGAAATACGTAGCATCAAAAGCAAAGCAAACCAAAGTTTATCTTCCTCTGTTAATCTCTCTGCTCTTCTACAAACCTAATATTCGTTTAGTTCTCCCGCTGTGTATAATAACATTTGAAACAAAGTGAGAATAATTAATTGCCATTAACCCTGTTCATTTGTTAGACTCGTTTGCCATAGCAAGACTCTGCTATTGCGAGAAGCTCGTACGAGATTGTTCGAAGTTATGAAGAGGATGTGTTGTATTCTCGGAGACGAAGTCCTTTCGATAACTTTCCCTTGTTATCCGGTCTCCTCGCCTGCAAACTTATATTTCTCCGGTAGTTTTCATTTTTCTGCAATTTTCTTCAAATTTATACTATTCTATCTTTTGTTTCGAAACTTCTTAAATAAATGAAACGTCAGTGTGCTCTTCCCTTCTAATTTGTTAAGTTTTTTATTAAACAAATCGTGATTGATACTTTTCAATCGAAAGACGACTCGGGAATAGAACATTCGTGTACTATAATTAATCTAATAATATCGTGTATTATAATTAATACAATACAGCAGAAATATATTTGCCTAGAACCATTATTTGCGATAAATTAAAATCAGTTGATCCAGAATTACCGTTGTATTAATTTTCTATGTAAACCACGGCCGATTAGCATTAAAACAACAGGCGATATTACGGGCCAAAATTATGCGAATATCCGCGAATTTCTGTATTAACGAGACAACCATACCGGGTAGAATTTTGACGACTATACAAGTTCATAGAAACATGTCAATTACATACATAGATTCGTTGTTAACCGAACGTTAACGTTAAAATCTAGTTTGAAGATTCGCCAACTACTTAAATTTGTCTAATTGCGGATTAGGTTAAACTTAAATTTCTCCGTTTAATGTTGTCAAGAAAATAAAATCGCTCCAGTGTACCATTTTTAAATTCATTTCTCTGGAAAACTAAGCGTCTTATAGCAAAATTTTATTCTACATTTTTTACCCATTTTCACATGTAGAACAACCCCCTGTCGATTATTTTCTCCTGTTCAGTCCGGGATGAGTCAAGTTTAAGCTACTCGAAGAATCTTCAAGCTCGATTTTCTAAAAAAATCAGACTGTGGACGAAAAAAAAAGGCCTTCTACATTTTCCACTTACTTTTCCACGTAGATTCGTTTCCATTTCGGTTTATCAGTTCGGTAACATCCTGTGTAACGGTATATAAAATTCACGTGACAGGTAATATGTTAATGAAACTGGAAGCGATTTCTTTCACCATGTGTCGCAGGAGATTATGGCTGGAGACACGAAATCGTGAATTACATAAGCTCGTCGGATTTCGATGGACCGTCGAATTAGAAAAAAATGCGAGTTCGTGACTCTTGTTAGTAATCGATTCGTTACGTAACCACGGCTAAAGGCTGCGTCTGCCCGTGCACTCCATTTGTCGATCATCCAGTTCTCTCTTACCTGGAAATTTGCTCGAGCTTCTTCTACCGGAACTGTTGAAAAAGCTCAATTTGTTCCAATGATTGAATATTTTTTAATAGAAATAAATTATAGGAGGTTCGATCTGAAAATTTCAGGACTCTTTTCTTGAATTTTCATGGCATTTGAGAATGCCTTATTGCGTTATTCTGACCTTGGAATCGGGGGATATTTTATGACAAGCTATTTTGCATTGATTTCGAACGATCGTTGGAGATTTTAGGCGAAATTTGTAGGCTGAATGGGAAATCGAGTTTTTCTAAGATTTTTCTACGGCTCGAGGAATAGTTTTCGCAAGTTTCTGATTTAGGAACTTTCTTTCGATTATGTTGTTTTGGAATATTCTTCGCATTTGAGAACACAATTTTCTCGAACCTTACCACAGAGATTATTCTTATACTTTTGACGAAATTTTATGCGAATTCTGTATTTTCCCTGAACAAAAATATATAACCGATATACCCAAATCAGAATTGTACGTAACACTTTCGAAGCCAAAAACGATACGCGCGAAGCGTATTACCCTGACTCTTAAATTAGTAAACAATCTTTGAACCTAACTTCAACTGAAAGTCGTAAAAATGGAAAATACACAATTACCATAAATTTCAGAGTTGCCAGGGAATTATAATAAATCTTAGTTTTCCATCCTCTTCCTGAACGGTGATCCCAGCTCGTAACATAAGTTGTCCAGTAACTTTCAATCGATTCAGCCTCGAAGATACGCAGAATTCTCAACACGTGTTGTGTTATCGCTGAAAATTGTTCGAGTATTTTTCTCGTCACCTGTTTTCTCGCCTGTTAGTGGTATTTCTGTTTGATTCGTGTTAATGCGACTGCATCGAGCATGCAACACATCGGAATTGTCTGTCAATATGTTCGACAACCACTTCAAACTTACTCGTATTTGGCACGAAGAGCTTAGTTTCTCGTGAAACGATCGTTCACGAATGATTATTCGTATTTTGATTGATCGTAAATCCTTATTATTTCATATTAGATAGTAATTAACGTTCTAATATTAATACAATCAATATTGGTTTTGTATTAATACCTAATATTATAATATTCGTCAAATTAATATTAATTTAATGACAATCGGTCGATATTAATTAGTAATTCACTTTACAAATCGTCGATGTTTGTTTTTCATCGATAGGTTAAGTAAATATAGTCTAGTAACTTATTCTCGTATTCTAGGGAATTCCTTTTAATTTCCTGCTCGGTTTTCTGTCGATCTTTCGAATATATTGCGCACAGAGATCTCTGTGATTTCCCAAGATGAAATTCTAGATATCGGTTGGTAATTGAATGGATTTTTTTTTATTTCTTCGTATGTACTGGCTATCGGAGCAGGATAGAGGCATGGAATCGCCTCTCGAATGATAGATTTAGGTCATGTTTCGTGATTGATCTTCTGTTTGAAGGACTTCTCCTTGCACCTTCCCTTTAAAAATTGAATTATGTAAATGGAATATATATCGAATACGTAGATATCAATTATATCGGGACGGTATTTTCATTGCATATTTTCTGATCGTGTTGCCCAATGATCAAAATGTATTCCTTCATTAAAATAATATTAATTCTATTTTATATCGTTACTCTGATTATACAGACAGAAATAGATCAAAGTGCAAGTGTTAGTTTTCATAGTGCAAGGAATTTTATAATAAAAAAACATTATTTTCGTCGATCTTTTTTTTACCTTGAAACCCACTATCGCGCGTGTTTGAATTTATCTTCACTTGCGTTTTCGTGCGATATAAAAAAATATTTTACCCCTGTGGTACACTGCAAACAATAGCCAAACGACCCACGTAAACACAACAGTCTACAACTTTCTAATTTCCACAAATTTATAACTTTGTAATCGTTGAAGGTTCAAAGGTAAATCAATTCCAGTCAACTGTTTCAGTACTTGACATTTAATTTTTATATCGTGGAATCTCGAATCATGGGAAATATCAGAAATGATTGCGTCGAATGTACAATAATATTCAAAGAATATTTTTAGTTCCCACTTCTCAACATACGGAAACATATAATCGCCGTACATTCTAGTTAAACAACTTTGAGTTATTAGTATTTTCAGTTGGCAAGCATCGAAACTATAACTTGCATCTCAGCATGATACACTCAGCTTCCGTGAGATATTTGCGTATGTTTAGCGTCGCTAAGGCGCGCTGCATTCTACGCGAGAATAGCTCTATACGAAGGAACAGGCGAATGAATATGAAAAGCTGGTAGGGTTTTAACCATGCGTTGACCAAAGAACCAAATACTGTTAGTCTTTCTAATGCTCAACCAACTGACGTTCATCTAGTTTCCACTAGGAAAGCGTTTTAGGTTTTAATGGTGGCCACGTTGAAACTGTCGTTTAATGATTTAGGACACCGGTCTGTCCACTGAGACACGGAAGTTTACTTTAGAGTACCGTGTCTTTGATGGATTTATTTCTAATCTGATTCCCAAGTATATTTAATTACTCGAGCGTAGAGATATTAAATCTGGCCTGGATTTTTTTTCTCCAACATTAATCGAAATGTTTAGAAGCTCTCAGCTTTTGAGAATGTTGAAATATTTCTCTTCTCTGTCACGATTTTTTATTCGCCAGTATTTTC
Organism: Bombus hortorum; assembly: GCA_905332935.1. Classification (NCBI taxonomy): domain Eukaryota; kingdom Metazoa; phylum Arthropoda; class Insecta; order Hymenoptera; family Apidae; genus Bombus; species Bombus hortorum. The sequence continues at coordinate 7,156,220 of HG995203.1, forward strand.
GTATTTCTTCGATGTTTCAGTATTCTCAGTATCTTGACTTTCGTACGTTTTCTGATATTTTTCTAATCGACGTATTCTTCTGCTTTTTTCAGTCTTTCTCCCACATTTCCGTATTTCGAGTATTTTTTTTTTTTTTACATACGATTATTAATATATTAAACAATATTAAAATAAAACGTTTCTTATTGACGACACTAGACAAGTTTCCATCGTCGAAATAATGCAACATCTGGTTATAGTGATATTTATCGTAAACTGAATAATTGCTCGTAGTTATTGAAAATTGCAATTGTCAAAATGTACCACCAAACTTGAAATATAAATTCCGGGTAATCTCTTGGGAATGCACACGTGCAAAATTGATTTGGTACTTGTGACGGAAGCACGTGATGATTCCCTTACGTGGGTATATCGTCTGGGGATTTCCATGTCAAAGGGAGACTCCATGTAAATCTTGTACGACAAGGACTTTTGTATTTATTGAATGTATCGAAACACGCTGTCGACGACAAACGGTCAACAGAGTGCCGCTTCTTCTCGCGTTTTAAGGTCGTCATAAATATTAATCCAGGCTTTTGTAGAAATTTTTCCGTCTGCAGTCCTCGAGCGTCGTTTACTTTCTTCTAAATTCACGTGAAATTCAGCTCTGCCGACATTTTCAATCCTTCAATAACAAAGTAGTTGCTCGATTCGATATTTCATCGTGACTTGAAAGGAAACAGATGTATTTGCTCTCTTCAAAATTTTCCAAGTATATTTCACGTTTTAGAATTAGAGAATATTTCCTTACGAGTCGGAGAATTTCTACTACGACGGATAAATTAGAAGTAATTTAAAATTATAAAAAGAAAGACACGTGATTCGTCGTCCATAACGTTACAGGACTAAGAAAATAGTTTCCAGTAAGAAGGAAAAAATGTTTCTCAAGCAACGAATGCATATTTTCTAAATAAACCAGTCTTCTATCTTACCAAGACACTCATCCATATAAATCACTTTTGCAACAAGGAAATCTGGTATCTGTGTAACATAAATCAGCCAAGAACATAATCGTTCGTTGCAACAGGGTCGATCATCGTGAGATCTCGAATCGACAACGATGCATCGTCAGGTGCAACAATGTACCGTTGCGTATTATGTTTTCAATCGATTGCACGTCGCTTCGTCCCTGAACTATGGACTTCAGTGCAAGTTGAAAGCGAGTGTATTGCAGTAACAAAGTTTTCAACGACAAAGTAGATATTTTTAATACATACGATCCCTCGTGGACTCGTGCATCTCGCAAACGCGCACCGCCATTATTTCCCGAGTTTTATTTACCGTTTTAAAACGCTACGCTCACATTTTATCTCCATTCTATCAATAAATAATGTTTCTACTAATCTCTAAACCTTGTATTTTTTACCGTACAATTGCTTGTGTATATGAGTGATAGATATTAATGTTTGTGAAGTTGCCGAATATTTGCCGCCTCGATTCCGACCCGTGAAATATATCGAAATCATCATTTTGACAAATCTTTTCCTCTACAAACACAACACACACGGTCGGTTTTAGTTTTCCATCTACGCACAACAGTATATTTGCTATGATACGCGTATCTTCTTCTTGTGTTTTATTCAAAATTGCTGGAATTAGGTCTACGTTGATGTATTCGCTCCGTCATAGCACCTATCGCAACTGTGTTAATAGTATGAAGCACGAAAAGAGAAAAATTGTTTCTGGAAACAAAAATTCCTAACAAGCCTGAAATAAAATATTAAAATGTACATGTATCTCAGTGTCACTCCATATAAAATAATATATCACGATGGTACATTATATTGAATAACATATTTCAGTGTCACCCTGTATAAAATAATATATTTCCTTCAATATATGAGATATAACCTAGCAGTTTGCTATATAAAATATCGCGTTATTTTAAATACGACAGTTCCTCGTCTACTTTCGTCAATACTTCTCGTTCAGCTTGTTCATTGAAAACAGCCTTTACGCTGCGTTCGTGTCTACAATCGTATGTTTCACGTTTATTTTTTTTTCTTCGCTACATCGTGAAACGACTACTTTCTTTTTTTTTCACCAGGTTTTTGTTCGCAACTTTTTGCCATGGTATTATTCATTCGCTTGCGCGAATTCGTCGCGTGAAAGAATCGCTTCTGGGCTCTCTCTCTCTTTGTTTTACCAACGAATTGGATCAGGCCACGTTTTCGGCACCTATGGCTTCTTTTCCTGGAGCTTCCGTAGCTGTACAAACACTTGTTTCGCTGATAAAATCTAAGGAAGGACGGTTCTACGTGAAAAAATAAATTGAAAAGCTTTTCTTCATTTAACTTGCAAAAGTTTCGAATTTTCTTCGTTTAACTAGAAAGATGGTTCAAAGTTTGCCTGAATGTTACCTAATTCACAGAGCACGAGGAAAATTCCTATTTTAATTTCTACCAGGATATAAATATTTCTATCACGAACACGTATGAATAATTTTGTAGTATTGCACGGTTCCGAGGGAAAATCGATTTCCTTGGAAGAAGAAGGTGTATCCAGTCAAAGTGGAAGCCCGAAAGCTGACGTATCGTGTACGGTGTACACGTTTGATCGATAGTTAGCCGCCAAGGGTGACATGTGGTTTACCAGCACAATGCTCGAGCATATCACGGCTCAACACCGTCCAGGATGTGGATAATGCGAGTGTACGGGTAGATTTGATGCCGATAGTAGACGTGTTGCTTCTATCCCTCGTCTAATTAGTCCTTCAGTCAACTTTGTCCGATCTTCTTGTCGTTATCTTGATCCTGCAGCTTAACGGTGGGAATCTAACCTTCCTTGCGTACATTATCGCAATTATAGTACAGTTTCTGCAAAATCCTTCGACAATTGGGAATTTTCTATGAGAAAGATAACTAAAATATTTGTATTTTTTTCTTCGTTGGACAAACATTTATTCGATCAAAATATTTTTCATTCAAATGAATACGCTCAGCTTTCTCATTTTATCGAACACTATCACTGTTTCGATCGATAGCCGACAATCTTTCTCGCTATTTGAACAGTGTCGAAGTGGTAACCGCTTCTAAGAAAACTCTACATCTAGTCTTTTAGCTTTCTCAAGCACCGAAGTCATCGACAGCTTATAGACAAAAGACTGGAACGAAGGCAAACCATAAACAGTAGACAGGCGACGATGGCTCACGTAAAATAAGAAGGAGAAATCGACGATGAAAATAAAACATAAAAATTAAGATATAAAAAGTGAGAATTTATTTCTGTACACTTGGTTTACTATTCACTTCCGAACTCTAGCCGTGACTTTTTAAAATTGAAGCTCTTACAGTTTGACTTTCGGCGGAATCCGATCCCTTTCCTTTGTCACCCTTCAATATCCCCACCATCCACGCGTTTGTTAGGCGTCCACGACCCTTGCCCGGTATGCCTTTTTCTCGAACATTCGGCGAAAGAACCGTTGGGATATCGAGGGTTCATTAGGTACCTGGATTCGGCGACACACATTGTTGCCGAGTTCCCCTACATCTTTATTTCCGTCATCAGCCCATCGGTTCCGAACCGCGGCCTGGTCTCTGATGTGGTCTGAGATGCAGACTATGTAAAAGGAAAGAAGAAGGCCTGGGACATGTAATAGAAGAATATGAAATAACGGGACGACAAAAGGAAACAGAAAAAATACTAAACGAGACTGGAGAAGAACTAATGGAATTGAAAACAATAACGGAGAAGAGAAGGGCAATACAAGACGGGGAGGAACGACAATAAGGAAGCACAGCAAGGAGGCGAAAGCCCCAAAATTGCCATAATTCTAGAGATAGATTATATAACAGAGTGGATAAGAGGGGTAGATACATAAGAAAAGAGTTTAGATAGATATAGACAAGGAAAAGAGTTTAGAGTTTAGTTAAATAGATATAAGGGAGGAGGCAATAAGGTGATAACGCCATAAGACTGAGAAAATGTAAAAAGCGTGATAGGTAAACTATAGGTGTTTAGTGAACCGTTCGCGAGAAAGCACGTCAACGGGAGTCGTAAATTCCCGTTACGATTAGATGATCGACGCCACGAACTGATCGATCCTCTTATTTCTGTTACGATAATAGGGGTGGTTCAATTGAGTTTACACCGAATTAACACGTATAAAATAGTGTTTATTCCAACAACTTTGTAAAGAAGATAGTTACGCTGTTGCGTATGTACAAGTTAAGTGAGTGATTGATTTAAGGGTAGAGACCCGTTACAGATGTGTGTTGACTATTCCAACGATGAAGAATAAGCGAAGTCTTAGCGACGATGCTGTGTCGGAGGAAAGCTAGTGATGGGTGTGTCTAGCGCACGGGACCATCGGATTTGTTCATGACAATTTTGGTTAGGAAAGCGAGGGTAGTAGAGTAGACATTGCTTGTGAATGGATAATGAGAAGGTTGGTGGACTAGGAAGGGTCTTAGCCGCCCTCGATAGAAAGTTGCTAGTGGGAAGCATCGTACGTGAAAAAAACTAACTTTCCCGTGTCTTCTCGTAGTAAACATAAACTTTGAAAACGCTTTAGTACAAAGATCTCTGTTCGGTCTGAAGGACTTTAGCTAGAAGATTCCCGAGATTTATGGTCGGTCCTTAAGACTATTGGGGGTACGCAATAAGGATGTGTAGACATCTGGATGCCATCTCGCCCGCGGTGAGTGGTCTGGTTTAGGTAGAGAGTCGGCCGACATAACAATAGGTAAAATCAAAAACTCCTCCAAAGCCGAAAGGCACGGACTGAGTAAAAAATAAATACTTGTCAATTCGAAAAAAAATATCATAAAATGTGTTTGAGTGAGCATAAAGTTTGAGGAAAGCGTGAACGAACTTATTATACTGAACCTAGTACATTCTTCTTACTTCTCACAAGCAAAGACTATTCGCAGGAATAGCTGAATTTTTGAAATTTACAGGAGAATTTAACTGGGAGCAGAAACACGACTTTGCAAGCGATGGGAGTTGAAAAATCGTAATCTGGATATCGCGTTCGTCGCGTTTTCTAAACTAATAATGGAAAGCCGAGGCGAGATTTCATAACTGCGGATTATCTGATCGTTTTACGCTCGCTGGCAGTAAGTGAATAAACGCATACGTGATCGCAATACGATCCTCGGGGACCGACGATAAATTAACGCGGACCGGTTTTAGACGACTTGAGAACTCGGCCTTCCGATCCTCCTGCCAGTTGCACCAATTCGTTTCGCAGATTTATCTGCCAACCGACTCTCCTTTTTTCCTTACTGATATATCTTTTTCTTTCTTCATCTTTCCTTTGTCGAATTATCTGGCTTTCCTCGACCAGGTTCTAATTTATCGCCGCGCAAACTGGGACGCCGCGTGTTCGTAGGCCGTTGTTCGAGTGGATCTTTTGTAATTATTCTGCAACGAAGTAGCGTTATCACCTACTCAAGCTGATGAAAGGAATAAATAGGTGAAACTAAAGAAAGAACGCGAAGACAGGTCTTAATGATCTGTAATTTTTAAAACGAAACTTTTTCTTTCCTATACGATTGTTTTATTGTACGTAGAATTATTAATTATTTGATAAAAGATTGCAATAATTTTAGGTAGAAATGCTTCTATATAATCCCTTAATTGCATTTTCTACAACTATTTCACGTAGTGAATCATTAATCGTGGAATTATCAATGATAGAATTATTGGATAAAAGAATGGTATAATTTCGAGTAGAAACGGTTCTATATAATTTTTAATTAATGGACCCCAGTAAAACCAAATATACCAAATGTTATTAGAAAATTGACAAGAGAGACACAAGCTATAGTCAGTCTATGATTAACATAGTTGAACTTGTATTTGTACAAACTGTTTGCTAATAGTATGCGGAGAACTTGTCCCAACTATCGTACGACTTCGCGTTACATCATCGTCTTCGACGAATGAACTATATATCTCTTCTGATCTCGATTACATTGGTAACTCGTCTTTCAGGCGAATCTAATTATCGTAAACGACAACTGCCATCGCTTATTCTACCAGTCAGAAGCCAGAGAGCTAATTTTCATACCGTGCGAAAAGGTTATCGTCCAGAAGCTGTGTTTTTATTCCGGTCGTTTGGTCGTTCAGTTTCTCTCTCAACGACAATCCTCGAATGGACCGTAAAATTTTATTCAACTTTATCATCGTCTCTATAAATCAGCGCGAGAAGTATACCGCGGCAAATCGACGGAAAGAAGAACTTGTCTGCTAATATAGAAAATATATTGGTGAAATATAATGCACGTGCATCTCGAAAGTGACATAATTCAAACAGGTTTTTAAGGAAAGACGAGAAACTATTTGGAATCTCACGAACAAAGTTATTCCGTTTACCAACTAAATTATTTACGTAACTTTGGCGACAAGCGTAGATTCTAGAAAAGAATTATTATTTTTCTAATTTTCCCTCGTTCCTTTTACGTTCTTCTAACGTAGAAGCAAATTATTTTCAGTCGTGACACTTTCTAATGTGCAGTTAGAACGGTAAATAAGTGGTCGGGTAAGTGGTTGGACTTGGATTCGCGAGCAGGAAGCGGTCGTCGTAGATTATAATTTTGTTTTGATCGCTGCAGAATTTTTATACTCTCTCGGTGTCTGGCCATTGACTGGATCTACTTAAGAATGTCTGGTTCGCTGCGCCTGTTCCTACTTATACCGTCGTTACTGGCAACCTGCGCGATGAACTTTAAATAAAAGGAAATTTTACCTATTCGATTTTGTGTAATTTTTATTTAGTTATTCTCTGTTATATTATTATATATAATCGGTTGGTATTAGGCTGTCCGAAAAGTTTCTTTCGTTTTATAAGGAGATAATAAACGCACAATGTTTTATTTTTTAATTATGCACGAATATAATAATAGAAATATAGCGAAATGAATCATACCTAATTCAATAAATTAATATAAAACAGAAATTGTTCATCTATTATTACCTTATGAAACGAAAGAAACTTTTCGGATAACCTAAATATTTAATATCCACGATTGGAGGAAATGCATTGCTCTAAGTAGAATTTTTCTGTTCGACGAATGCAAAGCGTAAAACAAGAGACAGCGGATGGATTCGTGTTAGAAAAGGACGCGAGACAGAACGAAATATATGTAGTCGCGTATTTAACATAAAAGCTGCTTTTATCACGCACATTTGCCAAAGATTTCATTCCTCGCTGAACGTCGTTGAACCTTTTACGGTTCCGTGATATTCCAAGCGTGCAGCTGGAATTCCAGCGAAAGGAAAGCAACAGGAACTCGATCTGGCAAACGATTATCGCATCGGCCGTGACGTGACAATGAGAATCGTTAACACGTTTGTCACACACGGTGGCTCATAAAAATATTCGAACATTTATCAATGAAATTTTTCACGAATGCGTTATATATCTACGTTATACGAAACTCTTCGTTCGTTAGCACTGTAACGAGCAGACTGTGAATTTTTATGCATTTAAACAGGAAATTTGAATATGCAAAATTGCACGGAATTCGTACAACACGAAAAAGTACATAAAGTGTTCAAAGTGTAGTGTATTTTACAATATTTGCCAGATGAAATAATTTTCTACCGAGGTTCTATCTCCTTAATTATATTCTCAGAAATATAAATTCGCAATTCAATTGAAACGCAAACATTTGAAATCAATTTGGAAATGTACGTAGAAGTTGCGAGACACTTGTTGCAAATATACACTCAGTGAAAGGTTAGTATATGCATAGTAGTCTTAAACACACAATTAGCGTTAAAGATAGTCTTGCTACATATTGTGACTTATTAATATAGCGAATAGTTGTTAACGAATTATTGTTTGTTAGTGATAATTGACTGTTCAAGCACTTGATGATCTCCGCGAATCTATGCTTCCAATAAATAGCTTGTGATTTCTACGTACATTTTCAAATTCTTCTCAAATTTTGCCAATGTGACTGCAATAGTCGTGCTTCGTTTCAGTGCCATTGAAATATCAAAATGTTTTGTTTAATATATATGTCGAGTTATCGTTGGGGTTAGGGGCGTTTAACGAACAGAATTTGACAATTGGACGATTAGATACTCGAGGTGCTAATGACAACAATCTTAGGTTCAGTAACGAGTACACGGTCAACGGGGTAGCAAATGCGCTTACTTCTCCAAAGTCCAAGTGGAACTGAACTTACTTGTCCACAGTCCAAGTGGAACTCAACTTCTGTCCCTTTCTATGTACCTCTCTGTACCCTTTGGGTACATTTATATATTTAAGGAGAACTATACAACTACGTCATACTCTGTTAAGTGAAAACGTCCATCCCGTGACCGTGGCTACGTTCAGCGACTGGTTATGTCACTTCGAGCCCAACACCACTGTCATTAATCTCGGGCAAACATACTCGGATTAAATCATAAACAACTACTTCTCAGTTTTATTATTTAAGTGCAGCTATAATAAAAAGTGTAGACTAAAGTATTGGGGGTTTTCCTAAAAATTCCAAAGGAAAGGCTCCGATGTCCTTTCATCTTCGACGTATATGTATAAAATATTCTTAGGAGTGTTTGAATACTTCCATGTGCCAGTGTATGTTCAGTGATAAACATAATAAGATCTGCATCTGAACTCATTAAGGAAGAGATATTCTTTATCGGCTTTGTTTCGCGAAACGATCTCGCAACCGGGAACTTTTATCGTCTAATTAGATTTTTAGTCGTCCTGCTCCTTTCTTTTCACGGTTATTCCAACAATTTCTCGCGATTATTCGCAGAAGCTGCTGGGAAAGAACGTATTTAGTTTGCGGGTGATGTGGTTCTTTGTTGAGATTAATCATGTCGGGTCAAATTAAACGGCTGGCTGGTTACATACAGGGTGATCACGTTTTAATGAATTAACATTCTTTTCCGAGTAAACTGTGAGAGTGCAGGAACGACGGAAGAGAATAGCGTTTCGTTTGTTTTATATTCCACATAGCGGAATATGTAAATTTTTTAACATCCTGTATGCCTTCGTTTTTGGTAAAAGGGGACCGATTTTTCATTTTGTTGATTCTCATGCATGCCAGTTCCAAGTTTTTATTTAGACTACAATTTTTCTTTTAATAAAAATCCCGCAACCTCGAATTTTATTTAAAAAACAGGACGACTTTCAATTTTTTTACTCGCCATACGTACGTAATTTTTCGTCAAATCGCTTCTCTGCTAAATGTTTGGGAAATTTGCATGTTTCATAAAAAATCGTGCGTATTTTCCCATTAATATCTACTCACCGTTGAAACAAGAATTTTTAAGGTGAAACATCGTGTTTCTCGATGCGGTGTCGTAACATTTCGTCGAAAATGTAACATTTCGCCAAAATTTGTAATTCTTCGCCGAAAACTCACAATTTCTGTCGATAATGTATATTCATCGTTAAAATACGATTTTTCATGGTTAACACGTTACATGGTTTACGAACGTTAATGGGCAACTCTGATAATGATAGCGACTAATTCGAAACTGTGAATGAAGCGAACCACGACCGCGACATATTAGCATAATACAGATAGATGGCGGACGCAACGGTGCAATTATATGCAATTAGGTTCGTCGATTAATAGTGATCGATACAGAATGGATTACCGTAATTATGCCTGATTATATACACTCCTGTACTGTGATCGATGTTTCCTCACTGGCCCATGTTAACTTATATACTTGTTTTTTGATGTCTCGGCAATTTACTCACGATCGACTAAGCTGGATAATTATTTAACAATTATTTAAGGATAATTACATTTGTTAGAGAAATTTCATCGATTTTACGCTTCGAGGGATGTTGTTGTAGCTCGTGAGAATCCCGTTCGTTCGACTGCGTATGTTTACGTATTTGATGAAAAGCTGGTTTTTGCGCGCTAACTACAGCACTGCGTCCCAATTCCTCAGTTTCAGAAGGCTGATGCAGAAATTGCGAAAAAGAGAAAAATCTGCCCTCGTTCTTGTAACTTTTCAGGTAATTTTTCAGTGACAGCGATATTACTCGACTGCCTGTGAGCCTGTTCCAACGAATAAACGTAAAAAAAGAGCAGCTTCCCTTTATTAACCTAGAGCAAAAACGTAGAGAAGAAGATTTATATAAAAGTCGTCAAAGCTTTTAAGGGAATATTTAAAAGTCACGAAAAACGCACGATTTCGTGTCACCTTTTTATCGAACGAAAATCACATTTTACATCGATCTGATAGGAAGACAAAAGGAGATAAAGACCGTCTTTATTAGTCTTGCGAAATGATGATAAATTTGTACGTTCTTCAGATTCCAAGTAGATCTGTTTCAGCTTACTTTCCGCAAAATTCGAAGTAATTTAGCATGAAATCGTTGAATCAACAGAATCCTTGAGTCAATAAGCCTGAAACCGTAGAAGATTTTTGACTGCCGAGACGAACATCGTGCAACACACGAACGAGTATTGGTCATTATTGAAATGTATGTAATTTTGTGTGTTACATTAGATTAGCCGCGTAGTAGTGACACACATATAAGAGTATGAGTGTGTGGGAGTATGTGCGTGTACAGCGTCTCGTAAAACAGACGAGACAAAGAGAGTGCCGAGACGCGTGCAAATGTATATCCACGAATATCTTGTAAATCACATATTAAATAAATGTGAAACTAGTTTGATATCGATTCTAAGTGTAATCTAAATGTTGCTGTACATTTATTTCGGCGATTAAGATCCACAATTCTCGACAGTTATCCATCACGATAATGGCTGAAACTGATACAAAGTATAGAAAAGTACATTGGATTTCGCTATTGTACGACGTTTGCTCGCCCGATCAAGCTCAGCCTTCCATTCAATTCCTTTTAATATTATTGCATGGAAATTCCAATTACTTAAGATCGCTCGATTTCGAAGACTACCTTCTGGAACCAGAGTAATTCATTGCACGTATGGTGTATCTGGCAGGAGACGAATACAACGCGACGATAGAACGATTTATTTTTCCAATTGACCTATTCATCGACGAATTTTTACGCTTCTTTCACATTTCAAAAGAATCGAGTATCTTGCGCTGCATTGGCTGGAAAACGTGGTAATTGGATGAAGTTGAAGTGTATTGGTGCGCATTTCATTGCTCCCAGCAAGTAAAGGGCATTAATCTTCAATCATTTCCACTGCAAACTTCATACATTTAAAGTTCGATTGTCTACGCGTCTGGTACTTGCAACACAGTAAACGTTAAACGTAAATAGTAACACGTTGTCAGAGTGTAATCCGCTGCATCCACTGGAATCTACAACTTCAGCGTTCTTCTAAGACCCTTTGAAGTTGATTCACGCTCCTAGTAATATCAAAATTCTGCAAATACACTGAGAAATCCAGAAAACAAATGCTTTCGACGCTTGATTCAAGACTTCTGTCAAGCGTCGAATCCGAGAACACAGGCCCAAGACGATCGATGCTTGGTTTTCGGGTTTGCTCGCAATTTTCCAGTCGGTTGAACAACGAAACGTTTCTCTGGATCAAGTTTAGGGTATCGGAGGAGAGGAAGGCGATGCTCGAGATAGTCTTGAGCCAGGAACGTTGTGCACAGTAAACGAGAAACAATAAGACGCCTCTTGGAACTATCTTCCCTTTTTGCCAACAAAGGACGAACGATTTCTCGCGAGTTGGCGAGAAAAGGCCCATTGTAGTCCACGTCCGGGCCATTCCTAGTGAAAAGCAAACGCAGATGACTCGCAGGAAATTCTTTTTATCTCCGTCGATCGACGAAGCGCGAATTCGACAGGAAGAAATAACGAAATTCATTTGACGAGGATGGAAACATGACACGTCATTGCAGAAGAATTTCATTGACAGTTGGTGTCGCAGCTGCCCATTGTCGTGCTAAATACATCTTTCTTCGCTTTGTTTCAATTGTCTAAAGTCGCATCAACCAGTCGTGTGGATTGTTAATGATTCAAGGCCGAGGTTTACAGTTTGTAGCAGGTTTTGTATCTAAATTCTTGTTTATTTACGGCTTTTGCAATGACCGATGATATTGTAGTATCGTGGACGAAAGGCCTACGAGATCTCGAGCCAACTATAAACACTGTCGCGAGGAAGCCTAAGTGCCGACAGGCCCAACAATGTGTCGTCGGTCCTTCGATCGAATAGTTTCGTGTTGTAGTTGCGGAACATAAACTTGTGACTCAGATTATGAAAACAAGGAGGTTGAGCCTTAACACAACTTAATTTAACTTTCTTTTTATTGCACTTTATTGTGCATTTAATATTTAATATTGTGCATTAATTTAACAATTTTATATAAATTAAATAGGCGACTGATCTAAGGGTAGAACCCCGATAAAGAGACGTTGACTGTTCGAAAGATGGAAAATCAGTAAAGTTTAGTGACGATGTTGTGGCGGAGGAAAGCTAGTGATGGGTGGGTCTAAGGACACGAAAGGAACTGATTTGTTAAGGACAAGTTTCCATTAGGAGAATAAGGGAAATAGACTTTGCTGTCATTTGGCTCATTTTCTAAGTTGGTGGGTGAGAAAGGGTGCTAACCGCTCCTGAGAGAAAGTTGCTTACGGAAGATACCGAACGTGAGAAAACTAACTTCCTCGTATCTTGCCATAGTAGGCAAAAATGTAAAGATCATTCGACATATAAGATGCATATAAGACGTTTTTGGTCCGAAGGACCTTAACTATGAAAATGCCAACATTTATGGTGGGTCCTTAGGAATATTGAGGGTACGCGGCAAGGGTGTGTAGACATCTGGTTGCCATCTTGCCCTCGGTGTGTGGCCTGGTCTCTGATTGATCGAGATGTGGTTGATGTTACAATCGAATAGTTTCGCGGAAAAGCCCTTTGTGACCCTGACCACCAGCGGTTGCGGAACACGTGCGTGGTGGGGCTAAGACAAAAGACAAAGGGATGCTTAGGGAGAAAGACGAATTACAGTCAGTGTTATTTGAGAAACCAGAGAGTGTGAATGGAGAAGTCAGGGAGTGCGAATTGCGTTGTCGAGAGCGTGTTGCTAGTGGCAGGTAAAATTCTTGATAAAAAAGGAAGAGCTGAGCAATAGCCTAACTCGACTGTCCTTTTATATTTTTATATGCTTTTATTCACAAAAGTGGTTAAGTATAATATTACAATAAAGTAGCGAAGTTACAAAGTATTAAAATAGCTGTTCAACTCACGACCATTTATTGTAAATAAACCATAATTGTAGTAAGGATCCTACAATATACTCCACTGTGAGGTGCATTTTGTGCAGTTGGCAGATTGTATTCTTCGTTGAGGAGATATTGGTGGCTGAGATTGCAAAATGTGCTCTTTATTATCGAAATTTTGGATAGGAAATTCGATAGATTGGAGGAAGATTAGAAATCGATCGATCGTAGGGTCTCGAACGATCCATTTCCACAACGTAAATTGCTTCGCTCGTTGTAGCTGAATAATTCAAGGATACACTTGTTACTCGACGAAGGTCGACTGACGAAGTTGCGTGAAGTTAGTATAATTTATCCGCCGAAATCGATTGCAATCTAACGTGGCTGCGAAACTTCTCAATTGAATCGTAAATAAAGGCGGAAAGTCTGAAAATATCGAAAAGAGAATATTTCGACTGCGAAACTTTCCACCGCGAGCAAAGAAGAATGAAACTGAATCTTCTTTCGCTCGAAATAAGCTACGATTCAGCTTTTCGCCGATAATATGGAAAACGCGCACCGGGGGAATAGGAAAATTCGGGGCCAAAGATGGAGAGTCTTTAGTTTTACTGTAATACTTTTTCAAACGTTCTTTTCGCTTATACTTGGCAAAACTAGGAAAAAGTAGAAAAAGGAGGATGTTAAAAATTCTTGCAAGAAATGCGATATAGTTAAACCTTTTCAAAAGCTTCTAATCGTCTGAATGAAATTTTATATTTAAAAAACCACCCTCGCTTCGAGCCTAATTTAGCAAACAAGCTCCAGTTAAATCAGTTTGGTTTCCTTTAAAAATACACTTAAAAAGTGATTACACTTACAAGTAGCTTTAAACTGCACATTCAAAGTGCATAGTAATCGTTCACAGAACGAGCTGATAACGTATCAAGTCCAAGTGACGACAAAAACCTGCCTATTAAATCAACTTCCAACTCGTCGCTATAGCCATAACCATCCACTCGAACTTGGTATTTTCCACGAAGCACCGTAAAAGCGAAAAAAGTAAAAAGTAAATAAAAGTCTATCGGCTTTAAACGTCGAAATTGAAACACCAGAGTTCACCAGCGGGAAACGTGTCTCCACGGTGGCCTGCAATTACGCGTCGCGTATTCTGTCGCGGACTGTTCCTTCCTGAACAGAGAAACAAAAGGAGAAGATGCCAGGGACGGAGAAAGAAAGGAGGAAAAGAAAAAACGATAAAAAGGAGAGTAATTCAGCCGAGAGTGTAGACCGCGTTTTCTCCGCTAGCCAAGACGAAGGAAGGTGCCAGAGTAATGAATGCAAGCGATTCACACGACGCAGCAAGCGTATACAACGTTGACGAGTTTCTAGCTTCTCTTATACTTTGATTAGTGGCATCGTTGGCCTCGACCAAAGAAACTTCCCACTCGGTTGGAGAGCGTCTTAACGTTCACGTTTTCGGTGGTCGATCGCGAGATTTTCGCGAATCTTCGAAGGTCCGTGAAGATCGAAGCTTTTCGTGAAACGGGAGAATATTTAGCTATTTATTTATTTACTCATTCTATTGACGAAAAACCCTATTAGCAGTACGAAGAGAAAAGATACGCGACTGAGTAAACAATCAATAATTAGGAGGTGGTGTTAGATGCAAGTGCCCAAGAAATACTCTCGATATTCTACAAAAAAGTTTATTAAACAATTAACAGACAAGAACCAACGATCGCGCTTCTCGAATGTGTTTGCTTCGCCTTTACGCTAGACCCTTTGCACTTGCTGTTCAAAACCGAATGGATTCTTTTCTTTGTTGCCCCTCGATATCCTCACTACGCACGCGTTTATTAGAAGCTCGCGACGTTGCCACGTAAGCATTCTTCCGAATATTCGGCTGAAGGACCGTAGGGATATCGATGGTACATTGGGCATGTCGGTCTTACGCTTTCATGGTATAGCGCTTTGTGTCGCGAAGCAGTCGGAAAGTTCCGTCGTCGAGTGTCAGCACGATTACAATAATGTAATATCGTGGAAAGATTGCCTAAGAAATATTATAAACAATGTTGCGAGAAAGCCTAAGTGCTGACAGGTCAAAAGGGTGTGGAAACTTCAATGTGTCGTCGGTCCTTCGGTCGAATAGTTAAGCGGGAGAAAGCATACACGACTGTCACGTAAACTTGAGATTTAGACGATAAAAACAAGAAAGTTGAGCCGTAACACGACTATTAACTTTATTTTTATCAAACTTTACTATGAATTCAATAATCACAATGGAATATACACTGAACTGACACGTATGAATCACAATTCACTCCAACTTTATATAGAACCTAGTTACACCGATGTATAAACTAAGTACGCGACTGGTCTAAGGGTAGAAACTCGGTAAAGAGATGTTGATTATTCTAAAGATAGAGAATAAGTAAAGTTTTGTGGCGGCACTCGACAGCAAATACCATCACTCGACACTAACTAATGTCGGACGACGGCAGCGCTGTGGTTAGCGCCTTTGGTTACGAACGTTCGGGATCAGGGTTCAAATCCCGGCGACCGGAGTCCAATTTTTCTTCCGCGGCATCAGAAATGAGAATTAAAATACAGCAGTAACCCAGCAGCGACATTGACGACCCGGAGCGGAACCTGTCGTCTCATTCTACACACTAAACAGGCTTGGCGCACTAACTAAGGAGACTACTAACCACAATGGCAAGTGGTGTTACTACCACACCACAATGGCTACCCCCACAGGAATATCATCTTCGAGATTTTAATATTAGAACACAATTCATAGGAAGACTTTTTGGAGTAAGCTTATGGTTTCTCCCCAAAAATTGTTGTTACTGTATCTGTTCATTTAGAGTACTTGAAGATACTTCAGCCTAGTGAATTTACAATATCTGTTGTTAGAATACTTAGTTAAAAATACTACAGAATATAATACGTATATTTAGACCAAGGTTAGGTTTTAAACGCTGTCCTTGGCGAAAACCACTGTATTTACCTGTTTGTACAATTATGGAATTCTAAATATAAGTATTTGGCAACGTTATGTCATGTTAATATAACTAAAAATCTCGAGATTTGCCAACTAAATATTTTTAATACGTTGCTATTACGCGTCTGTTTCAAAGCGACTTCTTTTCCCATTTTAAAAATCCATTTAATTTTTGAACTCACTTCGCACGAGAAAAATCCCTCAAATATGTAGATCCAGTGATTCGTAAACTGAATATTCGATCATGTTTTCGAAATACGAAGGAGAAATGAGGTTTAGTAATGTGGCGTGCTTGAAATTTACAAGCAAAGCAGATTCGTCCGAGGAAAACATATCAGCATGGAATAACAACAGCTGTAATAAAAGATCAGAGAGGTTGGCGCTGGAATTTTGAGAGACACAAGATGAATTTTGATATCTCGCTGTGCGTCGCGGTTTCAGTTTACCTGCAGTTGATTTGTCGCTATTTTGAAACGTCATTGCGATATCGTAGGTATATGTCATATATAATACATATTTCTATTTCAAACTTCTTCCCAAACGTTTTTACATGTTTAAAATGCTAAAAGGTGACATTCTTCTTCATGTATTTATCTCCAGAAAATTATTAAAAACGTGTTTTATTCACATTAGATTTAAATTCTTTGAATTAATAAAATTAATTTACAATATGTTTGCAGCTACATAGCAGCTAAATATTATTTTCGTTAATATGAAATTGATATAGACAAATTTCTAAATATCAATCATTTAAAAAAGTAATAATTCATCAAAAAAAAAAAAAAAAAAAAGATTCATGTATCGATAACATAATCGACACATCAGAATCAGATCTCGATCGAATAATAGATCGTATCTTGAAACTTAGCTCACGTTATACTCGCAGATAAAAACATTTTCGGGGCTTCGATAATTTTCTAAAGGAGCTTATTCCACTGGCTTGTTCGATCTAAATACGTTTGACTGTGAGTGTAGTAACTTTTCTTCAACAACTAGGGCCATTGAATTAATCGTAAGTACGCAAAGCAATTACTTGCACTTCAATGAAAACAAGGGAACAACGATATTACCCAACTACGCTTCTAACTAGGAAATACGGCTAACTGAGCTTCTGTTTGATAATTTGTACGTACAATATGCGATATATGTCTGTGCAATTGTGGCGAGCATTCAAAATTGCCGTATAAACGCGGCACCCAATAATTAATTGCTATTGGTAGCTTTGTTCCTGACCAAAATTATAAATCCTGGATGAAAACGTAGAAATTTATTAATAAAATTATACGTGAAAATATTTGAAACTTTCCCAAAGGGAAATCATAAGAATTTTAGAATTTCTAAAATTCTAAATTTCAAGAAAGCATCGATTAAAAAAATATAATTATAAATCTTCCACAAAAGCTACTGGTAAAACTATTTCGAATTTTTTCGTTTTATATAAATTGTTAGAAAGTATGATAGAAAAGGCGTTAGAAAAATACGAATGTTCGGAAAATAAAATGAAACACGTATCTGTTGAAAAGATGATTCCTGGCGTCTCAAGATATTTCATG
Organism: Bombus hortorum; assembly: GCA_905332935.1. NCBI lineage: Eukaryota > Metazoa > Arthropoda > Insecta > Hymenoptera > Apidae > Bombus > Bombus hortorum. The sequence continues at coordinate 7,173,885 of HG995203.1, forward strand.
GAGACACCATTCGTCAAGAAGACAAGGGAAAATTGTACACTCGCGGTATAGACACGAAATATTTATTAATACGAAACGTAGCAATTCGCTGGGGACAAGTAGGACAAGATACTCGTCGAGTAACAGTCCGCGCGGACGTGTCGGATCGCGAGACAGCATTATGACATTCCATTTCTCTGGTAACGAACATTAATTGAACAGCAAAATTGGAAACGCGAGCCGCGAAATTGTATAATCGAATTACGGAATTCCCTCACTGACAGCATGATTCGTGGGAAAGAGAAAAAAGTCTCGCTCGGATTAGTATCGTATACCGGTTTCGTCATTCCTATGCAAGTTACTACAAATTACTTCATTAAAACTCTACTTTTAAATCTTATCAATAACATCCTGTTGTTCGTGCTATAATTGGAAAAAGGACGATTATAAATGCAAGAACGAGTGGAAAATATTGAATAAAACTGTTTTGTGCGAGATCTGTTTTTTTAATCTCGTGTTCAACGTCACGCGCGTCTTTCAAGTTTATGAGTGCAGAGTCCTGATGGTTAGCTGTTCTTCGTCGCAGTTGCTCGTTGCGGACTGCCGCCACACCAGGATCGTGCTCGGTAATTTACATCGACGCTTAAAAAACAAAAGTAAAAAATCTCTCGCGGAAAAGCCGCGGCGGTTCCTTGCGTGTGGCGTAGGATCAGCGCACATACACGAAGACACACATTTTCGAGGCAGGACTTATCCATAATAGCGTGTTGTACAAACCAATGTCTTTAAAAAATTCTTTCACCGGTGTCTTCTTTTCGTTGCGTGTTGAGCGAATTACGTAGGTCGTGTTGTACTCTTTTAATTAATATTGTATTCAGTATGAGCTTAGTATGCCGCAAGTGTCGCTGATAGGTTGGTTGACGATAAGCTAAGAGTTCGTCCAGTTGTGTGAAGCCTCGTTCTCGAGAGAATTTCCTTTGAATATTTTAATTTTGTCATTCAAGGTTCGTAGACGTAGAAATAAAATACAGAGCATTCTACCGAATCGATACCATGGCTGATCTCCGATGACTAATAATATTTAAAATAACGTTTTTAATAACTTTCAATTCCAATATTCCGTGCACAAATAGTTCTGTTGAAAATGACAACGTGAGTTCGTGCTCGCCACTCATATGAGATACGCTAGTTCTAGATACAATCGATAGATTTAGTCGATAGGTTAAAAATTTTCTTTTGTTTTTATCCCTAGTCCATGTAAGAACGTGCAATAAAGGTTCTTCGGCTCAGAACGGTGTGATAGATTTATCCAAAGAATAAAATAATAGCTATTATGATCTTATCTTTGAATATAGAAATAACAACAAGTTGAAATGAATAATTCTTCAAATAATCGATTAACATTTCATACGATGCATATCTGTTGATTCCACAAGAAGATAGTAAATAATTGCTTTTGATCGCTACTCTGCCATTCGTTCATATATTTCACCAATATCCATCTATCGATACTATAAATCGAGCAAAGTTTCCACACGAGCGACAGTGTACGTACCTATCGGGTTGGCAACTAAGTGATTGCGGTTTCCGTCATTAGATGGTATTGTCAAAATCCGCAATCACTTAGTTGGCGACCCAATATAATCCCAATCGTTATATTACGCAAAATCCTCGCAATACATTGGATCGTCGATCCTACAAGACGCGTTAGCGAGTCAGAGTTTCAATTTCTTGGAAAGTAGCACTTGGTTGAAGAGATGGTACGTACATACGTGGACGATTAATTATATCGAAGCCCTGTAATTGCAGCGCGCTCTTCAATTACTGACCTCGTCGAACCCTCTCTGCATCGTTTCCCCATCGACGAGATGGTCGAGACCGCGTTGTATTCGCTCTACTCGTGCTTTGTACGTCTCCGGTCTACGAAATGAAGCCCAGAGGGCGTAATCGACACACTTTGTGCTCTGGTAATTTGATGATCCGCGCGAAACCTCGTAAGGATCAACGATCCTTTTCTTGACAGGCCAGTGGCTGCTGTTCTCTGTGCTAGCGCTCTTGGTTTTCATCGATAAATTATGCTCGTTAACCTGCCGCTAATTACACGCTAAACTCCTCCGTTTTCATTAAGCGGCCACCCCTGTAATCTTGGCGAATTTCACTTTGATCGGTGACTCGAACGACCCATCAACTGGATGAGTGAAAAATTTATCAAAAGGCTGTCTTATCCGCTGCACTAGTTTCGCTTTTAATCCTCTGCGTCGCTGCGTCGTTTCGAATGTCTCGTAAAAATGTTGCAATTCTGTTGGGTACTATGGGCAACAGCAAGCTATTCCAACATGAATTGATTGTAAAATTCTTCCAAATAGAAAAAAAAAAAATTCTGTTGGGCTGTAAAATTCAAATTCCATCGGCGCGCGTAGCGTTGGTTAAGTAAACGCAGGTTAAAATAATTTTTATTACTTAACGAGGTTCAGGGAAGATATTAGCGACGTTTCTTTGAAATTGTTACAAGACAGGAGAATTTTTAAAAAATTTGTGCAATTCCGAATGATTAATTTAATATTCTTCGTGCTAAATAGAGAGATTTTAGTTCGATGAGTAACCGAACGAACCGCTTGTCGTAATCCTTCACTATGCAATCCCCTGTCTGAAAGTTGTGGAGAAATCTCTCTGGACATCTTGAAAGTCACGCACTAAACGTAACTGTTTTTAACCAACCGTATCACGAGATTCTCTGCCTCGTCTTATCGAAATTCCCCGGAGAATCCTGTCAAACGACACGACCAATCCGCTTTCTACAGCGCAACCGAAGTTCCAAGCGAAAATTTTGTCAGCCAGTTTCTCAGCTCCGAATACAGTTAAATTTCACGTACGAGAAACTTCCTCAAACTGTCCTCAACGTTCCCAGGTTTCATCTCCGAGTCAAGAAAATCCCATTGCCGATCTTTGGACGCGGGATCTTGGGATTTGTGTCTCAGGCGCGTGTTTCGTGTTCTTGTACTTTCACACAGCCGCTTGCATTTCTTTAAAGTTGCGTGGGATCGATACCGCGAGACAGTGAGAAATAAATAATACACAGGGTGTATCGTGAAACCTTGCGACCCATTTCAGCGATAGACAGCAGGCACAAAAGCGATAAAAAAATTGGAGCGAACGCGTGCTCTTTACAACCTCGTTGCAAAGTTATAGTCATTTTTGTGTTTCAATAATCCACAACTGCTTACTTCCGTAAAAGATGCTCGAAATAGCTAGCCTCGGCCTGCATGCAGTTGTCGTATAAACGAATTTCGCGAACTTGCAAAATTTCCAGGTGCGTCTGATAACACAGATCGACGCAGCCATTTCGAGCACGTTCTGCGAAGAAAGTTGCCGATTATTGAAACATAAAAATGGCCATAAATTTGAAACAAGCTCAGATAGAGCACGTGTCTCTCTGTCCATGGTTCTCTCTAATCCCAAAGCAGGTTCGATATGTTACGATACACCCTATGGTTGACGGATGTAAGTCTAATCATCGCGGAAGTTGTAGATGTTAAAGTAACATAGCGCTGGAATTTTGGAGCGTGTCATAACTGCACTAGGAATTTTTTATGTGTTTGAGGCGATGGGTCGTGATAGTGATAGGAAGAGAATTTTTACAAACTAATTCACAAAACGCAATTAGAAAGACAATTGAAAGCAACGAAGAAATGATAATTGTACATACACGGAAATATTAAAATATTACGGTCTGCATAATTTTTCAATTGTCCCACATCGACTGGACGACAGGATAAAGAATACTTAATTAGGGAAGTTAATGTGCAGGCTGATCTCGAAGAGGCCGAATTACTCGATGACCTATTTGCATCGACACCGTGTCACGGTCGATCAAACGTTTCTAGATGACTTGTGCTTTCGGTTAAGTATAGTCGACGGCGATCTTTCGACGTCCACGAGCCCCTCGCCGTGAAATTAAACGCGTCGAATCAAGGACACCGATGCATCCCCCTTTTTCTTTGCCAGAAGCGCGCCGGTTCCTCTGCTTTTCTTCCATTGCAATTTTTTCCAACGTTCCACTAGAATTCTGTTCCGCAAAAAAAGTGGTTAAAATGGATGATTCTGGTCTTTAGTTTAGTTCTGGTAAACGATAGTTCCTCTTTGCTCGGATCTAATCGAGTTTTTTTAGTCGCTCGAAGCGCCATTAAACTCTCGTCCAGATGTAATTATTTGGGAAACCTGGGTGCAGGAAATAGAAGGAATTTCGTGTTTTGAAAATAAAAGGGAAAATTTAGCTAATGGTTCTCTTGTTCAAAAGGTTCACGAAAATTTCCAGGAATTGCAAAACAGGAGTTGCGAGTCAAGCGGAGTATAATTTTTGTAAACGATATATGCAAGCTGTTTTTCCAGGAAACAAAATTTTTTCATTTTTTCAATACTTTTAATACCGGACACTCGAGCCACGCTTTTAGAATTAAAAACACGATTCTTTTAATAATAAAAAGTAACAAACATTTCCATTATGTGATGAAGAATATTCCATTTCTGTTTTTCCATTTCCCACGTCGATAACTTCTTTTTTTCTTGTTTGCTGTGACGAATTTTAAAATCCTAGCAATTCAGCCTTCCAATCGCTTTCTGACAATAAGACTAGAAACACGCTTTTATAAAAAGCTAATACCAGAAAATAATAAAACTTCCAATTTGTAACGTAGAACATTTTATTTCTCTTCTTTATACACTCGTTTACTTTTTTATAGGATCTTACATTGAAATTATCGCGATTTATCTCTCGATCCACGATCCTGTAACTTAATAACAAATTGTTTTCGATTTCCTCGTACAGTGGAAACTCGATGCGTTCGACTAAACGCCAGCATTAATGTATCATGTACGCTATTGAACAGGCAATTGAAAAGCAAAGTATCGTCGCTTGTTACAGCGTAGTTATGCAAATCTCGCGTGAGTACGTTCAGTACTGACGTTTTAACGTGGACAAAAACGTGTTTCGATCATCTGCGATAGTCTAATCTGCAAGCAGAATCGAGATTCGTTCGTTAAGAGACGCTGGACACGGTTTTGTATTGCAATAAATAATTTCTCTTTGCATCTGACATTAACGAGCGCTTGTCCGCCTGTTTAATAGTTATCTGGTGTTTCAGTGATGTTTGTAGGAGGAATAATCGTTAGAAACAAAAACGAGTTGCCTTCTGATGTAACGATCTTGTTTTGACAGAACTTGCGTAGTCGGAGGGAAACAGAATGAGAAAGAAGTTGGGAATTGTCTGAAAGAACATTTCGCAAGTAGACAAGTAACGCTATAAAAGTATCGCGTTTTAGTAAAAGTTTGAACAAATTTTGCGTCTCACTTTCAGGCCGATTAGAAATAAAATATTTAGCGCCGATTAAAAATTATTGCGAAGAAATTGTTGCGTGGAAGATGGTGTGTAGAGACTTAAGCTTTAGAAACGAGCAATTTGAACAAATGGTTATGGAAATTATTTCTGGAAAAATGGACAGTGAAAACGCGATGAAACGTGGCACACAGCACTGGTAACCAGCAGGAAGAAAGCATAGCTGGCATAAATTTATGCCAAGTCAGCTGATAAATTGAAAGAGTTCCTTTTAACCCTTTGTGAGATGATGAAATTACGTGACCTATCGAATTCTTCCGATAGCGCGTCTTTGAAGACACCAGGAAGAGATTGTCACCGAGAGATTGGGTGTCAAAATTATCTCTAATTTGATTAAATTCCAAAAGAAAATCCACGATTTGCACACATTGCAATAATTTAATACGACAATCGGAATTTCCTGAAAATTCTCCACTCAAAATCCTCTGTGCACATAAATTTCTCCTGTTCTTCTTAAAATAATAGAAACAAAATATTCAAATACATATGCAATGTCTCACTTCCCACTCTCAGTTACCTCATATCCATTTTTACGAAGTTCTAAGAAAAACTCTGAAATCATCTTGGCAAACAATAATTTCAACGTTGCTTCTCCCTCAAAAAAGCACCTTCTACTTTTATCTTCGATTGTCAGACGCTCTATAAAATGTCACACTTTCACGAAAAGAAACCGCATACTGTGTCGTCTATTAAAAATTAATTGACACCTTTCAATTTACGATCGCGGCATGAAAATCCTCGAAATCCTGAAAATCGCTCTAGAGCCATCGTTTTAAATTTCTTACAAACAAATCTCTTACAAAGGGTTAGAGACTCGTAACGTCGGTCAGCTTCACTGTTGAAAACGTCGCGTTTACGATGCGCAGCTTCTCCTGACCGGATGCCAGACGAAACGACGGGCATCCTTTGCGCACAGATCAGCCATGTCTGTTTCGTAGCGAATCGGAAGCTCGCAGCAGAGGTTCCTGAGCTAGTCGACGTGGGATTATATGAGTGATGCTTGCTCGAAGAGTCGTAAAGGACGACGAAGAGATCGCGTTCTGGTGACGTAACGCGCGACACGCCGGAACATGAGCAACCTACAGGTACCGGAGCTTCGGCTCCCGGCCGGCGATGGCGGTGGTTCGACCGGGTCAAACAATAAAGGCACCGCGCCTCTGTTGCTAGTTCCCCAGACCAACGTGCCCAGAAGGAGGCATTCGTGGATATGTGGGTGAGTTTCTTTGGGAATTTTAATTTTCCAGATTTTCCACTTTCCGCTGTAAATTTGATTGCTGAGATCGATATTTGCATAATTATTTTTTGACATTTCTGCGGATTTATTAATTGGTTCTTGTAAGTAACGTTAGATAGTTGAGTTTTCGGACAAATTTAATTATCGCCATATAAATATTTTCGTGATTCGTAGATTGGTCTTCTATTGGATAACATTCTTTCCTTTCGAAGTGTAAAATCTGCAAATTCTGTCTTGGAACTCGCGTTACGAAGACACAAAAGAAAAATATTTCTTTTGTCGATATCACCAGTCGTTTGAAAAGATTCTATCGTACATACGTCCTGGAAAAATACACGATTCGCGTAAAATCATCGACAGAAAGAATACCAATGCTTTCGAATCACTGGAATCGTCAGAATCGTCGATACGAACACTTCGACCGTACATTGCCCGATTATTATGCAGATATGCCGAGGCTGAGGCCGAGGTAAACGGTTTCCTCTGCGTCTGTCAAGGGAAATTGGATTTGCGAGACCCTAGAACGAAAAGAATTCTATAGAGACCGATCGAAGTTCCCTTAGAAATTCGTGATTTCAATCCTCAATACACAATGCCTCGAGAATGAATGTTTATGACAAAATTATCAATTTTCCGTTTTTCATGACTCCCATACGAGCTTAGGAAAGTATTCCAACACTCGCCATAGGAAAGCTTTAGGTTAGAAAATTTGTGATCAATAGACCGAAACAACAGAGAAACTTCGATAGGCGAAAAGCATCGCGGGCCAGCGAGCAATTCTCGAGGTTAGGATAAATCGTCGGTGACATGCGTATGGTAGTTGCAGAACATTAAAATGTCGTTTCGAGGCAATTAAAGCGGGATTTAATCGAAACTGTGCATAGCAGGCTGCGGTGGAATTAGTTGAAATTATGCGAACTTCTGCAGCACTTGAAGTTAACGATACAAGTTTCCATGTATACTATGGTCTTTTAAACGCTATAGGCACGTATCACAATCTTTTTGCATTTGTGAAAATTGTTTCTTGACTCTAACGATGATTTTTTCCTAACCTACGTTAATTTAATTTTCGGTCTTCCGGTTAATTTTCAAGCTGTCTAATTTTACAGGGTGGCTTCATCCCTTAAATTCGAGTTAGCATGATCGAAGGGAAGAACGTATATAGCATTTTCGGTTGTTATCGTAGCGAAAGTTTTATTCAAAGGAAAGGCAGTCCTTTACTTTCGAGCAACGAACCAATTCCATCCTTTCGTCACTGTAAATTCACTCTATCGCTTTGATCGCGGTTAGAGTTAAGTCATTGAATTTCCTTTTCTGTGCGCCACCACTTTTCCTCCCACCAAGATTAATTAACAGCCCGATCCCTTTTCCATCAATCGTACGGACCTCATTAAAACTCCACAAGCAAACCTATTAACCCAAAAGCCATCGACTTCTACGGAAAAAAGATCAAAAAGAAAAGACGCCTTGACTTTTCAACGGCCACCTAATTATTTGCATATTTGTATTGATAAAATAATAGGATTAAGAGAGAGAAGAGAACGCATTGGAGAATAGTCGCGTTTTAACGAATTCAGCTGAATTTCAGTTTCAAAATTTCGTTGATCCTAACGAAAATGTATGCATCGGCTCGCCACGATCAGAAATCTCGAAACCGCGAAGGTATTCGACAATATATCTCGTTATGAAAGACATTGTTTTTCGTTTTGTATAATAATAAATTACTGGTCAATAATTCCGGTCAATTATTGAAGATACTTCGACCATATCGACGGTCAATTATTACAACAGTTTATTACAAGATAACGTTGAGGATCTCCGCGATGTTTGCAAAATTTGAGCAATTTTTTAAAATTCCGTAGATCCTAAGTAATTACAAGAATATTTCAATCTATGATGAAAATTATTTGAAAAGTAATTTCTATATTTGTATAATCTGATCGGAAGATTTTACCCGAGAAGACAATTTTCTTTTTGTCCAACTGTTGAAATGGCACTCCATTTACTGTTCGATCGTTAAAAATGAAACTCAATCTCGGAAGTGCAACACGGTTCGCAATTAACAAGGAAAGAGAACGAAGAGATTGTCGTGTTAGCTGTTTCCTCTTGACGGAAAACGGCCATCTTTTTTCCTGCTGCAACATTCGCGAAGCTCGATAAGGCTTTTTGTCGTTGTCCTTCCGTTTTCTTCTCTCCTCTCCCTTGTTTCCATTGCCATTTCCTCGACAGCAGCGAGACAAGCAAATCCTCGATAAGGCGATTAGAGATTCTGGAACACAGTCTTTGGTCTCCGTTTGCTGGGCGAAAAGAAAAATAGCGAAAACCACGCTACTTAGCTTCCAGAAGAATGCTATTACCAGTAAGACGATCGTCATTATAAATCTCTAATGCGGATGCTGGTTATCATCTCGCTCGATGTTGCAAGCTGATTACAGTTGCCATTCCCAAATTTCTACAAAAAAACAGTGTTCGTTATCGGTTTTTTTAAACGTTTATTTGGCGATAACTTTTTGTTTCGAAGGGCAGACTAACGAAAAGCCTGGGTAGACAGACGTGGATAAATCGTGGATGATCATAGCCCACCTAAAAATCAATGAAAACGTTCATGGAACGCTGAAGTTCAATTTTGAAAAATTGTCATTTGATGGTAACATTTTTTTTTAAGGGTGGACAAACGAAAATTGTGGGTGGACAGATGTGGACAAATCGTGGACTATCGTGGACGATCGTGGTCCACATGGAAACTAACGCAAGAGTCCATGATGCGCTGATGTTAAATATTTTTAAATGTCCATTTCGAGATAACATTTTTTCGAAGGCTGAATAAATGAAAATTCTGGACAAATCGACGACATTCGTAAAATAACGTAAAAATAAAAATCAATGCGAATGTTCATGGGACGTTGGCTTCAGATTTATTAAAATTCCTGATGACTTTTCTTTGAAGGGTTCGAATAAAAATTCTGGAGGGACAAATCGTGGGGACAAAAATTAAATTAATTAAAATTCTATGAAAAAGACAACGAAGCATTGATTTCACTTTATACTTGTTCATTTGTTATTCCAATCTTTATAATCATGAACAAATTTTAAAAGCTTCTGATAATTTCAGATCAGACCATAGATTCGTCGATTGCCACATTAGCAAATTTCACAAATTTTCGATAATTAATCATTTTAAATCAAACGATAAACTCATCAAATTTCTGTATCTCGCAAATTTCACCAACGTTCGATGATTTCAAATCCAATTATTTATAAAAACATTAATTTCTACAGTTCTCCTCGCAGACTCCACAAATTTTCAATAATTTCAAATCCAATCATAAATCCATTAATTCCCGCATCGCGGAAAATCCTATAAAATCCCATAAATGTTCAATAATTTTACTTCAAATCACAAACTCACAAAAAAGAAAAAAAAAAAAAAGAAAAAATAAAGAAAAGAATATCAAACATCAGTAACAACAACCTTCTTCCTCGCCGCTAAATTGATTTCGCTGAGAAAGAACGCACGTATAATCCAGCCTGATATTAGCCAAATATTAATTCTCCACTCGTCTGACGAATCAGTGTAGATCCATGGAAGGATCGAGGAAAGACAAGGCAGATCTCAGACGCGTGAACAGAATTCTAAAAGCGATAGAACGCGCGTGACGCCTTTGAGGCATACGTCGCTCTGTTTCTGCAAACAAATTCCCATTAATATACGGCACACGCGTCTACGTGGTCCTCTCGTAGTCCACAAACTTTGCCAAACAGTCGCCACAGACGATTTTAGGAACCAAAACCAAGTAGAAAGAGCATAGTCGATGCTCGTAGGTGGCCTTTGATCCTGTTAGACCAGGACGTTTGTTGGATTACGATTATCCTGACGATGGTAATGATAATATCATAAGCGTGTGGCACGTGATTGTGATACATATAGGATGTTTATTACGAGTTTGGTTCGACGACGTTTCTAACGGCGATGTTGGTTATAGTTGAGATGAGTTCTTCATAGTGGGCAGCGATGACGATATTTCCGATTCGAGTTTTGATTTGTTGTATGGTAGAGAGGCTTTGTATTTTTTATCGGTTTGAAGTTTGTGAATGGAAAAATAATAATTGAGGTTTTGAAAGCTCGATGTTGCTTAATATTAGCAGAGAATTAATAACCGACCTTGTTATAAGCAAATTTCATTATAAACGTACAAGCTACGTAAATAACAAGCATAATGTATTACGTATTACGAAGGAGTCGGTGTATCGTTAAAGGAAAAAAAAATCGTTGGATATACAGCACGATATTTATTACGTTAAGAATGAAAATTATATCATATATTGTGCGTAATTCAATTTATTTGTTTGTTTCGTATTGCGAGTGTTGCGAGTGTGAGTTATGAAGAAATAAAATAGCCGAGGACTATAAATTCAGCAACTAATTAGATGCTGTCAGGATAATAAATCTAAAGCAAAGAAGATGCTATTTAACGTTTCAGAAATTATTTTAAAAGGTGGCCAAATTTTACTAAATTAGGTTATTTATCAAATTTCAAAGTTATATTACCAAACATTCAAATTCTACAAAATTCAAAATTATTAATTCAATTTATTAGACTAAAATATTTATTAAAAAAAAAAAAATACTTATTCGAGTTCCCGTCTAAGCGAAGAAAATTAAAAAATTATTAAACAAATAGCTCGATCACGTCTACGCTTACAAAAAGCATAATTAGTTTTCCAGAGTTGGCCACGTTGCCATTTACTGACATCACAGGCTTATTAAGTTGAAGTAAAATTAATTTCCTCGTCCGATCCGCGGATGGAATCGTCTCGTTCTACTTCCGGTTGAAAACGCGGTCCAAGGGATCCTTCCACTTTCCGGACAAATTAATTAACAATTTTAAACTGTGTTAAATTTGATCTGTGTTAAAGTACACGGACGTCTTGTTAGAAACAAACATCGAAGTTTGCTCGTTGCACGCCACTGAACTTCCGTTCAAGTTTATGACTTCTCAGTGCGTTCACTTTTTGCTCTCCTCCCATTCCTCTTGGAAAAACAAGCCGTAACAACCTTCCATTAACTTCTGATCGAGCTAGTTAGTTTCTTATATAAACGTAAAGTATCCACGTGTGCGAACTTATCAATTTTTCTGCGTTTCTTTCTTTCTGCAAGGAAAATAGAAAAAGTGGAAAATTTCCGAGGAAATTGGAAATTCTTCTTTAATTTCTTATTTTCTATATTCATGGAATAATCACCGTCAGCTTTATCTCGAACATCAATCAGAAATCTGTAGTACTTGTGTTTTTTTAGGACAGTTTGTCTGAGATTTGTCCATTTAAGGCTATTAGACGCTTTCATAATTTTTAGACATTTTTTAAACTTATTAGGCAATTGTCGTCGGCTTTGAAAATTGTCAGAGAATTTTTCATAATTACGTTTTCTCTTTTCGTTCTTCCAAAGCCGCGAGGCAATTTGCTTCTCGTTACTATTTGTTAACGTTTATGTTTAATTTATGAAACAATTATTTTGTTCTTTATTTTAAGCCTGCTGTCCTCTTTCTCCTTCTTCTTCGCTTTTGCATCTCTTTACATATCTTTCTTCTTCGAACTATTTTATTTATAAAAGGCACGAAATACACAGCAGATACAAAGATTCAATCGAATGATAGAAATATTCAATAGCAAATCAAAGACTGTGCATAGAGAACCAAAGACAAGAGAATCTTTCTCAGCTCCTTTTGTTAAAGTTGTTGAATCATATTCCTGAGCTTTGTTTTCTTTCATGCTCTTACACTATTCAAGTCATTTTCTTCTTTCTCCTAACCAAACAGTATTTAATTAATTACCGAAGCAAGCGCAGCGATGTAAATATTATAGTTGGAACGATATCATTATCGACTATAAGCAGGTAACTGAAATAGTTCTTGAAATCGCCATAGTGGCACGGTAAAGTCTGGCCGAGGTTAAATCCTCGTTAGCACGCGCCAACGAGGCAATTAATTTCGACTGATCGCGCGTTTGATTCATCGATAGTAATGGAATTGCCTGCAAATCTGTCGGGTTCCATCAAAATTCGTATAGAGTTTAATGGATGTCATTCGATACCTATAGGTTGAAACAAAAGCGATTATTAACGAGAACTTACGCTCTGTTGGATAATAAAGAAGCTTTTGCCTATTATCTTCGATCTGCGCGATTACTACGCCGTCGTTTTATTCCTGATCGATGTTGAAGATATACTTCGTTAATTAATCGAGATTATTATACCACTGTGTGCGCGTGTGATACGTATGTATAAAAATCTGTGTATTGTATGTAACCGATGTGTTATTATTAAATTGCAAATTGTCAGTTAAATATGCCACAAAATACTAAATTTCTTAAACGTTCAGATTTTTTAACTTTCGAATTGCTTATGAAAATAAGGTCGATAATAAATATTGCCTTTGGATTTGAATTTTAAACGTAGATGTTTGAAGCTTTGATCGACGATAAGTGACCAAATATTAATTGTAAATATTTCAATAAGTGTCGAGACGTTTCTTATTTTTTTTTATTTAATATTCGTTGTTTTCATCTCAGTAGAAAGAAAAATACTGTAGCAATATTTATGGAAATATTTTCAGTGAAAATTCTATGGTTACTCTGTTTGATTGCGTTGTAAGTGTTAAAAGGGTTAGTTAAGCGAGCACGGTGAGAAATATGAAAGGACGTCGTTGAAGTTCTTTTTCTGGAAAGTTTCCTCGATATTGGAACTATCGATTTTCATAATACTTCTTTTTTTCTTCTCGAGTATACCTCCTCCGTGAATATTGCTTATGTTAGTACAACATAATCTGTTCTATAAACGCGTTGTTTGATAATAACTGCACGGCAACATAAAAATCAGATAAATATAGTGCAGGTTATAGAAGATCTTCCGGTAAATTATTAAATCACTGTACGCGGCCGATACGACGAAGAATATTTAATTAATCCTTTAAATAAAGATCAAAGAAACAGATCTTTCAAACTAAAATCAGAAACATCGTTTGACGATGTCCAACAGAAAAAAGACTGTCTGCAAAGGATCACTTTGTAACAAGAAATACGACATAATCGGTTTAACCATCAAAGAACGTATTTATATTGAAACGTTGGATACAAAATGGACCAGAAATGGAAAATTCAATTTCCTTATTGAAAAACCAATTTAAAGTCTTAATAGAAAATAGTACAAAAAAGGAAATCCAAAGAACAAGAAAACCCAGTAGAAACCATCACTGTTCAACGTAAGAAAACCTACGCACAAATTTCCAGGCGTTTGTTGTTGGACTATCGAACCGATTAGACGTATCCACTCTCCAGTATCTTTCTGCCTATCGTACACTTATTGCTCTAAGGTTCGTAGACTAGAATCGTAGACTAGAATCGTAGACTAGAATCGTGAACCAGATTCGTGGACCAGATTCGTAGACCAGATTCGTAGACCAGATTCGTAGACCAATTTCGTAGACCAATTTCGTAAGCCAGATTCGTAGGTCACGTTCGCGCGTTTCACAGTGCGGCATCTGCACGAGGATCCGGGACAAAAATCAAAATTCACTGGCCACGTTGGCAAGCCACGCTCGCGCAGCAGATTCGCAGATCAGCTTCATAAACCAGGTTCGTAGACCAGGTTCGTAAACCAGCTTCGTAGATCAGGTTCGTGGACCAGGTTCGTAGATCACGTGCACAGGACACGTTCGCGTGTTTCACAACGCAGCCCTGGCTCGGTTGAGATATTTTAGATATTTATTTCTTCGACGAAGCCCACACTGTGACGTTTAAATAAATAGCATCGATTCCGAAAGCAATCTCTCCACTTTTTCACAAATATTATGCAGAAATCATTCATCCTCCTTTGTATTTCGCCAGACACTGTGCTAACGTTTACACTTGACATAGAACAGAGTTCCTGTGCAACTTCTCAACTTTTCTCGGAACAAGCGTGGTCGGAGATTCACTCTTCAATGGATTTTATTAAAAAGATAAAGAGCACCCAGTGCAGCAATATCTTTCCGACTCTGAAAAGCCAAAATTACAGAATGACTTGAACCGCTTTTTTTCTGAATTGCTCCTTGAAGAAAGAAAGGGATCTCCAAATTGGAAATTAAAAATATACATATCTTTGCTCAAATTCCTCGTATTTCAGACAAACACTTCTTAACAAGAATTAACAAACAATGTACAACGAATGAGTGAGCTAATTTTCAAGCGATTAGATTTCGATGTACAAAAGATTATTATTAATTCTCTAACGATGTTTGATTTGCAATTACTTACAGACTGACGATATCATCGAACAATATAAAATCAAAGTCCAGCAACAATTATTTCGATTTTTGTCCAATGCACGTCGCACTATACGACGTCGCGATTAAATGTATAAAACGCATCCGCCACAAAGAAGTCATCGTCGCTGAAACACCCCTGATGGTTCATATATGTATAGAAAATAAAGAAAGATGAAAAAATAGCTGCTGCACGAGCAGCAACCCTTGAAGGGGACCTTCGAGCGGATGCCACGTGGAGAAGGAAACGAGTGCCTCCCTCGGTCACGTTCCAGCCAGCTGGCTGCAACGAAATTGAATTTCCGATCCCTGTTGCCTGTTCCGCGATTAAAGATCTGTATCGATCATCGTCGATCATCCTCGATCACGCTTGGCTTGTTAAAATTTGTATTCCCTGTTTCTTTATCAATCTTGCGAAGTTTACGTGATTTATAAAATAGATTTGACATCATCGAGGCATTCGGGTAGTTTGACGGGTTTTCAAAACCAAATTTAATATTTTTATTGATTTTAATTGTGAGAAAACGTCTTGTATGTAGGCAGGTTTAGGTATTGGAGAATTTTGTAGATTTTTATAATGTTAGCAACTTAGAAGGTGTTGAGAATTTTAATAATTTTAACAACTCGGACCGTGTGATAATTTTTTGGATTTTGTGAGATTTTTTATTATTAGAAAGCTTTTTGAATCATTTTCTGCATTGTATATCCATACAAGTCACAGTTTTATCTTTTATTTCAGTGAATTTTAACTAATTTGTTCTTGCAGTATATTTCGTGAAGTAGAACATTTAGAAGGATTTCTGAATTTGATATAATTTTTGATATAAATGTATTTTGATGTTTCTAAATGTTCAGTGTATATATATGTACGTAGTTTTTAATGTTTTTCTTCTCGTTCCACTTTAGATTCGCAGATTAAAAATTTTCTTTGCCTTTCATTAGACTATTCTTTGAAATATATTTGCTTTAATAAAATGCCTCTGCAAGAATTTCGAAATATTCCATGGAACAAAGAAGTGAAATTTACACAGAACCAGATACATAGTATGAAACTTCTCTTTACCAAACTGCTTTAAAACTTCCCTCTCCTGAATTTCTGTTTCACTGTTTCTTCTTCGAACAACGTCATGCAACCACACCATTCATTTTTTTTTGTTATTTTATATATTACTCGTGGTGTGATAAATTCTCTGATCCACAGAGGATAGTTTCTAAAATGAAATATCTTTCCAGTTTTCTTCTTCATTATCCTTCTCATCTTTCTTACCTTTCGTCTTACTTTATAACGAAAAATCACTTAATTTTCTCAGATTTATCTTCGATCAATATTGGAAATTTCGGAAATTTTTATATCTTTCAATGAACTTTCAATTTCACGAGATATATCTTCAGTACAGAATATCGCGGCGATATTTTTATCTTTCTCTTGTATATTTCTTGTATCATTTTATAAAATACACATAGTATGTATGTAGTAATAGTGTAGTATTATTGGAGCGTTTAAAATTATTTTCGTTCTCGTTAGACGTACCTTTGAAAACGAGCAATTACATTCTTTTGATTGACGGGATTAATTACCGTTCTCTTTTTACCAGACGATTAACCTATATCATATTTCATGATTCCGAGCTTTCATTTCCATTGCTATTACGTATCCCCTCTGTAGCATCAGCTTTCCATTGCTTGCTCTATATAAATATTTCGTTGTTAAAACGTTACTCGATATTCCCCTTTGGTTTGCATTTTTTACGAATGAACTTGTGGATTCACGTGATATTGTTCTGACAAATCAGAAACACTTGCATGGAAATTATCATTTTATGGAACATTACGGTTCAAATATTGAGTCTGGAATATTATTATATAAATAAATTGAAATATGGGGGAGAAAGGGAAATCTGTAGAGATTTCAAAGACTTGATGTTTATGCGATAAATGTTAGTCAGTTAAAATTGTTTACCTTCATTCGCGAGACTCGAAGAAAATGTAATTTAAATATTAATTTTAGAAAGCAAAGAAAATCGACTGAAGAAATTTGCCACTGAAAGCAAACAGAAGCAAAAAGTTTACCGAAGAAATATTAGGGAAATTACCAAAGAAAATTAGCCTCCGCGTTCTTTAGTTTAAAAATTGTAAAAGATCGAATTATAGTCCTGAAAGAAAAATTAGAAAACTGCATTAAATCCCAATTTTATAATTTTGTGATCATAAAATCTGATTAAAGCGGCAACGAAATTTGTGAAGTTTTAATGATTTCAAATCACGGTTAATCGTGTCTAATTATACGTTATAAAATCTGCTATAAAGTTTAGCTGTAAAGTCTGCCTTATTTACGATTGTATGGGAAAGCTTGCCAGGAGAGAGTTGATCTATTTCAAGAGGCACATACAACGCTGCAAAGAACTTTTTCACAATGCTATTTTTTCACTTCTGCATTATCGCTTATATATATGCAATATAACATATAATAACATAACATAACATAATATAATACAACATATAATGTAACGTAATATATATTGTATATTTTTAAATGGAATAACCCATATATTCTTATCCTTCAATTGATGCGCCTTTTTGATTCTCTATACAGAAGAATAAAGGTACTTGTGTCTGGAAATGTTTTTTAAAAAGATGTTTCGACATTAATTTTAATTCCGTACCTCTCTGTATCCTTCGGCTCAATCTTTGTTTTTAAGGAGAGTTATTTAATTACTTTATACCTCTGTTAGATATACGCCCCTCCCGTGACCGTGGCTACGATCGGTGACCCGTTATGTTACTTCGAGCCCAAGCCCACTGTCATAAATCTCGGACAATCATAATTGACTTAACTCGTAAACAGCTATTTCTCAGTTTTATTGTTTCAATACGGCTATAATGAAAAGTCTGAACTAAAGTATTGGGGACCTTCCCAAACGTTCCAAAAGAAAGGCCCCGATGTCCTTTCTTCTCCGACATATGCAATATAATTGTATATAAACGTATACATAAATGTCGGTCTTAATACATTTTCATTCAACATTTAACAAATTTCATTTAACATACCCGGACACGATGGAAGGTTTATTGGAAATATCGAAGAAGCAACGCGTGAAACGCCTTTGAGTCTAAAATTATTCACAGTGCTGTATAATAACAATCAACACGAATTAAGAAGCGAACAGCGCCTGATTCTATCGAGGATCTTGATGTCTATCACTCCGTGGTTCGCGTGCCATCGAGATACGATCGAGAGTGTCGGAGGATGGGATAGAATGGAAGTCGAGAGAGTTTTAGAACGGTCCTCGAACCAGGGTAAATAGGAGGATATACACTTGCCCTCAATCCTTCCTCTTAAACTCAGACGGAGGATCCGTTTCAACCTGTTTATCTGTGTATCTCCGACTCTGGCTTCGCGTACGGTCACATCTCCAGAAACTCGAGAAATTCCGGTTCAACTGTCGTTTATTATCTCGTCGTTTCGTTGCTTGTGTTCCTTTCGCGGTTACCTCGATGATGGGACCTTTTATTCTCTTGTAACGACAGCGTCTAATTGTCTTGTTACTTCGCTGCTCCCATGCCGGTACAATTGCCACGTTATACGACAGAAATTAACATTTATTTTCTTTCCGTGGTTTCTTGGTCTGCTACCTGCTTTGCTGTTTCTTGCGAAGTAGGTGTGGTTTTTCACTGGATCTGTTATGGTCCAGGCGTCCACCAGCTGTGCACGTAGAATTAAGCAGGTCACGATAATCCTAAACGTAAAACGAGGTTTTTTGATTTACCGTTAAGGCCGGTAAGTGGCATAAAACATCTTCGATTTAAGATGCTCCTTATGGTAAAAATATGGTAAAAGGCTTCATCGGGTAAAAATTGAGGAGACGTGGGTTTTCCCATGTTTCCCGGGATTCCACCCGCAAGCGACCAATGATGGGGCGATCATCACCGAGTAAGAGTTTTCCTTTGCAACAGCATCGTCACCAGAATTCACTGGATCTACAACTTTAGAACAGTCAACACCTCTTTACCGGGTTTTCACCCTTCAATCGTTCACCTACTTCTCGTATACCTTACGCAACAGCGTAACTATCTTCTCTACGAAGTTGGTGTGAAATTGTGCGAATTGTGAGATTCTTGAAAAGTTGGAGCAGAATGTCACATGCTTTCCACGATTCTTCCAATTGAACATGCGACAAAATTTATGCAAGATCGTGCAGAAAACTTTGATATTACGTGAAATTACGCCATCAAAAAGATCCCAAAAGATTCCAAAGAAAAGTTTCCACCTCTGGCACCGTGAAAATAAGACTGGAAATTCCAAATAGCTGAGAGACGCGGCGTCTTCGCGAGAAGACCCGGTGATACGCTGCAGAAGCTCTAGAATCGAGCGTCTATAAGACGAGATGATGAAATCCGGCGAATATCGATTTCACCATGGTCTATCTGTCATCTTTGCGTTTATTCTACACCTTCCGGCGAGACTCGTTGGAAATCAGAACTGCGAGAATCAAAATCGTTTATGGCCATTTCACTGCGATCTCGGAGTCGTTCGTTCTTTTCAAAAGACTTCCTCGGAAAAATAATATATGATTCTGCAAGTTGGTGGAAATGGAAACTTGTTGGCTGTAGAGTTTACGTTACGTTGGTACTGAGGAAGGAAATGACTTTTATTTTTCACTTTAGTTGCGTGGCAGGTTGAAAGGTCTTTGAGAGATGGCACCAACAAGTGCAAATCTTTATAAATAAAAAAAAATAGTATTCCTTTGTCCATGTTTGTCCAACAAAAATTTTCGTTTGTTCATCCTACAAAAAAAAAAAAAGAGAAGATACGAATCATGGTTGTTCCATTTTCTGTATGTTTCAACTGTTTTTCGCGTGTACAAATCCTGCAAAGGATTTTGTACGTGAACGCAGTACCATTTTAGAAAAACGTAATATTTAGAAGAAATTAGCCTTATAATTAAAGATGCCAACAAAATTTCGATTTAATAAAATAAAAGCGATTTAAATTCAACATTGTGAAAATTAAATACAATTTTTTAAAGTACCATTAAGTAAGTGTCCTGTGTCGTGCTGGGAGTTGGTACCAATTTTATCTTGTGATACGTACGAGAAGGGACGGTTTCTAGCGAATAGGCCAATTACATTTAGGCCAGTCTCGCATAATCCAGCAGCTGAATATTCGTAATAACATGTTCCCTTCTCATGAAAAAATGGTACTGGCTGTTCCTAATATGTGGAAAATTATAAAACATAAAGAGTTTTGGTAAACATATTTGCACTGCGTTGGATGGGTCTGAGCTTTTTGTGTATACGTGTGTTAGCTCCAAAATTAAAAATGTTAATTTTAGGTCCTTTATGTATATAAATTGCACATTATTTTGTACGAGAATATTTGCACGAGAATCTGCGCACTAACTCGCTGAAATATTCTGCAATTCAATATGGAACAGTAGAAAATATATTTGCAAATGAAGATTCTAAGTAATTGAAACACGCAGAGGAATAATTTATGCAATTGGACATAGCCAAAATTTGATATTTAGCATTTAGTAGGAATAACAGTTTAATTTAATTCAACAGTTTTATGTAGAATGTAGAAATGGAAAGAAATGCTTAATGTATCTTGGTCCGGATTTAATAATCTTGATTAAAATCAAAATTAAAAGTTGATCCTCTTATAGCATACTAAAGAGGTGAATTATGACACCAATTCTCATATGAATTTTCCTTTTTGTTGCAGGTGAGTCCTTTTATACGGCTTTTCTATTATGGTCGCCTCGCAATGTGAGTAAAGTGCTACAATTTACACTCTTCGTTTTTAATATCTCACCGCTTTTAAGCTCGCCGACATTCAAACGAATTTACAAAGAGCATAAAGCTCTTCCTTTCCCTGGCAACCGGAAAATTGCTCCGCTTACCACGTTAATTTTCGCCTGCCAAATACCACAAACTTGTGTTTCCTTTTCATATGCGAAGAAAAGGGAACGTCGAAGAAATTCAATTACGCGCGATATGTGTGGTTCACTGGGAGATTTCCTCGATTACGAGAAAATATTGCACGTATATGAAACGTGAGATATGCGACACATTCTATAAACGGGACTTTCCATAGAAATATTTAAAAACCCTTTCTACCAAAATCTTCAAATTGTTGCACATTTTTTACATATTTTTCATATAGTTGTAAATTAATCGATATTCGCGGACACTAACTAAATTGACACGTTGTATATACTTGACCCGCGTTTTTACATATTTCACTATACACCTTTATATTTATCGTTTACTAAAAAAAAATACATTTACACGGTGAAAAAATTATAAAAATCAATCGATAGGTACCAATCGTAGCGACACCCGGTATGCAACGACGCGCCCCGGAGGTCAAGAACACCGCGTTGTTTTATGAACATGATATTTATAGTCGTTGGTGATTCGTTCCTCATGTCCCACGTTTCGCTCGTCGCGATAAGATAAAAAAGCACCGCACATCGTCGAATTTTAATTCAACGCCGTGTCGATCGGGATAACCAAGACCGCTGTGATAACGATAAAACGAATACCTTGTAAACCCGCCGATCTTTCTCAGGTCGCGATTCAAGACGCAAATGTGCCTTCGAGTTTACCGGAGCACACAAAATCAATAGGCAGCAGAGAAATCAAGATTTCAAGGTTATTAGAATTCCTGGATCTGAGTTACTTTTGCTAGATCAGAAGCTAAACCCAATGTAAACCGTGAAAGTCCCTAGAAACTTTTCTACCTTGTTACGATGAATGACGTCAAGTTACATTTTTTTAATTAAAATTCAATCTCGATTCGAGTGACAAAAATCCCTATAATTGTCCTAGATCGCTCGAGATCAACGCTACTATAAAGATTGAGACTACTACGCTATTATTGGGTTGTCCGGAAAGTTTTTTTCGTTTTATGAGGAAATAATAGACGCACAATGTTTTTTGTTTCATATTATTTTGTCGAATCACGCACGATCCATTTTGTTCTGTTGAGATAAACACCGTGACATGTCACAGACTTGCTTTCACGTTTGTACGAAGGTTCATCGTTGCAAAAAACACGTTTGCGAAAGAAAGACACTTTCCGGACAACCTAATACAATTCCTAGACACAGTTTAGTTTGGCTGGACTAGAATGCAGGTCTATTAGAAACTGAAAATTCCTAGACTCGTGGCATCTCGTAGCACACATGGCACGCGTTTCTGGCATCCAATTTCTGAGTGCAAGAATGGATTCACCAAGAGAATTGCATCGGTGGCACGTCGAGGGGGACACGTACTCGAAATGCAACCGACTTACAGATGAAAACAGAATGCAAAGCTACCGAGGAGAGGCCTGTGGTGGTCCTCAGGGATCGATACGAACCGTTGCCCGCTGCTGCACAGAATTACACGTGCACCAATAGGCGACAGCCCAGTTTCTCCGCTTCCAAAATTCTAGAATCTTAGAACGTGTTCGTTACAATCCCCGTATTTTCAGTTTATTCGAATTTCCATAGATTCTGAAACTGAACACGTTCGATATTTTAGAGAAATTCTCCCGTTTTAGCTTTACCAGGATTTTTCGATAACCAAACGAGGTCTTACGGTAAATTTTTGAACCTGTGCGTTATCGACGACGAATAAATAATAACAACGTCGATTTCTACGTTAATAAATTTCTGATAAATTTCCAAGTTTCTAAATCAAGAAGAATTGTTCCTAAACTGAGGATTTGAACGGTTCGGATGAGAATGTTGGATGACATTTTTAGAATCTTTTCTGTTGATTTCTAAAACTATGAAATTTAGACTAGTTGGATTTTAACAAGTCCAATACCAAGCAATTACAGACGAGTATTTTCATTTCCCAAGACTTTTCTACCAATGGGTTAAGGTTTTCTTCTTCGGGTTAGGAGTTTGATTGACTGAGATGACAGTGTTAGATGAAATCGATACAATCTTTTTGTTCGTTTTCGCAATTATATCGCTTGGAATTGGATTGAAACTAACATTAATTAATTTTCTATTGATTTAATACGTTTAAATCGTTTTATTGTCATAGAGTCGAGCGACGAATAAACAGTTTTAGAGGAGTAGCAATTAGTCGTGTTTGTTCTACGCTCGGCAGGCAGTTTCTCGGTTTCGGCGTGCAATTTGTCAAGAATCGAAGAGATTACACGGTGCGGATGAAATTAGGCGGATAGCCACGACAATTTTCAAAACGAATGATTTACCGCGGCTTTCCAACTGAAATACAATCAAACTGCTCGTTGGAAATTTGCGTTTCCACGCGGGCTAACCATTCCAACTTCGAAATCCGATCGAAATCTCGTATCGATAATAATTTAGATCGCTGTACCTACATTCGAGCCTTATTCCCATTTTATTATTTTGCCAATTGAAACGATAAATTAAATTCTGCTTTT
Source organism: Bombus hortorum (assembly GCA_905332935.1). Classification (NCBI taxonomy): domain Eukaryota; kingdom Metazoa; phylum Arthropoda; class Insecta; order Hymenoptera; family Apidae; genus Bombus; species Bombus hortorum. The sequence goes on from HG995203.1 coordinate 7,197,195, forward strand.
AGGATTCTCTGAATTTTATAAAGTGCATTATTATTATTGTTGTCGTTATTGCCACAGGCTTTCATTTCTATTTTCATCTCCAGTAATTAACGTCACGTTGTTCTACATAAAAGCATGTTATCCTACTTCTCTAGTTACCAGGGAAATTGTCCTAATTCTCATTGAACTCTGTTCGAAATAGTCGAGTCTTTCACATCCTCCTCGTTGTTTCCTAATTTACCTGCCGTTTTTATTTTTGTGCATATTTTTCGTCGAGGTTATTAGATGTGTGAACAGAGGAACGCGTGGATAAATTGTAAAGTAGAAAATATATTTTAATACAGGAGTGTAAATACAAGTAGTCAGCACGCTAGCAGTGTTACCCTATGACTGAAAGCTCCGAAGCCATCGTCGCCTGTCTACTGTCTATGGTCTGCCTTCGTCCCAGTCTTTCGTCTATACGCTGTCGATGGCTTCGGTGCTTGAGAAGATTAAAAACACCAGATGTAGAGTTTTCTTAGAAGTGGTGACCACTTCAACATTTTTGATTTAGGTTCGCTATACATTCAGCGGTGTTTCCTAGTTTCTTTCCTGTCGCATATTTGGCATAGTTCTTCCTCGCTAATGTATCATCGCACTCCACTCACTCTGCCGATTTTCCATCGTTTTCTTCCTACCTGTCCTATTCGCGCTTCTTCCTCCAATTTAATTGGAACACTCGTTTCTATAAGATATGCATATAACGTTCTCTGTTTACTCCATTTAGCTCTTTTAGCTCTTTGTTCTCGAAACGCGTCGTTTCTTCAAATGCATTTGCCTGCTTTTTTAATCGCGACAAAGATAAGAATGCCAGTTTCACAACAATTGTAGCTACGCGATGAAAATCGTAAAATTCGGAGCAGCAGCGCAATAGCGAGAAATCGATCGGACGATCGCGCAAAAATAGGACACGTATAATCATTTTTTCCCCCAGGAGTGGGAAAGGTCGCGCTTGCCAACCGGCCGGCATTCATTATCGTTGATTTGCATCCGCGAATGGCGAACTACGCGGAAGAAATCGCGGTTGCCATTGTTATCGTTACGTCATCGCGACGCTTCACTAACATTTCGCCACTTGCTCCATCTAACCGTTTAACGCGTTCACTGCCACGCCAGTTTTACGTATTTTCATATATTTCATTTTCACTAAATTTTACGTCGTATTCGCGTTAAATCATTCGCATCGTTGAATATTTTTCAAATCAATGGACACTCTTGATGAATCACTGCGATGAATTTTACAACAAAATATTGATGGGTCTTTAAAACACTACAACTACCGATAGTTAACACGAAGCTATTTCTACGAAAACCAGTGAAAATGACTGGTCTTTAAAAAGTACGTAATAATAGAATATTTTTATATTTATTGATTCATTACTTTCTTACAGAAGCAATTCCATGTTATGTAGTACATTTTTGATATTATTAATCCATCTGGGATCCCTAAACGAGGCTTGACAAATTTATAAAATTGTAGAGCCAGTCATTTTCACTGCTGTGGCATTTCTAGCGTTAGCATCTAGCGATCCAGCGATCGATCTGGAATTTTCCTGATAACCGATATCGTCCTATCGAATGATACGTGGTAAAAATTTGAAAAACGTGTGGCAAGTTGTAGGAAACGAGGAAACAGGTTAATTGGGGTTCGATAAACAGATTGCAGCAGCCTTTTTCACTTTGACGAGTACCAGTCATTTTCACTGGTATTGGTATAAGTAGCTTTGATACAAAATTATTTTCACTTTGAATACATAAGAAACGAAATAAAATTCATTATATTATTCTTTTAGTTATCCTTGCGAAAGTCATTACATCATTATGGAAAAAAATATAACACGAAGTAGGAATTTGAAAATAAAATTGTAAAACTAGTCAATTTGACTGGTATGGTAGTTCTAGTGTTAAACGACGAACTTTATTCTTCAGGTCATTTCGAATTTCATTGAAATATTTCAAAAAAACGCATCGAATCGTCTATCATCGACGTGCACTTTAATATGCAATTTTAAGAAAGAAATTTTAAGTGAGAAGAATTTTAAGAAAGAGATGGTTACGATAATAAACGTATCGTACCTCTCGTCGTGTAAGTTTCAATAACGATATAAAATTCTTCCCTCGTTCGCTAATCTCGTTTCTTCTTTATCCACTTAGCGCATTAATGAGAGAATTCGTTCTATTGGGTTGGCAACTAAGTGATTGCGGATTTTGTCAATACCAGCCAATGACAAAACCCGCAATCACTTAGTTGCCAATCCAATAATTAACCAAAATTTCCATATGTATTATTCGTACTGAATACGATTGAGAAAATTGAGAAAAATCACAGAGACGCATAAGTAATTCTAAAGAAATTCAAACGTATCAAAAGTATTAACGTTAAAGTTATTCAAAGTTTGATGCGTCGTTCGTACGACGAATGAGAGAAAAGAAGGTAAAAAAATGAGAAATTAAATTAAAGGAAAATATGAGAGAGAAACGAAACGAGATAAAATCCAGAGGAAAAACACATGTTCCATCTCGGTCTTCGCAGATGATTATCGTCTTTGCCGAGTCTTTGTCCACGTGTTGCCGGCATGATTAGCGTCATGGTTACAAGCTAGTTCTGGATTCTTTTGTCCTGGCCGTGTGTAAACTTCGAGTCTTCCCTCTGCCGTCGCCACGCTTATTTCTCAGTTATTTTTAACGCTTTCCTTAAGCAACTTGCAACCTATCTTTTGTCTCACGGTTCCATTGTCCCGACGATCATTGTGCCGCGTGCCTATATCCATCGTGTCAGTAGATCGGCCAGTTACAAGCTCCCGTCACACGCTTTTTACCGTATCGTTTCCATTATTCTCTCACGTTCGTTACGACATCCTGGTTGTCATTGTTGTGTCCAACCACTTTCCACCTTCTTCATCCCCCTTTGTTTTAATATCGTGCGCGGCGATTACCCTGTTAACGGACGAAAACGAGTTTTGTTTCCCCGCCCGTACTATCGATCTATCGGACACGATAAGCTCTTCGTTTAGAATTCTTTCTGTTTTTTAATTCGAACTCGAATTCCTTCGAACTCGATTCAAGTAGCATTCTAATTTTTATTCTCGTCTGTACTGTCGAACGTTGTTTATGAGTTTTGCTACGTCGTCTTAAATGTTAAATACCGTTCTCAATTCATCGTTGCAGATTTTAATCCGCAAAACTTGTCCGTGTAGATCATAGAGCTGTTGAGAACTTTTAGAAACTAAGAGGAACTAGATTCCTAATTTGGACGAAGATCAAGATCGCTATGTTGTCGTTGAAAACATGCCCATTCGGATTCGCGTGGATTAAAACGATCTAACTGAAATTGATTGATAGGTTTCGAATAGGAAATGGAACTCAGGCACAAGATTTTTATACTTTTTCTATATCGCGTATATTGCGTGCATTTTAAATTTCCACAGATCCGATCCAACGAATTTTTAATCAGCTTTCTTTGTATCTCAACTGATCGTATTCATAAGAAAATTCTGCCCTATATTTGGTACAAAAATTAGGCGAAATTCTCGGTGATGTTTGGCCAGTCGATTGAAGGAAATCAATCGAAATTTCTATTTCCGTGGCAGTAGTCCTCGGAATGGTTCGCCTAATTATACGGTGGCCGCGTTATTCTATTCGCCAACAGGTCGGCTAGTAACCTTCGACTTGGATCGGAAAAGCTAGGCCTAGGCCAAGTGCCGGCTACTAACGAGCACACACAGAGTTCCCGCGAGCTTCGGAGCTTCCGCCGCGCCTCCTGTGGCGAGACAAATCGGGAACTTGACCTATAAAAGCTCCACGATGAACCGCGGCTCGTGATGCACGCGAGAATTCAGCCACCGAGTTTCACACTCGATAGAGGTTCCGTGCGTTTCAGCCTGTGCAATATCATCGTTTCTTGTGTATTTTAAGATTACTATAAGGATAGCTATCGATTATTGTGGTTAGATACCTTGGAACTTTCGCGTGAAACCGTCGAGGCAATTTATATCTCAGCATTTGGATAATTTTTCGGGAATTTGGCTGTTTTAGAATGCATCGGGGTATTTGCTGTAACTTTGAAAGCTTTTCCTATTTCTGTATATTGATGTTCAATTTTAAAATACCTCAGGGTATTCGTTGTATTATGGGAGTCTCTTTTACTTCGATATTTTGATGTTCAACTTAAAAGTATCTTGGAGTATTTATTATAATTTTGGATGATTTTTATATTTGCATATTTCCATGTCCAATTTAAAAATACCGCAGAGTATTTGTTATAATCATGAGAATCTCTTTTACTCCGATATTTTGATGTTCAGCTTAAAAGTATCTTGGAAAATTTATTATGAATTTGGAAGATTTTTATGTTTGCATATTTCCATGTCCAATTTAAAAATACCGCAGAGTATTTGTTATAATCATGAGAATCTCTTTTACTCCGATATTTTGATGTTCAGCTTAAAAGTATCTTGGAAAATTTATTATGAATTTGGAAGATTTTTATGTTTGCATATTTCCATGTCCAATTTAAAAATACCCCAGGGTATTTGTTATAATCATGGGAGTCTCTTTTACTCCGATATTTTGATGTTCAGCTTAAAAGTATTTTGGAAAATTTATTATGAATTTGGAAGATTTTTATGTTTGCATATTTCCATGTCCAATTTAAAAATACCGCAGAGTATTTGTTATAATCATGAGAATCTCTTTTACTCCGATATTTTGATGTTCAGCTTAAAAGTATCTTGGAAAATTTATTATGAATTTGGAAGATTTTTATGTTTGCATATTTCCATGTCCAATTTAAAAATACCCCAGGGTATTTGTTATAATCATGGGAGTCTCTTTTACTCCGATATTTTGATGTTCAGCTTAAAAGTATCTTGGAAAATTTATTATGAATTTGGAAGATTTTTATGTTTGCATATTTCCATGTCCAATTTAAAAATACCCCAGGGTATTTGTTATAATCATGGGAGTCTCTTTTACTCCGATATTTTGATGTTCAGCTTAAAAGTATTTTGGAAAATTTATTATGAATTTGGAAGATTTTTATGTTTGCATATTTCCATGTCCAATTTAAAAATACCGCAGAGTATTTGTTATAATCATGAGAATCTCTTTTACTCCGATATTTTGATGTTCAGCTTAAAAGTATCTTGGAAAATTTATTATGAATTTGGAAGATTTTTATGTTTGCATATTTCCATGTCCAATTTAAAAATACCCCAGGGTATTTGTTATAATCATGGGAGTCTCTTTTACTCCGATATTTTGATGTTCAGCTTAAAAGTATTTTGGAAAATTTATTATGAATTTGGAAGATTTTTATGTTTGCATATTTCCATGTCCAATTTAAAAATACCGCAGAGTATTTGTTATAATCATGAGAATCTCTTTTACTCCGATATTTTGATGTTCAGCTTAAAAGTATCTTGGAAAATTTATTATGAATTTGGAAGATTTTTATGTTTGCATATTTCCATGTCCAATTTAAAAATACCCCAGGGTATTTGTTATAATCATGGGAGTCTCTTTTACTCCGATATTTTGATGTTCAGCTTAAAAGTATCTTGGAAAATTTATTATGAATTTGGAAGATTTTTATGTTTGCATATTTCCATGTCCAATTTAAAAATACCCCAGGGTATTTGTTATAATCATGAGAATCTCTTTTACTCCGATATTTTGATGTTCAGCTTAAAAGTATCTTGGAAAATTTATTATGAATTTGGAAGATTTTTATGTTTGGATATTTCCATGTCCAATTTAAAAATACCCCAGGGTATTTGTTATAATCATGGGAGTCTCTTTTACTCCGATATTTTGATGTCCAATCTAAAAGTGCCTTAGGCTATTTATTATAATTATGCAGGTCTCTTTTATTCCGATATCTTGATGTTCAATTTGAAAGCACCTTAGGCTATTTATTACAATTTTTGAAAGATTTGTTTCATTTCGATGCTTTTTGACATTCAATTTTTTGGAGGATATAAATCGTTTGAAATTTAAATATTGTATTATACAAACTAAATATAGGAAATATAGGAAATATTCTAAAAAGAACACAAAATGTTGAGCCGTTGAAGGTTTTCTGCTGCAAACTTTGCGATAAAACGTTCTTCAAGGTGGTCAGGCAAAAAGCAAGTTTGAAAACTGTGAAATTAATTTGGCGTTACGACGCGCCCTTCGTTACCGCGATATAGACCTGGTGAGCACTTGGAATTCATTTTCATCCCAGCAAGATTGTTATTAATTGTCGAAGTTGCAGAGTTTTCGTTTGAAACTAACATCCTTCAACAAAATTTCGTATAATTACAATTTACAGTGTTAGGACAATTTATTAAGAAATGATTGGGGTAACAAAGAAGGAGAACGAAAATTTGCTTAAATTATAAATGGATTTTATCATTTCTACGGAAATTTGTTCGTTCAACGCCCTCCGCTATGAAATCAATTTCCTCTTCCAATATTCTAACTTCCTTAAGATGTAATCGAATTCACCCCACTCAACTTTCTTTTATCTTTTAAGCGTCTGATTCCTGAGATTTGCTCTTTCCAAATGAATTCGATTAAATGAAAAATCGCTTGAAATTGTATTTATCTCGAGTAAAATAACGAAGATACAGATGTCACGATTGAGACTTAAAAATTGAAACTTTGAGAATTTCAGTGGAAACGCCACGAGCATTAGCGATCTTAATTTCTTTCCAATTTTAAAAATCCCTTTCCCGAAAAAAAAAAAAAAAAAAAAAATACTACTCGAATAGAGTTTAATCCTCGAACCTGGAAATCTAGAAACCCAATACAACAAAACACTGAAATTTCTTACACAAGCAACTATGGTCCTTCAACCCCAGTCGCAAAAATTTCACCAAAAATACCATCAAAAATAATGTTCACTTTCAATGAAATATAAATTACCTTTTAATTTAATCACCCTAAATTCTTTCACAACCACGAGAATCGTTCCTTCAACCCTCTACGCATCCACAATTGTCTTCTTTTTCCATGAAAAATGGCAAACGTTTAGGCTACAATGTGTATGGTAAGCATCGATTGCGAATCAAAATGCAATTTTAGCCGGCTAAAATTTGATTGTGTAGCGGCGCAGTGGCGCTTTGACAACCGGTGATATCGACCGCCCCCGAAATGTGTTCTGGCCACCCCCACTCCGTGCCCCGTGACGCCGATTAACTACCCCCTTGGTCGAGCATCCCCGATATTACTACTTCGGCCTTAAACCGAAGTCTTTTCTTTTTTCGCCACCCGGAAGAAGATTACCCGGTCTTTCTCATTGAAACTTCGAAGGATGCAACGAGGTGGTAATTTCTTCGCGAGGATCGAACGGGATTATGGAGAAATTGAATGGATTAGGTTGAGAACGTTGCAGAATAGCAATTTTTTAAATGAGTTTGAAGGAATCTCTGCGAATAATTTAGAATTTACTGTAACAGTTTTCTTTTTGAAGAAGAGGCGAAGATAAGTTGCGATAGTTTTTAAGAAAAGGTTGAAAATTCAATTGAGAATGTTGCAGAATATGAATTCTTCTAAGTTTCCACGAACTTTCGGGAATAATTTAGAATCTACCCTGATGGTTTTCTTTTTGAAGAAAAAGAGACAAATTGGGGTGGTTTTTGCTAGGAAGGGCTGAAAAGTAGGTTGAGAACGTTATAGGATCCAAACTTTTGCCACCAAGTTCGAAGGAATTTTTGAAAATAATTTAGAATTCTCTTCAAGAAAAAGTAAAGATAAATTGGCAGTCGTAGTGGTAGTTTTTGAACAACGGCTGAGAAATAGCTTGGAATTCTTGTAGAATATGATTGTAGAGTTTTCGTAAGTAAACGAAGAAAAGTAGGAATAATTCACTGATGTTTGTCTTCCAGGAAAAAATAAAAATAAATTGGGCTAGTTTCTCAAGACATCGAAACAACATTTATCGCTATATAGTCAGCCCTTACAGCTTCGTTTCATCGATGCGATAGAATCTTCCGTAAAAGCAAAAAAAGAAAAAAAAAAGAATCTTCCAATTGCTCAGCTCACTGTATTATTCAAATTTCATCCAATTGGAATTCCTCCTACCGAAGCATTTATTTTCTACTCAATTTCGTTACATATTCCAGTTTCCTTGAACAAGATAGTAGAAATTCGGGTGTATCGTCATTGAGAATGGTAGTTTCTTCCATTCCATCTGCCAACGTAGTCACGTTTCCTCGATTTCGTGGCCGGCAGGGCGTTAAAGGGGAGCAGCCAACCCTTATCAGCCATGCATTCGAATGCAGTGAGCTTGAAGAAGTGAACTCCAGTCCACCCTCTTGCCAGCCTGGGGAATATCCACCGACTCTCGTCCACTGTTCGAGGTTCAACGAATCGACCAACACGGCAAACCACTAGCCATTATGCAAATCGTACATTCTGACGAAAGTTGCGCGCTCCCTATAGAGACATGATCCAGTAGGATCACGTTGAACACGATGTTGTACCGATGAACTTGCTTGCATATTCTTTAGAAAGTGGATTTCGGTTACTCGAGTATGTGTTTTATATTCTCCGATGTAAACAGCAGTCTCGCTTCTATCGTGTGAGGTGATGGATCGTGATAGTGAGAGAAAGAAACATTCGAGTATATTTAACAATAAAATATTATTCAATATATTCAAGGTGTACACTTAGCGTAGGACTCGCGATTGTTACATTAACGGCTCGCGGTTATTGTTAGTAGCGGTTCGCGATTACAAGTTTGACTTCTGATCGATGCGTTTTAATGCGCGATATAAGTTCGGACGACGATCGCCGAAGATGTCGAGGAACTCTGATCAACTATTACAAATTGCCAGCTATCGCTTCATACCGATATGTAACGACTGACTTTTCGTCACGATGATACTGCAGAGGAAAACTGTGATGGGGTGTGTCTCGGGGCACGAGATCATCGGACTCGTCGAGGACAACTCTCGTTCGGAAAGTGAGGGAAATGGACGTCGTTGTTAATTGGATAATTTTTTGTTGGTGGTTAGAAAAGGATGCCAACAGCCCTTGAAACAAAGTTACCAGCGGGAAGCATTGTTCGTGAGAAAAGCAGATTTCCCGTATCTTGCCGTAGTAGGTGATAGATTTAGGAGCTGCTAAGAGAAAGACTGTTTGTCCCTTTGGAGGACCTTAGTTAACTAAATCCTAAGATTTATAGCGGGTCCTTGGGCTAGCTGAAAATATTCTCTGAGGATGTATCGACATTTGGCAATCATCTTGCCCGAAGAATAGGGTCTGTGTGTGGCGAGCCACGGGACAGAAACCGTTGGAAAGTTTACCGATTTAAGGATTTCCAGGTGAGATCAGTTTTTGGGACGAATATCTTGTTTAAAATATTCTTCCATTAGGAAGCCATTTATTTTTTGCGTAAAATTTATCAAACATATTCTATTTTTCGTTCTTCATTTATAAAACAGTATAGTGGTAATAGGGAAAAAGATAATGTTAATTTTGATCCTAGTCCCTGAATTTATATAAACTTGCACTTTTACAGGAAAGCCAGCAGACTTTCATCCCTTCGTTGACTCTGATGAATATTCATTCACTTACACTTAGCCAAACGTTGAAGCTGCGACATGTTGGCGTGCAGTATTCAAAAGCATCTAAATATTAATGTACAGCATTTAATAGCGCTCGCACGTATAATAATCACAGAGCGCTCAACCATTATGTAAGTAATCCTCTAAAACGTTTTCAGCCGACTAACCTGCAAATTCCACCACATCCTACGAATATTCACACACGCATCATTCACCGTATGGGCTGCCAAACACAAGCGTACAGCATTCAAAGGTCCGCAAATATGAGCGCGCATCAGCCAAACATCGCGAAACTGGATAAAGCAATTTCTACCGCGAAGCTAGCATCAAACGTGTTGGCGCTTCCGTATATTGGGACACAGCGTTCAAAAGCGTTGAAATATTAATTCGTAGTATTTAACAGCACTTAAACACCATCGCGCGACGCTGGTCGATCGCAAACCGCTTAAAACGATTTCGCTTCGCTAACGTGCAAATTTCATTACTTCCAACGAATATTCACACATACGTAATTCACTGTATAAGCTTCGGAACATCAACGCGTACCATTCAAAAGCCCGCAAACATCGATAGACAGGAGCCAAAGGAACCCAAAAGCGCTTAAACATTCTCAAGCCAGTTGAAGCAGCTTGTGCGGATAGATGGCTAACTTTGTCCCTTGGTAGGAATATTCACACACAATTAACCAAACGTTTGAGCTTCCAGCACGAAACTCGTAGCAATTATTTCGTAGGATGCAACCTGGCGATGTTTGCCCGGCACGTTAGCGCGCGCTTCCTTCGTTCGTGGAAACGAATCGAACCGGGTGAAGTCAGCGCAAGCAAATACCGTCAGCCCTTCCTTCTGCGTCGCCATTCGGCCTTCATTTGCATCCTAATGTTCGCGAACAGTCGTGAAGTGCCTGGGAATTCAAACCGTTTGCCTTTCCTTTTGGCGGCGAGCTGTTTCGCGAGGCCACTCGCCTGGAAAAATTCCTCGTGGAAAATGTCTCGTCCCCCTTTCCCCGAGCCCGCTTGCAACCAGTTTCTGGTGTCGTTTCCAAGGTGAATCAGGCACCCGAAAGATAATTTTGTTTCTTACGGATGGTTGATTCCTGGGGTTGCGGAGTAGATTTTCGGGTCGTTTGTGGTTTACGATGGTTGTTGTGAATTATGGACGAAGGGTGCGCGATTTGAGAGAGATTTTTATGGAAATTGGATTTTTTTATTCGCAGAGAAGAGGTATCTGTCGAGGATTTTATTGGCGAAATTTTATTTGCGTTATTGAAAAATACACGAGCTCTGGAAGATGGTTTTTTTTTAAATGAAAGTTACGTACGTTTCAGGAAATTGTTTTTCATTTGGATTAAATTTAATTGGAAATTTGGTTAATTGGAAATTTTTCGACCGAACGTTTGTTGATTATGCGCGTGTTTTAAAGAAGCCTCCGTTACTTTTTTACCAGATACAACTCGTTTTTAAATTGTTTTTTTTTAAATAAATCTATAAATATAATAAATCAATAAAAATACCTCTTCGAAAGAGAATCTTCTATCGATATTTTAGAGGCTCGATGCCGATTATCCACGCGGCAGTAGAATACCACCGTATCGTGCCAGACAGTTCATGCCGAATCTACTGATGGCGCCACACGATCGTCGTAGAATTACCGACATCAGAGTTTAGATAACGGTACGCAGGATACTCAAATCGCAACTTATCCCCAAACGAACTTTTTCCACAAAAAGGAAGATACTTTAACAACGAAAATTCATATTTCTCGTAAAATTGCAAATTACCAAAAACTCTATATATACGATACGTTACAACGTAATTTTCCCAACAATTTATCTCGGTGATAATTTTCCATCAACAACGAAGATTTAAATTCTATTTTAAAAAGAAATGTTCTATTTTGTGATCCAGTGATCTTCGAAGTAATCGATATTCTCGCAACTTGCATCGCCATTTTTAAAAAGAATCCCCATAACGCTTTGCAAGTTCAATTTAATTCCCATCTCTAGAAATCAACGGTTGCAAATTTTTCCCAATAGATTGGAACGTCCTAAGAAAGTTCTTGCATGAATTATACATCGGTTGGCAAACTTTCAGAACAGCCGACTAATTGCACCTCATATTACCTTGGTCTCTCCATGACGCGATTATGACGCGTTTCGTATTTTTTTCTTCCTCGCGTGTCGGCCGTAAGTTTCGCATAATTCGTCGGATGAGGATAAGAAATACAGGCGAATCTTATTTTTGTCTGCGTTTTGTTATTTCGAAAAACGGGTCAATCTTTTGCCTAATTTACGTCCATGCGTATTACCGTTCAAAAGCTACGTTGCAAAATATCGGGCGCAGTTCTCGCGACAAGGCTGTGCCCCACATACCGAGTTTTTCGACACGAATTTAGAATTGTTCTACGAGACGCGTAATTATAGAACTTTTATCTCGACGATTCGTTAGAATTGTCGAGTTTTTATTTCGACGAATTTGTTGGAATTTCTCGTTTCCAGCGTTTTATTACACTTGCTTTATCTATTTGTCTTTTCTCAAAAATTGAAACGTTCCTACTCGACGATCGATGAATATTATGTCGCTCTTTTTTTTCTCTATTTTTGGAAGATTCTCGGAGTTACAATAATTGTTGCAAAAATGAAAAGATATTGAAGAGATTGTTTTTCAAATGATCGCAGTTAATCAAAGATACTACAATATTACTATCCATAGTATTTCATGCATTGAAATTGGAAAACACAGAGTTCAGAGGGTGAAATGTCACGTTCAGTCGTCGTTCGGTAGAGGAACCATAATTTGTTTCTATTTTTACAAACTGTCACTATAATTCAGTTTTTACGAGACAGGATCGGCGATATTTCTTACTTAAATACCAGTCTTTTCCTGAAATATATATATTTTTAAATTCATATTTCTAAAAAAAAAAAAAAAAAAAAAAACAGGAATTCCTAACATTCCTAACATTAAGAGGAATTGCCTTGAAAAAAAAAAAAATAGAACTGTCATTGTCTCGACCACAATTTTTAAGTAAACGTACAAAGCACTTGCTAGCGTCGTTGCGAAAATTCTTTGTATTTTACTCAATATTTGCAAGTACTTAGGAAACGTTTCTCCTTAATAGCTTTCAGTATCAACACCAAAAAAGAAATTCTGCGATTAAACAGTTCGTTCGAGACCATAATGGTACGCAGCTGTTCTCTTTTTCGGTCTTTTCGCGGACCTGTTTTTACAATCCCAACGAAACTGTTACCATCGCTTAATGGTTCGTTTAATTAATCGCATTCTCTTGTGAAAAGTTCCATGGCACGTTTCCTTTTCACTGGTTATTTTTCGCTACCACTAGACAGTAATTTCGTTTGTTAGAGGAAATTCTTGTTAAACGGGTGGATCATTTGCGATCCCAAATGTAAAATAGAAATAGTACAGTGAAGCGACTAAGAGAAAAGAAAATTCGGACGTTAAAGTTTCTTTAAAGATCTGTAGAAAACCCTTTAAAAGATCTCTTAAGAAATCCACGAAACGAACATTTTTCTTGCTTCGAAAAAGAATTTGCTCGAAACGATGAAAACTTTGCGGTTGAATAGCTTCCATAATTAATAAGTAGCTACCGTTTATGATGATATGGTATAAGTGGATGGAAAAATTCTTTAAAGCATCCTTAAAGAGAGCTGTATCCCGATGTAAAACATCAAAATGTTAAATTGCAGAAATTTAACGAAAATCCAAATTTAACAGGTATCGTTAATAATCCCGTACCATAAAAATTTTTAAATTTTAAAACATTCACAAGATGTAATCCATTTGTACACTTTTGTACCACATTTGAAATTGCAATGCACGGAAGACAGATGCAATAAATAAATAAATAGTTACATACGTACATATCGTAATTACTAAAAATCCAACATTATTATTATGCTAATACATTCACGCATAAAATGTTTGCAAAGAAGATTTAAAAAAAAAAAAAAAACAGTCGTTTATCGATGCAAAATATCAAAGTACAAAATCGTAGGAACTTACGAAATTGCGAATCTAGCAATTGCCATAAAGAATGTCACACTACGAATGCATATACATCCGCCATAATTGTTACAAATCCAACGTTACAGCCAATATATTTAGGCCAATATTTAGGCCAATAGATGCCAAAGAGTTGGTGAAAAAAAAATCTTTTTTCCAAGTTCTAAAAATTCGTGAAAGAAGACGCTTTTGTCTCGTCGTACGTGAAATACCAAAATACAACATCGTAAAGAAATGTGAAGAATGTGGGAAAAGGAAGGTCGATAGTCACGAGGGGCCATTTTGTTTGCGGTGATCGCGAACGTGACCAGCTGGCTGTTTCGCGTTATGTTTAGAATCGCCTTGATCGTCATCAGGTCGCCGATTATTTATTGTAAACAAGAAATTCTGCGCCACGACGTATAAATCGTGGGTGTGCCCAGGGGCCAATTATAATGGCCCGTATTTCGGGAACCGTGGTGGCCAACTCCTAGTGGCTATCTCGGCTTTTTCTACTTGCCAGCCACGTGTCTGACGCAATGTGAATCGTAACCTGTTATAATCTGGCCGCAGGACGCTCGCCAACTGGATCGCTATTAGTATAATGAAGAAGGAAAGGACCATCTGGCTACACAGCTTCCGGCTATCAAACTGTGGACATTTCGAACTGGCACATTTTTTTAAATAGAAAAGATATTTAGGGACCAGATGTTCTAAATATATTTCAGAAATTTGTTATTTCTTCAGTTTGCCAATTTTTACTTTCCGAGTCAAATTTCCGGCAATCGAAATTCGGAACTTCAAAATGGCACATCTTCAATTCATAAAAAAAAAAAAAATGTATTTAAGGCGGAAATATTTCTTCACTCGCTCGAAATGTATGTTCCTTTCCCGAATATTTTTCGCAGACTTTTAATTTGACAATACAGCGCTGTTCAAATGTTTAAGTTTGAATTTCCCCAATTTTGTTGTATCTGAAGTTGATATATCGAAGGCTATGTAACACGAGCTAATACGGAGTTTGATCAAATTCTCAGTATTCGTGTACTTGAACTCGGAATGCGAGTGAAAAGTCGTAAATTTGAAAGAAGTCTTTCGCAATATTTTACATCAAACTTATTAAACGAATTTTGTATCAACACTGTTCCTTAACGTAAGACGTAGTTAATATTCTGATGAGTAATAAATCTATTAAAACAAAGTCTATTATTAAACAACCCATAAATCATGCACCTACACATAAATGTATGTACATAGCGAAGACGCGGTCAGAGAGTGGACGAAACGATTTTTAGTCGCCATTTCTACCGTGACTTGGCTTCGACTATTGAATGGTTGGCTTGGAATATTCCTTCGTCTCGAACATCCAAAATTCTTCGACTATTCTAAAATTATTTTCGACGATTCGACGATCGCCATTACAGATCCTCCAGTGTTCCAGGACGTCGCAACGTTTCCAGCGCGGCAAATGGAATAATTTCGAAAACTACAAGTTTTTGATAGGAAGAAGAGTCTCTGGAACGACAAAACCTTGTAGCAAGCTCTTTGACGTAGAATAACCTGTTCTGGCTTCTATTAAAATTCCAATTTATCCTTTGTATCTAAGTAGAATT
This sequence comes from Bombus hortorum, assembly GCA_905332935.1. Classification (NCBI taxonomy): domain Eukaryota; kingdom Metazoa; phylum Arthropoda; class Insecta; order Hymenoptera; family Apidae; genus Bombus; species Bombus hortorum. Next base: position 7,212,378 of record HG995203.1, read on the forward strand.
TTTACTCACTCTATGTACTATATTATAATAACGCTTCTAATAATCTTTTTCTGAAAGAAAAAATTTCATAGCAAACTTTTTACCTATTTTTTCCGCGTCCAATTATTTCCTTTATGATCGCACTGTAACCTCCAGTGTATCTAAAACACCCATCTAAATCTAATTTAAAAAATCTTTTTATCCCGGAGAAAAAATGTTATTCTAACTTTGCAGTTATACTTTAATTTATAATTCACCTCGTTTATTTAGTCGCAATTTTAGCGATATATCAAGATAAAAATCATCGGGAAAGAGATCGAATAGCACGAGAAACAATTTGTTAAATCACTATCCCTGGCACAGAGTTTACCAGGGATTAATCGCCACTTGTCACGATATTGGCGTATATTTTGTAAACGTTTCGTTCTCTTTTCATCGAGCAACACGTGTCTGTAGAGGTAAAAGCGCGAAGATCACGACGTTTGGACGTTTGAATCGTCTCACATGCCGTTGATCGCGATATCTCGCCACGTGTTCGATCGATCATGCGTACGGAAGGACAGTTGAAACAGTTATGCGACAGTCACACTGCATTTCTGCCAAATAAAATATCTAGCGACGACAATTTCCGTCCGTCACTTCCATTTCCGGGTTTAGGAATTTCAGTGACGATAAATTTATAAGTTTCGACGAATTCTCGCGCATTCTTGGTACTTTCTGTGGCAAGTTTCTTCCGTGCAACTGTAAATTGCTGTAAATTTAATTTCGTTTAGCCAAGGTATGGAAATTTTCGTGATTTCACGTTACAGGATCATGGATATTCGTCCTTCTTTTTATTTAATGTAGTTGAAATATAAATCTTGAGGATCCTGAATGTTTTCCGTAGTTTTGCGTTTGAGAAATTGAAGTATTTGTGGTTTTTTATTTTGCTCCATTGAGATACGAATTTTAGAAATTTCTGTAGCATCTTGCGATTCTGTGCAATTTCAAGTTTCTAAAATTTCTAATTAATCTTCTTTGGGATATGAATTTTAGGAATTCCGAAGGTTTTCTGTCATTTTGTGAATTTTTAAATATTTCTGTCTTTAACATAGCTTCGTTAATTTTTCTAATTACTATAATTTAATTGGTTCATTCCAAATTTAGCGTGCTTTAAAATTGATCGAAGAAACGTCTGTAAATCCCAGCAATAAAATTTCGAAAACGAATGAATGGAATAAATAAATAGACCTACTTTCTTCTTCTTAAGTTACTTTAAGTTAATTTAAGTTTGGGATAAACTGTTCCGCTCAAATTCGATTCGAAGTGGCTTTAGAATTTGGTTGCGTCGCCTTGGAAATTTCGCAGACGCGTGGAAGAAAAATTCGTCCTGGTGACGTTGGTGCGAGTGATAAATTGGGCCTCGGTGATGTTTGGCCGTGCCAACGACTTTATAAAAAATGTCACGTCGCGAAATTTTTGTCAGTGGTGGTCAATTCTACTAGTTGGACCACGTAGCAATTTAATCTCCCGAATTCCTTCGAAATTCAATCGATTTTTCTATTTATTTGACACGGGGTTGCTGCTGTCGTGTATTTTATTTTGAAACTTTCATCTGAAATTTTCATTTGAAAGCGAAAGTCGTACGTACGGAAATTTGAGCATAGCTGAGAAAAAAGATTGAGAATGTTGCGTTTGTGGGAGGAAAGATTTTGGTTCGGGACTATGGTTCTGAAAATGATGGAGTGTCGTGGTGAATTCGAAGGGAGGATTCCTCGTTCTCTCGTAATTTTCACAATTTCCCACGACGAGGACCCGATCCTCGAAAAACGACGTTCGTACGCGAGAAAAGCGTCGCTGTTGAAAATAATCCGACTCGCTCTATAAATACAATTCAGTCTTGTGCGGCGCGTCGCGAAGTTCGGATGCTTATCTGTCGTATGTGTTCGGTGTTCCTGCGGTGATTTCCGGCGCTGATAAGGAAATGTAAGACGTCAGAAGTCGTGATCGTTGCTGCGAAGCCTGCGTTTCTTTATTTCGGTTCGCAAGTCTATCGAAGGATCTTCTTCGTGCTGGTTGATTAATGCTTTCAGTTCAGTGTAGCACCGCGACGTTTGTAGTGTTGAGTGTTAGTTGGTGAATCGTTAAGCGAAGGATCCGTAAGATCTTCGTTTTGTGAAAATTTGATTTTAGTGTCAAATTCCAATTCGAATATTTCTATAACTACGAATCCTATGAAACACATCAAAACCCAATTATACGGAGAAACAGAGTTCCCATTTGTCCGATCTTTTGCTCTAAATAATCTCCTAAATCCTTGTTTGTCAAATCTCCTACACAGCATAGCTTAAATCCCATAAAGAAATTCATTGAAATTTGTATATTCCACTCGCTAACTCGATTAATTTGCGAAAAATCAATTCCAAACCTTGTTAAACGCAGCAGGATCCAAATTCTAAAAACTCGTTCCAATTATAATTCTCCACTTTAAATCCCCCAATCCCTCGACCTCTATTTATTAAAGCTTCTACTTTAAACAATAGGTTCTACTTTTGAAAAATTCACTGAAATTTACGAACACGAGATCCATTTTTCTGCAACCTCGCTATTTATCGAAGAATCGACTCCAAACTCTGCCAAACACATCAAAGCCGAAATTCCAGTTTACGTGATTTCATTGTCCACAGCTCTTCCATCCCTATTTTCCCACGATATCAACTGAAAACCTTTACGTTTCAAGAATCAAACCTTGTCAAACCTTGTCAAACCTTGTCAAATCTGGTCAAACCTGGTCAAACACTGGTCCAGTCGCATCTACTAGGTCGTGTAAGACCTCGCTATGAAGAATCCGCAGAAAATAGCCGCTGAATGGATCCTTCCCGAAGCTATGAGATCTTAAAGGACCAATTGGAGGATTCGTGGAGGACAAGTGCTAGGATGGAAAGGCTGAGTATCGCCGAATCGTTGCGCAGGAAAGATAAGAGAAGGCGCAGGGGTTGGACGGTGGTTGTTGGCAATGAAATACGGTGAGTAGAGCATAAATCAGCGATGTTGCAGCTTTTCTCGGGCGTTTCGTATCAAGATCAGGGAACTGCTCTCTGGAGAGTTGAATAGCTACTTCCGTGCTTCGCAATTACCGCGCTGATGTCTTTATTACGAACAGCTAGGAATTATTGCGTTCGTGTTTGGGATACTGATATGAAGCCAAGAAAATTTCAGATCGTTGTTTCTGCGCCTCTGTTTGTGTTTTTGTCGTGTGACGAGTTGGTTTTATTATGTTTGTCATATACAAGATCGTATTATCTTTTGACTGAAAAATTGTCTTAATTAAATTAAAAAGAATCGACAAATCTTCGATGGACTAATTTTGCTGCACACTTTGATATGCTGTAATTATTATTTTCTGATCGCAACACCATTGGCAACTGTTATTGTTTGATCTATTCGTCTTGAATTTATTGTGGAACAGGTAGAATACGTCACATAAGATGATATTGTCCGGATATCCTGAAGCGTAGCTGATAGTGTTACAGAAATTCTGAAGAAACCACAGAATTCCAAAGCAGAAAAGCGTGAATTTAGGACACAGGGAACCGGAAGTTTGTGAAGCGGGAAACCGCATGGTTGTCAAGTAGCAAGTCCCGTGAATAAGAATTCGAACGGTTTCGTCTCGACATTGTATTTTGTGTGAACAGATTAGAATTAAATTTTAACGAATTTAATTACGAGAGTTTCCTCGAAAGTCTTGTACTCTGTAAAATTGATTTGCAGATTCCTATTGCACGAACGTCGGTAACGCGATTTCCAGTCCCGTTGGTTGGTAAATTTTGACTCGGACGGCGCTGCCACCTTCGGCTGTGCTTCGAAAGCTCCCTGGACTTTACGAAACTCGTAGATCAATATCACGCTTGATAATCCGCCATCTTTCTGAAACTCCATCCTCTACTTCCTCAAAACCAAGCCAAAAATCTATCAAAACTGTCCGATCTCATGTGTCACGTCACTCGACGTTCTTCTCTAATTTAAAGGAATATCGCAGAATTTCGAAGGAAGAATTTTCCAAACGCGGCATCCTTTTGCATTTTTCGCAGACTATGCGCTCCTTGGTTTTACACTTTTGATAATAAAAGTTCGTCGTATTTAACTACAGAGACGATTCTAAATAATTGTACGTAAAACGAGAACTATATTTATAGGCAGAAAGAAAAATCATGCGAGCGTAACTATGAATCAGTTAAACCGAGTATCATTTTAACCGAGTAATTATAGATTTCTGCGGATGCAGCGAAACCAGCACTGTAATTATAGACAAACTAGGAATCATAATTGTACCGATAAATAAACCAGCAATTGCGTAACTACGGTTATAAATAAACTTCAATTCGGTACAAGTATCTATAGACATACTAGGAATTTCAGGTACATAGATTTCTGTACATACAGTAATATGTATACTATGTATACGTATACTAAAACCAGCACTGTAATTACCGATAAACTAGAATCTATAATTCTACCAATAAATGAAGCCGGAACTGCAAACTACGTAACTACGTATTGCAAATAAACTTCAAATAAGTACAAATGACTTTAGACATACAGGAAATTTTAGCTGTCTGTATAATCAAAGCAGATGTCATAATAGAAACTATAAATAAACTAAAAGCCACGACTGTAATGTAGTATCGTGAAATACTAATAATGATTTATTTATAAATATAGACGGTACAGATGTTGATTAAAGAGAAGAACGATGGTTGGTTAACGCGAACTAATCACATACTTTTGACAACTCGGTAGTTAATTTGCAACTCTCGTCACAACGGATCCAACGCTCTCTCTGACACTGCTGTGAATTTGTTTCTCTGCCATAGCATCCTTTTTGTCCCTTTGTCAGTCTCTCCACGCACGTGTTACGCAACCGCTCGTGGCCAGGGTCACGCAGGCCTTTCTCTACGAAACTATTCGACTGAAGGACCGACGACACATTGATGGGCCTGTCGGCACCTCGGCTCGCCACAATATTTATGGTCTACCCGATATCTTTTAGGCCCTCTGTCCACGATACTACAGCAATTACAAATAAGAATACAATAGTTAGTATAGTTGGTATAGCGTGATAAGTTAGAAACCATAATTACAGATAAATGGCAAATTATAACAGTTGACTGTGGCTAATCTGAAAACGATATTGGTGACTGTAACATTTTTAAAACACAAATTCTACAAATTAGTATAAAATAAATTTGCAATAATTTCCAATTAACTAGTAGTACATTTCCAATTGACAGATGTTAAATGAGATGTTTAAAATTGTACAGGTATCACTCTGGAATTTATAGTTTCCAATTCCTTGGATTAAACGTAATGGCCCTCGTAAGTGGAATGAGCGCGTATGTAGTCAGACGCAGCATATGTTACTCAATGCTCCACTTTTAAACTCCCCATCCAATTATCTTCAGCTCGCGTTTCCATAAAAAACATACCGTTTACAAAGCTGCTTCCTTGAAAATTCCAACGTTCATTTTTCTTTAACTTTGCAGTCGAGCTTGTCTCGATTTAATTCCCTCGCAGATTTTTCTTTCGGATTTAACGATCCTGTGAATCATCGGAATATGAGAAATTTATCATTAAGCTTCTCATCGTTCTAGCTTTACTTTGTAGAACAATTTCTAAAGCCTTGCAGCTGTAAGTTTCATATGAAATTGGATATTGTTGATTTTTCTTTTTGTCGCGATATCGTGACATTCCGTACGTAACTTGCGATAATCTTAGATCCTCGTGATTTCGTTCTCTTCTTTTTTTATCTAGCAATTATCAGCTTTTTCTTATTTTCTTCGTACTTTAAGATTAATTATATTACAAAACATTGCCCTTCTTCGCTTTTTCTTATTTTTGCGTTTTTAAATATTTCCCAAACACTTTGTTAATATTTGAATATTTAACGTTGATCGCTTATTTATTATATTATAAGTAGAATTAAGTAGAATTAAATACCATAGAATCAAATATCAGCCTTGAAATTAACCGAAACTTTCGGATGGGTTCGTATTTTCTAAAATTTTATAAAATTTTATACAACGAAATGTAAGATAGATCAAATAGAATGAAATATCATAATTCACGCTGTGTTCATCCGCTAATCCAATGATACTAATTAAAAGTTCCAGTTAATTATTCCACGTTTGGTTTCACAAAATTTCGATTATTGAATATCATGGAATATTATTTAATTAACTCGCCGATATTTCAAGAGTAAAACAATTTCGAAATGCAATCGTTGTATACTTGAGACATAATCATTCTCCTATCTCATTCGCGCTTCTATTTAACTAAAATATCTGCAATGCTTCAGTCTGTTGTAAGCTACGTCGAGAATGCCAGCCTCTAAAACGCTATCTCGCGCACGACGCAAATTTAAAGCTCGAATTAATGGCACCGTGTGACCCTTTATTAAATCTTCGTCGTTGTAAACGTCACGCGAACGTACCACCAACAAATCGATTTGTAAATTGCAAATTTTGATATTTAAATCTCATTTCCGACATAATTTCCCTTTGGCGGAATAAAAAGATTTTAGACTTGCCAATTAAATCATCTCAAATCTTTTCGGGAGAAACGAAATTCTCTTCTCTTTTCATTATCAAAGAGGAGAACGAGTTAATTTTTCTACAACATGAAATTCTTTTATCTTCTTGAAGGTAATATAATGTTACCTCTTAAAAGAATAATGATTAATTGCTTGTGAAAAAATGCTACCACTTCCTGATATCTTCAATTATACTTTTTCGTTCTCCCTGCGCGATGATGAAGTTTTATTAAAGTCTATACGAAACGCCGGCGGCGTATTACTCATGACAGTTAATGGGCTGCAGGCTATTCAATTTTTCATCAGCCGCGTAAATGGCGGAGGAGTTCGAACAGCTTCGTACAGTTAATGAAAGTTTCTAGTGTGAGGCGTTGTTTCGAATTTTTCTCCATATCCACGTGGAAACTATTTAAAAGTCAATTGATCGGCTCGACTTTTCAAGAACCTCGCCTTGCGTGTCACTGATAATAACGTTCGAGGTTCGTTGACAAACCAACCAATTTCGGTATTTGGATTAGTTTCAACCCCTCACGTGGCTCGGAATTTGCCGACGATTTACAGGAAATTACCGTCATGCGATCGCAAGATCGAAAATAGACTCTGTCAAATGAAAATAAAAATTTGAAAGGAAAATATCTCTTTCTTCCCATTTATATTTCGTGGAAATATGTTTTACCAAGATAAAGTTGATTCTACGCTTGCGAGTCTCTTGCAACAGAGACTTTTGCCTTTAAGTAGAACGTATCCGTATGTGATCGGACGCAGAATATCGTTTAAATCACAGGAAGTGGAAGAAATCGCAACGAGTCCAACGGAAACGGAAATAACAGAGTCGTAGCAAACTGAATAAACGACAAATGATGAACCAGTTCGAAACTTTCGTTTCGATATCGTGTTGACTGTAAAGGCCAACCAGGGCGATCTGAATTTCCTCTTTCGCTTTTCACGGTTTCTGCCCACGCCATCTAACCGGCTAGTTGAAACAACAGTGGCGTATTACCAATCTGAGTCAGCCAATATTTACATCGTGCGCAGCATCGATTGTCAGTCCGAATACTTTCCGCACTTTCGATATTTGCGCAACTCATTCTCGCGAGGCCTCGAATTCTTCCCTCGTATATACAGTAGAAACAGAATATCGTTTGAAATTCTATTCGCTTGGATCTGCGTGTTTATCGAACGCAAATAACAGATATATTAACACCATGACGGAGCATATTGCGAATCAATGAGTTTTTAACGGAGAGTAAGAAGTTAATCGACGAATGACGAATAGTGGTCGATCGAAATAGACAATGGTGAGAAATCTGATAACTATGAGTAGGAAAACTTAATTTCACTGACTTATTTGATCGTACAATTTGGCTAGATTAAATTTACATTCGTTGAATTTTTGTAATTTATTGGCAGAGGATTGGATATCAACGATGTTTTCTGTTTTCGAAATCTTGCTTCACGTCTACCATTTAGTAAAAATTATTCTAATCGAAATAAAATAATTTGAGGCAAAATTATTCTAATTTCTAGAAAACATAGATAACTAAATTTGCAGAAAATTGTCTTTTATCAGGTTATTCAGAAAATACTGTTCTTTTGCTGATATGAGAAACTTTATTAAAGTCAACAACACAGATTCAAGATATATTTATATAATATAACGGTAACAGGATATTAGGAAAATAATGGTATAGCGGATCCATTAAAGATTTCTGTAACGTTTCAAATAGATTTATTGCGAAAGTTTTCAATTCCTAGGGACAGTATCCTCTTATTTCTTGAAAGAGAAATCCTTTTACGTTCTTTCACTGTCAACTGTATTTTCCTTTTCTGCGTAAGGATAAGGCTTTATCGAATATACTGTCAAAAATAAGAAATATATTCAATCAGCTGTGTGTACCGGTAACGCAATAAAAATATAAAGTATTAAATACAATAAAACAGAAACGTTTGTTGGAATATTTAAGAAAAACTTATTGCGAGTTTCCTCAATACCCGTTGGTAACTTTCATTGGAACGTTGCATCAATTTTTCATTGAAAAAATTTTCGATCATAAAGTTCTAAAAGGAACGTTCAAGAATCTGCAAAGATTCTTTCACAACTTCTGAAAATCTTCTAAAGATTCTCTAAAGGTCTCCAGAATCCTTTAAAAGAGAAAAATCTAAGAAATGTTACTGAAAATTGTAGTCACCTGTTCTCAGACTATATTCAACTTCAAGTACCAATTTTTAACTTTATTCCGTACAAATTTTGTCAAAGTGTATTTTACAAACTTCCATAGTAATCTTTTCAATCTTTTCTCTGCAAACGAAGACTTTTGTATTTAAGCAGAATATATCTGTATCTGGCCAGACTCTGAAAAGTTCCAATTGTTCTCGCATTTTAATGAGCCAATTCGTCGAATCGACATGCAATAATTAAAATCCCTTATATTCCACCGTCTGTCGAAACCTTAACACAGTCAAACAATTCCACGTAACCTTACCTGAACATAACCTCAACCTTACCTGAACATAACCTCAACCTTACCTGAACATAACCTCAACCTTACCTGAACATAACCTCAACCTTACCCGAACATAACCTCAACCTTACCCGAACATAACCTCAACCTTACCTGAACGTAACCTCAACCTTACCTGAACGTAACCTCAACCTTACCTGAACGTAACCTCAACCTTACCTGAACGTAACCTCAACTTTACCTGAACGTAACCTCAACTTTACCTGAACATAACCTCAACCTAACCTAGCTCAGTGCCTAGTTACACGAACGAAATTTTTAATTTCCTACACGTTCCATTGAATCAGTTCACGGTTGCTAAATTCCATCGTATTTCACAGTTTCATCTGATATTAGTGCGACTGTGTGGAAATTTCCCGATGAACTTTCAGCGAACGTCGCTCGGTATTCTCGTTTGATTAGGGTTTGCCATTCGAATTTTCGGAGAGGCATCCCTTTTGCCCTTTTCATTCGCGACCTTAATTACATATCAGCAGGCTAATTGATTTATCGATTAGTCTACGCTCGTCTGGGAAAGTTACAGACACGTTTCAATGCTTCCGGATAAATCTATTTTGTTGTCGTTATCGGTGACCAATGAGTTAACGTTCCAGGCTTCAGAAATTTTCCTCCGTTATCGCTTTACTTCCTACAATTTCGTATCATCGCATTTTTCGCAGTTTGAATAACTTTTATTTCATTTTTTATTGGAAATGTATAAGCGTAGAGAAAATGTAGGAATTGTTAGGTTTTGATATCTCAAAAATCTTTCTCCTATTTTTATTAATCCGATCGTGATCATTTTTGCTGGTGGAAAAATTTTCATTTAATTTTTATTGGAATTGTATCAATGTCCGCCTATTTTTTTTACTGGAAGTATGAAAGAAAGTGCAGTAACACGAGGATCTTTGTTCAGATTTTAGTGAAAATGTATAAACGCAAGAAAATATAGAAATTTGTATATTTTGTATACTTTTATTAGACATTTCTTCGTTTGTTTTCGGTTTTTAGAAGAATATTTAATTTCTTTCGTTTTAAGACTATATAGAGTGATCGCATGTAATAAAACTGCATTTGTAAAAGTTCTTTTACAATTTTCGGTACCTAGAGAAGCATCATTCAAGTTTCATTTCCACGAAATCGTACATTCGTCGATGTACCTGTGCTCAAATTTCTACTCATCTCGTATTTTCATTATCACAGGTGTTGCTACCATGTCTCGTTTGAATTATGCTTTTGGTATTTCTCATTACTTTAATTTCTTGCGAGTTTTAATATCTGTTATGGAAACCAGATGTAACTTTTTAATTTTGATAAAATTCGTTATAAATGCATATTCCCTTGATTCACTTACTATCCTGTAAAATGGTTAATTAAAGGAACCTGCGTATTAAACTTTCCATCGGTGCACTATGCAACCTTCCATCAAAATGTAAACTAATTGCTTTGAACGTGCAACTGAATATATTTCCTAAGCAGTACTATCCTTTACCACAGAATAATCTCATTTTTGTCTTTGACGTTACTGTATATTCCGTTCTATTAACTTAATTAACGAAATCTAATTCAATTATTAAATTTGACTAACATGCACATCCATGTTAAGGATAACCATACTATTATTATTATTATTATTATTATTATTATTACATTAGTAGAAGTTTCTCAAATACACCAATAAATATTTTTTATTATTACTTGACTATAGTTACGAAGGTCGTTTTGAATCTTTTTACCAGATTTGGTAGTTCAACAAATTCTGTTTAATTTTTATTCGACGTTTAATAGAACTTCATTTCCGTCTCTTTTTTCTCTTTCGATCCTTTAATTATCCGTGGAAGATAATTGGAACAACATTATCCAATTTCTTCTTCCTTCTGGAAATATCGATATACATTTGCAGCATATTTGCGAAAAGCACTCGATCTCCACGATCAATACCAACTAATGACAAAATTCGCATTTCCTTAGTTGCCAGCCCATACGACCCGCATTTTCTTAATTGCCAGCCTATGCGACTCGTATTTTCTTAGTTGCCAACCCAATAAAATTCGTATTTTCATAAACCTTGACAAATGGATGATAAATTGGTTTCTAAACAGATGTTCCTCTCGTGTAAGAAATACTCGACAAGTATACTCGACGTATTACGAATCTTTACGTATCTTCGTACGTCTTTATGTATTTTATATACATTTTATTGGTTTGGCAACTAATTCTATTAGAATGATCTCTTTTACTTGATCACGATAGAATTGTATTTGTATTCAGAATCAAACGCGATCAATCGGCGGAAACAGAGAAAATTAAAATGAAAAAGAACGGTGTCGATCGCCTCGAACGTTATCCGAATTGGCATCTCTTTGATAGAAAACGGAAAGGTGAAGATCTGGCTGTTATCTGACAAATTAATCCTCGCCTTGCCATGTTAGAATGAGTCGAGATTTTCCGCGATGACGTGTTTCACGTAGATAACGCTCGATCGCGCGTGCAGAAACTGGCGTGTCAAGGATCTCTATAAATAATGCCGTGATCGTACGAATTCGCGAAGACGATATATTTTCATTCCATACATATTCGATCGAATGCAACTTGATTGCATTTCCTTATATTTACCTACGATACACACTTACGCTCTAAAAATTGTTTGATGGTTATGATGTTTGCTCCGAAGCCTGGAAAAATTATATTATACAACTTGATACGCTGCGTGAAGAATTTAAAAAACATAAGGAATTAATATATCGACAGTTACATTAAGCGATTTTTTGACCTAACGTCATGCTTGTAATGATGTTGTCGATGCAGAGCAGTTTATCATTAATGCATAGTTGTCTGGGGATATCGAATTAAAAAAGGTTCCAAAATCGTTGGAGAAGACTTTGCCAGAGAGACAGGGAAGCCAGGAAGCAACCAGGTTTACGTTTGCGATCCAGAATTATCAATTTTCCACGCGTCCGCGCTCTTTGCAATCTACCTCCGTGATAAAACCATCAACAGCCGCTTATCTATCGCGGAGGCCAACAAACAAGTTGTCTAAGCTAGTCACATACAGTCCCCTGGCGATTACAACGGTCGAACAGTTCCAAAGATAAACGTCGTTTCACCAACCGACTCTCCTCGAAGGTAGAATTAACTTGAATCGAGTTTACGTGACAAACATAACCTCAAACTTAGCGACGAAATGATTCCTTCGTTCTTTTCCTATCTTCGGAGCTTCTAGATTAGACATTCTATGTCAAACTGGGTCACACGTTCGACGATTTTGGTTAAAACGTCTTTCTGTCGCTTATCGTTGGCTAAATATAGCGTAGATAATGATCTTACTATAGTGACTCCATCTACGCTTGCCACTAGGTAGAGTTACGTCATATACACTTTCTGCGATTGTCCTCTCTATCGTTCCTATCATTCCTGTCATTTCTTATTCTGCGCAGATAAGAAAGAGACTAGTTGGACCCGGTTTGAAACAGAATATGAAGTTGTTGTTGTTGTTGTACGATGTTTGATGGACTTGTGCAATAAAAACATCACGTATATTCTGTCTGTGAGTTCTTCCCAACGTGGGTCGCGATGTTGAAGCTAACGCGAGTAAGCATCACTTGTATCGTCGCTGTTGATAGCGCAAGTAGGTAGCAAGGAGGAGCACGGAACGAGAAGATCAGTCTGGCATATCTGCAGCATGCTTTCGTTCGAGTCTTCTGTCAGATACGCGCGAGGTGGTTTGTGTAATGTCAGAATTTAGGCTGTTAAGAGAGCGCGCAAAGTGTGTAATATGAGAGACTAGATATAGTGTCCTGCGCTATTAGGATACCCGTGAAAGCGACTGAGAATATGAAGCAGCGATATGATCTTATTTAGATATGGCGACCAATGTAACCAAATGTGACCCAATCAGACTCACGTTCCTTTGCTTAGTAAGCCTTTTATCTCAGTACAGTACAATCTATACAATCTGTTCTAATCTGAAGATTAGAACCCACACGTGTTCTGCATCAACTTTCCAAGAAAGACTTGCGGAAGACTTGTAGCGGCACTCGACAGGAAAATTTTCCTGCGGTTTCTGTCCCGTGGCTTGCTACCCAAAGACCTTATCCTTTCCTGGACGACGGCAGCTCCGTGGTTAGCGTAATTGGTTACGAAAGCTCCAGATCCAGGTTCGAATCCCGGCATCCATAGTCCTGTTTTTCACGGTTCCTAAATGAGAAGAAGGGAGCCGTCCGGATGATCGGAAGAAAATCCCCCAACTCGGATGAAGACGACTAGGTCACGACCGACTTATCCACCTCAGACTAAAAGGGAAACTGAATTTGTCTTTTCTCTTCTTTGATCTGGCCTCTACCGCACTGGTCTTGTTATACAGATACGATCGATTTTGTTAGTTCAATTGTTAGTTAGGTTGGTTTACCGCTGGTCTATGACGGTTTAAGAACTTAAGAATTGGGACATTGGAAGCATCCAAATAGCATTCTCGTAATCCTGGATGTACATGGAAGAATGGTAGCAACTGAATGTGATTTTGATGGATGACAGCTCGGTTTGGAACACAACCAACGATTCTTCGTAATAACTTGGATGAGACCACTCGATGTCTATTTGAGTCCGATCATTCTCTGCCGCTTCGATTACTGTGCTGATGTCATAAATTCAAATGTGGCCCACTTGACGTCAGTATTCGCTCAAAATCATCCAACGGATATCCAATTCAGATTTATTACGGTAAAATCATTGCCTATAAGAGCCAGGTTTCGATATGATTAATAGGTGTAATCGGTTTGAAATGAATAGTTATAGGAGTTTCAGGAGAAGAGCCGTTGGAATTGTCGTCGGATAGAACATTTGCATTTTTCCAGCGTGTAATGAAAATTCCTTTCCAAAGGATTAAGGGTGTCCGAAAAATCGAGCGACAGGAAATTCGTAGCGATGAACAGCCGTGAGAATTTTTTGGTAAATCGACAGTTAACTGTAAAGTCGATTGGAAATTGTTTGAATTAATCTTCGATTTGAAAATCCTTTTAATTACACGTCGACTCGAAAATTATTTCATAGACTCGGGTGTATGATTCGGCTAGTAATATTACTCGATTCGTGGCTTTAGTTGGACGTTCCAAATGGTAAGAAGCTTAAGAAGCTTTGTTAGCATTAGTAGTTAATTACAAGACAGAGATATTTGATAAATTTACAGACAGATATTTAATGGATTGAAAATTAATGGACGTAGGAGTCCAAAGTTTCGACGATAATATTATTGCAATTACGAGTTTTATGTAAAGTTTTCAAATGAACCGAGTACTCGAAGGTATAATGATGGATAATTGGGAAAGGAGAATTTCTAGTAGATTGAGGGAAAGATGTCACACGGATTCGAAATTAATGGATCTGAAGGCAAAGTTCCGCAAGTACGGCTATTAGGATTCTGGTTTTATACTATATCGCAGCATCTCTGATAAATGGAGTAATACGAAGCTTATCAGCAGCTTGAAATATGCGAGGAAAAGTTCTCAGTAAAACGATAGACAGACGTAATATGTATTCGGAATTAACAGATCCAGTCGCAAGCAAGTAAAATGATTTTTTCGCTCAGCAAGTAGAATCGTTGGGCTCGTGGTTTCGCTTTCTATTAAAAATCCTACGACAGATGAAATTTGTATTAATCCGTGTAAAAGACGTTCAAGTTGCTAACAGATAAATACGAAGCTCTAGATTATTAACATTGTGATTATAATTCATGGTGAATTGCTAATTCGAAGTGCTAAGAAGCTTATGGCTATCACTAAATAATATTCCCTGGTACTAGCGAGAATTCTGTGACCCAGTTCGCAATAAGAGGTTAAAAAGCAGCAAACGCGAATGGTTTGGAAAATTACAAGATGCTTGCAGATTGCACGAACCATCCATTGACCGAAGCCTGACGCTCTGACAACACGTTTCTCAGATTATGACTCTATGGTTTAATGAATAATTCATACGAATGACTGCAGTGAGCAACCTATTAGGAGGATGTTTAGGAGGATGGATTAAAAGGTTGAGAGTAAATATCCTTGAGATAATAGCTGTGTATTTCACGTATTAATAATTTATTAGCAACCTTGCTTATGCTCCTTCGCAAAAATAAATTCGCTAGAGTAATTTGAATGTTCTTCGAAACAACGTTATACATGCTGCGATACAAAATAGCCCCATGCGAAACACAGAGAAAATTACTGTTATCGAGAAATTTCCTCTAGAAGTCCTTAATTTCGAATATCTGAAAAATGCCACAAAGTCGGCAATTTCGATCGAAAATTTGGAAAATAATAGCGAAGCACTCGCAGCGGCTCCTAGTTGTTTAAAAGCGAACATTTTACGTCACGATCGTCACCAATAGAATGTCATTGGTTTTCACTTACGAAAGAAGGCGAAGAATTAAAAATGTCGAGTCGAGCAAATGCGAAAATGCGCGATACAAAAGTCGCTACACTTACACGATCTTTGTATTAACCGAACAATTGCTCCGAATCTGGCATTCGAAGTTGAAGAAGGGTTTTCATCGATGTTGCGCCGGTAAATGTGGGAAATATTGGAGGACCGTAAAGTGGCACGTGTTGAAAGCCAGGAAGCTGAAAATAATATCCGGTTACATGGACGGAAATGAGAGATCGAATGGCGTGCATGCAAGTAAATCTGTTTTTCGTGAAGCGTGTAAAATATTCAGGGGAATCAAGTTAGCGCGCGTAAAACTGAGAATACGTACAACGACGAACAGATGAAATCGAAGTTCAAATATTATTTGCCCATGTGAATTTTGAATTTAACGCATTTTTGTGTTTGCAGTTGGCTGACGTGCTAAATACAGTGGGCCCAGCCGTAATTTTTCAGCGATTAATTAAACGCGCTATCGATCACACGAAACATTGATAAACAGAACCAAAAATAAATTTCAGATCGAAGCATGGTAAATTATTATTTACGCAATATTTTGCGAAACATACTGAAACCACGGAATCTCAACTCGGTTGTTTGAAATGGCGAAATTAAAAGTTACGAAACTCTGCCAGTATCAAACTTAAAAACTTGGAAACTTTCTCAATGATCAAACCAAGCAAGCACGAAGCTGCAATTTAATTACTCGAAAACACACAGAATCAAAAGCTATCGAAATCTTGCAATTTAAAAATTAGCGGCTGCAAAATTCTTCCGCCGAGGTTGAACGAGTCGCAGAGTTGCAATCTGAAAATCAGAAGTCGGGAAAATTTTCAATTTCATATTGCCGTTCCGTTTCTGAAGGCAACAGAGATCCGAAAATCAAAGGACTGCGTTAGCCCGTAGGCGAATAGACGAACGCGGAGAAGGAAAAGGTGGGGGGATTGTTATACACGGTCGTACGAAAATATTGCAGGATACGGTAAATATTTGCTTTCTAGTCGGATACAAGGTAGACAGGTGGATTCGCGTAAAGTGCAGTCGCATTTTGGAAGCAAGCCATCGACTGCATCTTTAACTTGGGCTGACTAAGCTGTCCTGCGGCGGCATAGCGGAATCACAAAGTTGAAAGTATTCGGACATGTATACTTTTGTGCGCTACACTAGATTGGCCGCGTAGTAGTGACACACGTGTGCGAATATAAGTGTGCGGAAGTATGTGCGTGTACAGCGACTCGTAAAACAGATGAATGTAATTGTTCCGTTGGCAGTCTCGTATGGAAGATGGCAAGACGAAGAAAGTGCTGAGACGCGTGCAAATGTATATCGACGAATATCCCAGGAATCGTTTATTAAACAAATCTATGGCTATTTTAATGTCAATTCTAAATGTAATCTAAGCGTTGCTATACATTTATTTCGGTAATTAAGATGCACAATTGTCAACAGAAAGCTACCATGACAATGAATCCTTCGTACACTGTGATATGGAGTACAGCAGTGTAATTTCGCTGACAGTTTACCTCCATAAGCTTGTTCTTTCGCTGGATGGCCATCTTCATAGCGAGCTCTAATGCATCTCCGAGAAACTGTCAAAATATTTACGAAATGATAAATTTCAATACCGTGTACCGCTTGCGACTACTTTTAGAAACGATTTACGAACCTCGTTCGAATTTTACGTCAATATGTATTTTGAAGTAGAAAATATTTACATTGAAACAAAGTAAATATATATATATATATAGGATGTAAATATATTTATATAAAAGTTTATTGATTTGTGTAGTTTGGTCGAAAATTGTCACCGCGTAATAGCATTGATATTCGATATTTATGAATATTGGGTTGCCAACTAAGTGATTGCTAAGTGACTTCAATTCAACGATCTGTAAGAAATTGACCCTAATTATATGTTATAATTAATTAATTTATAATAAATAATATAATTATCAATAATATATATCAATAATAAAAAGAACATTCCTTTTTGTCATGTTTGTACATAATATACAACACAATTCATTAAAATTAGGGCCAATTTCTTAATTAATTAATTAATTATAACACATAATTAATTAATTTATTATAATATAATTATAATAATTAAATAAATTATATTATTGATAAAAAAGAAATATTTCTAAGAAGTTAACAAATTTTTCCCAAGTAATAATCTTTCACGAGAAAAAACAGCAATTTCTGAGTACATAATTCCAACAAATGAGAATTTCTTCTTTACGATTGTCACCTAATTATCGATTATCTCGGAGTAAAATTTTCTCCACGTTTCTGCCCGCATTTCTATTTGATGAATTTCGTCTTCCGTAGATGTAGATGACATTCCTTTGAAGGACGGTGCTGGTGGACTGATGTGTCCAGAAGGTCCAGACGTCACAGGAAATAAAACTGGAATTTCGTGCGGAAAGGAATATTGCGAAGGTGATAGTGGAAACGGAATCCATATGACCAAACGATCGATCTTTTTCTCCTTGTTCAGCTACCATTATTTACTTGATACAGTCCAAAAGAGAGTTTATATTCCTTTGGAAACGTGGAAATCGATAAACGTACATTTTTCCATATTTATATTCCCTCTAACATCCATCAAAAAACATGATATATGACCTTCTAGTGAATTTTTTCTTATCAAACGTCCAGTTATTATCAGGTCTGTAGTGTAATACCGATAGAATTGTTGAAAATAATTCGATTCCAGATTGCTAGGATTATTTACAATGTTCAATTTAGTAGGAAAATAAAGTTTTGGTATAGTTCTTCAAAAGTGGCGTTTCTTTCCAGCATTTTTTTAAAAGAAATCGATTGTTAAACGATAGAAGCAGAATTTTTGCAATATACAGGAGAAATAATTCAACATCTTGGATCTTATACTACAGATATATGGAAGACTCACGAAACGCAATTTTCTGAACCTTCGTGAACTTTGAGATGAGAGAAATCGCTGTTCTCTTTGAAGCAATGACCGTAAAGAATACATATTTCCTAGCAGAAAGAGCAGCTTTATATTCCCTTTTGAAACTGTCTGATACGCAGCCAACAATAATATCCCTCTGTATTTCGATTTATCAGATCTTTTTGCTCACTTTTGTCGAAAGACAGCTCTACATGGAAAGAACTGCCTTAACCTCTTGCTACGTGCTTCTCCATTCAAAAATTAAGAAAAATTTCTCATGTTCAATAGGAAGAATAGAAAAAATTTTTTTTTCTTTGGGAAAAAATTTTCTTGCTCAGAATTGTAATTTTTGTACGTACTTGAAAAGAAAAAATTTTTAACGTTTCCTTCTCTTTCAGGAAAACTTTCTCTGTCCATATGTCAAAGAAATGTTTTTTCCTTGTGTAATAAGAAAATACAACAAATTCTTTCTTTTTCAGATAAAGAGTTTCTTGTCTCAAATTATAGAAACTTTCCTTGAAAATGCTTTCCCTCTTTGGAAAAAGTTTTTCCATTCAAAAATGAAAGAAAATCTTCCACTATCTGGGATCTCACGTTCTCAAAAAATTCATTCTCTTCTTTGCTTTTCACTGATATTAAATATTTTTCATTCAATTACTATAGCGATCAATTGCTATATTCAACGATAATAATGCAATTAAAATTTTATTAGCATAGTCAAAAAGTAAGATTAAATTTCGTTCAAAAAATCATCGATAACTGAAGCTGAACTTTGACCTAAATTCACCTGGTGATGGTGATTCGAAATTGAAAAGCATCGGGTTGATGAATGACTGAATCATATTTCATAATTGGTGAACTATAATTGATGGAACGGGTCCATTGTGAAAAGTTTCGCAGGCAGTTACATTCGCATTTCTCATTCGTCGACTCTGCTATCAAAATCCTAAACGAAGCTATATTTAATGCATGATCCTATTAGGCTATACAATGGCGATATAGCGGAACAGATAGCTTGCCGAAATGTATAATCGACGTTAAATTCTCATTTTGTATCATCAACAGTTTTCATAAAAGTCTTTAAATCTTTATTTAGAATTATTATTTACAATTTAGACTGATAAATCGAGATTGCATCGAACCTCGACGATCAACGATAATCGAAATTAGCTGGGTGTAAAGATCAAGTGAATATCTTCGTTGCTTTTGAATCACCCTGTACAGTGGAAAGTACGCAGA
Organism: Bombus hortorum; assembly: GCA_905332935.1. NCBI lineage: Eukaryota > Metazoa > Arthropoda > Insecta > Hymenoptera > Apidae > Bombus > Bombus hortorum. Next base: position 7,231,981 of record HG995203.1, read on the forward strand.
CTTTAATTTAACAATTTGGAAAAACATTTAACTTGCATCTTTTTTCAAATCGAGTTTCCAAAAAATTAGGTGGTTGTCGTCATTATTGTTCAACCACCCTGTACAATGGAAAGTGTGGAGACTTCAATTTAACAATTTGGAAGAAATTGACCATAATTTTAATGTATTGTGTTGTATATTATGTGGAAACACGACAAAAAGGAATGTACCTTTTATTATTGATAATTGACAAAAAAAAAAGAAATGTTTCTAAGAAGTTAAAAAATTTAAATGGTATAAAAACCTTCACTCTAAAATTCGCATCTACGAAATACTTTACCCACAGGATATATCCTGTATATATGTATATACCCCATATATAAGTAACATAGAACTTCGAAGAAGTCGTTCGAAACACACGGATTTCCAAAAACAGCCGCAAGGTACCAAGGAACCGACCAGGTCGTTTCAACCACATCGACCAAATAAAAGCGACAATCGCCGCTCTCTTTCCTTGCTTGTCATAAAAGCTGCTTCGATCTAGGAAAGGCCAGCGATCTGACCGCTCCTAAATCTCGTTTCCTCGCGAGATTAAATGTCCCTTGGGTCTACAAGCATCATAGTTTTGCTCGTTGAAAGCAGAAGAGGAGAATGTCACTACAGTTCCTTTTTTCGAGTTTATGGGAAAAAAGAATTCTTCCGTTTCGTAAAACTCCTTGCAGAAAGGAATTTTTCCTTCTCTGAAACTTCTATTTATACAAAGGAATTCAATTACGCATACTACATACCGTCATCAAAGACAAAGGATCGGTTTTCAACTACTCTAATTCGAAATTCTATATCTCTTCCCAAATTTCATCCATCCGAAGCTATTCTTCGCTCGAATTCACCTTTGTCAAAAATACAAGTCTCGCGCTCCTTAATCTCACTTCCTCTAGCAAATTACAAATCTTCAACTTTGAAACCTGGATGTCTTCGAAGTCACACGAAAATACCTACAGCTTTGTGCTAACCTCATTCCAACCCACTTGCATCAAAAACACAGCACCCGCTTCTCGACTACCCAAACATAAAATCCCATTTCTCGCGTTAACCTATATTTGGATCCATTCGTCAAAAGCCCTAGCCCAAGCCTTAAAATCTGGTTTCCTGGTCCAAATCTCAAACCATGGAGACCTGCACGTCCTTTTCGAAACAACACGATAACGCCTATGTACCATATATTGCCATCCTAACCAACCTCCAAGTCCCATTCATCGGCGGTATTCTTCGTTTGGCCGCTGTTTGATCAGAAACGCAAATCTTACACTCCGTCAACAGCCCTAAAATCTCTTTTCTCCGATCGAATCTCAAGCCATAGGAACCTGGACGTCATCTTTTAAACAACGCAACTTGGAGATTCCATTTCACGTTTCAAGCTCCATCCATCATCCTCTGCATAACTTCGCCAGTTCCACGCTCTTGTATCCATCCCTTTAGCCAAACTTCCTATCATAAGTCAGACCAAAGGAAACGCGTGTCGCTTGGCCGACAGTGGCCGCTACTCCGAGCGGAAGAGCGCGGTGTCGAGCGAGCGAGAAGGAGAGAGAGAGAGAGAGAGAGAGAGAGAGAGAGCATGCTCACAGCGGTGGTCTGGGTTCGCAGGAGAGTAGCTCGACGACGCTCACTCAGTGCGACAGCACGCGCGACCTCGACCGGACCAGCGTGGCTGATCCAAAGATCGTTTCGCGCCGTGAATCATTGCTCGCGCGCGGCAATGAGACATTCCGTGTCATCTGATCCTTGTTTCTCAATCAAAGGCAATTTCTACGTTTGTCATCTCGGACTTTCGACTTTCTCCCCTCTACCGAGGCTACTTAGGAAGATTTAAAACAAGTTGGAGGTGAGACGAACTACTTTACGAAGAGGAAGAGTCCTTTGAACTGGGTCATTGGCGTGGAATCTGGTCAATTCGAGACGCTACGGATGATATACGTTCTGGATCATTGTTCAGGCACGTTCTGTGATCCTTTAAGGGAATTGGACTCGGGAATACTGGGAATTATTGGACGGATTTAAGGATTTATCGTGGCACTGCTGTTAGATCCGTGTTTGAGGAAGTTTGATCGGGTTTGAGTGGGTCTTTTTTCCAGAGAAATGGTTTGTGTTTGCAGTTGGATGAAGAAGCTTGGTTCGAGTATTGTAACGGCTGAACGCAGAGGGTAGAAGTAATCTTGAACGTAATGGAAGTAACTGGATGTTAATTCAAGAGGAGATGTTAATTCGAGAGGTTGGCGAGAGGAGTAATGGGATTTGAAGATCTCGACTGGAGTGGAAACGAAAATTGTTGCTGTCCAGAGGAAGAGCTGCTGGTTAATGATACGTGTTGTTTATGCAATTGCGTTCTTGGAGGATGGGGGACGAGAAATGGAAAAGATAGGAAATGAAAATAGGATGGAGCAATGGTAGCATGATTTGGAGAAAATGGGAAAAGTAAAATATACCGATGGAGAATTGAAGCGGGAAACGGAAGATATAGAAAACGAAAACGTATAAAGGGAAACTTCTCCCTGAATGAAAGTAGAGAAGCGCAAAGAAAGGATCATAGAGAATGGGAAAATGAAATACAATAGAAGCAAGAAATACAAAAGCGAAATTAGACGATAGGAAAAGTAAAAAAGCAAGTAGAAATTTCAAGAAGAAGAAATAGAAAATTATAAACTGGAAAAGAGAAAACGAAGAATTTCAAGGATTAAAAATAAAACTAGACCGCTACACTTGACTTTTAACCGTCATATACTTAGCCTAGTAATGAGTCATCAAGGCACTATCACTCTCGTTACGCTTTAAAGCTCGTTTTCTTCACCGAGAAATATCATTTCAAGAGACTTTCAAAACATGAAAAATTTCACATTGCGCTAACGAATGTTTCCTCGCAACGCGTTTAAATAATTTTCGAAACATATTTAAGTCAAGATTACGTTAATTGACACTCGATAAAATGATTTGAAGTGCTTGTGGAAAATGGTCTTCGATTTGGAAATTTCAAGAATCCAAGCGGATTTCAATATGATCAGACTTCTGATCGGATGGAGAAAGACTAATGGACCTTGGAAAAAGATCTAAAGACTTGTTACGTCGAAATTCCCAGTTTAGAATTATTTAAAAAATCACAAATAATTTAAAAAAAAGTGCAAAATTTCATACATAGAATCGCTTAAAAGCTTGCATACAGAACATCTCGGATTTCATATTGAGAATACTTAATAGCAAGGCTACAAAAGTTAGCGTAATTCACTACGAATAGAGAGCCTAAATCACTATGAAAGCTTCCACGCCATCAAAGGGCTCTTTCTCGCGACGATTTATCACGAAATCAACGGAAGAACGATTCCCATCTTTTGGAGTACCGGCAGTTACCGTATCGCGTCGTCGTATGAGGTTAAGTGCGCGTTCGATTCTCGTAAACTAAGGAATCGATCGCTAGGAATTATGACGAATCATCAGTTCCCGGGCTATCCAGCTTTTTCCCTCTCCATTATCGATTGTTGAACGCACTACAGTCAAAAGTATCTATGGATATTTATACAAATTCATAGCTTTAGAAAGTCACGTAGTTTAATTATATTTAATATATTAATTCAATATTAATTCACACATTTAATTATAATTTAAGAAACACATGGAACGTCCTACGATTGACAAGTTTTCAAACTCCACTTCGTCAAAACCATGGCACTGTATGAAAAGCTTTGTTCCATATTTCGTTCTACCAACTTGTAGTTTTATTCGAAATTTTCTATTTTGTATTATTTATTCAAACTTTTATATGCACACATACATTATTACTTTTCTATTATTTACATTTTGTGTTTCTTTATCCCTAATTTTACTTGCATATTTTCCATTTATTTTCTTCGCTCTTTTACGATCACTCTCTCGCCGATTGCTTTATGATTGCCGGGATCCTGTATATCTCAGCCCACTATTTGTATTCCATGCACTTTCAAACTTTCACGATTCCCATAAATGCATGGAAATTCTAGTTACGCGTTTGAGGATCCACGCGTGTTTTCGCTGCCGTTGTTTGAGAAAATCGCGGAAGCCGAGCGAGTTGGAATAGAATAGTTCTAGCGATATTTCGGGAAGTTTGGATTTCACGCTAAACGCTTCTATATAATCTGAGAGCGTTCTAGAGTGACCACGACTGTGCCGACGAGTTTTCCAGCTTTTTCGATTTACTGCGCTCTGTGGCCAACTTGGGTTCGTTTGTTCGCAATGGCAGTTGTGTGTAATTTGATAGAGTTTCGACAGATTGCTGGCTTTCTTTGGATTTACGTGCGAATGTTGGGAAACGAAATGGAATAACTCGGGTACTGTGAGATTGCGAATGGATTGTTGGCTGAATCGCAGATTTAAACATTTAAATGGATTCGTATTTAATTGACAATCGAAAAACGTAATAATATAAGTCGTGATGACCACAATATACATGATTTGTATAGAAATTCAGTTCCATTAGATTCTTTTGTCGTTGAAGGTAGATATTGACTTGACAGAGTCAAGTTGAGGGTCTGATACTGAATAGGCAAAATATTGAGTACTTAGAATTGAACATGTAAGTCATAATCAGGGCTGGATACTTAAATACTAATTAGGATCCAATATGTGCAAACACAATACAATTTACTTCAAATTTACAATCGATAAATGAAAGCTGTGGGGAAAAATCAGTGATTGGAAAAAGTACCAGGTTTCTGAATCCTGTTTTCCTGTTTGATAATGAATTAGGTAATTGAACTAAAATTTGGAAAATTATTTTGAACTCGGATATTCTTGCATACGACACGTTCGTATCAGCCATACAATCCATACAAGATTAATTTCAGGAAATTGAGCCAAACAGTTACTTTCTGTTCAGAATTTTTGGTAAAATCTTCGAATGATTTACGGAAGTGGGTGTGGAAATAGATCGTGGAAGAAACGTCTGTTCGTGAAAATAAATTCAGCAATTTGAATTAGTGCTTCTGTCAATCTAAATTACCGTTCTTTCAAAGCAATCAATCCATGGCTCATAAATATACCAGTCTAAATTATTATCAAGTTCGTTGCACTTGAATATTTTAACGTCAAACACGAACCATCCTTCTCAAACTATTGACGATTACGTGCTTCAAACTTGAAACAGTTTAGGAGAATTTAAGTGCTAAAGACTTTGGTAAATTTCCAACACATTCCAATAAAAACAATTTTAATTGTTACTTCAGTGCTGTAGTCGTTTTTAACGCTGCAGTCGAAGTTTTAACAGTTTTAAATTTAATCTCAGACCAAATCTTCTCCAAATAATAACTGTAAACTGAGTTTGCCATGTGAGGAAAGAATTTCTAATTCTGAATCTAACTCAAGAATTTCTAAATGTGAAATTTCTGGGAAACACCGTGGAAATTTACTCGGAAAGAGTTTCTGATTTCTAAACCAAACGAAACATCTTCAAACCGAAGATCAATTGTAGTTTTTTGAAAAATAAAACTTGCATTCGTCGGCTAATTTAAAATTCAACAGTTAAGTTGAAAATCTGCTCGTAGGATATTCCAACCCTGAATCCGTTAAGAAATACGAAAGAAACACATATAGCACTGCACGAAAGTCTTCTGTTTTAATAATAGCTCATGAATCTACTGTGATCGGACAGAAATAAATTACAAACTCGGTGTCGTAAAATTTCTCGTAACCTGTACAATGTAATAAGATATAATAATTTCACTCACCCGTCTTTATGATGAATTTACCAACATTATTTCTTAACAAATACTGCTTAATATCATCCCAAAGTAACATCAAGATTACAGGTCAACATAATAAATCTACAAAATAACAAATATTAATTTGTTATTTTTTAACAAATATTGCTTAATGTTGTCCAAAAATAACATCAAGATTACAGGTCAACATAATAAATCCACAAAAGAAACTGAACTAAGGTTACAACGGAATCCGCAAATACATAAGTATCAGTATACTTATGAATATACCATAGCGGATACCGTGGCATATGAATATAACGTTTGATCGGAAAAAGATGGGACACTCTACCATGTGCATCATACTTATTCTCGAAGCAAAGCATTTTCATTTGATAGATGATCGTAAGATTCCTTCGCAGTAGATAATATCTTGCGACAGCAGCTGCGGAACGGAGAGAAAAAATCGATGTGGAAATCTTCTTACACAAGGGACGAGTGCATTCGTCAAAGGATTGAAAGAGATAGCTGGTGTCGCCTTCATTGTTATACCACTCCACCATCAACTGGTATTCCACTTTATTCGTCTCTCCTTTTCTGTCGTCACACCGACACAACAGTTAACGATGCTATAGACAAGGCGGACTGCTTTTCCAGCTGTACAAACATGATACATGATAAAGAGCTAAAGAAACACGTTTCTTCCACGTTGTTACCAATTCTGAAGGTTTCTCAGTTTGCATCTAACCTCCGTTCCACTTTGTGCTTTAATATCAACCAATGTGCACATGTGACCGCACAATGAAAGTTTCATAAACAATTTCAAATTGCTGAATTTATGGTACATCTGAATGAATCTTAATTCATCTTCAATTCAAATCGTCTTAATGTTCAGTTAATAGGAATTTTTATTGTTTCCCGGTGTACTGTGCTAGAAATCAAGTCTGATCAATTCTCTCTGTTGGAATCTTTAGAATATTCTACATTCAAAATACCGTAGAATCGAGTAATTATTATAAATTATAGAATGAAATATTTGAAGTATTTATTTTCGGTTGTTTCGATTATTAACTCTCTTATACACTATTTAATTAGCTTAATAGTGGATATTTTACAGCAGGACTTTTGCACTAGTGTAGAGTCATTTGAAAGTATGATACGTTTGCTAGCAAATGTTGCTACGTTCCATCGTATTTCACCTGATAATCCACATTCTTAAGAGTACTTTGGCCCAGTTACATGTTTATACAGCTGCACGATTCTTCGCCAGTGAATCCATCTAATCAATTCCACGCCGAAACTATTTTGCTTGGCGTTTAATGCCTGTTGTACAACTTGGAGAATATTTAAACCCAATCTGAGCATGGAACTGGCTCAAACGATTTGCACCAATACTTCACTAACTCACCTAATAATATTCTTAGCGAATATTGCGAAATTCGAAAGACATGGCACTCTGACAGCATTCTAATGATCATTTTAAAAAGCAAATTAAACGAAAGACACCTTTGTAAGAATCTCATTACGACGCGAAAGAAGAGATTAACATAAAACTGAATAACTCAATTCCAAGTGAAGTCTAAATAGATAAATAATCACGTTCTAAATAAGATACGACATAAATTCTAACTAAATAAATAATCAAATACAAATACAATAAAATATGAAATAAATTCTACAGGAATATATTTGCTTTTTATATCAGGTTACTATGTATATAACGCATAATAAACAACATAGTATGAAAAATACGAAAATAACGTATAATTATATTAACCTACTCGAGTATTTCACGAAAGAACATACATGGCACAAAAATAAATGTCTTTAAAATAAATTCTACGAGATCGCGTTTAGTTGCTACACGAAGAGAATGCGCAAATGTTAGTTCAGAAAAAATTTCGATGCGAGAAAGACATCTACGGAGAGAAGCTAGTTATGCACGAGAGTAAACTAATCATATTTTACACGCAAGATAACAGGATTTTTTTTCATTTTCGCGTTCGAGGAGATAGTAGAGATTCCCTGGGTTCTCGTATTTTCACATCACGTTTCTATGTCAACCATGTCATACGGATGCCTGTTTCCGTTGAAAAGTCGCAATTCCAGCGAATATTTATCAGAGCAATGAAACTGCTGCTAATAGATACTAATTTAATAAATAGAATGTTATAAATGAGAAATATGCAACCGTTCTGTCGGTATCACGCAGTTGTTCGTGATTTTTCCATGTGATCTACCAGTGACATGATCTCTAAAAATATTACCAAAACACTTTTGAATTTTGCTTTTCTTTGACAGCTGTTTTTTAAGGTCAAGCCATTTGGAAGACTGTAAACTTTTAATTTTGTAATCCATTAGAAACTTTGTCACGTGTTGAAGTAACAAGTAACAGGTACTTCCGGGACCAAACTTGATCCTCGAACTCCCATTCTTTAGAAAGAAGAAAGTCGCTAGAGAGTCAGAGTTAGACATCTGTCGTCGAAAAGGCCGTATTCGAAAAGAAGGAACACTTGCGACAGCCAACAAGTAACAGATACTTGCCGATCCAAACTGGACCCTCAACCTGTTATTTCCTAGGAAGAAAAAAAAAGGTCCCTAGAGAACAGGAGTTCAGTGTCTGAAGCGCTTGGCCCAACCCCCGAATCAGACAGCCAAAATCTCGAGCATGTGAGTGCCAGAAAAAGCACAGAAGCCGTCTTCTCTGCCAAGATTTCGCTCTGCTTCATCGCTAGTGAACGCAGTTCGAAGCTTCGATCGGTTTTTTTTTCAACATTTCCGCGCAGCTGTTGCGTTTCACACCGATCGTTCCACATTTCACGCGTTCCCACGCGACGCCGCCTACTGTTCCACTGTCAACGACGTTAAAACGTCGACACGGGTCAACATTCGAGCGCGTCTCTTCGCTCGAGTTCCTCTTTCGTTCGCCGAGACGAATTAGCAAGCGTCGCACTTGGGGCGCTGGCGACCGAAATAGAAGGATCTTAATCAGCTCGACTAGGGAATTCGAGGAATTTTCGATGCTGAAGACGATTCGCTTCGAATATTTCTGTCTTCGATGTCAGGCTTCAGCGACATTTTGATATTTCGAATATCATAATCGAATGCCTTTGAAGAATATTTCAGTGGATTATAATTAAACATTTAGGTAAAATGTATTTATTGGCGGTACATTCGATCGACACTTGAGCAGAAAATATTTGAAGAATGTTCACGTGCGATAGATTGGGTTGGCAACTAAGTGATTTTGTCAATGCCACTTAACGACAAAATCCGCAATCACTTAATTGTCAACCCAATAGTTGAAGAGTTTCTTAATAAAATTTACTTGAACAATACTTGTGTTGTCTATTAACCATTGATTTATGATAACCAGGAAAATGGCTTGTTAAACAATTCAAAACCTTGTTTGTTAGCTATCCCCTCTGCTTTTTCTTTTTATTCGTTGGAATAATAGGAGTCGATGTTCATAGAACTGAAGACATCTGTGTCTTTTTGTTTATGCCGTTTCTTCGTAGCGTCGATGCGTTCCATTTTTAACGCATGCAATTTGTCCTGAATACGGACGAACGTTCGTTTGTCAGTTAATTGATCTATAGTTGTGATCGATCGGTTAACGTATTTGTTTAAAAAATTCGCATTCGTACGACAAACCACGTGCATGAAATTTCATGTATTTAGCTCGAACCTCGGTTCAGAAACTCAATTACGAGATTGCTCATCTAAAATTAAAAATTGAATATTAACCACCGCAAAATACATTTAATCTACCTTGAAAAGATAATATACTAATAAAAATTAATTGCACAGACCATAGAACGATCTAATTACTTATGGAAAACGAAACTAGTCGTCGTCAATCTCGTTGAAACTGAATTAACCAAGAATAATTAACACCGAGCAAAAGTAATAATTTATCGCGAAGAATATCATACGAAACACTTTGCGTGCATGAAAAATTCACCAGTTAGAACGACGCGAGCGAGTCGTAACGAAGCTGGCAAGTTTTTGTTTCTTTAATTGTTAAATGCTTTTTGTTAAACACTTTTGTTAAACACATTGTTAAACACTTCACCCGTACTTCCAAGAAAATAGAAAGAGAAAGACAGGAAGTTGACAAAAGACAGGAAAAATGGAGCTTTCGCGTGAGGGTAACTTTTTCATCTATCTGTCACAGATCTGTGCTAATGGACGTTGATTCGTGTTTGCTGCTTGTATCGACCAAACGAGCCAGTAGAATACGATGATCGTGGTCAGACGATGCTATTCGTGTACATTTGATAAGGGGAACGCCGGAAGTGGGGCATCTTACGATTGCTGTTGATCGATTGCCTCGTTGGTTTACTATTTAGCGTTTTTCGTAATACAGTGACGGAATGAATCGTGGACGAACGATTAGGTTTGAAGAAGATCGCATGTAATTGCTTGACAATCTTCTAATTTCTCTTTTGGAAGAGATATTACGAGATTTCATTTCCGAAATTTGTCACTTTATGAGAGAGATTTTATTTTTCTTCCAACGGGAGGAAAAATGCTAAGATTTCGCTGGTTTGCGAAGGTTTGAAGAGGATTCTGAACTTTGCTATGTACTGGTAGATTTCTTTTCAGAGAAATAATTTTATGGAGTATAGAATTTTTATCTTTTTAAATATAAAATATCAGGTGACTAAAGTTCGAGAGCCAATTCTATTGATTTGCAAAAGTTTGCAGAAGATTGTAAACCTTCCTTTTTGACATTTGTTTGTCGATGAAAGTTTCTAGAAATTCTCTATTCTTTTGCTACAATGTTTAAACTATATCTACCGAATAAACGTTTCCAATTAGCGGAAAACGCATTTTGAGGCGGGCAATTGCCGCCAACTGCTTCTACCACACGCCAAAATAACAGCGAATGTGTCGTCAAAGCACGGTAATGGAGTCATTAGCCTATTAGTCGACAAGATAATTCACTTTTCTCGCAAATTTCATACTAAGCACTTTGCGGTACCACGAAACCCGTTTCTCCTGTTCCTAAATACAACTCGATATGTCTTTCTATACTTAGTCCATAGTTGTGTAGGAAATGGCCGAACAATTATTTGCCAACTAGCCACCACGTATCATTTCGAAAACCCGAATTACGCCAAGAAACGTGACATGAAAAATGATTATCCCCGATGACCTTGCACAGACTGGGGAAATTTTGCAACAGAACTTTAAACGATTGCATCTGTCGACGATGGATAATGTTACAATGCGACTGGTCCTTTGAAATTTATCTCGGGGATAATAACGTAAAATTGGAATCGAGCGCTTCTACGTTATTTATTAATTTATATTGCAATACGCGAGAATGATCGATTCTTATACGTGATGACGATTATGAAAATGATGGATTGTGAAAAGTCTAAAATTTGAAGTTTTATCGAATTTGTAATTTATCTTACGTTATCTCAATGTACGGTACAATAACATGCGAGAAATTTTGCAAAGATAATATTTGGCTTAAATCACTTTCGTACTCACTGGCAGAACGAAAATGTTAAAAATAAATATGACAAGAAAAAAAAATTAATGAAACGAGAAATTCGAAATTCTTTGCGGCAAACGTTTACTTTTCTTATCAAAAATGTTTATCTAGAATACGCTAAATGCCTCCAGAATCTGATTCACAGAGATTCTTGCGAATTAATTTATTACAATTTCTAGAAATCCAGACGCATTGTTCTCTGCGTGAATTGAAATCTTTACTTGTAATGTACCAAACAAATTCGAACTTAATAAATGTGATTTAATTCGAAGGAATTGAAAATGTCATTATCAATCGAATCCTTCCGAAATCAGTTTTTAAATTTACCAATTAATTTCTCCCTCGTCGAGAGAGAAGAAACAACCACTATTTCTACATTGGAAAACCCCGGCCCATCATCAATTTCAAGCGCAAAAATCGCGGATCCTCGATCCGCGAATTCCTCTCGTTATTCGTATTTTAATCCAATTATCGTGCGTGCAATCTTGTTCTTTTTTCCAGCCATTTCTGCCTCTCGTGCGTTTCAATTATTTGCCGCAGTGAGGGAGGGGCTGGAGTTTTCAATGCCATTGAAATTGCTCGAAACGAAAAAGCCAATACAAGATTATTCAAACCTAACGCAATACCAGGTGGTTGCAATGATTTGGAAGTAAAATTTTACTTTAAAATTTCAAATCCTTATTTCGTGTAAACTTGTTCGATACGCCACTCATATCCGTGATCTTCCTCGAAAATTATTTCCAATTCCGATTTATAACAATATAATTTATAACATCGACTATCGTCCACTACATCCATTGGGTCGACAACTAAGTGATTGCAGATTTTCTCATTATGTGGTAATGACAAAATCCGCAATCACTTAATTGCCAACCCAATATAACTTGCCTGGAACGTTAAGTTGCGAGGAATTTACGTCGGGCAAAGTCGACATCTGTTCCAAAATTTCGCTCGTTGGATAGCAGACAGCCAATATGCATGAAAGAGTAATGGAAGCCACGTGAAAATCGCTAATTTCCCTTCTAAGACCGATGAATATTTGCCAATTGGTTCGAACATATGTACGACATGTTGTAATTCGACGAGCCAATTCCATGCGACGTGGACAAACTATCTCCTTGAACACAGAAAACGCTGTTGCCCGGGGCTAATTCGTGCTCGTTGCCCGACCAAATACAAACTAGTTGCAGAGAACTGCACAGGGTTGTTTGTATTTTAAGGGAGCCTATGGTACTGGTTTCCATTTCGAGAAACTTGGAAAAATCGCCACTGTTGAAACTGCAGTATACTGTATCTACTCGCCTTGAACTACCGTTGATTAAACTTTTAAAAAGCTTCTCATAGCATTTGAGAAATAGAAAAAAGGTTGTATTCGTTTGAAAGTTTTCTTTTAATTAGAGGGAAATTAATGAAATACACAGTCAGGTTTTTATTTTTGTCGAGAAGCTTTTTAACAATTGTAGAACGGTGTTTGCTCAGTGAACTTAGCTTTGTGTTGCTTTCCTTTTTGTAATATTTGTTTTGCAGTTTCTCTTGTATTTTCAGTTGAAAGGGGTGGTGGATTGAATCGAGGAATCTTGTTAACGGTTCTATTAAAATATTTCCTGAAAATATTTTGCCCCATTTTATACTTTTTTGCTGTTTTAATAAGTTGATTACGACTGGTATATGTTTCATCCAGTACAAATTTCACTCTATTTAAGAGCACAGTTTCACGAAGATGATACAATTTTTATCAAATGCTTTGTGTGCTGTTTCCTACTTTTCATTCCTAAATTTCATAATTTATTTTAATCTTAACTTTGCCTCTATGTTTCTTTCCCAGACATAGTAAATTATTAGCGATCCTAATTTTTCTTGCTACTCTTATCATCGGTCCAAGTGGTCGACTCCATTTGTAGAAAAAAGTACTTTTAGAGACCAGACGAGACAATTCCCTTGTATCCTCTTTAAGATTATAGTATAATGATGTTTGATAAAGGAAATAGGGTGAAACAACGAGAGAGGTGGTAAGAAGCAGGTAAAAGGTTGCAGAAGAAAGGATGAAAATGGAACAATGAGCTAGAAGGCTACATTTTGAATTATGCAAAACACTATAGCCGCTTTCTGCCAGTTAGGACGCACTCGTGTCGGTCGATCGTATTGTGGACATTCTACCGTCGTCCTACTCGTGATATCAGTTTGATATCGTTTCTACAGGACTAGATAGAGCACGCTATTTCATATCGTAAGGATTAGATAGAAACCATTATTTCATATCATGAGTATCTTAAGTACACGATACTAGCTCGCAGTGTATAATTCTCAGAGAATTTCTCAATTGAATTTTGTTCTAATTGTAGAAGCACGAACATATTTGTTTAATTCAATAGTTCTTGCAGAGTATGATACAATTTCTGTTTCACTTTTGTAGTACATATATTTGTGGAATGGTACGAGATTAAGTAGAATGTGATCTTTCATTTTAAGTATACAATACTTGGCTTCTAACGTGTAATACTAAAAGGACTTTTGAATTGAATTTTATTTGAAACATTGTAGATATGAATATTTTCTTTGAATAACCTTTAGAGAATATGATTACCTTAATAAATCAACATCATTTTTTTCAAAGACACTCCTACACCATTTTTGACAACATCTATCTTCCTGTGTGATCAGTCTTATGTGTAATTAAATGTGCAGTTAATTAGTGTAATTAAAGTAAGAGTTAAATGAGAATTCATTCGAACGTTTAACGAGCTCCGTGTCTATGTGATTAACGAATTCAACTGCACCTGTACGTCAGCTAAACGATCAGCTTTTTTCCCCGAGATGGCAAATCTGTACTCGCCTATCACAATTTCTCCAATTTTTCGTGAAATTCTTTATTTCCTTAAATGAGTATGAGCGACAGCTATATTGAATTTACTCTGCGAAATGATGAAATTTTGTTAAAAACTTTATCGTATATTATTATGTATTTACGAAACATAGAAAATATTTTAGAAAATGCCATAATGAAAGAACCTTTCCTTCTTATAATTGCGGAATACAGAAATTCGTAGAACTAAGTTTGAAAGATTGTCTGTAGGTTGAAATTAAAAATTAAAAAAAGTATGAGAGTTTGCTATTAAATATTTAAGAAAGAAATAAAGAAATAAGGAAGAAAGTAAATTACAGCTCAGAATTTTTTTTTTTTTTTTTAATTAGACTTTCCAATTAGACTTTGTCAAACAATGTAAATGTTATTTTTCCATATAGAATTACAATACATTCCTATAAATTCATTTAATTTAACTTTCTTACCATTCGCATTTACTAAAGGTTACACGTATCTCTGTTAAAAAGAATGAGCATTGTAAACTTTATAAAGGTACGAGCTTTACAGACAAAAATGTTACTTTAACGAGTTGATATTTCGTATACTGCGTGTAGTATTCAAGGTAGTATTGCTTTCACAATGAACGAGTGCGTCCTTTGTTAAAATAACACTTAACGGGAACAATGTCCACGTTAAATAATCTAATTATATGGATGTTCCATCCTTTTGAATAAAATTGTGGGATATGATTACTTTGTAAAGGGAGATGCTGGGAAAAATTGGAGGATTAAGTATTTCGAAATAAAATTCCAGTATTTTTCATGCAACAGAAAATAATATGTCGAATCTTGCGTGGAGAGTGTTCGTGAAAAGGTAAAAAATATTCCCACAGGCTTCCATGGTATTTTCCATTTTGTCGAATATTTTCATTATTATTTGCTTATAATACTAGTATCGATACTGACTTACAATGGTATTTTGGAAAGATTAAAAAATTCCGAGAGAAATACAAATCCTCAAACTTTTGAATTTTTCATGCACATAGACTTTTTTAATTTCTCAAACGATCAAACTTTTAAACTGAAATTAGTAGCTTAAAAGATTCTAAAAGATATCCGAAAAGTTGCAAATATTCTATTTTACGGATATCTGTAACATTCTAATTTATTTTCACAGTTTCACGTTCAAAATAAAAGGAATTTTTCTTAAAATTACACGTTCGATCGAAACTGCTGGCATTTTTAGAATAAACAAATGGTTTATCGCTAGCGAAACGTTGCAGGGGAATTGACGAATTAAGTCGATCGATATCGGTCGTTGTCGATTGTATGAGAAGCTTAGATTGGCCGTGTTTCATCCTCGATACTCGCATCATTTCCCTCGCGAAACGTGAAAAATAACCAATGCTGCTCGATGCCTCTGGAACGATTTATTTTACCACGCTCGCGTGAAATGGACAAACTCCCAATTCTGACGCAGTAAGCGTGAAACTGTGTAACTTAATACTACTCACGCTTGACTACTAATTAATTTGACATTTGATATCATTATTAGTTATGTTACGAAGTATCTTCTTTTCGTATCAATGATGTTTACTTTTGTGTAACTCGATACCATGATTACTACTGATACTTGACTAACAATTATTTATCTCACTTGATACTATCGTTTGATTAAATTGCAACAAATTTTGCTCAGTTCACGAAGCTGCTATTACTTTTTACACGGCACGATGTCACCTTTTATTTCTTATTATGTTCGCTTGCATGTAATTTAATACCATTGATGCTTGACACTTGATACTTGATATCGTTACTTTGCTAAATTCTTCGCTCTAAAATTGAAGAATTAGAGTTTTGTGATTTCCTAAAAATTGCAGAATATTTCAATTGTATAATTGTATTTCAATAATAAATCATCAGCATGTACATATCTGCAAACACAATTAAGAGGATTCTGAATGCTTCGTTCCGAATTTATCAAGGCAATTATTCATAAATCAAGGTTAGTCGCAGCTAAACGAATTTCCAGGAAAATAAATTGAATTGCACACGTACAAATCAATTTATGACAATTGCGAACGAATCGTTTAATAATTCCTTCGTAAACGAAGTAACAACGAATATCGAATCGAGCAGGTAAATTAATACGATGATTAAAGCAATTAGGTCAAACCCTTGAAGCGAACAAATAGAATGAAAAAAATTAACTTCTGTTCGTTATAATACGAAGGGAGAAAAGAGCACAAGTTATGGGTCGCATAGAAATCACTCATAAATAAATTAAACAGGTAGTTTAACTCAACTCTCGAGGGATTCCCCGAGGAGCAGACAACGTTGCCTGAAAAAATGGATTTTCTCGCGGGAGTTTTCGCTGGAAAATCCTCTCGCGCAAAAAGGTTGCGTTCGTGATTGGAAATTGTTGGTTTTTCTCTTTCTCTCTCTTTCTCTCTTTCTCTCCTTCTCTCTTTCTCTCTTTCTCATCGCATCGCTCGAGAAATCCACAATCTCTTCTTTACACAAGAAGCTCGCTAAACGATACTATCGAACTCTCGATGGGAAACCTTTTGAATTTTATTTTGCCAATCTTCCTTCCAACGTTTCGTTTTGTCTATTTATTTGTTCTTAAATTGAGAAATTCTTCCTCGTTCCTCTGAACGTATGTTTCGAAACCTTTTTCGTTTAGTTTATAGGGGAGATACATATTTTCGAAACATTTCAAGTTGCGAGTTCGTCGATGAGATGGACGCGAAATGGAAACATCGAGAAATGAAAGATTTGCAGTAAGAAATTTTGTATAATATAGTACGTGAGTCGCTAGGATTAATTTATAATAATTGTAAATTATTCAGTTAGCAAGTAACAAGATTTAATTGTGAACTGTAATTTAATTTCTTTCTGCCTGGATAATTATTATCTCAGACGCGATCGCTATTTATGGAGTTTCGAGAATCTTGCTCGACTTTATGACCTTTCTTAATCATCTCACCTACTAGTACTAATTACGAGAAATTTTTCATAGGAGAGAAAAAGTTTACTGAAAGATAATATTATAGTATCTTGATCCATTGAAATATAACAGTTTAATGAATCTCCAATAATAATTATACTTATTATACAATAATTTTCATCGTCGATCAATGTGTATTCCAGGTATTAATGATACATACCATTAAAAAGTAGTGGAAATATAAAATATCCAATCTTATCAAATAAAATTATAAGAACTGAACACAGAGACGTAGCACAACAATTCCAACATTCTCTAATTCTATCTTTTTTCTTTTTCTTTTTATCAATTTCACAAAAGACAGACGAAAACATGAAAAATGTTAGTGCTTTGAAAGACTAAAAAAATATGGGAAGAAGAAACGTGCTAATTAATTTAATAATTTATCGAGATAACGCGATCACTAAACATCCTATTTAAAAGCAAGATAATTATTGAAGTGTCGGGAGACTTGAAGTTTGGCAAAACCAAAGTTGCTGCAGCTTCGATGGCAATTTAAACTTTAATATCATGGAAGCTTCCAATTAACTACGGGTCCTGCATGCTCGAGTCAACTCGGCAGTTCGATTGGCTGTTCCAGGCAGCGCGAATTCGCGAAATAATTTAATATTTGTTCAATTATCGAATCTCCAGCTTGCGACATATTGCAATCAAATTAGACGACAGATCGATCGTATTAAAAGACAAATGATTTTAGAGGGTTCCTTCATCACAGACTGTTTTTGTCACATCCATGATTTTGCATCTGGGAGATTATAATTTAGTTGAGAAAGTTCTTCACGAGTCATTCTACTTTGGAACTGTGGAAGCTTTCTTCGTTTCATGCAAAAAAGATTGCGAAAGCTCCTTTCCCCGTAACGCAAGAAACATGTCTCTGTTGGTTGTCAAGAAAATCGATGGCTCTTGACAGTTTTGTTAAAATTCATTTGTGTAAAACATTGTGAGAATTTTCCTCAAGTTATGCGAATTTTTATATCCTTTTAAAATTGTAGAGTATATATAAAGACGATTAAAATTGGAAATCTTTGTAAATTATTTCCAAACTTATGATTGAAAAGACTAGAAATTTCCTTTTCAATTCTTTTCGTGGCCTTTCGGTTAAATATCTCTCGTAGTTTTAAGATTTCTTTAAAGTTCGGATTTTTTTTAATTTTTATATCAAAACGAAAATTTATTTCCAAAATTCTGATAATCCTGCTATTAACTATCGTACGAAATTTGACAGAAATCGTGTATTCGTAAATATTATATATTAAATACAGCAATTACGAATATTACAGACACGTGGAAATAGTGTGAATTACGTATTTTACACGCATCTCTGGAGGATTTCTGAGAATTTTATCGAAACTGTCGCCGTAATTCACCTGCAACCGTAACAAACGAGCGTGTGCCGAATTTCCTCTAGCGTTTCACTCGCGAAAAGCGATTATTTACGATCGATAAATTCTTTTTTCTGCTGGAAAACTGCATTTCGAGCGGCGATACACGATTGATGGAAACTTTTAATAAAATTCATCACCATGAAAATTCACGGTATCTCGTCTGAAATGCAAATAACGACGGTACATATTCATGCAAGACTTGTTTATTTTTCAAGAAAACGCGCTATGTAATAGAGAATTCCGATTCTAAATGTTTCGTTTAACGAGAACTCTCGATCATAACGAACGATTGAGGATCGTTGGAACGCAAACAATTGCTTTCATTTTCCAATATATAACATTTTTATGCAATCGTACGAATTTGAAGATTCAAGTATTTGGTGTGGGAATGACTAAAAGATTGCATCAGTTGGTTAATCGAAGATTAACACGTTCACTGCCACGCGTGTTTTCAAGAAAATCTCCGTCAGGCCACACGTGCCGCAGTACCAAGCGTTCTCTGCTAGATACTCCCATCGATATTTTAGTAATGCGAGTCGTTCAAGCGGTGGTCTTAACAATGATCTCTCGTTTCGTTTGTTCGCAATATTCAAACCACTAGCTGTTCAATATAATGAAAGAAAGTGTGGTATAGATTATTCCGACCAAATGGTTTCTTATGACACCAAAATTAGAGAAGGAATCAAATGGTACAGAAAATTTGACGTCCAACTCCTTCTGGGAATTTCTGTTGAACACGCTTTGACGGTTTACAAAATTGCAACAAGGAAGGATGTGAATATTAGAATATTTAGACAATTATCAGTTGCAAAATTATCAGGGTTGTCTGAAAATATAAAAAATCCTTGTCTTCGACGGAGTCAGCATAATAATTCCGCCGTTCGGAAAAATGATTCCGGAAGAAGCATTAGACGCGCATACAAATAAAATATGTTATGCAAATAAAAGACGTCGAATGGGCGGAACAAAGACACAAAAGAATTTGAAGAAGACAGCAACTTATTGTCCAAATTGTCCCGACCAACCTCACCTATGTATAGAATGCTTTAAAGTTTTACATTCTAAATAATTTTGTTGATAAACCATTTTCGTATTACTTTTATAACGATTCAACAGTTTTACTATTATCAACGACTATTATCAGTCAACGTGTTAAGGAAGGTTAAAAAATTAAGAAATACGCAAATATTTAGTAACAAAATTACTACTTTCCTGGATTAATAATTTAGCAACGAATAGTTGGGGAAATAGGAAAAGAGAGATTTTTCTGTGGAAAATTATAAATTATATACTATGTGTTATACAAAAATGTCTAATTATAAATTACGATTAAAATTTCAGATTATTAACTATTATTACAAAAAAAAAGTTAAGAAGAGAGGTGACAAACACACTTACGTAGACGCATCCGAATTGATATTAAAGTTAGAACGTCTCGTCGTAACGTGAGTAACGACTCGGGAAAACTTTGAATATGGCCTTTATCATCTCCGGGGTCCAGTAATGTCGAGTCGCGGCGCAAAGGTCCAGAAGAGAAATGGCAAATCACGAATTAACCAACGAAACTATCGTCACATTTCCTCTGTACGCTCCCTCTTGAATATTCCTTAATTTTAGGAATTCTAGAATTTGACTTGGTACTCACGGATCGATAGAACTTGGATACTACGCTACTGTTTCTTTTCTGAGAACTATTTATATAATTTTGGGAACTAAAGTAGGTCATGTTAGGTGGAGGTTGGAGATGAGGCAAGTTTGCCAGATGACGAGATTTGATATAGATGTTTAGATCCGCATCGCAATCAAAATTCCTGTCCCTTTTTTTAAAGAAATATATTGTAGGAAATATTCGTTGAAAGATACATGGAAACTTTGCTAAAAATCTCCAGAGAAATTCTTCCTCCTTTTCCAATAGAATATTTTTTCAAAAAGGCATCAACACCTCTTTGTTCATATTGGATTAAAGAATATTCATATTAAATATGCATTGCCAGTTTGCTGAAAATCACAGCAAGAATTCCTCCCTTTGTTTTTCGAGAAAATATTCATTCAAAAAGTCATTGACACCTCTATGTTTCGGATCTCAATCAAAATCCCTTTTGTCGTTCATCGACAACGATATCAAAAAAGAGTCTTTGATTTCTTTTCGATTTCGCCTAGCTATTCCTGCCATAAGTTCTCCCCAAAATCTACGACCTAACCTATGAACACCATTGTCCAAAATTCCACATTAACCAAAATTCCTATTCGAAAGAAATATCGCAGTTCCTTTTTAGGTCCATCCAAGCATCCATATTTTCAATTACTTACAATCCGAAAAAGAAAACGACTCTGTAATAATAATGATCCAAATACTTATGACTATCGATTCTTTGATTTAGGTTAGGTCTGTGTAAGTATCATAATAAATACAATAGTCCTTAAGTATTTCATGCAGCCACTCTCTAGACACAGCCAGAGAATCCAATTCCCTAAAAGCTCCGAATGATTTACTTTCCACGATTATTTCAATAAGTCTGACAGCGAAACCTGAAATCTGGTAGCACACGCCGCACAATGTGCACAGTAGCGTGAATTACTAAACGGCAATGATCAGGTGGCGCGTGCAGAGCGGATCGCGTCTGCTTGGATCGATGCATACAGCTGGCTTGCAATAACGTGTATTATCAGAGCGGTTCACAGTCGACGAAGTCTAGCTTTGACCTACAACTCTGACAATCTGGCTAGAATCCGACCTGGCCTATGAAATCCCCTAAATCATCCGAAAACTAATCGCTGAGAGGAGAAGCTATCGCGTGGGAATTCGCCTTTAACGGTAAAGGCCAGAGAAACTGGAACACTTTCGATGAACACGCTGCAAGTGTTAGCCGACTGAACGCCTGACCCACGCAGCGTGATCTAATTCTCTGATAGCGTCGATAATAGTATCATAGGCCTCTGAGTCGGTCTTTTGTGACGTTGCTTTAGTTGATCTTCTTTCTTGCGATTTTGATTCTCCTTTTGCTTTCCATTCTTCCCTCTGTTGATGCGGACCTTGTTGAAGCACCTTTACGAGGTCTTTGCGAGTGTCACAATTAGGAGTTGGACTTTTACGTGTCGGATCTGTTCTTTCGGGCTTTACTAATTGGCTTCCGTAGTTTAATTCTCATCCTGTTTTTACCTTTTGTCGAAGCTCACCGGTTTCTTTACGAGTCTCAATTAGAGATTGGGTTTTCACGTGTAGAATCTATTCTTTCGAGCTTCCACATTTTTAGACTAATTGGCTTTTGTATTTTGATTTTGATTCCCTTTTCTGCCTTTTGTCGCAGTGCATCGATTTCTTTACGAGCGTTTCAATTGGAGGTTATATATTTTTATGCGTAGGACCTGTTCTCTCGAGCTTCACAATTTTTCGATCAATCGTTTCTTCTTTCTTATGATTTTAATTCTTTTTTTTTCTCTCCTATGCTTCTCTTTCTTCGATTATATTTTTCTTTCATCGATATAAACTAGCCCATAATATTAAACAACGTCGAGTGGGTGGCTTAGCGTCAAACATTTTTATTACTCGGATTAAGAGAAGTGTAACTAAATACTAAATGTCGACACGATAAATCGTGTGAAACGACGTGGGTGGATGGTTCCTCGCTCCTTAAAGCATCAAATTGGCAAAGGTCGAGTTGTAGAGCTCTCGAACAATCGAACGAAAGAATTCTAAATGAATTCTGGCACGCTTTCCTGGTATCGGGAAATTTTCGACGATTATTCAGAAATTATCTATTAATATTATCTTTATTTATAGTCCCTACTTGTGGTCGATTTCTACGACGCTTCCTCCTTTCGACTGTCTTTTAATTATGCAAATCTAACTGTTAGATTATCGAACTATAATACGATTTTTTTTTATTTATAATATCTCACGAGATAACGAAATAATAAGAATTATTCTTCGAGATGGCGAAAATGATTATTCGAATATTTCACAAATTAGTATTCTATCGTATTTCAACCGAGATATTCCGTTTATATAGAACGATAATTGGACTGGATCCACGTAAAGGAAGAAATGTGCAGATTTGCATTTGAAAAGAGCTGTGCAATACTACCATAATGTTTGTGAAAGGACTATAATCCTCGAAAGATAATTCCTTTTCAACCATTCGTCTTTTTCCTTTAACATTTCCTAATTTCAATCTAATTCAAATATTTATATTTCCAAGGATTTATCATTCTGTCGTCGCTTTACTCCTGCAACATGATAGTAACATAATCGTTGACCTGGAAGGTCCTCCATTAATTATGTTTTGTCGGAAACATCCTGAGAGGCAACTGCGGTAATGTCTCAGGGAATATTCGCCTGAATGATACTCGAGAGTCGATATGAGTCACAGGGTATATTACGTGTATGAAAATATAATAGCAATCGAACAATCTCATGTTAATCGTCATGTTTTCTCATATCACGTTTCAGAAAACAGTTTGCTTTGTCTTAAAGCAATTACCAATCCTCTCAATAGTATTGAAATACACGTGAATATATAAAATCGTCGAGCACACTTGCGTCAATTATAAATATAATTGGCAATAAACGAAGTCCGAATGTAATTCAGATTCTTCATCCCCACGAACTTTTCATCCCCTCGTTGCAACCTCGAATGAGCGTAGAAGATAATTAATTGGAGCGGAATGCGGAGATTGCTTACCGAGCAATGTTGGCAAAGGGAAAAAAATATCGGGAAAACGGTGGAGCCACGAGAAATTAGATCGTTTGTTGAGTTTACAACAAAGAACTATTCTGTAGATTCTCTTTCAGGAATTAAAAGCTTCTGATTTAATGCTTGACATTGAGGTTAGCATTGAGTATTGAGTAAAGTATCGTAGTTGAGTATTCTAGTAAAAAGTAAAAGGAAAGCCTCGAGATATTGAAGGCCAATTATCGTGAATTACGAGCGCAATAAAAATTGTAATAGCTAACAAGGAAAATATATTTCGATTTATTGAGTTGTTCGTTAAAAGAACGTAACCAAAATGTTTGCACTAAAAGACTGATAGAAACCATAGAGCATCTTTCAAAGAGCATTGTAAAAATGATACGAAAAGGAGAACGCGATAACCTGATAATTCCCTATAAAAGATTCCCCTAACATACTAAATCACTGAATCACTTGGGGTTCGCGAACTCGCGCCAATGCTCATGCTACCGTAGTATCTATTAATAAGCATCATTCGATCCTCGAAACGACTCATCCTAAAGCCGTGGAAAATAAATTTAGAAACGTGCTCCAGGCGATCATCTCCCACAGTGGATGGGTCCAAGAATATATGAAACGGTGTCCCATAATATCGAACGCATTCCCCTGGCAATCGTCGCTTAAATTAAACGCCATTTGCGTCCCAAAGCGAGAGGCGTCCGAGCAGACATCTATTGTCCATATTGTTCGTGCTGCGGGCCATCTGTGCAGACGTATCCCATTTCCAAAGGCAGTTGCGTGAATTAATCACGCGTGGCTAATTCTATCTGAGCAATTTCTCTCTTAATTTCAATGGCGAGTTGTTTCGTTCTCTGGCTCTGATTTCATTTCGCCTACGGATGCAATTCGATATCGACTCGAGTTATAACGACGAGTAGAAGAAACTCTGAGAATTGATACGCTATGAACATCTTTAACTATCAACCTTCTTTTATTCGTCATTTTATCTGTCATTTTGTTGGGCATTATTACTGGAATTTTTTAATGTTTATTTGCGTGCCGGATTTGAAATTATCGACGCACTAGTATTCACAGTGGGAATTGAGTTTTATAGTCGACGACTATATTATATTTCGAAATGTATAGTCGATGACTATACGGTTCATACGATGAGAGAAGAAGGTTCGTACAGATTCTTAATAGGTTTTGCGTCCGTGAAATTTTAGAGTGGTTAATTGAGACCTTGACAGGGTTGTTCCATTTTCAGGACGGCGATTACCATTCTTGAGGAGAGCGGGGTAGGTTTTACGAGTGGCACGGTTTTGACCTGTTTCGAAAATGAGGTAGCCTCCTTCACACACACGTTCGCGAATTACGCGGTTGGGCTTGTCCAGATGTTTCTTAGTTCTCGAATTAAAGCTGGTGTTAAATTGACATCAAACGATAAAGTCATTAGTATATCATCTCATCTCGTGCTTGTTAAATATACTACCAGAGAATCAATTAACTTTCGATGAACAATACTCCACATACTTACAATTCTCCCACTGTTAATTGAAGTATCGGGTGATTTCGAAAACCCACTTCAATCAATTTCCATAACGATCGTTCAAGCCTTCAATGCCAGTCTCGTTCCAAATGAAACGTTGTGTTTGCAAACCAGCATGAAATTAACTTAATAATGTAACAATATCGAAACATCGATTAGCAAAACCATCGATTTGAAAAGCCACAGCACGTAGCTTGTCTATAGACCTCCACAATTAGCAATATTTGCAAGCAACAGTTTTCGTAAAATCCAGTTTCAAAAATTAAAACCATTTAATTCTCTACTATTCTTTCAAACTCGAGATCTATCGCACAGTTTGCGACTCTCTCCAGAGAAAAAAAGCTTGAAACTGGATTTTCCAGGGATCGATTAACCTGATGCCACTTCAGGCAATTCGGCTGATCGTTTAAAGTGAGATATTAGATTGTTGCCATCGTAAAATTGTGGCAATCGCGTTAACGCGCTCGCTAGAATCGATGCTAACGACGATTGGATCAACCGGTGATGCGAGACGGATCGATCTTCCGTTTCCAGGCTCTCATCCATGCGACTTTTCATAGTTGCACGAAAGTGGAACGAAGGAGTACGAAAGAATGACGTTTCGTGGAAAATTGATCGCTAGTGCAAAATACTCAAATGTAGATAAACCTGATAGTGTTTCCTGCTATGTGTATGATCCACTGATGCTTCAGTTTGACAGGACTTTTGATCTTCGATAATTAAATTTTCGTAGATTTGACGATATTTGAGAATTAATCGCTTGTTTCCATATTATCCTAATCTTATTCAAATTTAGGCTATTGGGTCGAGAATAAGCAATATTTTATTATTCGTCCATTCAGTTATAAAATGAGAAAAACTTTAATGACAGTCTTAGAAAAATTCAAATATACCTGTATTAAAAATTTAGCAAATGTATCACGCGAAAGTAAATTACTATTGATGTGTATAGCCATAATGCGTATCGTCGTAAAATCTGTTGTACAATAATAGAACATAATCAACTTCATCAAGGTCTGCTTGATAACTTGAACTCGAAATATCGCTAGTAGTTAACGAACGATCTGAAATTAGATGAGAGAAACATGCTCATCCATAACGATTCGTACCTGGATATAGGCTCACGCGAAAGCACGCTAATCCTTGAGAGCCAAACGTTTCTGGGTTAATCTATCGGGTTATCTAGTCGATAGGAGAACTATGATAAACCTATTTGGTTATAGTCGATCCAGATTCCAATAGTTCACTAAATCTCCCGTCGCAACTATTCCAAATGAAGAATTACAGAAACCATGAGTTTTCGTTCAAAATTAAATTCAATTAAATTAAGTTGTAATGATAAAATGGTAGAAACTATAATCTTCCATTTTAAATTAAATTCGATTGAATTTCAAATATAGAATGGCTGATACATTCTAGTTGAAAATTGAATTTAATTAAATTCCTAATGCAGAATGATAGAAACCAAAAAATTCCAAGGTGACTAAAAAGGTACTCCAAAAGAAAAGACCCGAGAGCCCAACGACATTAAAAGACACAGGTCTTAACTCTTTCAGCTTCCCGGTTAAACATCGAACGAGACGTCATAAGAGACAGAAATAGGCTCGAGCCCGTACCGTGGTTACCGTGATTCTCATTGTGATGATTCGGGAAACCCAACAGGGATCAAGATACGGTCATCCGTGACCCGAACCACGAGATTGCCATCGCTGTTTCAGCCCAAACCCACTCAATCTGCCTATGCCATTTAAAATCCTCTCCAATCCTCTCCTATAAACCATTTCTACCTCCGCATCAACCTGTGGGTTACCCAGAAACTCTAGAAAATGGATGATGACGACACAGATGAGAAACGAGAGTCTGTAACCTTGGTCAACAAATTGTCTCACAAAGAATCAGAAAGCAAGCTCCTGTTGTCTTCGAAATCTATATCCAGAAGCAGGTTCGAAGCAAGACATCAAAGGGACTCCACGGAAGATTCTGACACCATGGAGGGTGCCTCCGATAACAAAGTGGAGAACATCTCAAAAGACGAGGCCACCTCAGAGTCCCTAGTGACCGATGAAAAGGGTACCAGGATCCCAGACAGACATTGTCATTCCCTGGACGTTCCAGAGGAAGCAGAGTCTCTTCTGATGACTCGACAGCAGACTTTGACGAGGACCAGCCTAAGAGTGGGCGAGGCAGGGAGCAAAATATCCAGGTTTCCTGAGAACAGATCTGCCTGTCTAGGCCTGTTCCATCGAAGCCCTCAGTCCTCGTCGAGTCAGGAGGATTACGAACCCGAAGTGAAGAGTCTGTCCAAGATTCAGAAACAACAACAGCATCTTCTAACCACCGGGAGTGAGACTCAGATGACAGTTCGATCTATGGAAAGTCTTAGAACCTCGAGGAACTTTCTGAGCGCGGATGAGCGATACATAGAGGATTCTAAGAGCTTGGAGTCTCTGTCACTGTCCTCAGAGTCTCACGTGACAAGTTCCAAGAGTCACTACAGGAGCTTCTTGACATCTTCTAGCAGTGATGTTAGGAGGATCATGACTGTCGAGTCAAAGAGTAGCGACGATCTTCGTAGAGAGGAGAGTCTAAATGCCGAAGTTAGACGTGGTCTGTTTGCCAACACTGGACTGGAAAGAAAGATCCCGCAGCAGCTTAGTTTACCACCGCCTTCCAATGTGTTTTCTCTGACCAGTCCAGGTGGCAGTGACAGGAAGATCACCATTTTGAGTCCATATTCGCCGATCCAGTCCATGGAATTCCAGTTTTCCGCGCAAACGCTGAAGAGTAGACGCAAGAAGGCGATCGTTTTGCCGAGGTTGGTGTTACCCAGAAGCGAATCCGACGTGTTCTTAGAGTGAGTAGTAAGATAATACATAGATTGATCGTTAATGAGTTGTTGTCAAGATGTGGGGCAATCAGAATGTGAAATTTGGGTTTATTGTTATACTTGATGTTATGGGTAAGTGGTGTTTCGTTGCGTTTTTTGTATTTTAAGATTCGCGAAGGCTAATGCTTCTTATAATGCTTAATTATGTTGTCTGTTGTCTATTAGTTTTAGGGGGAAATTGAAAATTCAAAGTTGGATAGGGATCTTGAAAAATGTTGCTATATGAGATTATAAAAATTTGTGAAACTTTGGTATTTGAGATATTTGAATATCGAATATTTGATGTGAAATTGCGAAGATTTAAAGGTAGATTTTGAGATTGGGAAATTGGGAAATTTTGATGATTTGGACTTCAATACTTTCGCAGACTATCCGAATATTTAGGATACCCGGAGGTATAAAAATTTGACAATATCAAAATTTCAATCCCAATATAAATCTTATCAAATACCTAACCTAGTCAAACAAGATTCAGACGTCTATAGCAGTTTCCTAGATATTATAAAGCACTCAGCCATCCTAAGTAAGCTTCGCATATTCAACCCATCCAGGTAAAGGAAACAATTCAGGCTTCGCTTACCTAGTGAAGAGATAAACATATGAGTCTTGGGCTCCTAGCGACGTAAGCTTTCCGAGCTCTAATCTAACGTTACCACTAATTAACACTTGAGTAAGAGTTCATTATGGAGGGAAGCTTACATACGATCCTTTTAGTGTTACCATTTCAAAGGGCCAGCTTTTAGCCGTTTCTCTGGCCAAAGGCTGCATCCTTTGCATAGAGATACAACTCGATGTTTCGAATCAATTCGATCCTAGAATAAAGCTAATTTTATCGCGCGTAAATAGAAGCGAAGAAACGTTGTGCAAGGATTAAATTTCAGCTTCAGCTGGATAGAGATCTCTTTTATTTGTGAATATTCTGCATGCCCTCATGAAACACTCTCAACACTGTTTTCTTCATTCATTTCTGATTTCATTCATGTCTTTAACAATTTTAGGATGGTATGATTTCAAATATACTGCAATTTACATCAGCCTATGGAAATATACAAGTTTTAAATCGCACATATCATTTTCGTATTTAAGAAATCGTATCTTTTGAAGAAACATTATGATGGAATATTATCATCATATGTATCTTTCTATTTTTAACAGAAAAGTAGTCTGTCATAAAGATAATATAGTGTACTGACTATAAGACAGTAATTAGATGTAACTATAATGTGACTATCAAACATAATAACTATATCAGGACTATAGTGACTATAAAAAGTAGTATAGAGTATACTAACAAAAATAAGGAATCTAAAATTCATCATTTTAATGGATTTACCAGAATTCTAATTTTAGAGTAGAATTAAAAATAATGGAAGCGTAGGTAGAGTTTCTATTGTACTAGAAACATTCATGATAACATTGTGAGATCGTGGTGATTAGGTCGAATATTTGTTCGTGGCACGACATCGTGGCCGACCATTTCCACTGATCGCACGTTTTCGAGTCGAGCAATTCCGAAGATTGGGTATGTTAACAGATTGATTTGATTCGACGTCGCTACACGAATCCCCGTTTTGTTGGCCCAGTTTCCGCTTTCAATAAGAGCATTCGCCTACTTTTAGAAAGAATTGGTTATTTATATGCGATAATAATAGGAGTCGACTATAATATTCCTTTATAGTCTTTATTTCCTTGCATCTGATATGAATTCGAATTTAATTTAAAAATCAATTTTATCGAAATTACCCATAGAAATATATTTTTATCACTGACTTTATGGAAATTTTAATATTTACCCGAATAAAAAGCTGATTTGACCGAATGCAACTTCGAAATGCGCAAAATACAGGATTTAATGCGAAACAAAATGAATCTTCATTTGTAAAGGTCATGTTGTTTATTCGAAAAATAATTCTTTCTGTTATTGTTAAACGACTCGGTTGGTGAACGAGAGGAAAAAGTACAGAATAATATTAATTATTATCGAGAAATTGGAATATGCAATAATTACCAATTGATTATAATATAAAGCATTTCCATTAATTATTTACAACCGGTGGAAATATTGATTATGCGGTTATTTGTTTCATTAATCATGAGAACACGCAGATTCATCAACGAACCGGCATACATAATTCAAAGAAACGTGCGATTAGTAGAATCACGTTAATTACACGGAATCTGTTATAAATGTCAAATAATATGCAACAAATTAATAGAAATTGACGAAATTTCGTAAAACTGTGTCAATTTGAACGATGAGAATGGATTTTGATATTTCCATTAATATGTAATCAGTAATTTGTATAAACTTCATTTCATTACATGTAGTTTTCACTCATCCAGAATTTCAATAGTACGAAGGAGATTGTCTGAAAATAACCAAATTTCATCTGAATTTAAACCGTAAAACAAATACAAGAGAAACTTGAAATCTCCTCTGAAACGTATTCGACATATTATATATTTTCAAAAATTTCATTTCGGTATTAATCGACCTTAATCTCATCACGTGATACGTAGGAAATGAATGAAAATTAACAAAACTTCGTGTCAATTTTAACTACAAAATAAATCTAAATCTCGGTCCGATTCCTCAGACTCATTAAAATCTCACATTCTTTTCCGTCTCATATTATGGATACACAAAAGTCAACGAAAGCTTTTTTGACACCGACGAAAGTGTGGAAATCTTCCCTTCAAATTGCTTTTTGAATCATGTCGATACGACGCTCCGTTCTTCAGATATCGTCGTTTAAATACAAGTCTAATTTTTCATGCTAACTGTGTGCGTCTCGCTCCAACACACTCGGACCTCTCGTTCGCACTCACGCACCGACTCGTTCCGTTATAGTCAGGCGTGCGCTGGTCAGTGACAGTCGTTGAGTCAGCGGATTTATCGCTAGTAGCAACTTACGCGTTTCCAGGAAAATCTGCGTTGCGCCGACATAGTCACGCTATACCAAACATCGTAAGAACTTAAAGGCCAATATCTCGGAAACGAATTGAGATATCGATATGAAACAAAGCACGTTTCCAAGGGTAAGCTTCAGGCTACTCGCTGAATGTAAATGCCCAAGGTATACTTGCTCCCTTCTAGATATATTTTCAAGTCAAAGTTGATTAACGTGCTACCTGAGCGCATATTAGGAGCGCTTCGGTTAGTGAGTAATTAAAGTTCATTAATGTTCATCAAAAATATGTAAAGTATTGAAAGTAAGGTATTTATTGTAATGTTTGGTAAACGAAACAAATTTCTATGTAAATTCCATTTCTTCAGCAATATTCGTAGAAATATCCGTATAATAAAATAATAATCCTATTGATTAGACTTTGTATGAATATAGAGGGTATTGAGAACGTTTCAATACGCGTTACTTTAGGATAAATTTGAAGTTTGTTAATGACTGAAATGGGCATTTGTGATTTCTTAAACATTTGAAAATGAAAAATTTCAGAAATTCGATAATTTCGAAGTTAGAAGATAGGAATTTGGAACTTGATGAACTTTCATAGTCCACGTTTCGAATTCTCGTGTATTACTGGTACATCTATCGGTGAATGTTCGACCTGAATTTAACTGGGAATAATATATCATTCTGCAATGGGATTGGGGATGGACAGCTATCAGAAAGGTGCGATGGGGATTTCGTTAGAGGTATCCGTGTATCGAATTCGCGAACAATCGATTGCCGTGGCGTTCTGTTTGTTTGTGGAACGAGCTTTCGTCGCACAGATACCCATGGAATTAATTTCCAACGGTAATCGCGTTATAGCGGGTCAACAGGCGATCGTTAATTATCCTGCCCCAATGCAACTTCAATTTCGAGTGAAGCCAGCCGTAGTTTCAACATCAATTATTTACGTTATTCCACGCTTTCGAATTTTACTTTGAAATTTTTCAAGTACCTCGAGCTATTCGAAGCTCGCAAACTTTAATTTTTGACTTTTTACCATTCGAAGCTTTGTAGTTCCAAACCTGAATATTCCTCACTTTTCTATAATATTCAGGATTTTTTCAAATTATCATTTGAGGACCCGAAATTCACGCAACAGGAATTTGATACGTGTTGAAGTGGTCACCACCCCTAAGAAAACTCTACATCTGGTGTTTTTAGTTTTCTCAAGCACTGAAGCCAAAAGACTGGGACGAAGGCAGACCATAAACAGTAGACAGGCGACGATGGCTTCAGGACTTTCGGTCATAGGGTAATCGTACATGAGAAAAGCAGATTTCTCGTATCTTCTCGTAGTAGGAGATAGATTTAGGGACTGCTATGAGAAAGACTATTTGTCCCTTTGGAGAACCTTAACTAAATAAATCCTAAGATTTATAGCAGGTCTTTAGGCTAGCTAAAAATATTCTGTGACGATGTATCGACATTTGGCAATCATCTTATGCGAAGAATAGGATCTTTGTGTAGCGAGCCACGGGAAGTTTACTGTCGAGCGTCGCTACAAAATTAATATTGTTTCGAGCATGCAAAGTTGATTACACTTACGTTTGAGATAGGTTCACGGGAATGAAAAGAGGAGGATGTGGCGTTCAGCTCGCAGACGTCTGTAGGGCGCGATCGATTCGAAATGTGCACGAACGATAATTGTTTTCGATGTGTCACGTGTCGTTTCGTGTCACGCTGACAGCTTTTCGACTTTGCGATTCTAATTCGAAGGAAGCGATCATCGATTTCCTGTCATACTTCGAGGATAATAGCATTGAAGAGAAGTTGTGTACGTATGTAAAGAGGGAATGGAATTTTCTTTTAAGAAAATTTGTTTTGACCGAGTAAAACGAGAAAATTCGATGCCCCGGAAAATCAGAAATTTGATCATTTGTATCTACGGCTGAAAATTTAGGAATTACAAATTTCGAAACCTTCAAAATATGGTAGTTTCGATAATCAAATTAAATTTTGCGCTTTGAAAATTTCAAAGCTTGAAAATTTGAGCACATTGTAAAACTTATTTTACAAATGGATATTCATCCGGGTACTTGAATTACAATGTTTGGTTAATCGACTCGGATGGTAATTGTTTGTGACGTCGGACACACTGTTGATCACACATTTCTGCTTCCATGTGTCGGGCATACACGTCGTGTTTCAACAGTTTCTGCTTGATTTGAGGTTTCCAGAGTGTACAGTAGCAGAAACAGTGATCACGAATGCGTGTCAATCAACGTTTCATTCTCCACATGAAATTTCTCTATCAAAATTTTCCACTTACTCAATTTTATACACTCTTAAAACTTGGGAAACTTTATTAGAAATCTGAACTCTATATATTTGTTAATTTTTTAAAAGTGACATTATCGACATTTACGCAGTCGGCTGAAGCATTCTCGTGGTGCCTTTAGCGAAATTCAACTATCAGTTCCCTCAATCTTTTACGCTCAAATACACAGTTTCTATTCGAGCGAGCAAATCTTCCTCTTGTTTCCGTTTCAGTTGCACCACGATGGTAATTCGTCGCGCAAACATATTTCGAACCAACGCGTGTACATCATAGCGCAAGATATAACCAGCTGTTCCGCCGGTAACTCAATTAGATCGCCTTGTTTGTCAAGTATGGATAAATAAAATATTCTTCTCCTTTTTGGTTCCGCGAGCCGCAAGGATCGTTACTCGTCAGAAGTTTGATTTAGAAATTAGCAGAATCTTTCAAAGGTGAAAGTATAGGAACTTGGGATTTATCGTTAAATAACATCATTGATTTATTCTATATATATTTTATTTCCGTTCCTTGGAATTTGGAGTCTGAAATTGGCAGCATTTTTAGGAATTGTTTTATTCTTCTAAAAAATTTGATTTAAAAGTATGTACTTATGAAAGCCGAAAATTTTATAAATTTCTTTAAAAGTCGATTAAAACATTTGTGAGACGAGTCTGTAACGTGTCTGGTAACTTTCTCGTGGCGCCAGCGTCGAAGAACATTCGCACTAACAAATCCAAGTACTCTTTGGATAATATACTATCTTGTGTAGATAATACGGAAAGCAAGAATCTGATTTACCGACGTAAAATTTCACTGGATCGGAGTTTCTCGCTGGAGAATGTAGTGGCAGCACCGAAAATCCAACAGGAAATCAATAGGTAGATCTGGATAAGTCTCCCTTGCTCTTTTAGTGGTAAAGTAGTTCCATTTAGGTTTACTACTAGTTACAAAGTTTCCTCGTTTCAGTGGAAGTATATATCTTCGTTATTGTGTAGTCGTAAACTGAAGATATACAAGGTTGGGTAAATATTACGATGGTTGTGTCTCAGATTCATAGCTTAATGAAAGTAGTTGGATATTGCTCCTAACAATTATTTATTCTTTTAGAAAATTTTGTAATTTTTAATTATTTCAATATTTTTCTGAAATTCAATTTTCTGAAATTACGTATGATTTAGTTAGAATTAAAATTCTCTACATTTCTAAGAAAATATTTGCCCAAATCTTTCTATCCCATATTCTAACAAATTTCACGAAGTCAAAGCTCCCTCCTTGATTTGCCTTATTTAGGGAAACAAAAGTCCCTAGAATTTCTTTAATCTTTGGAATTCAAACAATTTTTTCCAAATTGTCAATAAATCTTCTCTGGAATTGGTCCTATGAAAACAAAATTTTCTAGAACCTGCCTACACGATAGAAAGACGAACAATTTTCTTGATAATTCGAATCACTCGACAAGTTGTAAGGTACCAATAAATTATTATTAATCGGCGTATAAGATTTCGTAATACACGAAATTCGATCTCCGCTATCGGTTTTCATAACTAGGAGGGGAAATGGTATCGATTTTCTTGTACCAATTCCGGAGTTCATCTTCACCAGATCCCATTACACGATTGCTCGAGCTTGTCGTATTACATAGTGCAGCTCGAAATGGCTCTCCCACTCCAGGTGAAGTCTCAGGGACATCACGGCCGCTTTCACGAGTGTCCAAGATGTTTTTCTCGAGGTTAAAAGCTTGGTTCGAGTATCTGCCTTCGCCGTCTTCGAGGCGAGAGCTGAAAAATATAGATTCGATCAGGTCCCCAGGGTGAGATTTAACGTAATGGAAGTAACTCGAGTTAAATTGTCGACTCGATAGCTTTTTACTCGTCCTATGGTTTCCCACGATACACGCTTGATTTACGTTCATGTGCATTCCGTGACGTTCCTAGGGAATTTTCTTCTTAGGAACGTAAACGCATTTAAGTCAAACTTGATCAGATTGTCGAATATCTTCCTTGAATTTTTCTATGGTGTATAGTATAGAAGTGGTATGAAAATCAGAAAATTCATTCAACTATTGAAATTTATGTTGCGATTAGATATATAAGGTTTATTTCTCAATTATAAGTTATACTACAATAGATTTAACTGTAAATAATTTGCGTAAGGAATTTAACCCATAGAAAAATCTGTCGAATTTTAGGAATATTAAATTCGGAGAATTATGAGAAGGAATATTTTAATAAAACATAGAAAATTCATATTCATGACATCTTTAGGAGTGAGAAATGGATATGGACTTGTGGAATCAGTCTGTAAAATTAATCATAAAGTTAATTATAACGACCACGATTTATCAAATAAATTCATAATTCTCCGATGGAGCGAAAGACGATAATGAGTGGCCAGAACCTGTAAAGTAATAATTCACGAAACGTCTATTGGAAATCGTTCGCAGGAGCTATAATTCACCTAAAACATCTTGACAAATCACTTTGTCTCTAAATTCCTAAGTGATGCGCTTACATCAATTCATATTCTATATTTTACGTATTACGTACTATGAAATACCAATTTCTCGTTATGTGTCGCTTTCTCCGTATAACTCGAGAAATTACCGCAATGAAGGCGGAATGTACGAAGAAAAAATGGTCTTAACGGCGGTTGGATACATCAGATGGCGTCAGAGTATTGTTAACCTTTAGCTTTTCCCGCGTAATACGGCCAGCATGATTTCTTCCGTGATACTAATAGTTAGCGTGCGTAGGGTCAATATTGCAACTGAAATCGTTGACGTAGGTAACCTACCACCTTCGCCTCGTTTTCCGTCCACGGTGTTTATAACCATGACACCGTGTTCGTTACGCGGGTCATGGTTTCCCACCTATCACGTGCTGCAGATCTAGTGATTTTTCTGTTCTTCCCAACGTAACGTCGTGTCTCGCGTGTCTGAATTAAAACACGTTCAATGATAGAGAACACGAGGAAGATTTATTGTCTCGTGGGTTTTAGAAACCGTATAGGGAAGATTAGATAGTTTTCCCGGTAATCGATAGATGGAGCGCGTTTACAGAAGGAGTTTAGTTTAGAGGTTATTATCGAGTTGAACGTTAATTGGGATAATTTTGTTAGGAATTTGAATGTTGAATAGTTTGACTTTGTTGTTTGCATAATTAGTTAATTTAGCGTTTTAGTGGTTGGTTGTATGAATATATGGTTATCTGGATTATCGTGTTCTCCGTTAGGTATTTGATCGTTTAATATTGGATTTGGTAGCCATGGAATTCTTTAAATATTCGATTACTCGAGGGTTCGAGTATTTGGATATAGATTACTTGGATGTTTGGCTATTTAAATGATCCAATATTTGAAAATTCTCTTATTTCTTTAGCCTTTTTAGGTATTCGAACTTCAATATCAGAATTTATAGATATTTTATTATATTTTATTGTTTAAATATCCTCACATTTCAACATCTCTTATCGAAATACAAATTTCATGTCAATATTCGATTTTCTTAATGTTTTATTATCAATATATTTGATTTCTTAAATACTTTATCATTTCTGTACCCAATTTTTGGAAAATTTATTATTAGATTTTGGAGAATAGGTGAAACAGAATTTTCATTGCAAAGCTCTTCTATTATTTCGTTAGTTGAAAGACCACAGCATCCTCTCGGAGGGTCACGGTACTGCCGCCGCACTCTCCCATCTTTCCATTGATTTTGAACACCGTGGGTGTGTCACTGAACACGTGGTTCCTCGGAGTACGCTACAAAATGTTCAACCTATTTTCTTCAATGGAGCCTAGTTTTGGTAATTTGTATGTCAGCTCGCAATTTACCACCGATTATTATTTTCATTAAAATTATTCTTTACCTACGCGATTGTTCAAGTATTTGTGTATTATTAAGTAAAATCGATATTCTAGAAAATTACACGAAACAAATTTTAAAGAAGCTCATTCAGTAAAACGAACCTAATTTTGTATCCTATTGTACTATACAATGTTGCATAAGCGTTAAAAAGAAGACAAAGAGATTTTTTGTATAAATTGGATGTTCCAAGAACACGTGTAACAAATAACGAATAATAGTCAATAGAAATGTACTATACGACAAAAAGCTCAGCTGTGAACCCAATAGAATTTTGTTAAACGTACCTTTAAGCAAGTCAAACGAAATAGGAACAGGTGGAAGTTCTCGTGAAACTTCCCCTTTCGAACATTGTATGCGCCTAACTTTCATTTACGCGCGTTTCTGCAATTCTCGGCGTTGACCATGTTGCACTAGTAACTCATTTGCATCGTAAGCCTAACGAAACCAAGAAATTATAGAAGGAAATGTCACGAATACTTTTATGCTATTATTTTAATTTTATTATATTCTAGTGTTATAATTTTCGTTTATTTTTCGTCTGTCCCGAGTAATAGATGTTCTAATTATGATGTTATTTAATTAAATGTACAGTAGCGTGTTTTCACTTTTATCGAAGGATTTTTATTCACTTTTATTAAGACGTTTGACAAAAATAATCAGATTCCACGGACTTCAATTTCGTGCAAAGCCACTGCATCCCATATTTTAGCCTCCATAGTCTCTCGATTCAGAAAAACCACCCTACATCTCAGCTGATTTTTCAATTTTCTCTAAAGAGCTTGCAGTCTAAATTCAACAAAGATTCCAAAATTTATTTCTAATTAATAATAAAAAAAAAACACCCTTCGTTTCAGCAAACTTCGAATTTCTACCAGGAAAATTATCTGCGCACAAAATTGCACTAAATACCTCAGGGTATCTGTACGGTTCACGAGTACTATCCTTCGTTTCAATAAACTTTTCGGCTTCCAAAAATCCAGCATTTGCATATTCGAGAAAATATGAAACTTCGTGTTCTGAATATACAAGGAAGATCCTTTGCTTCGACAGACTTGCTGCTACAGAGACCGTACTTGCATGAAAATTTCAAGAAAACCTCCACTTTCTTTCTTCGATCTCCTTGTAATCCCGCCGAACCGCCCTTTTTTACTCTCAACCTTTATGAAGCAACCAATGAAACGTAGAGGGAAAATCAAGTAACAAAAAGCTTTCCGAAACCTTTTCCTCTCGGAAGATAGCTGCAGCGAGTCGCTGAAAATAGATCCCCAAGCCACAAAAATCAACCTTCCTCTCGATAGATTTCAATCTACTGCAAAAGCTTCTACGTGCATCCAAATTTCGAGGAAACCTTCAGTTTCCCCTTTAATCTTCCTCCCAAACACCGTTTTTAGTCTCATCCCTTAGCCTTCAAGGTAAAGCGGAAGCAAAGTCGAGGACCGGGAGGCTGTCCGACCTGAGGCTTTTCCTCCCACAAGTTACAGCTGTGCTGGAAATTGCAACAAATCGATAAAACTCTATTCTGAATTCACAAAAGCCAACAATCCTTTCGATAGACTTCGATTACCAGCGAAAGCCTCGTCTGCGTGTAAATTCCAACGAAACCTCCAGCTTCCCCACTCTTTTTTTACTCTCACCACTTATGAAGCAACCAAGGGAACGCGAAGACAAGATCGAGAAACAGCAGGTTTTAGATCCAGTAGACCTAGAGATCTCCCCTTGGTCCGTAAATATCAAGCCTTCCTTTCAAAAGACTTGAATTTCCCACCAAAGTCTCGTATATGCATCGAAATGTCAGCGAAACTTTCTTTCTTCGCTGTTTTTTCTTCTCAAGCCTCACGAGGCAACCTTGAAGGCAACACGGAAGCAAACTCGAGAACCAAAAGACCTCGCGACCCGAGGTTCGGCCTCGCCAGGAGGCAGAAAACGTGCAGCTCTCCTCCCGGGCGTCTCAACGATCCCACCCCCTCCCTAATAACGGCGTGGTCGTTTTCGGCGGCTTGGAGGCGCTGCCATCGCCTTCTTCTCTCTCGCTCTGTTCAACACTAATCTCCACCCTCTCCCCTCGCCAGCACATCATCCCCTTGGAAGTTTACATTTTCGCGGGCACGTTGCTGGTAGCCGCGTCTCTCCATCCTTGCGTGTCGCTTCCGCCCTCTCCATCCTCTTCTCCAGAGTTTGCCCAGTTTCCACTGACGATCTTCCACCCTCCGCGTCCAGCGATCGCCAATTCCTCGCCCTTGACCGTGTTTGACAGTCGTCTGTTCCGTGGTTCATAGTGTGGCTGGTGTTTAGGGGTGTCTGGACCACAGTGCGTCACGTGAGTCGCTTTTTTCGACGCGTTCCAGGGCTGGAAGGGATGAAAAGTGTCCACGTGCTGACTCTCCGATGACAGTGACAGTGCAGACGTGGATTTCCAGGGATTTGTAATTGGAAATTGAAGGTCGACGTTCATGCACGAGTTTGACGAGAAAGACACTTTGCTGATAGATCGGATATATGGTGAATTTCAGGCGACCAATTGACCGTTTGAATTTGCTGGTGAGTTTGGTGGGTCGTGGTGATGATCCTGGCGCTGGGCCAACGAATCTTATGAGAAATTGGAGACGGAGATTGACGAAGAATTTTGAGGCAATAGATCCTAACGACGAATGGAGTCTGTGGTGGATCTGAGACGAGGAATCGCTAGTTTGAATTTCATGGTGACACGAAGCTTACAGCTTGAGAGTTGATGAATAAGTTTCGAGAGATTCTTCGCGGACAATGTGAATCTCTGATGGGTTTGAAACAAGCAACCGTTATTTTCAATGGACAATTTCGATTTTACGATGAATTTGAAACGACTCGATGATGATTCAAATTTCAATGCAAGGTTAATGAACCTTATGAATAATTAAAGATTGAAATCGACGAACAAGCGTGAAGCAAAAGGCTCGAATGATAAATTAATCTACAACCAACTGTCCACTTCAACTTGATGATAAATCGAAAAGGGGATGATCGGAATCGAAGGAAGAAATTCTAACGATGAATCGCGTGTGTAGATCGCTATTTAAAATATTTAGATTTCGTCTGCGTTGCCATTTGCATTTCAGGTTTCATTTGAAGGTGAAGAAATGAAGATGGGACAAGGGTGGAAGCGTGTTGCAAGGGAGGGGGGCGGGTTTAGTTTCTAACGGTGGTTTTTCATAGCGGTGAGTTGAGAAGAGGTGAATTTTCAAAGGGAATCGAGTGTCGAGGGTGGAAGTGAAATATATTCGGATGGGGTGAAGATAAGACTCTGGTGGGTTGACGTTAGGGTGGGCGACTCTGAATTTGAAATACCCGATTGGTGTTTGGTTATGGGGGATTGAAAATTGAGATCGATTCTTGGCAGACTGATAAGGAAGTGAAACAGTGTTTGGTTATGGGAGATTGAATATCGAAGATGACGACAGATCCTGCTGATAAACTAAATTTGTGCTGGATTTATGGCGTGGAATGGTCAATTTCAGCTTCATGGTAAACACAGGAAAATCTCGACGGTGAATCTGTTAAGATGCTGGAAATTCAAGTTTTCACCGACAAGTTTGATGAAAGCAGAGATTCCAATAAATCCAATAAATGATGAATGAAAAATAAGAAATTGAATTTTCTGCTGAATTTTGGAGAACCTCGTAGTAAATCAGATTCTAACTCTAAGTTAATGAACATTAGAGAAAAGATTGAAGAGTGAAATCTTGGTAGATCTTCAACAATGATTTGAATCTCTGGTAAATTTGAGACAATGAATTACCATCCAGGTAGAGAAATTTGAAGTCAGTTTTTGAAAACACTTTGTCATTTGGAGCTTAATGCTAACTTAAAGCATGTTGTGAGAAATTAAACATTGAAATTTACAGGAAGAGATTCCAGTAACGAGTTTAGTCTCCGAATTAACGTTAAGACAGCAAATTGCTATTTGAGAGCAGAGATTTGAATTTGATGGTTAATTTAGAAGGGCTTGGTGATTTAGATTCTAATGATAAGTTAATGAATCCTGAATGGGTCCAACGTGTCTAATATAGAATTAATTTAGAGAGATTGAAATTTGAATGCAACACCTATTTCAATGGGTCATTAATGCTAACAAATGTAGCGATTAGTGAGTTTTTAACGAATTCCAAATGGTGCCAATTAATTGAAGTAATAATACTCGATTTAATTTTGAGAATTAGAAATTTGAGAAGGATTTTCAGCAGAATACCTGTTTGCACGAATCTTCGATTTCGCGTAAGTGGATTAAACCAACGCACAATACGTTATTTAGCGTTAGGAATTAATTGAAGCAACGAGTCTGCAGTTAACACTGGAATCTCAAGTGAAACTTGAGAGTAACTTCCAGCAGAATATTTTTTTAAGAAGGTTCCAGAAGGCCTCGAGTTTTATTATAGCGAGGAACAGCGATTACTAGAGAAGAAAATATATTTCTTAATATTGGTCAAATATATCTGCATATAATTCTAAAGATATAAGGAAAATTTCTGTAAGAAAATAGCAATTATTAACATTAAAAACCAACAGAGACATCAACTCTGTAGTCACTAGTAAAAATTCAAAAAGAATTCCATAAGAATTTAAATTTTCCAATCGACAAGATAAAAAAAAAAAAAAACTCAATGAAGCTGCTCCAGAGCTTTAAA
The DNA here is from genome assembly GCA_905332935.1 of Bombus hortorum. NCBI lineage: Eukaryota > Metazoa > Arthropoda > Insecta > Hymenoptera > Apidae > Bombus > Bombus hortorum. The sequence continues at coordinate 7,273,226 of HG995203.1, forward strand.
AAAGATTTTGAGCGAGTCCGGAAACTTCCTTTGATCAATCATCGCTAAATACCAATTAACGTCAAGGATTAACAAGAACATCGACTCTGCAATCAGTTGTCGAAATTTAAGAAGAATCCCATAAAAATCCCGGTTTTCCAATAGTCGACAAAATCACCAATAAACTCGAATAAGATTTGCCGGCAGTTTGAAGAAAGCTGCGAGCAAATCCTCAAATAGTAATCTCCCCTAATACCAACTTTTCATCTTAATGCTAATTGATGACGTTAGTACTAATTAATCGAGGCAGCAGATCCTCAAATAATCCCATAGAAGCTACGTTGAAGGGTGTGTTTGAGCCGAACATCGACGCAGACAGGCTACCTTTCGAGATCCATCTTGGTCACGGCACGAAAAGGATCAGCAGGACTCTGTGAATTGGAAGGATCACGCGTGTAATCCGACAATCTTGCTGAAAGCTCGTGAGGTCGAGTGTACGTCGCTGGAAAATACAGTTTCCCTCCGCCCCTTTCTCGTTGCTTCTTTTCCATTCGTTTCGCCCGTCGACGTGTTTCTCGGTGTTGGAAAACCTCGACAAAATTAACATCGGGGTAATTGAAGCTGAAGAGGCCGCGCTAATTAGCCACTTAATTCCACTCGATTCGTACTGTAATTTCGGGCGAAACGAAAACGGGACAACAGTGGTGCACCGATGATATATTTAAGAGATTATTTCTAGGAGGAAATTTGGAAAAAGTAGCGGGAAATCGAGGGAATCTCGATTACCTGAAACTGAAATCTTTTAGCGGAATAGGAAATTATCGAGGAAATAGAAGATAAATGAACGATATGTTCGAGAAGAAACTCGGACGTTGATCAAATTGAATTAATATTCGACAGATTTTTGATGGAACGACAGATGGCAAGTGTTGCGGTAGAAATTTGAAAATTTCTGAAATATAAATGTAGAGAAATTTGATTAAAACTGAGGGATCTTTTTTAACGGAGAAAGAGATCGCAAGTTTATAAAAATTTTGCAAGAATGTTCAACGAAATGAAGAAAATTGATCTAAAAGCAATCGACGTACGAAGAAAGACAGAGTGTTCCTTAGAAGTGTAGCTAACTCTAGTCACAAAAAAGAAAGCAATTCAATCGCGAATATTAAGGATAGTTAAGAAAACTGAAATTGAACAGTTTCCAGAAGATGTTATCGTACCAAAGCTACTTACTTCATCGTTACACCTAGCTCAACTGGGACCCAACATGACCAAACGAATAACGACAACCATAAATCATCTGCATCGCTTCTGTCTAATTTTTAAATAACCTTCGTACAGTGTTCCACCTTAGTCGTAACCAAATATTTCCTAAAAACACTCGCCAGGACCAAGAAACTTGTCAGCATAAATCAGACTTAGACCTAAAGCCAATTAACCTCCAATCAATCGGAACAACGAATCTTCGAATCGATCATCGAACGAATGAAAAATCTTGAAAAGTCTCGTCGATGAAGACATCGTTGTACGATCGAACATTGGGATTCCAAGAAGAAAACTGAGAAATTCTGGAAAATAGTGATTTAAGAGCGTGTTTAAGAGCGTGCTCTTGACCAAATTGTGAGAATGCACGGTCAGTGGGCGTTGAAGAAGAGGAAGAATATTCGTGTTGAGAAATTGTTAAATGTTTGGATGGTGGAACGTGACGTAGACTTCTGGAAGAGGTGAAGCCAAAAAGCTTGGCTACGGAGGATGGGTCAGGACTGGTGTGCACGTAGAAGGAAACGTTCCAGCAGCGGTTGCTGCCCCTGTGGGCCACGTGTTCATCCCTCAAGTAGGTTAGTGAGAGACAGACCTACACTTTTGGTGTCTGTGAATGTGTTTCACGCTTCTGTCAACGGTCCAAGTGTGAAATTAGCAATATGTTTGACATTTTGGATAATCGTTCGAAGAAATGTTAGCCTCTGCAAAGATTTATCGGCATATTCGAGGTTACATTGTCTGGTTGTAAACTTCTTGAGCATTTTGCATTGGGATTTTAGGATTCGTTTCTCGGATGAGAATAGAACTTGGGTTTTAGGTGTTGCGACACATGCTTTGCACGATCAAGTTCGAGACTTAGTAATTGTATTTCAGGTGGATGAGGATTTGGTTGTAAATTTAAACAGAAGAAGTGGAATTTATTTCCTAAAATGTACACTTCTGACTTTTAAACGATTAGATCAGTATCCGAATTTATTCTTCGCGTAGATTAAAGCCGATTGAAACGAAGTGATATGACAAATATTTAGAATGAATTATTTAATGGAAAGATAAAAGCGGAGGATTAATTATTCAGAAACTTCGTATGTGTGTGTGTGTTTTTTAAGATGGTCAGAACATCGTACCTCGTCTTTAAAACGATAGAATCAATTATTCTTTGAAATGGACTGTCATCAATTTTTCAAGACCCTTCGAGATTGGAATTTATTTTTTGAAGTAGATGAGCATTTGAAGCTTCCTTACGAAGGTGAAGCAGCTTTCATAGTCAATGATAACGCGTCGTGATAAATGGAAGGGAATTTCGAAGATTCTTTTTGTCTATTCACTAAGCTTAAAATGAGTTCTTAGAAATCTATGGTCCATGAAACTTGGCCGAGTAACCAACGTTTAAAAAATATTCAATGCGAAGCAAATCTGAGGCATCCATCTAAACTTTGATTTTCATTTTTCCTGTTCCGGCGATGATTAATCGCTGACAGTTATCATGTTGGACATTTTCACACAGTTAGAATCCGAAGCTAGTTGACGCTGAATTATGAATTACAGTCAGTTCGTGACAGGTTGTTGCTTTTTTTTTGTTGAGAATGTCACGACAATTCCAACAAGAGATGCACGAAAGTGATAAACGAGTAAAGCTCAATCGGAAATGGTCTCAAAGTAGTAAAAAAAATAAAGTTATCCAGTGAACAAATTGTTTCTCTTTCTCCTGTTAACTCTTCTTCCCTCTTTTTTCTTTTGAGGAATGTTACGTGAATCATATCTTGAGTAAAGTTCCTATAAAACCAATGAAACTAGAAAGATCGTATATAATTGTTAAACGACAAAAACATTCCAAAGTTTCGAAATATTTCATTGAAAAATCTCTCTGAATCTCAATTATCAATTGGAATTATAATTTTCCTGGGCTTTGCCTATTTCCTGAAATCTATTCCCGAAAAGGCGTGAAAAAATTGATCACGTTCACGATTAGACGTAAATTCACGATCAATTGAAGTAAGTGCTGATCATCTTCACTGCCTTGCTATGTGGCTGCTCGAAATTCTCTGCGATATTATTTCCTGGAGTCGTGACGCCTCGTTAGAGAAGTGCCATGATATTCGTGAGCAGAATCGTTCATGAGGTTTGCTTATTTCACGATGGTCCTTTAATTCTCGGAATTTCGTCGCGAATTCTAGGCCACCATATTCCGCAAACGAATGTCGATTATTCAGTTCTCTCAATTTCCGATCTTCAAGAAATATATCGTCCAGCTTCTCTCCATTTTTCTTTTTCTAAATTTATTTCCTCCGTTTGCTGAATTTTAAATGTTCTCTACTTACGTAAACATTATTCTCGAAAATAGTGAATCGTATACTCTGATGCATAAAATATACAAATGATAATATAAAATTATATACTGTGCGCAATTTTCGTTATTAAAAATAAAAGAATACTCTGTTCTTCGAACAAAAATGTGCCACTTCGTTCGATAAGGACGAAGAATTTCTTCTCGCGTTAAATGTAATAAATTGAGCCTCTTCTTTAAACTATAATTTCCAACTATTGTATGGAAAAGGAAGTAGAATAGTTGTTGCGATTCTTTCCTCGAGATTTGTTTCCTTTCAAGAAAAATTACTCGCTGGTTTGCGCTTTCACGTTGCAAAGTCAATCGTCGTTCCTTTGAATTCGCGAAATGTGTTACGAACGCGGAAAATCTCGCCAACTTCTTCTAAATTCGCTTTCTTCTATTGAAAAAAAAAAAAAAAAAAAAGAAAAGAAAAAATAACGAAAGAAAAATTGTAAATAAATCAGTGGGAGCTCTCAACTCGTAGATGAAAAGTACGTAGACTATTAATTTCTCTCGTTGACCTTGACATTTTCTGTAACCAGCGAGTAGAAGCGAAGTAGAATGAGGCGGTACGCGGCCAGACAACTATTTCCCTCGTGCATTCCCGTTTTCATTCTTATTTAGATATTAGAATGTTCTTCTCGTATCTGATCTGCAATAAATAACAGAAATAATTCTCTTCCTTTCATTTTCAACTGGTTTTTTTTACTTTTATAAAATATTTTAAACGCTACCATTTCATCCACGATAAATAGTTTCTATTTTTCTTTAATCTAACGTTTTCTACAATCTTTTAAAAATCAATATTCTTTAACTTGCTTCCTTTCTGGAATATTTCATAGGATATTTATATTATACATATTTTATATACAAAAATTGATATTGTTGTACACTTTGCAAGATAATTTTTCGTTCCTTTCGTGGTGATAAATTGTTGGTTAAATTATTGTTCAAATACGCACTTGGTTCAATCCACGTTGCGTATGAATTGGCAATAAATTGTTAATAATAAAAATATATATTTTCTTTAGAAATAAAATTTCGAAGTTCCTATAAATAATTTTCAAAAATATTGGAATATCGTCATAAATTCTCATGGAAAAAGTTTAAAAAAAGGGGGGAAGTATGTTGATATTAAAAGTGTCGGTAGTCCAAAGAAAATAAATTCTGTACAATTGTCACAAATCTGTCATTCCGTTTTCTGCCATCGACTTTCACGAAATATTTCATTTATAAAACAATTAATAATTTACGTCGATCGAGAAACAAATTTGGATTTAATCGTTTTAAAACCGTCTTCGATTTGAATGATTCAGTTAGGATGAAAGCGAAACTAGGCCTCTACCAAACTAACTTACAAATATTTCATTAAAACTTTCATTATTAAAATTTCTACCTCGCCATTGGAGTCCTGCAAACGATCCTGCGAAACGAGATCGCAGAAAATTCTAATTAACCAGCAGCAAACTTGTGAAAATTGTTATTTCACCATTTGAGATCTCCTCGTGTGGTTAAAAGGAAAAAAGGAAAAATGCTCGCGTCTACGACCATTCGTGTTCCAAAAAAATCTGAGCAAGTAAATCTCGAGAAGAAAGCACGAAACGAGATTGTAAGTTGTGAAAATGAAACATGAGCACTGAAGAGAGGGCGAGAGGGTAACTGTTGCAGTTTATGAAAGAAAATGAGAAATCGTGGATCCCGCGTTCAGATTCTTGTTCGAAGAAAGTTACTGAAATTGGAAGCTTGAAAAGGAAACTGAAGAAATGCTCGTTAATTGAATTTAATGTCAGCTGTGCGTCGTACTTTCGATGAAAGAGAAATAGCGAAGATGTCATTTTTAGAAAACTGTTTTCTTTCTCAGCTTTTCACCACCGTCTGCTTATTATTCTTCATCGATTTATTGGTCGATTTAACGGCGAACGTGAGGATACATAATGCGATATTCTGTCATTTATTTAGCTTTCTGTGATTTTTGAAAATGCCACGAAAGTTGTTCTTTTCTTATTTTCTATTATTTTATTTCACTCGTTTTTCCAGTATACAATTTTTGAAGTGCCGCGGATACTAATCTTAACAATTAGGCTTTTCACGTGTAATTTAAGGAAGAAAGGAGCGCGTCCTTTCGAATTTCGGAACAAAATCTCCCTTTTACAGCAATTACACGAAAATTTTGGTAATGTTCCTTATTGGCAATTCACATTTTAGCTCCAAATAATTCTTAACAAAATATTTTGACTCTTTACAAAAAAATACCGACTCTCTTAATAATCAAATTCATCAAAAAAAAAAAAAAAAAAGAAAAATTTCTAAACTTTCCAAACCTTCCTGCAAATCAAACGAAATAATCTCCTCGATAAAAAACCAAATTGAAGTGATAGAAAAACATTGTGAAAATTCTCCTCAAAATCCATATTTTTCTAGGATAAATAATTTTAGTAAAATATGAGGGATATCTTGAAAAAGATTGATGTTTTGAAATGTAAGTTGAAAAAGAGTGACTCACACGACCGGAAATTGATGTTTTCGAGGATGAATAGGGTGAACGGTTAGAAGATCGATTGTCACGCGCGATTTAAGGCGTACAGCTTTTTCTTGGCCGTTCTTTTGGAATTTTTCTAGGGCGTTGAGTTTATCTCTTGACATGCTTGCGGTGAAAATTAATTAAGCGACCGGATTAACGAACACCGGGGACATTCTTGAATTTTTCTTTCGCACAATCCGCTTGATAGCGCGCCCCCGAAACTAATTTACTAGAAAATAAACAATATTTAAGAAGTCGAACCATTTCAATGGAAAATCCAAGTCAGCAAAGAAAAAAAAGAAAAGGGAAGTTTATTTTTATCGATTAGAAATTTTGCCCACTTTTTGTAATACGTGGCTCGATATTAAATGGAAAATCACCTTTGCATTTCTGAATGTGTCATTGTTGGTTTTTTGTTGGCAACGAAAATGGAGAAAAATGATCTGAGTAATTTCAGCAGAGCTTTTTTTGTCGATCTAACACGCGAAGAGAAAAGCAGCGTTGAATATGCACTTTATCGACTGCAATTTTATTCGCAATCGTTCCCTCAGATATATGGCAAACAAGATGATAAACGACACGATCTTTGAAACATTAAATGTCATTGCCATAAACACGCTAAAGGGTGCTAAAATATTACTTGCATTACTCAAGTACTTTTTTATGCTAGTTCAATTCATGTTATATACATTAAAGGCGATTCTTCTCATCAAAAATTTAACAGCATTCCATTCCACACATAGAAATGTCTCATTCGACTCAATAGAAACGATAGAATTCTTTTCTATCAAATCAAGTATCCCTGGTTAAAGAGAGCGACAGTAGAATAAGTCGATATAAGTCAGACGCTCGGACGATTCTCCAAACTTCTTCATAAATACAGAAAATTATTTTTAAGCAACGACTATGGAAGGTTAAAAAGACGTAAAATGAGCTGACTTATAATTTATAAAATCATAAATTAACTTAGCAAAATGAATTTTCTAACGCTTTGAAAGATACAAAATAAACAAACTGGTAGGATCGTTACGTCGTAATTTCCAACTCGTTCAATTTTATTGATACTGTGAGTTGAATTAATGGAAAAAGCCTGAATATTAAAGTGTTCAAAATTCACACAATTCTAGCGATTTCGAAAATCCACGACAATGAGAAAACATTATGTTCGGAAAGTACGAACATCGGATCGTTGGTAACAATTCGTGAATGTGAAATTTTATTACACAAAAATAATAATAATAATACAGAGCTTGGGATGATTTGCAAGGCTGACGAACAATCGTCTCGGCGAGGCACCTGTCAAAAGTTGAGCCGACCCTCGCGCGAATTTTACGAACGAAAACTGTAATGGGAGACTGAAATAGGAGGAAGAAAAGTCGATAAAAGGAACGTTGTTGGCGGAAGAGTCTCGCATCTCCTGGTCCACTCGAGTCGATTCGAACGGTTCTGTTCAATTTTTACTCCCCTCCACTCTCCTTTCTTGTTTGCTTGGATTCAACCATTCGCGAGCAAACTCTCGATCGACATTCCCGTTCGCGAAAAAAAATGCGCGTTTCGATGTTATTTGCACGTTTTAAAAATCTCCCGAGATTCGGCGATTTCCTCGACAAGAAAATTCCATTGAGAATATTTGGGAGATTTTGCAGATATATCGTGCCACGATATAAAAAATATTATTAAATTATGAATTATATTTATTTCATTTTTGACCAATATGCCACACGACGGTATAAATTAATTAAAAATATTTGCATAATATCATCCTAAGATTTTCGAATTAACTTTCGAACGCACACTAGCCACGCTCTTTGATTAAAAATAATTTACTAAAATACAATCGTTCTCTTTCCAACGAAATTCACACTCTCGAATATCAATAGCGCACCGCCACCGCGCGACTCGGGGCAAGATAATTGCCCGTTACCGAAAAAATCTAGTTTCGCCTGGCAACTGGAACCCGCGTCACATCTCTCGAGAAATCGCGAGAGGGAGCGAGACGATGAAACGCAAAGAGAAGGAGAGAAGAGTAGGGGAGTGGGGAGAATGCTGAAATATCGTCGACTAATCAAAAATTTAATTAATAGACCGCGGGAGTCGGCTATTACTGATATTTCCTCGACTCGCTACCCCCCACCACTGTTGCAAGCGTAGCTTCTATCCCCACCATTGGTCGAACTGATCGATGCCGTGGTGTTGGAGGCTGGCTGGGGCCAGTGACGTAATCAACAACCTCTAGCCCCCTGGTTTGACGTCACCGATGCCCTGAAATGCGCGTGGCCAGGTGCGTATCAGGGAATCTCTGCAGCCGCCCCTCCGTGGCTCTGTTTCGACCACTTAACCCCCGACCCCTGAGACTCGCGCTTTTTCCCCCCTTCTTTCATCCTTTCTTTTTTCAATCGTCAGCCTTGCTCGCCTCGATCTCGCTCGTTCTGTGACGCGCGGCCGGCCGGCGTATATACGTCCAGAAAAGTGGAACGTGTCACGGCACGCTAATGCGAACGAGTTAAAACTAGCCAGCCATTAGGAGGCGTTAAGATGATTATTCGGGCTGTTTTGGTAGATGCGAGGAGCTTAAGTAGGATGGTTTAAGAATTAGAACCAGGTGGGTTTTGGTTGCAGTGTAAATACTGTAAATACGCTTCATGAATCTCTGGTGGGTTAAAGCCAGATAGGCATCAGTGACTGTTTGTAGCTGGGATGATAGCGGAAGTCTCGGGATAGACGTGGAAAATTTGGTTAAGAGGTTTAGGTATTAGAATGGGGAGAACTTTGGTTGCCACTAGCTTCTGATAACAGTAGTTTGGCTGCTGAAATAATTCTTAAGATCTGCTGAGTACATGTGGAAAAATTGCTCAAGGGAGTTGGGAGTTGAGAGTGGATTTTCGAAAGATCTTTCTTCCAGCACGTTTTTCTAATCGATTTGGTCAACGAGAAGTTTAGTAGGGAGTTAATGTAAGGAGCTTCGGTAGGTGGCGCGAGATTACTTTGTGTTTGCTAAGCTGACACGTTGCTTCGATAATAAAGTGGATTAAGGTTGTTTTGATATTGATGTTGTTTGTTATGTGCAGATCGTTTATTGAATGTTGATTTAGGGATTTTTATTAGACTATCGTCATGAAGTCTTTATTCTGTGTTAACACCGTTTTCTTCGATCTATATGGATTACCATCTATAATTCTACTGTTTGTCTTGTAGAACAATATTGACGATGGTCAACAGTCGTTAATCTAGGAATTTTTTCAGCCCTGACAGAAGCTGTTTGTTTTGCTTGATCTACTATTAAATTTATTAACTTAAAGAGTTCTCTGTTAATGTTATTTCAATGTTTGTTGATATTATCTTTCTTCAATTATTACAAATTATTTCAAAGACAAGTTTCAAAATGCTCAAGCGATATATCCCACTATAGAAACCTTCCTTATCAACACTTCTCCGTTTCCTACTTTATCTTCATAGTAATATTCAAAATCATTCTTTATCAAAAGAGTGCTTCATTTACGATGTCCTTTTTTTTATGAACGTTTTCTTTGTAACCTATTTGATCCCATTTTAAAACATCTTCGTTTTACTGTCTTACTGAATCTTCGTTCATTAATCAAACCAATTAAGTATTCTTATTACAGGAAGACATTAGGACAGCGAGATTTCTTGTAACAGTTCCTCAAACTATTTATGAAGTTTTATTATTTATATTTTGCTAGCAAAGAAGTTTCTTCCCTCTTATCTTGGTACAGACACCTTATTTATAAGCAAGTTAAAGAAAAACGCGATCGTTTCGAAGGCAAAACTTTTGATTTATCGTTTCGCGTGCAGACGAAATGTAGGTCGCGCTGCCTCATTCGCTTCCTCCCCATCGCTATGGGGCACCATTGTACTCTTCATTCGATAACACGCGGTTCTCTTTAGAAATTGCACGTCAAGTTCACAGTAGCTTCTTTTCTTCTAACGAAAGCAGACAATCGGGTTTAGAAAGAAGAAAATGTTTTATTTATTAATATCGATAAGAACTAAGCTAAGAAATAAGCTGCTTTTGCATGCAAATTCTCATATAATAGAGAATTTCTGCAATAATGAATTTCAATAAACACTAAATTTCCTCGCAATATATTTATCCATTTTTCAATAGAAAAATATTTCGCTCGATAATAAAATGATTATTTTTAACAAAAATCATCCTAAGTGCATATTTATCCTATCCCACTCGTCAAAGATTCCACGAAAAATACCGTTAAGGAAGGGAACGATCTCGCCAATAGTTAACAACTATTGATTTGCCCATTAAGTGACACCAATTTATCTACTGTATCACGCGGAACGCTCCAAATTACTAGTACAATGAAAAATGGAAGACACGGTTAACTGTTGTGACGTTGATCGTGTGACACAATTTCCTTTCATTAAAATATTATTATTCAAACGCTGCTTCAACACGCTCTACATATATAATGCGTGTCTAATGCATGTAGGCAATGTACATGTACACTATTACACTATTCAAAAATTAAATTTATTTCCTATTATAATTTTAATTAATTGCTATAATTATTTCGACTATTTAAAATTTATTTCAAATTAAAATGACATTACTTTCAAATGTTGAAAATAATTATAATATCAATTTATCAATTTTGACTCCCAAAATAGCTACGAATGCTCGTAATAATATTTTCCAATAAGAAAATCTATTTTTTAGTAATATTCTTTCATATATATTTTATAGACGCACGTATTTAAGTTTAATTCGCTTTTGAACGGTAGCGTACGTGTATACGTACACATGTAGAATAAGGCGCCAGTGATAAGCATGTACGATGACGTGCAATAAAATAATTCGTGACGTAACGCTTGTATAATGAACATTTAATGTAACATTTCGTACGAATGAATCGTCCCTACGCTTATTTATGTCCATGAGTATTTCATAAAAAGGGACCTTTTGTTGAAAATACTTACAATCCGCGACATGTAACGTTTTTCGAAGTGACACATCGCGTTGCTTGATGCTTGCTGCATTGCTTGCATGACTTTCTATTATTACTTCGTCCCTTTGGTCGCTGGAATAGTCATTCCAGTTATTTCGATGTATTAAAAAATTAGCAGAAATTATTATTTTAATTATAGAGTTTAATCGGTATTTAAGACTTGTATGACCACTAGCGGATAATGTGTTTACTTGTTGCATGCAATATATTGCACACGTGATATAAATTTAACAGTGCAATAGGTAACAGGACAATTTGTTAATTACTTAACATGGATCTGTTTGGTCTATGCTCAATTTTCTGTTTTACCCTATTGTCACCCTTATCTTGGTAATCTTGTTTTCCTGTTTTATCGATATTGTCGATAAATATGAAATTCGATTGGAATTTTTGCTAACATTCGTATAGCCACTATTGCGCTGTTATGACTCATTAATGTTTATTCATGAAACGAGGTATTAATTCAATGTGATTCATTCTTTGTTTCAGGTAAGTCGTTATTATGGTTGCATTAAATACCGGCGCAGTTTCTTCCACGTGGTCATTTTCAGTTTACGTAAGCAGCGATAATGGTGAGGACAAATTTTCAGTATCAGTTATTCGAGACCAGATGCCACTGTGAGAATCTCTTATGGATTTAAAGAAGGAAACTTTCGAATTTCTATATTTCCAAATCACTAAAATTTTCCAAATTTCTCGATCCTCCAAACATCGACATTTTCAGTTTTTCAAATTTTCGTCCAGATAGTATACAGTGTTTCTCACGTCTCCGATTCGAACCGACTAAAAGAGAAGGAAGACGTAGAATTCGTTTTCCTCGAGTAATACGAACTGAACAAGCGCTCGTACGCCAAACTATGTTTGCCAAACTATCGTCGACCACGATCAAATCTGATTTGCACACACACGAGATATCGTGTGACTGGTTACGAAAAAAGAATCGGTTTTGTGCAACACGCGGCGAACCAACTACCTTGGCTCGTTGATTCGCGTACGAAAAACTGCTCTCTTTACTCTCGAAAATGTATTTAAAAATTTCCTTGTTTTGGACACCAGTACACGGCCTGCTTTTATTAAATATTCGAATAGAATGTACTTCTATTGAAAGATTATTTGACATACGATATCGTTAAAGCGGACTTTTTTGATATAAATTTTTATACACAATTATGAAAAATGGAACAGTAAAATGAAAATTAAATACAAATGGTAAAATGGAAAATAATAAATTGAGGGTATTGTTGGTGGCATAGTGCGGGGGATAATTGAAAGGAGAGAAACAGAAGAATTTTTGAAATTCTTTATTCTTTTATTCTATCGTGACACGAAGCGTAAAAATACAATTTTACGGAGAAATTTGTATCATTGGCGTGTTCTAAAGATATTTAAAAATCGATAGGTGGCCATGAATAGATAATCGACGACGTTAATGGTAGGAAGATGTTTAACTATGATAATTTCAACTCAATATGTATAAAAATGTACATCGCATTTTGTTTCAATTCTGGAATTCATCAAAATCTTATCGAGACAAAATTCCATTAATCGTATATAAGCATCGTTAATTATTAACACTTGATAATAATTATGATAACAGTTTAAAAATTAATTATACCAAAAACGTTATAAAATAATAAAACAATAAGCATACATATATAGGTAAATAAATATAAGAAGAAAAGTAATATTAGAAAATTAGAATCGAATCTTTGGCAAGACCAGGGCGCTTCGATCGGCCGATACGGGACTGGTAGCTTGCATTCAAAGCGCGCGAAGATATCGCAAGACAATCGATTTCTTTCCTTCTCGCTCTCGCTGACAAATTCTCGACAGTTTCGCTCCGAGCCACCTCTTAGTTTGTCCTCGTCCTCGCGTCGACAGTGCCTCGTAACTCATAAGTCATAATGCAGATTGATCTACTTTCGTTTCGAAATCAAGCGACCGACAATTATGATCATCCAAACGTGAACACGCATCTTCTTGCCAAAGTTCATCTCGCTTGCGATTAGCGTTTTCCTCGTGCATATTCAGAGTGCAGCAGTTATCGCGCGAATATAAAATGAATATCATGTTTCGGTAACTTTTTTGAGAATTATGGCCGCGGAAGTTTCATATTGTCTGAGATTGTCGTTTCATTTGAGGTGGAACAGTAGATTCTACGAGCGGAGTGAATGCAGTGAAATAAAAATATCTCGAACGATGACAGTAGTGTTGTGACCAATAACTGTGGCGAATAATTGTTTTTCGAGGAGACTTTATGAATATGTTGGAAGTTATGGTCGAAACGAATAGTCGAGGTAACAGAAATATCGGATTTCTCAATTGAGTGGAAAATTTGGAACCTAACCTTTATCTTATTGTCAGATTCGAAAGAGAGGAATGGCCACTTGCCATTACTAGAAATTTTTGTGGTTATGAACGAGGTTAATTTGCTAGAATATTAAAAATAATGGCGAAGACGATAAATCTTAGAATTACTTGATGAATTTAATCTTCACTTTAGATTAGAAAAAAGGTGAAGATTAATATTCGCAGAACTTTGTAGTTATAAAACTAACCAAAAAGATAATAATAAGTATAGTCGTAAGAAATTATAATCGTAGTACGTCCAAATTTTCCATCTTTACTGAATATTTGCGATCCTTCGAATATTTCGATTCGGTACAGTATTTTTAAAAATTAAAGGAACGTTAAATTAATGGGTTATTAGCAAAGTACACGGTATTGAGCACGTGGTTATAAGATCGATTGACTTTTTGAAAATTATTACATTAACGTTGTTAATTTGTAAGAAACTTTGTTTTACCATTACACGTAATTCGACTTGAATTTTCATTGAGGAAGAAATTAATAATAAACCCAATGCAAATTATATTTATCGATTTCCCATTTCTGTATAAATATTTGATTTCCAGTTTTTATCAGAACATAATTATAACGCACGTAAAGTTTTTATTGGCATCGTTACTTATTATTCATTATTAACATAATGGACAAACGGAGACAATTTAATATCGTCGTAAATGTTTATATCCCTTCGTTATAATAATAACGCATTTTGTTAATAACCCTCGTGACCATTTTACCAAACGATCCACGTAACATCAAATTAATTCGAGATATCCGAGTATTAGTGAAAATGATCGTTAAACCTTCAGGAAACTTGCCATTAATATTATCGAGATAAAATAAAGGGAAGAGAATATAGAAACAGAAAGTCTTATTAGAAATTGAGAAATACCGAGGACCATTTAATTGAACTTATCGTAACAGGTATATTATTTAATCGATTTTCAAAATTCTCAAAATTTTACAAATACGATGCAAGGGATAATATGATCCTGAAAAATATGAAAAATAACTAGAAACATTTGATAGATTAGAAAATAATTGTACAATACTTGTTACGTTACAGAATAATTAAATAATATTCGATACTTTGGGAAATAATTAAACGATATTTAATAGATTAAACAAACCTTCCTTTAGCCACGTGTTCATAAAAACATAAATTTGCATAAATCTCCATAGTCCAGTTAGTAATTAATTCGCTCAAAACTACACACACACAAACAATAAGGAAACTAATTTCGATTCAAAGCACGTCATCGTACTTTTTAATTAACAATTTCGACGATAGCGTAAGAGATCGAAAGAAAGACTGAAAAGTTGCAACGATCGATTGCTGCAAAGTAGAACGGTCGTCGGTGGAATCGTAGAAAGTCGAGAGCAGAAAGATAAGCTTGGTTTCCGGCGTCGAGGCGTGCAACAAGAGGCGCGTGTGCTTGCGCCGGAGGTTGCGTCGCGGCGCCTAGCGTCGCGTGATCACGAACGCGTGTCGTATGCGCTTAGTTCGCCTCGATTCACGTGTTGGTGCGGTCGTGAAACGTGTTCTCGCCATTTCCGTTCTCTACCCATTCCAATTGTTCAGTCGCGCGCTATCCTTTGTCTATTGACACACAAGTTGCAATTCTCTTAACTGTAAATTTTACTTTTCCAAATTTTCCTGTCCTTTGCAATTTTTAAGCAAGGACTCGACCGATCTTCGAGTTTCTACCAGGTTTCCCTCTGAACGTACCGTTTCATTTAATTGTTTATACATTGTTGACGATACTTTTCAGATTCTTTTTTGGACCTTTCAAATCGATTTTGGTTATTTTTCGAAGATTTTGGAAACGCAATCGAGACTGTTTCTCCTAGATTGCGCGTATTTTCGAAATTTGTTTTCAATTTACTTTAATAGTTTTCCTTTTGTTCTCATCTTAAAGTGGAAATCCTTCTTCTCAAAGAGCTGTGAATATTTTCGACACTCCCTCATCGCTTTGTTTCTGTACGGCTTTTCTAAACTAAATTTTGAGTTCTTTGCCGACATAGATTTTCCGACGTTGAATTCTTCTTTTAATTTTATTTCACTTTTTATTTTATTTCAACTGTCCCAATTTATCAAACTAAATCGGCAATTCTATATTGAATAAATTTTTCTTCCGTTCAATTGAAACGTGCGAAAAGGAGGCAGATCTTGTGAATATCTTCGCTAATTAATTAATAAGAAGCTATTATAAATTAGTAATTAAAGAATCTTCAACAACTAATCGATAAGATTTAAAAAGTGGTAGATAGACAATATGATATGAAAATGTGTATCGAGACAGTTGTGTGAGTCGAATATTGAGTTTCTGTTCAATTAGTGAAACAAGTATACATTGCGTAACGTGATGATGACCAGTCGTCGTAAACGAGATTGTAACAAAAAATTCTTTGTGCTCTGACGTAATACTGACGTTTACTTTCGCTCTGGTAATTTATTACCATACACTAAGACTCGTTAGAATCGATTTCATTGTTCTCTTCTACAAATATATTCGTCGGCTCGTTTTTTCCGATTATAATAAATATGATTCATTTTTCATTTTGACTAGACAGATATGGAAAATAGTTAATGCGTTATCGTCGAAGAATTAAAATTCACGTCTAGCGCGGTAATGAAATTTTAATGCGATAATTAACGATTTTCTCAACGCTGATATCTCACGCGATTCGGAAATTTTTTTTTAGAACAATTGCGAACGAAGAGGATACGTTACTGCACATTGTTCTTTCAAATATTTTTTGTTGCGTGCAACAGAATAAGTAAAAAATACCTGACCAATAAAAACGGAATTTTTTACGAAAATTTCGACTACGATTTTAAACACGCCACCTCACTTCACAAAGGCAAGCAAATTAGAACAAAGAACCTTTTGTTCATTTTTCGGGTCGAAACAGAAAATATCGCGAATATTAGATTTTTAGAACTTCGTAACTAACCTTTTGATTGTCACTGGACAATAAGTTTCGTGCGTCAAATTATCGGAGATCGCATTCGCTAAAAATGATCCAATCGGACCAGTTGCAAATGCGAGGACCAGTTTATATAAAAAGGGAACAATAATACAGAAGGATGAATAACATTTCGACTAGAATTCGAAACACATGAAATCACTTTGCCAATATAGAAATACCAAAACAACGATTCTGCGATTCATTGTTTCAACGAACAACGCTATATCGAGGCTGTGTAAAATAAAATAGAAAAAGAGTGGGAGATTTTTAATTGAGATTCAAAGCGCGTAAAATCGTTCAACGTTGCTAAACTAAAAAAAAAAAAAGATTAGGAAAAGGATCTCTTATCGATACTTTAACAAGGCATTTCAGTATTCGTTATTTCAAACAATGGACGAAAATTGAAACGAAAGATGTAAATCACGGTATACCAGACATGAAATCATCTTAGCAAACTAAATGAAAATAACAAATTCTTTTGTGTATATTTTCAATGAAAACATCAATTATTGAGAACATCATTCGTCTCTCTCGTTAACGTTTCCGTGAAAATGTTCCATGAAACTGGATCGCGAATCGACGAGCCCTCATTTCTGCTCGTAAATTGCAACCATATAAACAGTTCGCGGCTTGATCGGATGTTTATCAGCCCGACGTTAATTTTGCTGGAGTGTGGTTCACGTGAACGAGAGAGGAAGGTCGTGGCCACGAGCTTGGTCGTTTTATCAAACGCTCGTTAAGTTCATTGAAAATTCAGCCGCTTACACCGTTAGCTACAGAGAGGCGAATCTACGATTGTCGTTTTACCGAGATCTTGCAATTTTAATTATATCTTCGTTAGGTATGAAATTATTCTTTCCAACATTTTCCACTCAATTATATTTTTCCAGCTTATTAAACAAATTATCGTCGCAGTTTTAGTACGAATAATTTTCCGTTTCAATCGTCCGTGTTCGTTCAAACGGTTTTTATTTGCAAAAAGTAGAGTAAAATTGAAATATAAAAATTCTAGAATCGTAACAGGGTTAAATCCACACCCTTTTACTGTCTTCTGCAAGTCTCTTAAAAACCTACCATTTTCATTCTTTTTTCCCATCGTCCCAGTTCTTCTCTTCGTTATCTATCCTTGCAAAGAGATAAAGAGAGAGAGAGAGAGAGAGAGAGAGAGAGAGAGAGAGAGAGAGAAATAGAAAGAGAGCCACTGAAACTAGATCGATCCAGCAACCCCTGAAATCGATAACCCACGCACGATTCCAGTCTTCCACGCTAGACAACCCGTTTTCACCCGGGTACTTGTTGAGCGTGGAATTCCAATTCTCGTAATGGATTCCATCGATCGTCGGGAATATCCAGGGACCCATTGAAAAATCCCTGTCGCAGTTGACCACCGTTTCTCGCTCTCTCCACGCGAATTTAGAATGAAGGGCTTCATATTCGGGGGTTGCAGTGGGTTGGAAGGCGCACCGATGATGCACTTCAGCTACGCGACTGCCTTTTTAAGCAAATCATAGGGGGAGTTTGCACGGGTCGAAGCGAAATGTGCGAGTTGCCGAAGAAATCGATGGGGAGGAGGAGTATGAATTTTGTATGAGCTCGCAGAGAGGAATGTTAGTTGCGTCTTGTGACATACGACATTTGACGTACTGTAGTGGGTTAGACGAAAAATTCCGTTGGATTTACAGAGGTATATTTTTTTTCTTTTTTTTTTTTTTTTTTTTTTGATGTTACAGATACGTCGGTTTTACGATATTTTTAACATTTTAGATATCTCTCGTAGATATTTGTATTTTGTTATTTGCTCTGTTATTTGTATTTACTCTGGTTTAGTTATTTACGTTTGGGATTATTCGTAATAGCTCGGTGGAAGCGAGAGAATTGGTTCGAACTTATCGGAATAATAGAAAGCTCGTAGAAGGCAACGTATTATTTCTGTTTGATTCTCGATAATAGAACTGGCGGTTCTACACTTGCGTGCAACTGAAAGCCTTCGAAAACGCAAATTTCTATATCCGTGTCTCAGGCGAAAAATCCGGAAAAATTAAAGCCGCAGGCAAGTGCTTCACAAATATTAATACTCCGTCTGAGATATCCAGCGTCGAAAACTCTCCGGCAAAAAGGATGACGTCATGCGATTACGCTTGCACCGGATACTTACGGTCAATATTTAGCGATCGAGTCACGGTTCGTTTAAGCCTAGAACAAAGAATCTTCGCCGAATGCCGAGGCTAATTTAAAAGAACCCGCGGCCCCGTGCTCGCGATTTAATCGTCCGCGATTGATCGACGACAATTGGACGAAACCTATTGAATTGTGCGGAGAACAAGAATCGAAGAGTTTCATCGTGAATTTACAAGTGGAAGATTGATATCCTCTGTTCTTCAAGATGCTCCGAAAGATTCTCTCGGGATGCGTTTCATTTCTAGGAAAAATTAGAAAATAAGTAGGTTATCGATGCACTATCGTGTTTCTGCAAGTCTAACGAAACAAATTGAAATTTGTTTCATCCACTGAATGCTACGCCAAGTACAGTAGGCTGTTCTTTATTCGAATTAACAGGAAGACAAAACTGTTCGAATAAAGGAATTTTCGGACAGTGGAACAACGCTTGCTCGATATGAAATTTCGTTTGCTCAAATAGATACGGATTAAGATGAATGGAAGAATTTTTTAATTAGATTTATATAATTTATAATTAATTAAGATACCACACTGCTGTCTCGTGATGCATGGAATATGCATCTGTCGTTCGATCTTCCCATCGAATCACGTGCAAACAGTTAATCGAGAAAGTTGAGCGTGGCTTTCTCAGATTTGCACCCTTTAATCCTCGGACTACCAACGCGCAGTCCCGTAATGGGTCGTTTTGGATCCACTTGGTATGCTCCTCGTTTTCGTAGCACTTTCGTGTGTGATTCTCTGCATACATAATGCAATATTTCCAATTCTAACAACGGCTTTATTGAAAAACTATATAGGAATAGAAATCGGTAGCTTTTTACTTATTATTTTTCGATAAATCGTAGATACGAATCAATTAAAAACGAAACATAAATAAACGGTATTTATTCTGCACAGTTATAATAAAACAGATACAAATACATAGATCCTGCTACAATGTAAATACAATGATTTTTGATTGATCAACGATACACGACGTTGGCAAATATCACATTGGGTCAATATAATCCCGTGATGGTAAAACTGGGTCAGAAAATTCCCCTTACGAATCTCGATTATATTCCAATCACGATAAAATTAATACGCGCACTTTTGAATCAAGGAGAACTGCCGCCTATTTGATGTTCTTACTTAAGCTGATCAATGGCTTTATTAGCTGGCCGCAACTTCTGTCGTTGATACATTTTTATGTCCACTCAAGGTCGCCGAGTTGTGCGCGTTCTTTTTATTCGATTTATTACTTGACAAGAGTATTAGGCAACTTCGATCTCTTTCATCCCGTCTGTATTACAGCGAACATCTTCCATGGACGTTCAAACTTCTTTTGCCATAATTTTCGTACAATTCTCGTGTAACGTAACACGTTTTAACTGCTCTCGTCTTCAGATTCCTATCTTCCTACGCTAGTTTCCCATTTAGAACAATTTCTCCGATAAACTACAATCATTTTCTCAACGTAAGTGACAACGTAGAGTTACGTTCCTCTTGTACTTTGAACCATCGATGACTTTTTTCCAATGGCACGAACGCTTGGACACGAGCCACCACTTCTCCGTTACCATGTTCGTTTGCCGTTTCCATTTGTATAAAATCGTCATTATTATCGCCTTTATCGCGACGAAACCATTGCGTTGCATCAGTATATGTACGGTTTCTCCACTGTTGCCAGCATCTGAGCAATCTACGTGCTTTAGATAACTTTCAATATCACGTTCTTGGTTTCTAATCCGTCCGCGATCCTCCTGGCTTTTCCAACGTCGCGTATTTTCGCTAGTTTTGTCGCACTTACGATATTTTTGTTGCGATGGTTAGAACGCCGTTAGAATTTCAGAGTTCACTCGATCGAATGGAAAAAAGAACACACTGTATACGAACCGCGATGGAATATTTGAAACGAAAAAAGGCACCCGTTACTGGGAAATATTATATTCGGATAAGGTGGGCTCTACTGTACCGTACGTTAGATTTCTCGTGCTTTTTGGAATTTTAAATGTGCCATTAAATGCAGAAAAATTCACAGTCCAGTTGTCAACAGTCGATTGGATCACTTGGTTTGTTTCTTCCGTACGATAAATTATTCCGGCGAAAAAATTATTCCGGCAAAAAAGAAAAATGAACTGACCGATCTAACTTTAAAAATCGTATCCCCAGAAGAACCAAATCAGTGTTCCATGTGCAACGCATCGTTTGACATTATAAAAAATAGCGAAGCGACACACGAACACGACTGCAACGTATTATGACAAAATTGCGATATAAATTCGCTATATAAGTTGACCCGTAGCTTCTACGATTTGAAGATAAATCGAAAGTTCAATCGTAAAGAACGAAGCACAATAAGACGAAGACACGCTTAATTGACACATATGTACGATAATGTACACACTGAAAAATATCGTTGAAAATGTGACATTTGCAATGTGATACTATCAATCACCCACATTGTCTCGCATAGTCGTAAAGCGCCCTATGTACAACGCAGACAGGAAAAAGCATAACGTCGACGATAATCTTAAGTACATACATTGATCTCGTTCCAACAAAAGATTGTTGACTGACTGAGTCGTCAATAAACGGCTTTAAATAAAATAAATAATAAGCATCGTTACGAGGAAAGATTATCAGTATAAAAATGTTGCAGAGACATTCCTCCGCCAATTAGAGTCTCGTGAAAATCTTATTTATTTATCTCGATAGTTTGGCTTTTCTTCATTTACGTGTACCACTGTGCTGTATCCTACGTATTATTATTATTACTTTAATTATTATTATTAGTCGTGTGCGGACGAAAGGGGTAGTTTTCCAGAGATGAGAACTAAAAACGAAACGAAAAGAACATTTGAACTCGTTTTTAGTCTTCTAAATTCGATTAAATCCGATTTAATTACGTTCAAGAACAGTTCTCCGCTTCTGCCGCGAAAAACGTACTTTTCCCAGTCGTATCGCGTCTTCGCAAGGACGCGATTTCTTTCTACATTTCTTGTAATTCGTTTCTGTTTACGAATCGTAACGGTTCGCGGATTTAAGAGTCGAATGGCGTTTTTGTGTTAGATCGTACCTCGCCAACTACCTGCTGTCGGCAACAGTTGACTTCGACGCGTCGTCAGTTCATTATTGACAGCGAAGAAATATCCAAATCCAGTAATGGATATGTGGTGATATTTTAATTACTCGATTACTTGATTATTTAATTAATTACTCGATTACTTGATACGACGAATCAGATCCGCAGGCTAAAAAGACATTGCTCTCTAAATTTAAACATTAGGTTCAGCTAGAATCAAACATACGATAATCATTTATTATTCGTGTTATAGTACTCAGCGATAACCTCCATACGTTGCAGACTGTCGTTTCTTCACGCTGCATCGGCGTCGTCTACACCGTATGAACTCTGTTCTTTTCTTACTTTATCTTTTCTCTTCCCTGCGATCCATACATTTGCAAACATGCACATTTCGTGGAATTTTATAAATTACTAAAAAAAAATTAGCCTATTTTTTTTTGAAAATACGAGATTAATCAGAGAGGCGTTATTGTTTGTTTGTTGGATATCGTTGCTCTTCGTGAACATTTTCGAGCTTTTCCAGGCCTAAATTTATGGAATTTTAGAACTGCAAGAAAGAAAAGAACCCAATTTCGCTCAAAATGTACGAGATTGTTAAAAATAGTAAATTAGAAAATATCTATGGATTAGAGAGACGCTATTGGCCGTCTTTATAAATGTCTCGGTTCTTGAACGTCACGTTTCATGGAATTTTGGAATTTCCAAAATAGTCCGATATAACGTGCCAATGATTATGAGAAAGTGTCTCACTCGAGTGAAATATTTTTCATTCCAAAATTCGTTGCATATCATTGTGACGTAGATTGATAAAATATAAAATAAATCAGAAAGTCAACCTCTTCAAGTTTTAGATTTACGTCGTTTTCCTAATTATCAGCACATATTTTCCTGAAAATACCACTTTATTTAGAAGGACTATTTCCTGTTCTATTATCTTCTTTGTGGAGATTTCGATCCGAAAGGGCCAAGAATCGTCCAGGAAGCGTCTTTGAGCGCGTAATCGACTCCGCAGAGGGTGTCTGATGCTTCTTTGTAGGTGTCTTGTTAATAATAGCACGGGAGAAATGTCACGGATGGTGACATTTCTATTGTACAGGCCAATATACAGGAATCAGCTTATATCCTACATGAACGCCTCGACTGGTCAAATCATTCATCCGTCGGATCGAGGTTCATGGTGATTCGTGATCTTACAATAGTTCTTACAACAATTTTAGAATTCGTAAATTTAATCTCTATTGCTATTATCGTTAAACGATAAATGCATAAATTTTTATTTGTTGCATGAAATGTATACAAATGTACGCGTACACTGTCTTGCTAATAACTATTATTGGATCATCGTGATGCAAATGTTGTAGTTGCATTCAGTGTGTACAGCTATTGTGTTCTATTGTATGACAGCATAATACTATAGTGTAGCGCTATACTACTTCCAAATTATTGCACATCGCTCTATATTAATTTATCACGCGAGTACTATATTATATTCTCTGTTTTTTCTACTGTGTTCTTCGATGTTATATTTTGCTTCGATGTACTTTATTTTGCTGCTTTAGTATTTTATTTTACTACTCTATCCCCTTTCCTACTTTTCTCTACTCTGTTTTCTCTCCACTATCCTACTATCTTGCTATAGAACAAAAGATTACCTTGCCAGTCGTTTCAACGTAGACACAGAGTATATAGGTACATATGGAAGTATATAAGCAGAGAATCGACAACCATAAGCACGCGTCCTTCACGGTTTCCTGTGGTTTTTCAATGAAGAGAATGAAAAACGCGGACACGCGTTTCCTTCGCTGTCGTCAGATATCAAACAATAAATATTGTTCTTGAATCATGTCGAACAGTTCTTGTTCTAAATCCGGCGAGTAAATGGATCGCGTTATCAACTTGTCTTTATTTCCTTCGTATCTCTTTTCTCGAACCATTTAGGCAAAGTAGAAACGAAGCCACGGGATTCTTAAAATTATTTCCAACTTTAAAATTTGACTGCTAAAAATTACTTGCATTTCGATATTTCGATCAGTTTTCGAAGAAAGAATTTAAGAATTAAAATAGATCGAAGAATTGTCTTAAAAAATGATTAAAGTTGAATTTCCTCTATGAATCGCTTCGCTTCTCTAATTTAGAGGAAACAAAGTATACGTAATTTAAATTCATTCTCAGGTTTTGGTAAATTTTAAAATCACTCTGCCTTCCTTTTACCACACGTTACGATACAAATGAAATTTTCATCTAACGCTTGAATTTCACTGGAACGACGATTAAATACATCAGCGATAGATGAAATAACATTACGAGGTGAAATGTAACGCGAAAAAGCACATGGTGAGAGAATGGTTTTTTAATTGCACGAATTTCGCCGAAGCACACTCGACAGGATCGTCCTCGTAATAAAAGTTCATTAAAATCTGCAAATTCCGGTGAGACTGTTCTCTCTGCGAGACGATTGCATCGTGTTAGTCGATTATTTGGAAAATATATTTTCCTGGCGTGGACCTTTCCCTTTTAATTGGAGGCACCTTATTCCCGCTTACGTAACAATCAACGTTCTGCATTAATTACGATAATTCGTGCGGCCTTAATGGGCGCTGCGCAACGCCCTGTGAAATGAATTTTATAGAAATACGCAGCGCTCGTGTTGCGGATTTTCTGGAAGAAGAATTAGACCGTCATTTATTCTTAAAATCGCGAGGACCGAAGAAAGTTTCGAGATCATCAAATATGCATTCTTGATAGGTATATTCGATGGAAGAAGAATTTTTGTGTGTTTTCGTGAAACTGTCAGAGATGTTTCAGAGCAAACATTTGTCATGAAGAATCGCACGAAAGGATGTTAACTTTCGGTCCGGAGAGAGGAAATAGCTCGACATGTGTTTGTCGAAGGCAAACGCGAGAGGGAAATCGTGAGTTGCAAAATTCAGTCTTCTATTCCGACGAATTTCACATATAAGGTCGATAATACCATAAAACGCTTCATCTTTAACAATAACGGGCAAGACATATTTCATGGCTCTGTGTATCTCTGAATTTATAAATTAATTTTAATAATATCTGTTTACCTCGTCCGATACGAAGTCGTAGTCAGAGAAATTCGAAAAATGAAATCATCTTTCGTGGATTACAGCGGCGACGATCGAAGATCGAATTAGAACGAGAAATAAGAAAATAAAAATTCATCGTTAAAACAGAGATTAGGAAATTTTCAAAAGCGTTGCCAGATCCTCCGCGATATTTCTCAATTTCTATCTTTTGCCAATGAAAATTCCATTTCCAAAGCTTCCATATTCGACGAACCAAAGTTGAAACAAACAATTCGTCCAACGATCCACTTTAAACCATAAACAATTTCAATTTTTCGCGACAGAAAACTTGCATCGATCTTGCTCGAACCTCTTCCGAAACTGAATTCCAATTACGAAGAACCCAAAAGCAACTATCCACCCTGGATCGTAGTAATCGATCGTTAACAATCGATCAATACGTCGACGAACTTCGAAAACCCGTTAGCGTAAAATTACCAAACTTACAAGATAAATATCGTGATAATAAAAATATGAAATAAAGCCGCGAGGAATTGCCGAGAAGAAACAGTGCAGGTGATGGTGAAGATGATGAAATTGAAAAGTGATCGTGAAAGGTGAAACAGAGACGGTGAACGATCGGTGTGTTTGATAGACGAGCTTGAACGGGGGCAATGATCGAACACGATGATCGTCGTCTTCTTCTTCTTCGTGTGGATGATGTTCAGGTCGCAGGAACAGGAGGACCCGAAGGAAGACTCGCGAAGAGATTCGACGGTGAAGGATAACCGCGAATATGACGATTCGAGACGTGATTCGAAAGAACCGGCGATTATTGGCCTCGCATCGTATGTTGACAAGCGTAGATATCGTCTTCGACGACATTCGCGTCGATACTACGTCGATCGTAAGAAGAGGTGAGTGGATTTGACGGATGCGGTTGATGATCGCGGAGATGCCGATGAAAGATGATAAAGCGATCAAATATCGATTGAATATTGGAGACATTCGAATAGATGACTCTGGTATTCTGAATTTAGATAGTGAAAAAATATTTTGGATGTTAATAAGAGAGGATGAGTCAATTAAATAGTAAAATATTGGAAATATTAGAATAAGTGAATCTGATATTCATTGATACTATATTACGTAACTAATATTAATATTATATAATATTATTAATATAAAAGGATTAGAATATTAGAATATAGATAATGAAAAATATTTCAGATGTTGATGAAAAGAAGAAGAGCTAGTTAAATATTGGTAGATAAGATATTTGAAATATCAGAGATTATTTGAAAATATACAAAGCCTGGCAAAAGTATTCAGAGTTAAAAAGGCGTATCTACAACCTTTGCTTAAATCAGGTCAATGCTGCCAGGTAGCAGAAAAGTAGTTTATCTATATTTATATTAAGTAAGAGAACCGTATAAAGAAACTAGGCATATAACAGTTTGTACAATTTCAGACGACAAAGGTGAAGTCGATACCTATTTGTAAAATGCTAAAAATTATGTCTTTCAACACCACCTTTTGTCCAGACGCATCTATTTGAGTCGACGCGACAGAATATGTTACGTGCGTTAATAATTCCACATTTTGAAATTATGGAATACGTGTTACACAGAATAATAATTTTATTAACAGAGAAAAACCCTACGCATTAACGTGGGATTAAAGCGTAGATACAGGAGGAATTAATTAAGAAAAATTAAAGTATCAATATTTCTTCCTCTTGTCTCGTGCAAAGCAACAGCTCTCGTCTAGATTCTAATGGACTCGCATCGTGTGGTAGGTAAGCGCCACCGAGCTTGTGCATCGATTACATTAGCATTAGCATTAGCATTAAGGCCAGTAAGTGGATCGGATTTAATATACTTCGTTGGATATAATCTTAAGGGGTTACTAGGTAGGCCCCGGCTTATTTCCAGTGGACTGCTCGCGTAAAGTTGTGCAAGGATCATCAGGATTATTGCCTCTAGCAGAAATACTACATTTTGATTTTCCTAGTGACATGCGATTAAGCGGTCCGCCACCTGTGCTCGCTGATTGCTTGACTGTCTCCTTCTCTTCTTTTTCTCCTGATTACACAACTTTTGATTATACAAAGTTCTGGTTGTGCAACCTCTGATTGCACGTGATTGTGATTATACAATTGCTGATTGTACAAATTTCTTTCCTATTACTGAGCACAACGCGTTCAATTATTTCCGATACAACGACAAATACGTAAAATAAACGAGATACGTGAAATATTCTCTTGGCTGTAACTTATGGCTGGACTACTCGATATCGGCATTATTGAATTATTGGAATATCGGAGTAAACTATACTCGAAATTCTTATAGTCATCTATAACCGGACGGTGGTAGAAAACTGGGAAAAATTGTATCGTTCGAAGAAACGGGAAATTAAAGATCCATTTGATCGATCAATCACCGTGAAACAATAATAAGAGAAGTGAAAATGAGGATTTGAAGAAAGAGGCAGCAGTTGACGCTATATCGGAACGGTGGTGGCCTTGAGGAAGACTTCTCACGTGAATTCTTCCTCTGTTTTACGTTCTGTTCGACGAGTTTTTCCACGGGTTTCGCCAGTGCAGGAACGAGTTCTTGACACAAATCTGGCGACCCTGAAGAGCGTGTAGGTGATAAACACCCTTAACAACCGCACGGCACGCCAGCCCCTCTCGTGATCGATAACGAGCTTTCACCCCGACCTTTTCAACTTCTCGCGATTTCTGATCGGTTTTTAACACATAACCGGCAAGGTGGATTTCACAGAGTTTTAAGAATTTTCAATTTTTTTTATACTTTGGAAAGTACGCAACGCGATGTTCTGTAAGGCTCGCGAATACAAAAAAAAAAAAAAAAAAAAAAACAACAGAAAACGAGAACAAATTAATATAAAATTATGGAATTTCAAACTGAAATGAGGACGAAATTTTGTAAAGGCTGAGGGGAAAGAAGAAAACACGAAGGTATATGGAATACAGATGAGAATAGAGTAGATTTATTTATTACTTTGCAATTATTGTCGCGATTGGTAGATTGAGATAAAATCGCTAAACGACGAATTAGAATTAGAATTGGAAGAAGGAGTTTTGTGAAAATTGGAGAATAAAGGTATTAAAATTTGCGATACTCGGACCAACATATTATTTGTTTGTTTAGTATTTTGCAATTACTCGAACTGTTTGATGACAATTGTTTTAAACATTATTTCGATGACAATTATTTTGAATATAAATTTGGTGACAACCAGTTTGAACATTATTTTAGCGACAATTATTTTGGATATTATTCTCCTGACGATTATTTTCAACATTACTTTGATATTCCAAAGTTACAGTGTTTCTTCGAATTTAAGACTCCAAGAGGGAGAAATGCAAGTCTGTGGTGGGAAAATAGATTCAAAATTGATGGATGGGTAATTTCACGAAGGGAAAGGACCCACAGCCTAGATTCAAGCTGAATGGTCGTAGGTGTGGCACGTCCACTGTCAATATAATTTTCCATTAAGCGAGCTGAATGGAAAGCTCGATTATGCCTGTAAAATTAGGTCGGCAATGACTATAGGGAGGATTTATTACGATCTATGTGGTCCTGTATCTCGTGTAAAATTAAACAAACGACATCTCAGGCAATATGAACGAAGAGAATTAATATTATCGTGCCAAGAATAGAATTATTAAAATATTTCACCTAAATATATATACCTACATATAATATATAATAATTATAGTATCTAATATCTTTGTTACAGTTGTACCTACTAATTTAAAATATATGAAAACTCAGATATATGTCTGGTTATTCGTGCTTTTCCATTAATTATTCCGATAGTTTGTTATGAATTGTTTTATTTTAATTCATCGTGACTTGTATTTGTATTTTACACGATAAAAACCATTAAAAATTGACTAAGTGGTTCAAGGCGAGAATAAGATCGACAATACTGATTTTATCTCGATGTGGAGGCGGGAAGTTTGATATTTTTCTTTAGATCCAGCTTCTATCATGGCGATATTATCGCACTTCCGCGTCGAGATTATGGTTCAAAAGAGTGTAGGTACCTCGTTACGAGACTCTGTTGTAAATAGAACATTCAATCCGACGAATTATCAGGATTGTAAAATGTAGATCTGTTTTAGTGTGAGGCAAATAGGAGATAGGAATAATTACGACGTTCTTATTGCCACTGAAAATTCACTAGGATTTAATCACAGTTATCAAGCTGTTAAGTTGATAACTTATCCTAGAGGAATTAGAGCGCGTTCGCTTTTTAATTCCATGCAGTTATTTCTGGTTAATCCATGTTTACAAATATTACGCGAAAGAATCAAGTGATTAATAATACACGTAACGAGATATATTACTAATAAATATAACAAAAGCAAACTTAAGAAGTCTACAAGGATTATTTCTGTACAGTGTGATGTCTGTCTGTCTGCGTGATTATGTCTGTACAGTGAAATATTCTTTCCTACAGAATTCATGAATTATGATTATAATATAACAAAGTGGAAAAATGTAATAATTATTTTATTAGTGAAACGGAATGTTGAAACGTTGGCTGCTACCGTATCACGAATTTCAAGAAATATGCTTTGAGCAAGATTATTAGTCTTGTGTACTCGTAACAAGGTCTCTAAATTATTCATCAGCATAGCTTTCAATTAAACATCACCTGCAGCAATTCATTCTACTTACAGAACGTATCGCTAGACGATACATGTTTACAGACCCTCGTAAAATTTTACTACTGAGATGTTTGAAGCCTTAAAATCATAACAGGATATTGCATGGAAGTATAAAATCTCCAAACAGTATGGCTGCCAGCCTGCAATCTATAGCACATGTATATAAATAAAGTTACTAAGCCAGCTGAAAACTCTATTTAGAGGAACGTGTTCAACTTTACCAGACAAAATCTGTACACGAGACACAACAGACGATGAGTCGGCACCATGTTCCAGCTACATAAACCCTATAACGCAAAGTTTCAACCTGGCAAACCTTCTAAAATCCCGACTGATTCGATACATGTATTGTAGGTTTACAGAGCAAGTATAGCTGTGATAAACACAAAAGTTGGGATTTACGATCGCCATAACGTCTCGTTATTTTTGGTAGTTATGCGTGTCCGCTTGTAACCGCTGTCGCTATCGATTTTTCGTCGACGGTAGCGCTGGAAACGTCACAGCTTTCGCGATTTCCTCCACCTGTACTTTTTCTTCGTTCTTTTTTTACTACGGTTTCTTTAGATTAAACGACCTGCAAAATTTTATGTTCTTTCTTGCTGGAAATAACCTCTATTCCCTCGCCTTTGGAACGTATGATTACAAATGGAGTATTTTAAGTGCAATATCTTGGCTTCATTTTTTGCCATACTGAAAATTGGAATTTTTTTTTTTTTAAGTAAATTTGCTGTTGTAATAAAATTAACGAGGTGAGCGATAGGAGGTTGAGCTGAAATTTTAAATACGATTTTATTTCCGTACAAGAGTGATCTTTTTCTCTGTTTGGGGGGAGTTGCGTATTGGGAAATTTTTGGTGTTTGGGGAATTTTCTCGCAGACAAAAGAAGAATTTTCGTTCGGTAGAATGTCAGCTTTTCTAATACAGCATCGAATATCGGGAAACTTGGACTTTTTGGAAGTTTTTTCCTCGTATGGGTAAAATGGTATTGAAAAGAAAGAAACTTTTTGGCGTTTTGGGACGAAATAAGAATTTTTATTAGGTATAAAGTCAACTTTTCTAACATAGCATTGGATATGAAACTTGAAATTTTGAGGGGGCAATCTTTCAAGTTTGTCAAATTAATTTTGAAAATCCAAGAACGTAGGAAACTGAGGCGAAAACGATCAATTTTTTAAATTTATCAGTGTTTAACTTTATTGCAAAAATAATTTACCAATATTTAACCTATTGTATTCGTTCTATAGCTAAAATTATTTTCCAATATTTAAAAATATTCTCCATCTTTTATCCATTTTATACAAAAAAAAAGATCCTAAAACTAAGTGATCCGTTAAACCGATCTTTACGATTACCTAAAAAATTCTACTTCAGCAAGAAAATTTCAATAAAAAAGGAATTAAAAGTTACAGGTAAAAAGAATTGAAAGATATTAAATCATATTAAAAGATTCGGAAACTTCCGCGTTAAAAATTATTCATCCCCGTTAAAGATTATTATTCCACGAAAAATACATAAAAATAATCAATTTTGTTCTCTACGGACATTAATAAACTTTTCGAGATGATCTACTGCTATACGTATATACTATAAGAAGGAAAAGCAAGGTGTAGTGTTTCATAGTAACAGGAAGTTCGTGTTTCCTGGAGCTTAAAAAACGATTTTTTTCCTCGGTCGGACAACAGCTACGAGACGGTTCTCATAATTCTTGTGTTATTAACTAATAAAAGGTCTGCGACAGCACGGCACACGAGGTTGTGTAATGAATTTCATAATTCCAGCACAAGGATTTTCCATGGCGCGCAATTAGGCGAGCGTGACATGTTCATTTGCCTCGCGATTGGCTCCTTGCCTCTTCTTTCCAAGATTTCTTCGAATCGTAACCGTCGTCTGCGTGTCTGGTTTCAATGAGCCTCGAAAGTATAGACTGCATCATTGTTCTCCAGTGACGTCAATTGGAACGTGAAAAGTTTTCTTGTAATACTACTCGATCCTTAAGACAAGCTTAGATGTGTCGAAAAATAGAGAGATGTACAATTTTTAAGGAAACAATGATTTTTAGATAGTTTCTTACTTTGTTTTATTAGCATTTTATTATGTAGAACATAGTGGTAATTTTATGTTTTGTTATATGGAATTTCGGTTTAGTAACGAGGGTAATTTTGGGTAAATATAGATTTTAATTTTTGGTTTAGCATATGGGTTATGGTTATAAGCTACAGTTTCAGATTATAGTCATAGGTTGGTTATATTCTGCTATATAGAATTTTGGTTTAGTAATTACGGTAATTTTAGATCTATTATATTCTGTTATATAAAATCTACACTTTGATTTTGCACACAACGTAGCCAACAGAAATAACTTGTTCTTATATTAAAGATCGCATTTGTCTAAAACTCGAGGAGATTTAACGGTTGAAAGTTGCATATGAAGATTGAGGAAAGGAAGGTGGCTAAACTTTTATTTAAGAAAAAACAGAAACAGTAGAAAATAAAATCTTAGTTGCTTGTTACAAACGAAAAAAATACTTTTCAATTCTACTTTTATTTTGCTTTTTTAAATAAAATAAACCAACATTTCTCAAAGAAGCAGCAATAAAAGGAGATTTCCTTGAACTCGTAACACGCGAAAAAGAAATCTAATTGGACAGAAAACTAATGAAAACTAGTTTCGTAAAGGGAAATAAGAATCGTTAGCCGAGAAGATGTAGGACTCTGATCCTACTTTTCGCGAACAATGATGAATGTAGCGGACCGTGGACCGTTGTGAGATCTCTATTCAAGGGAATTGCCACCAATCTTCATTGATGCATTTAAGTTTATGGCTCGTGCCAATTCGTGTCAACTGGTCTGACAACGCGTGGGACGTAAATTACACCTTGTCACTTCTTACAGGAAATTCTTTCGACGTCGGTGCCACGAATCTTTTTGCTACGAATTTTCGTTGCTCGAGGAAAGCTTCGCTTTTTGGTTTATCAGCGATAGCTTCGCGATCGTTGGAACAAACACGCTCCTCGATAGTGTAACAATAAAGCTGATTTATTGCCTGGATTCTTCTCTTTCATGGTGTCGCTTCTATCCACTTTTTTCTATTACGAATTGTTTCGCGAACGAGTAATTCATCTCTCCGATTGGTACATCGTGGAAAACTCGTGACATGGTTCTTCCCAAAAATTTCTCTCTTCCGTATGAGAATATTATTCCCTATAAATTTGAAATTTGTATTATTTTCAGGAATTTTGATCGTCAGCTTTGACTGATGATTTGTTTGCAAATTTTGTATACTTCGTATCCCCAGGTTTAAACATTTATTCCTGTGTAATATAATTTAAACAATTCTTTATCAATGCGTCAAAAGGAAATTTTAAATCGTATGCTTGTCCTTTTATTAATTTCATTAATTTACTGTTTCATTAATTTTATTAATTTTATTAATGTACTGTGACAATGGGATTTAATTAACTTTCGCGTCGCTTGCATTTTTAGCTCAGCTTCTTTATAATTTATCTAGAATTTGTATTCCTATTTTGGAAAATTATTTATCATACGTTCAATATCAGCAAATTTTAAATCATATCTTTGCTGTATAGATATTATACCTATCTTTACTCATCGAAAGCTGTACTTTGCAACTTTTCCACAACTTCCATATCTTCTTCAAGCATCTGATAATTTCTGCACGTAATAATCTAAGAAATTCTTATTTCCGCAAATTTTCCACACTCGGAGTATTAGTTCTGGAAAAAATGTCTTGCAGCTCTCTGCTTCAGAATCCTCGGAGGAGCTTGAAAGTAAGCGTTTAATGCGTTCGCAAATCCTCCCCTTCTCCTTAAACTTTCTCCCATTCCTTTGTTTTCCCCATAAACTTCCTGTATTCTCGACAGGATCCTCGATCCACTTATTTCGAAACGATCCCAGTCATTAGTCCTGCTTTTATTCCGCTTCTCGCTTCGAAAGTACAAACTTGGAAGTTGGTTCATTTGTAGGACGACGTGAAACGACCAAACGAATGGTCGCCCATAAGAAACTCGCCCCATAAGAGTATCTCGCCGGTGTCTCTTCGCGAGACAACCGAGCCTCTGCTGTTGTGTTTTACGTCCGGTTCTCGGGTTTACAGCAAATGAAACGCGAAAAAGTTGCTCGTTAAGCCGGGCTCGTTCTAAGAATATCCGTTTGAATTAAATGGACTCGCGACGTCGCGAACAATTTTAATTTTATGTGCAAGTAGCACCATCGTATGAAAATTTCGCTTCTCTAATTCTGACGCTCTATCAGAAATATAGAAAATTGCTTTTCAATGTTTCAATTATTATCGAGGAATATCGGAATATCGAGGGGCCAGATCCGTCAGAGAGTTGCTTTCTCACGAGCAACAAATTTATCAATACGATGAATTTGCCATCGTATCTTTCCGTGTTCGTTTATTTTAAACACTGCAGTTTGTGTGGATGAAATTTCAAAATCGTGCCTTGTTTCCCGAATTTCCTAAGCGTAATACGTTTTTCTCGAGAGAATGTTCCATTTGCTTCATCCTTGGCGAAATTTAAAATAAACGCAGAACATATCGGAAGATAAAATCGTACAAGTATCAACAGCAATAAAAATTACCAAACAATGTCACATTTTACGATAGAATTTGCTCTCCGTCGAACTACGTAGCTTGGAGCGTGCAAGTTCGAGAAGCAACCGAAGTACGAAAATAAAATAATAACGCTAATAGCATCGATCGTGTGATTCGATGGCAAACAATTTGTTTTTAGGATCAATATTTAAAACGTGACTTTATTAACAGTATCAACATAGGACGTAGGAGGAAAACGCACGTGAAATGTGGTAAAACGGACTCAGCTAAAAACAAGATAAATAACGGAGACACATGATTGTATATGAAAAAGTAGGAAATTAAATTTGCTATGGAAATGAAATTTGCTAGCAAGTGAATCATGTAAAAGCGTCGCATCAAAGTTAATGTAAACGAACGATGCACAAGTAAACTGGATATCGAGCAAATAAAGCGATTTAAATTCGTCGCGTGAAAAAATGTGTATCATTTGCATTTAAACAACTCGCTTATCTATTGTTTATCGTCACGATAGTGTTTAAATCTAATCGACAAACTAGATTCTTATCGCTGCTACATGCATGATTAGATAGTTCACAATCTACTTTTAATCTCAGTCCTATTGGCCAATATTTATATAACAAATAGTAAAAATTAAATAATACAGAGCCGGCCATTTTCCACTCACAAAGATATAAATAAAATTTCTGGCTTCTGATATAGACAGATTGAATTTTGTCAAAAGTAGGAATTTTTTTAGAAACTATTAGCCATCGATAAGACGAAATAAACGAGTTCAAAAATTTGTACAGAGCGAAAGAAATTGTACGATCTACGATCAGTGAATGCTTTCATAACGAATAAATAGAATTATCGATTATTTATATTAATATCATCGTTTTAATTAATATTTCGCCTCTCTTGATCCTTTTTCAGAACGTAAAAGTTCGCTGAAAGTTGCCAATTTTCAACAAAATCCAATAAGCCGAAACCCAATTATAAAGTTATTATAAAACCGAATAATTCCGCATTAACAGAAAAAGTGCGTGAATCGCAATGTACGTTTTCTGATTGAATAAATAAAGTGACCGTTCAATCCAATTCGTTAACCTACACAATGCATGTTTTAATTAAAAATGGTATCGTTTCTTCGTGTTGCTTTAAAATCGCTTCAATAAACGCAACAATTCGTTTTAACACATAGATCATCAACGAAATCTAATAAAAAGATAATTCGAATTCTTGATAACAATAAAGTCATGTAGAATATGCGAATATTGCAATGGAAATGCTGTTGCGTTTGCACCGGTACACCGTGAAAGAAATTTTGTCTCAGTTGTGGCGCATTTTTGGAAAATATGTCAGCGTCTAAAAAATGAAAAAATGAAGAATAATAGTTTGATGTGGAGAAAAATATGAAAGTGGAGTCCTTTGAACACTTTGAATTATACGATACGATATTATTGATAACTGTATCATATCGACATGGTATAATACATTGGTCCTTAGTACGTCGAGTGCAACGGTGATCATCGATGAGCCACGTCATTAAATTTTTAGACAGATTAAAATAAGATAAATCCTATGGACTAAAAAATTGTCTACGATCTACTCGTTTAGATAACAGTGAACGCCGCACAAATGACAATATAATATTTTGCAGAAGTTAAAAGTTAAATTCCACTGTGTATTTAAAAAGAAGAATACTCGATATTAGCATCAAATATTCGAACGTTGGGCTGAAAAGTTTTGTGTAACGCGAATGACTTAGATAACATTGTCAAAGAAAATGTGCGCAAATGCACAAAGCAATATATATTTTGTCAAAGGTCGGAAGTCATAATGTAGGATATTCAAAAGAATAATGATTATTTAGTAGCAAATATCTAAATTTTAAACTACAGGATTTTTCTATAATGTGAATGACTTAGATAAGATAATATTGTCGTAACGTTGTAGAATAGAAGTGCGCAAATGTAATATGTAGCACAGGTCATGATGTAATATGTTTGAAAAAAATTATGATTATTAGTATCAGATATCGGAATATTGGACCAGAGAATTTTCTCTAACGTCAATCATTTAAATAACATTATCGTAATATTGTTAGAAAAAAAGTGCGCA
Source organism: Bombus hortorum (assembly GCA_905332935.1). NCBI lineage: Eukaryota > Metazoa > Arthropoda > Insecta > Hymenoptera > Apidae > Bombus > Bombus hortorum. Next base: position 7,309,277 of record HG995203.1, read on the forward strand.
GGTATAACGTAATATTTTACAAACTTTAAATACCACGATGTGGTATATTTAAAATAAATGTTGAGTATTCTAATTTAGCACTAAAAAATTTTCTACAATATCAATAACTTAGATAACATTATCACAACATTATTATTATTATTATTGTTGTTATTAAAGAAGAGAGCAAATGTAATATTTTATAAAAATAAAGTATTACAGCATAGCGTGTTTCGATCTATTGCGGCAGCCAGGAAAAAATCTATAAAATTCGCCTGGCAATCAACCTGTTAATATTATAAAACGACCGGTAGTATGAGCTACCTAAATAAAACCTTCTGCTCCCCGCTTATCAGCAGTCTACGACAAAAAAGAAAAATATGGCAATGTATACAATATTTGCCGGAGCGTAGTCACATCACGCAGGTACACGCTGACTGGATCAGCGTATAAGCAACAGCTCGAGGCATGGCTGCCGTCAGTTCACAGTCGGCACGCGACCAAAGAGGATCGTTGCTGACGATTATGCGCGAGTGATGTGTCCTTGGTGCAGGACACGCGCCAGGACGACAGAAATTGCCTGTTTGTAATCTGAAATCGTTATAGTCGTGTCAGTTAACTCGAGATACGTCTAACAGTCAGATCGGAAGGCTGTTGTGTGTTTGAAAGAAATATAGAAAATTCGTGAAAGTTAAGATTGTTCGAACGTGTGCCGAATTCTGGTATAATTTCGCCTTTTCAAATATTCCCACGGTTCTTGTGATTTGATAATAAAGTTTCAGTGCGTTTGAAGTGGCTTGGTGACGGTTTGAAGGAGTTTGTAATCTCAGATACGATAATCGTGCGAGTTAACGCGAGATACGCGAGCAGTCCGTCAGACAGCTGTGTGCTTCAAACGCACGTAGAATATTCGCGACAGTTAAAATTCTTTCAGCGTGTGTCAAACTTTCCTATCTTTCCGCTTTCTAGATTCTCGCAGTTCCTGACGTTTCGTCATGTCTCTGGTTTTCAGTGCGTTTGAAGTGGTCGCAGAAGATTTGAAGAAGACCGGCCAAGATTTGCAAAAGATTGGCGAATAAGGGGATTAGAGTTTCTTTTACGGGTTTCAGGTATTGTAGAGTTTAGATTCGAGGTTTTCAAACGCCCTTCCGAATTTTAGTTTGTAGCTCTTAGTTATGGTCGAGTTAAAGCTCGAAGGAGTTTATGCTATTTGAATATGGAAGGTTTCGAGATTCTTGTTTGGAAAATGCATCGAATTTTCGAATATTTTTATAATTCGAAGTACCACATATGAATTCATAAAAATATAACGTGTCATAGAAGCTGGAAAATTGAGAGTTTTATACTTTTTTATTCTATATTCTTATATTGTTTAACGAGCATAATTGGATATTTTACTCCAGCCAGTACTCGGATACGATGACTTAAAATCGATCTTGAAAGTGGAAACTGCAATTTGAACATCCCAATGGGTCCAATTTGAAATGTTATCCCAATTTCGTAGAAAACTCTCAATCATCGATTTGAAATAAAATACCTTTGCCTAAAATAAAAATTCAACGATATTTTCAATAAATCTTCCCTATCAAGTATTTTAGAAAATATTTTCCAAGATTTGTAGGTTTTTCAGAACTAATGACGACTGATTGGAAAGTTTCCTCTGGTTTTCGATGATTGGCAGTCTCTTGAATCGACAACTACGATTTAAACAGAGATTAGGACAGAGAAAATGGCGAATAAATATTTTTGTTCCGCGTTTCAATCACACGTCGGACACAACACGTTGTTGTGCGATGATCTTACGACGCTAGGAAGATAGTAGACACTAGAAACTGTAGCAAAAACCGGTTGAACGTTCCGAAAATTGGAATAAACAATTTTTCTGCTGCTTAGTCATGGCTTCATTTAAAGTTGATAAATATTCGATGGAAATTAAAGTACTCTTTAACAAAAACGTTGTTTGAAAAATTATTACGTATTCGTTCTTTGTCTTATTTTAATTTCATTCTTTTTTATTTTAAAATAATCGTGTTCTAGAAACTTTATAAAGTTAAACTTAAATTATTCCTACTTTTTAAACTTATAGCTTGAATAACTTAAAACTTACAGCCTTGATAAATTCTCCACTTATTTTTATTCTTGTTACTTCCAAATATCTTCAACGTCGTCTGCTTCAATGAAACTACAAATATGTTTTAATTAAACACTACTTAATCAAACGATAAAAATCCATGGACGTGATATTCAGCCTGAAAGGAGTCAAAATGGTCGTTAAAAAATTCGACGCTGATTCGATGGAGATCCGACAGTAGAAATTTACAGTCTCTCGTGAAAGCGGTGGTTTCCTCGTTATCAGCAGGCTTGTGTCGATAGATGTCCGTATCTATGCAAACATTCGTCACTGATCGAAGCGTATGAAACCCGGAACGTATCGGTGTCGCGATTATCGATCAGGTTTCTCATGTAATTTCCGATCGTGGCGCGTGTCTACACACCGGCCAATTTGTTTCCCACAATTATTTCGTTCCCATCGACAGGAAAATAGTTACAGTTGCGGTTCGTTTGATTGAATAATCGACGAGCGAATTTTAGAGGCGTAATTTCGTCGTTGATTTAGCTTATTTTATTTAAAATTTCATTTCCATTCGTCGAAGATGATACAAATAAAATTTTGGCCCAACAGGCAAATTGTTATTCGGCTAGTTTAGTCAGTTCCCATTTGTACAACGATCTCTTCGCTTGAAACTGTGTCTTTGTTGACTGAACGTTTTTAATTTCATTAATTCGTGGGCAAAAATAAAAATTAAGTTAACGTGGTATACGCATTGACAGGTTTATTTTAATCTTCCAAAATACTACACGAAACAATTTCAATTTTCCATTTCAAATTTCAATACAGATTTTTAGAAAATTATTAAACAGTCTCTCAGACAGTCCATCCAGGAAATTATTATTTTTATATCAATTTACAGAATTCTTCGTACAGTTGATTTTTCTTAGTCGAAGATCTAAATATATTTTTCAATGTGATACAATGTTTAGTTATTATTGATAATTTATTGTTACATCGATGTAGATGATTTCTTGATTGGATCGGACACAGTACCAATTACCTACCTACAGACTTTGTTCCCTGATAATTATTCGAAAATCAACCTGGACGGTGATTAATCGACGTTTGATTAAAGGGCGAAATTAGTTCTCTGAGGATTATTCTCGTGTAATACTCTTAGAAACCTCTTCCACGAATAGAAACAAATAATTGAACGCGATTCTGATTGAAATAAAATTCCATCCACTCCCTCCACCTGTCCGCATTGGTGTTGGTGTATCTCATTTGAGGTGTTACCGTATAAACTGGGTATTTCATTTAGCGTGGTAACGTTTCCGTCGAGAAAACACTGTGTAAATTGGATTTTATGAGGGATAGATGCAGCACGTTTCGTAAGTGGGAAATATTTTTCGAATGGATTGGAAAGTTTATGGAAGACGTGACGTGGATGTAAATTGGTAGAACGCAATGTAATATTTTTATTAAGTTTCTAATGACAATTTATCGTAGGATTTTGTAGGAAAGATTGCAAGCTAAATGCGTCAGTGATATTTAAACATTAAAGTTTGAACAATTTTGAAAAAAATGAAAAAGTTCAGGTATATTTCAGGTTATTCGTTGAGAAATGAATTACATAATTTGGTCACATTATTCAGTCTATTTAAAAAATCAACTTCTACTCAACTTTGCTCTCGATAGAAAGCCAAGTTTCTACCACAAACATTTTGATTCGAAAACGAAACTAAAAATTCCAAAACGGAGCTATAATTGAAGAGTAATCTGATCTTTTGTTTTGCTGAAAATTCCCGAAAAAGAAACAGCGCTAAACTTTTGCTGCGAAATTTATACCCGATATCAACGCTGAACCAGAATCCAATTCTTTATCTGTAATTAACGATATCGATATAGAAAAATAATGCTGGAAACTGGCGTTAAATCTTCCTGCAAAATTTATAGCATCAACATCGCAGAATATTCTGTAATTTATAATATCTCTCGTTTCTCCATCGTCATTAAAATCACCGCGCACAATAAATGTAAACTGGAGAAGTAGAACGGAAGGAGCGAAACTAATCGTTCGCAAAAATTTCAAAAAACCGACGGAGAGAAGAGAATGATTTGTACTCACGGACCATTGAAAGACGTTTAAAAGCGCCATGACTTCCTCCAAGTCTCATTTCCCCTTGCTAACAGCTTCAAACGCGAACTTATCGAGAGCAAAGGTGGATGAGTTGCCGCGATGTCGACGCGTAAAACGAGGATTTCCATGGAAATGGAAAAAGTTCCAGGTGGCTTGAACTCTGGGTGTTTAAATTTGGAACGTCTTCATGGGAGGTCGTGGCAGATTAACTGTGAACCGTTGATGGATAAACGGGTATCCCGTTGGGATATGAAACATGCTGCATTAAAATTAGAAAGTCTGTTTCATTGGCCATCGTGAGTTACAAGATATATGGTTATATGACTTAGTTCTGTACGGTCTATGAATAACTTCTTCAGGCGGCGTCGGTGTATCGCGAGTTTTAATATGTTTCACAACGCCTAACAATTTTTCTGCGTAGAAATCTCTCGCAGAATATGCATTTTTATGGATATTTATTAAAATTAACATTTTTTTTTTTTTTTTTTTTGATAAACGTATCTTTAGATTCTTTTTGTACGTAGGATTTTAACGTCGCTTGAACTGCAGCGTAACAGCTGGTTATTGTCAGCGTCGACAATGTGAGCAGCGAGAGTACTGCTACTTAGATTTTCCTAAATAGCGAGACGTCTTTCAGTGTGGAGGAAACGCTTGATATTTGATATTTATTGCAGAGATCTTCGTTCAAAGTTTCTTTGATCTGGTGGTATTCGTTGCCAAAGTAATTGTATTTCTAGCAACGTGGAAGGATGCGTTTGAAAATGATTTGACAAACGCAGGTTTCGCAGTTTACTGGGTTAGATCTTCGGATTGGATATATAGTGCGACTTTTTCTGAGAAACCTGTGACCCACTCCAAGTCTGTTTGATACAACTTGATCGTCGACGATCGATATTCTTCGTAACTAGGTTCTGCTAACTTGTTAAAAAATTGTTGTTGATTTCGAGCGCGTATTGCGTTTTGTTTTACGTAAAGGAAATTTTTCTGCCGGGTGTTTGTAAGCTTTGGTTCATGGAAAACATCTTCCATCAGAAAATTTTCAGTTTCGCGCAAACCTTTGCATATTGTTCATACATATGGAAATGGGAAAATAAGAGAACTTTTTTCCAATTTATTTAACTTTAAATGTAAATGTGGAAAGTTGTTAGTACAACCTTAATATTGGGAAAGAGAAACGTCTAAAAATAGGAGAGTAATAAACGAATCTGCAAAGTATGTCAATTTTAGCTTTTCAATGCGAAAGTCTTCTACCGATATCGCGAAAAAAGAAACATCAATATTCGATTAAACTCCGATCCAGCTTACCAACCGGGCCGACCACAAAGGCAGTAAAATGTAATAAAATGATTAAAAAATCCCAGAAATACTCCAAGGGGATGGTTTAATGTAGAAAGGACCCACTCATAATCAAAAAGGGACGAAATCGAATTTCCCGAATATCTTCCCACGAATTATTCTCGCGGTTCCGTTCGCTAACTCTCTATTAAACCAATATATTCCATTTGCAATATCTTTCAATCAATCCATGTTACCAAATCCTATTTTATCGTATCCTATTTTATATCGTAGTTACTTGATAATGTCCCAGCGCATTATTTGGTAATAACCGTGGCGCAGGCAGTAAACTAGTATTATAGAAAGAAAATTCTTAGTTTGAAAGCCAGCGAATGCTTATACAGCTTGGACCACGCAATTGTTTCGGGTTATAACTCCGTTACCAGTGTAGTTGCAGAAAAATGTCAAAAGAGAAAGACGAATGGTCCAAAAAGTAATACATTCGGTAGGACGATGTTTCTTTTTTTTTTTTTTTTTTTTTTAGAACTGCAGTGGCGCATGTGCAATCGACGATTGCATTATTTTCAGAAATTGAAATGTACACTTTTTCTGTACAGACAGATGTCACTCGTCACTGTACGTGGCAAATCATCGCGGTGAAATGGTGAAAAAATAATTGGTTATTGAGATATTTAAAAAAAAAGACGACCTTGCGGAAGAAACAATTGCGCGGTCCATGCTGTATATTCGTTAGATATTAATGTCAAGCTTAAATCTGAGTTTGATGTATTTACAGAGAGACGACTTGTTTCTGGGTTAGTCTAGGGAAGGTAATTGGAAGTTGGTAAATAATTTCACTTGCAGAGGAACGAGATATTTGCTTTTTCTCTTAAGCTACAGGAAGCTTATGTTTTTGCTTCAAATTGATGTCAGGTTCAATTTTGAAAATTGTAACTTGATCAATAGTAAATTTAATTGAATTTCTTTAATTGAATTTCACTTGCAAAGGAACGAGATTATTTGCTTTCTTTTGAAGCTACAGGAAGCTTATGTTTTTGCTTCAAATTGATGTTAGGTTCAAGTTTGAAAATTGTAAATTTAATCGAATTCCTTAATTTGAACCAAACGATAAACATATTTAGAAGGAATCACGTTCGGTATAAACGAAATACATCAAAGATCGCATAAATTTGTCAAAAAGTAGCTCCTCTACGCTTTGAAAATTCTTTCGTGAAGAAGGAATAGTCCCTCGAGAAGCGGCTTGTCCCTCGATGAAAACCGGCAGTATGATATTTACGCGCGGCAGCGCCTTCAAACTCACGGCGCGCTCTTTTTTATAGTCCGCGGGAGTTACCGAAACCGTGACATGAAAGATGCATATACGTTTCGCAGTCTCCCTTTGCCTCTTTTTTCTTTCGCCATTTGTAACAGTCTTTCTACGAATTTTACGTTGCGTGAAATATTTCACACAGTATGCGAGCGAGCGTCGCTTGGGAATTACAAGAAGAGAACGCTTCACGCGTATCTATTTCCTCTTTTCACGTTTCCCATTTCTCCGATCGAATTTCGCGCGCAAACAGCGCTCGTTGATACCGACGTATGGACTGAGAACGTTTGTGCAAACTTGATATCGAGAGCTTTGGTAAAAATTGATAATTAATAACTTGTAATCGAGATTGGTAGGTTAGTTGAAAGCTGATACGAAGATTACGATGAGGAGAGAAATATATCTTAGGGGAAACTCGGTCTCGAAACTTAATACTGAAAACAAATTTGATATTATGAAAGTCGATGACAACTGGTAACCAAGATTGGCAATTGTACCGATCAAAAATTACACAGTACGATGATCTTTGAGGAAAGAAATATATTTTCGTATTTCGTATTGCCACAAATTAGGAGAAATTGGATTTTCAATAGTCGCAATTATACATTTAAGCAAATATTGGTTTCATAAAGGACACCTGTATGCTTTTAGTATCTGCGAAAATAGGCAACGTTTGGTAGTTTCAATGTTAAATTCCTGTGTTTTCAAACATACAGTGGCGGCCAAGAGAAAGTTTAAGGTATAAGCGACATTTCAATTGTAGAAAATTGATTTATTTGAGAAAAACGATTAAAGAATTTATTCTGCTGTTATATTCATTAGAAAGTTACTGTTAAATTAAATTAAAATAGTATAGTCGTATTCGTACGGAAATATGAATTTCAAACCTCCTTCTGTACGTCACTGTACTTTTCCTTGTTTCTCGCGTCCTTATCAAAATATATAAATCAACGAGTGACACGTTTAAAGCTGCAATTATTGGTGACATCATTCCTCCGACGTTGTTTTCTTCTACTTTACGATACCGCGCGTTATCAAACTCGTTAATTAAATATCCGAACAATTGTTTTCGTAAATGCTTCCATATCGAAATTACGTCTCGGCGTTTGACTTTATTTTCTGTCGGAATCTACCATTTTGCTTACGTAAAAGAGAGGAGCAATTTTGAAGTTTTGGAAAATTTGATAAATGACATATCCTCTCGGGTAAAGAGACAAGAGAGCGTAGGATTTTTCTTGTCCCTCCTCGTCTAACAACTTGTTGTTCCCTTTATTTTTGCCAGGCGCGCGATTTGAATTTAAAATTGGTGAGATATTTCTCCCTTGCCTGGTGTTTCGGATTATTCTACCTTCTTCTACGGAATTTATCAACTTCCCGTCTTTCAATGAGATTCCTTTGTCGAGGAGTAAATTTTGATAAGCTTGATATATGTCTATAGTCTGCTTATGAAAGAGATTTTAATTCGTGATACGAGCAAAATAAATTCTATGCGGTATTATTACTTTACCATGAGATTCTACGGCCAAAGTACATTTTTCTATTCAAAGTATTTCATAGCCTTCGGAAATACAGAATGCATCGTAGATACATGAGTCGTGTATTTTAAAAGAAATATGTCTATGATAACGTCTGTTTGATTTATTTTCGATTTGAAGGTAAAATAGAAGATATATATACATAGTTTTAATTTACGTAAACGTTTACTTAAAAATAAACGCTAAATATTTACCAAATACTACAGTAAATACTAAATATTTACTTAAAACGTTAGAAGCCTTTTTGATAGTCAAAAGATAAAAATGTAAAAATTTGTGGAGCACAACAGTGTCAATAACATTAAAAAAAAAAAAAAAAAGAATTGATAGAATAGTATTAAAATAGTAGAATAGAAAGTATCGATATCGTAAATATACGAATGTCGTAGTTAGAAAAGTAAGTATCGAAGTTCTGCTGGAATAAAAAATTGGAAAAACAAGTCCATAGAATGAAATTGATTTGTCCAGTTTTCTATCCACCCCTATTCTCTCATGCAAACGTTGGAAATCATTAAACGAGCAAACAGTCGTATGAAAAAAAATTCCGTTTCAAGTGTTCCCTATAGACGCTAGGCGATATAAAATCGTTCATGGACAAACGTATAGGCGTCGTAATATCTTTTTACGACTGTTCGATAAATCGAAATCGACGTCCAGCGAATTTTCGTCGCACGGTTATATCAGAGGGGACGAAGCAATTTCGCGTGGAACGTGTACCGTTCGATTAGCTTCGTTTCCTGTTTCCGTCTCGCTCGCGACTTCCGTGAAACTTGGCCGTCTTTTTCGCCAATTAAAGTAAATCGCGAATTCTTTTAAGTGGCCGCAGTACTTTTCGCAATTAGTTCGGATTAGAGCAAATGAATATTCGTTTCAGCGGTGCGTTGTTTCTTCGAAAGTCAACGTGTTCTTTTTTTTTCTGTAAAATTGAAGAATTGTCGATTTCTGTAGGAAATTTTTTAGGAAAAAAGAATGGAATAATAAATGATGTTATGGGTGAATTTTTGGACGATTATTAGTCGAAATTTTATCATCGAATAAATGACGAAAACTTCATCTATTCCGATATCTCTTGTTTTCCTTGGAAAACTGGAAGAATGTCGATTTCTAATTCTAGAAAATTGCTTCCTTTTGGAAGAATATGTGTTTGGAACGATAACATCCTGAGGAAACTAGATCAACTCGAATATTACTGTCACAGAATGGCCGATGAAAGTTTTATTTACTGCTGTATGATTCTATTTTTCGGGAAATTGGTCGGGGAAATGGATTATGTGGAATATTTTCTTGCGACGCAGTAACATTTTTTGAACACAAGTACAAGTTTGATAAGAAGTTGAAAGACGAAAGGTATTTATATAATGGCAAAAACGAAGAATGTTTTCTTGCTTTTTGTTCTGCGAGTCGGGAAGAAAATTGTAAATATCCTTTGAATTCCTTCGTAGTTTCAATTAGACGCACGAAGAATCCATGCGAATAGACAAAAGCAGTCCACAAAGCCTCTATAAGAAGATGATAAACTTGCCACTTGTTTTTCACTAACTAAGAAACAGAATTCATTGACAAGAGTTTCGAAACCTTCTGAGAAAGCCACTTCGAAAGGGCGAAGCAAACCTAAAAGCTCGTCATAAAGAAGCAGAAAGTGCTCGATCAAACTCAGGGAAACTTTTCAAATTAACTTCAGCGAATGAAACTCTTCCTTCGATTCATCGAGGTCAGACAAAATTCCTGGACAAGAACAACAGCTGTAAAACGGAAGGAAAACAGTGCTGTATATACAGTGGAAAGTCGGGAAAATGTAACAAGTGAGAAAAGTGTTTAAAACTGTCGAGCATAGAGTGATGGTTTAAGTGAGAGAAATTATATTATTTATGGAAAAAGGATCTTTCGTTAGATTGTAAGCGCAAGATGAATGATTATCCTATTTTCGTGCCATGCGACGTGTCCTTGAAATTGGCGCGCCGAGATTCTGGCACGATGAAAGTCACACTTCCGCTTACTTCGTTCAGAAGGCACAGCGGTTGCGTGTCCACGTTATCCAGGGCGAAACCTCATCCAAAATTGGTCTACGTCGCTGTTCCGTAAGTTTCGAAACGATTTAACGTATTATTTATCAAGAAAGATTTGTCTTCTTCAAAGAAATAATCGCCATTGCGTTATTAACAAAACTATTGCATAAATGATGCGTTCAATATTGTGTTTAATATTTCAAACGTTTTTTATCTTCGATTTCTGTCTTCCCGCGGAACAGAAGAATATTTAAAAGAAGAATATAATTTAGAAAGGAACATTGGCCAGGTATTTTGGCATTACATCGACAGCAAAAAAAAAAACAAACAATTTTTGGGAATGTCGTTATGGACAGCGAGTAACAGAGACAGTGACGAAAATGAAACTTTAGAACCGATATACAGTACGTGCAAGAGGAGAGGGAGGGGAAAATTGGCTAGGTATTTTGGCATCGTTGTTCGTAATTAAAATAATATAATCGAAGCTGATGCGTGAAACGTGTGTATCGGTGAACAAACTTGAAATTCATTTGTACTAAAAGTTCGGTTAAAGATCTGATCCTTTGGCCTTTGCTGGCGAAAAAATCCATTAGGAAATGAGCTGGAAATAATGAGCAGACCAATGATCCCTTTTAATTAGTCGTAAAGCGATCTAAGAGCAGGGTAGAGAATAGAAACTATACGAGCAATTAACCTAATCGAGAACGATTCGTGATCGAAGGAGATTCATATAGTAGTTTCACCCAACGATCGTTACATTTAACTATCGACCACGATAAATTACTTCTTGTCCTCTGTACACATATTTATCCGTATATCGAGCTAATCGAATAAATCTGAAACAATTAAGTCGTTGTTCGCGTGCAAACATTAATTTGATTGATTAATTTATCAACGAATATATTATTTATCGAGTAGATACATCTCGTCTCGTTTCAACCATCAACGAAACCGTAAAAGACAGAGAATTACTCGCGTTAATTAAAATCACGACAAATAACGTAATAAAATGAAAGAAGAAAAAAATACTGTTTCACATTGATATATTACATATAGTCACTGGAGTTTGAGCTTTGCGTCACAATGCACTTGCCACGCCAATCGATAGCGTTGCTTTTAACCATTACTCAATGTGTTTTACATAACGTGTTACGGGTGCGGCAGCCGCGAAACGGAAGTGGCTTTTAATCACTTTTTTATTGGCGGCCCTGCTCGAAAAACCAATATTAGCTGTTGAGGCTTGGCGTACCGTAGATAAACGCCAAGATTGTCCCGATAGCTCGATCATGAGTTTGCCCAGGCAAGCATTCCTCGCAACAGGTCTTCTTTCAGCTGGTTCATGTCTAGAAACAATCTCTTTGAAGATTTCTTTTTATAGAATTTTTGCGTCTATAGGATTTGCTGCAAAATAATGAAATGTTCGAAGAAATTTTGAATAATTATTATTGCGGCATGCGATTTAAATTCCCGCACTTTTATGACGAATTATGACGAAACATTTATCACTTTGCAGGTTCTGATCTTTTTATTAGTTTATTTAAAGTGTTGTTAGCGATGATTTGGTTAATGTTGTCTGTAAGACGTCTGAAACGTAATATAAGGCAGTCAAGTGTGTATTTGGATTGAAATACGAGAGTTAAACGTTGAAAGATTGGAGAGCAAGTAGAGTCTGGCGTTAAGTAGAATTGTCCGGTCGTGGCCAGACACATTCTTGCTATCTCATATGAATTTGTAAATTGCACAGACGAGTTTTAAAATTCTCTTCACGGGCTTTTTAAGATTCATAACGATGGATTGTCTAATCTTCACAAATATTCCTTGAATATTCAACATAACTTCAATTGTTAAATATTACATGGAATTAATATTAATAATCACGAAGCCTTGGAAATTTCTTCCTTTCTTTTTAATTCTGTGTCCAATGTTACATTAACTGACAAGTTCCATTTCTTTTTATTTAATTCGTCGGATAAATTAAAAAAAATCGTAGAAACTGTCTTACAATGTTTCGAAGGGATTTAAATAAAATTATCAACGTTTCACTCAACTAGTAAACTATTCTTCGCTTAAAAATGAAAACATCGTTACAATTTCCCCATTTAAATAAATCAGATTACAATTACAGGAAAAGTTCACAGACTTACGTAACTCTTATTTAATAAAAATTATAGCAACTTGACCGTTAGAAAGAATTCGGAGTGAGACGAAATGAAACAAAGGACGCTGATTGGCGTTCTCTTTCTCTGGCCACTATTTAGCGATTGAATAGCAAGGCCGTGGAATTAATCGTAGCTTACATAATGACACGTAATGACGATTATCGAGAGCAGGAAGACGAGACGTGGTTTCTGGTCAACACTGACGTTCATGAGAACGAAAAAATGTTAATCAAGCCATTTAGTTAATTAGGCCCGTCTAACGAGCAAATTGATAACGATCACTCCGATTACTATGACGGATAATTATTTCATGACACGTTCAGGCGCAGTTTGTCTGAGAACATTGGAATTAGATTCATCTCCTCGAATTTTCATTTCGTTACGTGTAACTTCTCTAACATTTTCATTGAAATTGCCATCTACGCGTTTTGAATTGTTAATCAACTGTATAATTTTTTTCTTCGTCTAGTTTCGCTGTCGAGAATTTTAATGATAGTTTGATAATAGACGCGAAACGAACGAATTTTACTCGAATTTTCGTCGTGCGAAGTTTCTGAGAAATTTTAATTAATTTCACAACGCGCTCTTCGATTCGTCTTCTAATCCCAGTTTTGTATCTTTTTAGATAAAACGTCCAACCTTCTCGATATTTAGAATTATTCCAGTAACTGCACTGTTATTATCTTTCAACCAACTTTTACTTTCCAATTTTCATAAATTTGGTTTCTTACAAACAAAATGGACGTATAAGACATAGTGTATTTTTTGCGATAGATGAACGACAGGACGTGAGAAATGTGTATCCATCTAACGTGTAGCTGAACCACGTACATTTGTCGAGCGTAGCCTGAAGAAAATTAGATTCGATGCCTGTTGGAGGTGCAAGGAGACACCATCGTTGCTATAACGAAGATATTCGACCAGTATACTTTAAAAGCTATTTATATCGACGATATGCAACGACGAAGATGTGTTGTTCTTAGAAGCTTCGTAACTTGCTGAAAATTATAATAGAATTTTGTTGTGAAGGTTGTGCCTGAAGACAAAGTGTATACAGTCTGTCTTGAACACTATATGTTAATTATTTTCTATGTTGAGTAGAATAATTGATGAACTTTTCGTAACAGGATATTCTCATCTAAAATAGCGTGTTTTCATTGCATTTATTTTAATTTAGATAGATAAATGTCGTAGACGATTCTACTTTATTAATTGAAAATATTTCAGAAGAAACATATACAGTTGTTAATTTAATCTTTCAAGTAATATTACAAATTTATTCATCTGCTGAAGCTTCAAATTTTTAGTCTTATGTCATTGCAAATTTCTCATGAATCAGTTAACTGAATCGAATACATTAGATAAAAATTACACGCTAAAATCTTCGTAAAATAAAAAAAAAATACGTTTAAGAATTTGTAAAAATTATCCCTTAAAATTTACATAAAGTAGAAGGAAAAACAAAGGAAAATATGCTTAAGGATGGTTTTCTTTTCTGTTAACAGTTTCGACGTGGGAAATGGAAGCTCAAAGGCAGACAGCAGCGCTACGGGCGACAACGCATCGCAGAATCCAAGTTTGGTGCTGCAACAGCCACAACGACGAGAAAGCTTCCTGTATCGCAGCGACAGCGACTTCGACATGTCACCAAAGTCGATGTCTCGGAACAGTTCGATCGCAAGCGAAAGGTGAGCCTATGAAACTATGCTTCCGCTTTAGGTCCTTATCTCGACTCGAGGAAAACATTTTTTATTTTTTAATCTTTTTCTCTGTGTCGGGATAACGGAGATCTGACCTTGTAAATAATGAATTGGGAATGTCGGATTGTTGATACGGTGTTCGATTTGTGATCGTGATTGTTCAGCTTCGATCAGATAAATTTTCGATCTAATAGAAACTGCAGACCTCGTTATGTAAATTGTATCGCAGTAGAAATGGTCGGTTATGGTCAGACACTGGATACTTTGCATTTTGATTGAACGAAATAAAACAGAATTTGTATATTTTGAGTAACAAATCAAATTGAGTTGTATAATCACAACTTTCAGGGCTTTGGAAACTCGAGTAAATTATTTGCAAATTGTTTAATTTGGTGTAGAAGGTATTTGGTTTCGTGAGTTTGCATTTAAATATCTTGAAAGAAGTATCGATAATAGCTAGAATTAAATAACGGAGCATCAAAAACTTTCAAACTCATTTGGTACTTCATTTGATAGAGGAATAACGTTTTGTCCAGAATTAATTATGTATTTACACTGATTGACGTATTGAAGTAATCTGGCGATTGGCGCGCGGTCGCGCGAAATTCCTAATTACTGGTTATTCAACGGCAAACTGTAGCTGGTAATGAAACGAACTTGGTATAATTTACGCCTACGTGAATTACGAATTCCTCTTGACACGATGCCGTTAATGAAGTCATTTGTAAACACGACCGTGATAATTGGCCTGTTGTAACGTAATGCGCCGCCTGTTCATGAATAATTGAACAGAATTAGAAACCGAACGTTGGATTTGCGTGTATCCACTATTATTTTATCGATTGGTTAAACTATGTAACTCTATTAATCATTAGAATCAAACACTGTCCTGGGATTAATTGTACGAAGCAACTTTGCATAACTTGAATCTGCTTTATCGGCTATTCAAACTTTATTGTACCGACTGTAAATGTAACTTTAATTGTGCCGGTAATGTAGATCGTGCCGATAATCGTAGTTTCAGATGCAATTGACTGGATTTATCGACAATGATAAAGTAGGAATCGTGTTGTTTTCATGGTTATGCCATGTTGAGAGCGTCGTGAGTATTTTGATGAATCGACGACTGGATTGTCGGTATTGTAAAGTATCTTATGAGCGTTACATCGGGAGAAAGGATAAGACAAATACATATAGTCAGTCAATTTTTTGAATATCTGACCATGATCACGTTAATTCTACTGCCTCCAAGATAAAAATTTCTTGCCTTACAAATTTTTATATCCAATCACGCATGTGTGAAACGTGTCTTGCATTCGAAAAGAGTTCACTTAACAGAGTTATTGCTATAATCAGGAATAAAATTCTACATAGTAATCTTTATTCTTTCGCAATTCTGGTTTTTGAAGATAAATAATCGAATGATGCATCCTATCACAGCGTATTCGTGCCAATATTGTTTAATAATTGTGCAAGAACAGTCTGCGATCTCTCTTCTTCTTATGTGTAGCTTGATAAAATATCGTAGCTTTCTATGGTGTTGATGCTTAACATATGTTTCTATCTTCTATTTTTTATTATATCACTTGTTTGTAGTCTTTGTATATAAAATTGCAGCAAGGTTGTGAAAATATATTGCAAATGTCTTGCAATAAAAGGAAATATACTCCCTGCTCTGTTAAACAACAATGAAAATCCTGAAAAACTATACTACCTGGAAAAATCGATAGAAAATGTAATACCTGTAAATTGGAAAAATTTTTATATACAAATCTTTTAATTACAATTCATTCCTCAAAAAAAAAAAAAAAAAGAATGAATAATCTTATAAAAATTTGGAAAGATATTCGTACAGAAATTTTTAAGTTGGTAGTTTTTCGTCTTCCAAAGATTATTTTCCACGATATAATCGATCGTAAAAATACCTAAAATTCTTTCAGAGATATTTTATCTTTTTATTCCGAGTATTCACGCCTTGTTGCACGCAACGGAAAAGAATCTATTTCTTTTTTTTTTTTTTAAATCGCAATGAACGGGTGCGGGGTGTGATAATGCGAATCATATTTGTGATCCTTGGGTTGCAGATACAAAGAAGCAGAGGTTGTTATGGAGCGACCGTATGTACACGATCCTATTATATATTATATATCAGTTTCTCTCGTTTCACTTCACATATACATCTAGCCACAGAAACACACTTACAAAACTAATCGACACCCCTCGCCACGATAATTACGATCGCTATTAAATCGATTCGATTCGATTCGCTGTCTCTTTAACTACTTCCTTTTTCTCTTTCTCTGTCATACACATATAGCGAACGAAACAGGGGTTGGCTAAAGTGCATGGAACCGTTCGCTATCCGAAAAAAAAGAGAAAAAGGAAAAGAGGAAAAAAGAAATTCTGCCATATACATATATAATTTTGGAGCTGAGTAGTTCAGTTACCTGTTGAGTTACTTTGTGGCGTGCTTTCAGTCGATTTTTATTTGCCATCATTTTCGCTTTCGTTTCAATAACTTGGTAGATTAGAACCGCGATCTGTTGTGCAGGAAATAATTCTCACTGTTATCTTAATTTTTTTTTTTAATTCCAACCGTGTTAGATAGTTTTTTAACACGTTCGTCGCCCAGCGTGATTCGGCTAAATTTCCTGCGGGGCCCAAATCCGCCCGCCGCTACGCAGAATGTGAATAGAGCGACAAGCAGCAATTCATCGTTTATCGCCTTCGATTCATTGTTTATCGCCTTCGATTCATTGCAAAGAAAAGATTACTTATTTCTGAAATGGAGACAGCGATAAGCTTTCCAGTTAGAGTATTCCGAGGGATCTCATGGCAGATATCTCGGATGTTTCATTCAGTCGAGAAGCATACTCGTGAGACGTACATCAGTGATTCTTCGTCCTCAAAATGTTCAGTAAACAGCGTGAAAATATATTTGAAAATGAGGAGAGTAGCGATGACGGAGTCTATAACTATTGTTCGAAGTGCACAAAATCACACCAAATGTGTTTGGAATGTTTTAACGAACACCATGCGATATAGAATAACGTAATATATTATCCAGAATATAAATTAATAAAAAGTATGGTATAATGTGTTTTTAATATTTTTATGTTGTATATCCTATATGTAACGGAAGTATACCCGTCGCATAGATATGTGCGACGTGGCGACGAACGTGTTAAGAAATATTTCAGTTTCGTCTTTTTTAAATTTTGTACTCTATAATTAAGGAGCGAAGGTAAATTACAAAGTGAGTAAAAACGTCATGTTGTTAACATAATCGTTAACCTAATGCGATATTTCTTCGAATATTTTGCAAATTATACGACGTAGGAAAAGGTAGTTCGAATAACAATTGTCTATTTTTTAATAACAAATTTAACTACGCTAACTGCTTCTCGAAATATTCTCTCTTTTTTTTCCTCAGATAAGAAAAGATACAAATTGCCAAGAGAATCTTCAGTTTTATTATAATACATGAAAATTTGCAACTTTATCTGCTCTTCAATTTCAATTTTTCAAGATTCGCATCTAAATTTTTAACACTCGTGGAATGGTTCCTTTCTGCATAACACGATCCAGTTACCATTATTTTCCGTTGTAACAATTTTTTGAAAAACGTTAATTATAGGTTGTTAAAAGTAGAAACACGCAATTAGCAATCGTTTGAAGCAACAGCGATCGATTTCAGATTTCTTATTGGACGTTTAGATCTCTGTTTCTTTTGTTCTGTTTTTCGGTTTCTCAGAAAGATTAAACCTCCGGGGAGTTGCGTTGTAAATGGATTTCTCGCGAAGGCACATGGCAGAATTGCGCTGATAAAATCGATGCTTACGAACACGCGCGGATACACGAGACGATACACGTGCATTGTTCCACATTTTCCCTCCTATTTTCTATCACGATAAACAAATAGCAGAAAGGAATAAAGGGAAAAATTACACCCACACAGCCAAACGAATTCCCCGATGAACGAGTTTGAAAATAATTGGCGTACCTCGATTGTACAGATACTTTAATCTTCCTCCTTTGTAACTTTTTGTTTCATTGTTTCGTCGTTGTGTACGAAAGAAAATGGTGGGAAAAAAGGTTCTAAAAAAAAAAAAAAAAGAGGGAAAAATTTGGTAGTGGAATTCTTGGGAAAGTAACAAGTAGAGATAAACGTAGGGATGAGAGTGGAATTGTTTAGGCTGCGTTTATTAACGTAACTAATTAACGGCATGCGACGATTATAGTAGAAGGTTCTCGAATAAAAACGAATTGTCATTTTCAGGGTTTCAACAGATCCCAGTAGGTAAGTCGCATTATTACGTAATTTCAGTATGCAGTATGCTGCAACCAATGGTTTGTTGGTGCAAACTGTACACCTGAAAATGCATAACGCGTGACTTTTCTTTTCAAGACACGTACATTTTTGAAATATATCAGGACATCCCATGAGTAATGCGATCTTTGGTCTTCCGGCTGTGCTACATGCAAATAAATGATTATGTCTGGACGATTAACAGGGTGTGAGTTTTCTTGTATTTTTGTTTGTGATTTACCATTTTTCTCTAACAACTTTGAACTTGACTGCAGAAGAAATTGTAGAAAAAAGAAGAAGAAACACGTATATCTTTTCAAACATAATTGTTTCATTGATTATTTGTCGATGAGAAGACGCATATCTTTGAAAGATAACCGTGTCAAGGAATATTTTTCTATCGGATTTTCTGCAGGATTTTTTAGACGTTTATCGTTATAAATAAATAAACAAAGGGCTGGCGATTGTTTGTTTTATAAACATTATAGTCATACTACTTTGGCATTTAAGAAAATAATCGAGGTACGAGCTGACTGTAATATATTCTTTATAGGTCACTTTCTTATCCGAGCTTCCAAGTTTCCGTTTTATTGGAACCCTATAATCTTCTCTGTCTATCTCTTAGTAGACTGAAAGACAACTTCGATAGGTATCATAATACACTTTTTTCCAAGGATACACTTTCAGACAAAAGGACACGGAGGCAAAGTGTAGGAGGACGAGGTTAAAAAAAGGAATTTACCGGAGCTTAAAGGATTGTCATTGAAGTTGGGCGGCGGAGGCGGGGGACGGGGGTGGAACCTATTATCGAACTTTCAAAGAATTTCCTATCTAAATTCTAGAAAATTTGTCTTCTTAATCTCTCACAAAGTAGTTAACATTGTTCCCTCGTTTTTTTAAATACTAAAATCATCGTTCCTTAATTAACGAGATTGTCGTTTCCTAAGTAACGAAATCGTCGTTCTTTGCTTAACAAAATTATCGTTTGTTTCAATAATTGAGAAATATTAATTTTTCCATTTACTTGCAAAGAATTATGCGTTTAAAATTTAGTATTAAAAAAATACAAACTTCGAAAATTGTTAACCTTTTGAAAAAAAAAAAAATGAAAAATGTAATTAATTGTACTCGACAATTAGGAACGTTCATTAGAGTAAATAAGGAAAAATAGAAGAAAGTCTGTTTCCTGAGGAATTTTTATCAAACGTGTATATGAAAAGTAAATTCGGAACGTTGTTTAAAAGCTGGAGAGAGACGAAACACCGATAAAATTCGATATTAATCGAGACAGTATCACGGATACCCAGGGCTGTAAATATTTTCACGGTGCATCGAGTGCAGCAGCGAGTGCATCGCGTGTAAATATTTTTATCTCGACGAGAGCAAACAGCGTGCCGAGTGTTCGCTTCGCTCCATCTGTCGTAGCCGGATTATCGCCACTCTCGTGTCCAGTTTCGCGGAAGAATTTGCATCGTTCGTGCATTTTTTAATTTTTCGGCAGCTAGGTTTCCGCGTTTTATCGCTTCAGTTTTTAAACATTGGTTTTTTCCTCTCGAACCATTTCGATTGCGTTACATCCTGACACATTAGTTATCATAATTTAGTCACGTTATTTGTTATGAATCGGTCGGTCGTATCAGTTTCTTACAATTTAGAGGCGTCATATATTGACTTGGCAACTAAGTGATTGCGGATTTTGTCATTAGGTGGTATTGACAAAATCCGCAACCACTTAGTTGCCAATCCAATAAAATTAGGGTAACACGATGGAGAAGCGATTGGCTTGAAAGACACTTCAACTTTGATTCCATGGGACATGAAAAACGAGAAGAAACGCAGAGTGACGCAGCACGTCATTATTTATGAGTTTGTTTCAAAATGGTCCTGTTAACGACAAGGTCGTTTTCTTTGTCTCGCATACGACAAATTTTGCAGAATCAAAGTTAAAACGCCTTCTAAACCGATCAGTGTCGAACCACGTCAGCCTGATACATCTTTTGAAGAAAGTAGCGATGTGAAAAATTCACGTGCCAAGGGAATATTATCTGGAACACGAAGTTCCCTTTCAACCATTCGTCTTCTACCTGCATCATTTTTCCTGCATTTTGTGCCATCGTAAAATCTTCTTCCAACGTTCTTGACAAACCTTTGCTCTAAAGATTCCTCGTAAGTTTTTCAATGATAAGCACGGGATTTTTTCAATCGCTGGCAATGTTTCGTTATTAGGCGAGTAGTTTCAGATTGCAGAGAAACGAAATTTTACGAACTGCACAGGTCAAAGCGGGAAAGTTGCGCGGATATTGACGCGATGTTGACGAGATTGCATGGTGAACAATAGGAAGAGGAAAGGCGCGCGTTAATTACGGGCGCGCAAAATACTCGGGGGACGAGATGTTTACGAGGCTGTCGCGAGCAATTACGCTTTAACAGCCGCCATGAAAGAACCGTCTTCTGCTTCGTTTCTACGCTTTTACGTAACATCAATTTTCGTGACGAGTTATAGTCTTCCTTCTTAAACCCCAGACAACCGTCTGAAATTTCCATCCTCATTCTCCATCGGAATATTTCATCGCGATTTTTATCCGTAAATAGCCTGTGTCTCGATCGAATTTTTTCTTCTTCTTATTTCTTTTCTTCTTTTTTTTCTTTTTTTTCGTTGATATTTGCAACCACTAAAGCGTATTAAAGTTTAACCAATTAGGTCGACTGCTGCGAATCGTTAATTAACCTGCATGCGGAGGTCGCGGTTCACCTAGCAGATACGCGTGAGAAATCTTTTTATAAATATTTTTTAAATCACGTGCATTGTAAAGCTGTGTAAGCAAAGGAGTAGACCAAGTCTAAATCGAGGCAGATTAAATTGATTTATCATGTATTTATCATTCTGCCACGTTTTTCTATACCGTATGTCACTGTTGCGACACTTGGCAAAATACGAATGTTACGAAAAAATATTTCGGATAAGAGTTGTATAGTATCGAGAGGCACGTACTCTGCTTTTATCTGCTTCGCTCTCCCATCATCTTGGAACGTCCTGCAAACGCGATACTCGAATTTTCAAACGCCAAGCTCCATTTTCTTTTTAAATATTCGCGTAGCTGACGTTCGCACGTTCTCGAAACGCTGCAAACTCGTAACGCGTGAACTTTAGAATTCGAAGGTACGCTATGAAAGACGTTTTTCATAACGCTAGCATTGGTATAACATTGCCGATAACGCAAGCTTGTAATTTTCTGATGTTTCCAGGAGTCGCTTCAAGTCGTTCGCTGTATCGCCCTGTCGAGTTTAAATCGATAGCGGATGGTGCGAAAGACACAAGTTTGCAGCGTTTGAACGTCAGCTATCGGAGTATCTGATAAAATATGGCAGTATCCATCGGAAAATCGTAATGTCGCGTTTACGGGGCGTTTCAAAATCGCTGCAAGGTGAAACAGATAAAAGCACAGTACATCATACAACTTATCATACAACTTTCGTCTCGTACATTTTTTCGTATCGTTCGTACTTTGAAGATGTGCCAACCTTTCCATTTGAACAGCACATGTTGCACATTTACGGAATAAAACGAAGCAAACGGTAGATGATACATTTTTGTCGAGAAAGTCCTTGTAAATGTACCTCCCTCGGCTAGACAATTTGTTTATTCATCGTGAACCGTTTCGTGGTTTCTTATAATGACGGCAATCAGGCTGGATGCGTTTGGTTAATTACTACGTTGTACAGAACCTTGCGGCAATTTAATAGCATTGTTGACAATATTGCGTTGCTGTAGATTGATAATGAAACGTGTACGTTTCTATAAATAGTGTGTTATCGAATAACATATAATTAAATTGATTAATAGGAGGAGAAAATTCTCGTAGCTATCATTTCAGAAATTATTCGAATATCGCCTGACGTAGCGTATATGTAGAGAGACATTTGCTTTTTTTAAATTGACGTTTATTTCGAGTATTTTCTACATTTTTATGAGAATGTTTCGCGCGTTCTATGAAATATTTCCATTTTGTTACTTGCCTGAACGTATATTTTAATCGAAGCGACGAAAACAGTTAGAAGCATATTAAGCTCAGAGTTTGATAAAAATGAAGAGGAATTAAGGACATTTTCCCGGGTATCTCGGTGTACGTTCGATGGATCGTAGTTTGAATTCAATTTCGAAGATAAAATATGTAGGCCGTGAATCGAACAGTTTGAATTATTTAGTATTTGGTATAGGTTAGTACTTACGTAAGTGCTTAAGTTTCATACTTGGAATAGATATTGTCGAATGTTCGAATATAGCAAGAAATATTCGATGTAAGTTCGACAGATCGCAGGTATCGTCCAGGTGTAGGAGAAAAGCTTCGTAGAATTGCTGCAACACGCGAGTAGAATGTTTTGTTTTTCGACTTGGAGAAAATTGAAACGTAGTTTAAGTCTAACGCAGTAGGCAAAAACGGAGTGTAATTTGAATTCAAAGCCGTTTTACTGATTCTACATCTTAGCATAAATGGCATAAAACAACAAATTATAAAATTACAAATACGCTTGTAATTTATTCAAAGTAGGAGAGAAAAAAGACAGATTTAATAAAAACGAAATGCAAGCATCACCGATACAAGTTGGCAATTTATATGAGAAATTCTTCACGTTGTTCCTTTTTCTACGTTCTTTCAAAATTGTCTCCAACTGTGGATGGCTAGCAGATATTTTTCTTAAACTTTGATCGAATGTGATTAAATAAAAGAGAATCGTTTTATTCTTAATTTTTAATACGTTTATTATACAATATAAAAGAATGTTCATTTGGAAAAATTCTGAGATTCTTCCGAGTCAAGTGTACATTAGAAACAGTTATTTTCCACGCGTTAACGAGTCACAGGTTGCTTTCAAACGTTAGGAACGTGAGCGTGCAACGTGGCTGTAGCTGAATTCCTTCCGGAAAATCAATATTGACCAATGGACGATGGGAAAACAGCGATTGGACACGTTCGAGCGGCCACTATACGCTGTGCGATTTATTTTCCAACTACGTTTGCATAATATCCACGTTTTCGAAACCGATTTCGATCGATCAACGATCGGTGATTGTCGCTAATTCGTTTTTGGTCAAACGTGTTTGAATGCTAAATTTCCGGATGCTACTGAGTAGATTTTTAAATCGAATATTGCACTTTCCAGGATTTTCGTCGTTTTCCAGATTACGCCAGGTAAAAATAATAAAGTATTCGTTTTTTAAACGAAATTCGTAAACAATATTTTTGCAGGATCGTTTTAAATATTAAAATAATCGCATCTACAACGTGCTCGTTATTTTTGAATTTTTTAACACTTTTGCACGATGTTCAAATAATTGTTATTATTGTTAGATTTTCATTTAGACTTTTTCATGTGACTTCTGGGAAAGAGACGAAATGTTAATTTCTTCGTGAGATTTCTTAGAAATATTTCCTTAACGAAGAATATTTCTTTTTTAAACGCGTTAGATATTAAAGTAACCGCGTCTACGACATTATTATCAGATTTTTGCAAAGGTCTCTCGGCTGATTCTTAGAAAAAAATGTAAATTTTTTCAATGAAATTTCTTACGAATATATTTCCTTAACAAGATATTGATCACTAAAGCAACTCCATTTATAATACCGTTATTTTCGGTTATTTTACAACGATTCGACCTAACTCTAATCATCTTCCAAATTGTCATTGAAATTGTCAAGCTAACCGAAACCCAAACTGTCATGAGTGAAGAGAACAATACCTTGGAAATGGACAAGTTCATTACGACGAAACCACAGCTGTCAATTTCCCAGGATTGCGAATGATGTTTTCAATTCGACCTTGAGAACAACTATTCGCTCATCGTGATGGCGGTTTTACGGTCCAGAGAGTTACAGTCGAAGAATCCGTGGAATTGAGGCCGATTGACGCGTTCATTAAAATAACGACCAGCCAGTTTCTGCGTCAAGACAAGTGTCATTTGTGAATAGAGGTAGACGCGTGTGTGTATCGTACGTGGTAATCACTGTGGCGGGAATTAATGTCCGCCAGTACAGTGGTTTCCGTTCTCCGTGAACGACCAGAACAGCTGGTCAACGATCAGCATTGCGCGTTCTCGCGAAATCAATGTCGTTGCGCGACTTTTCGAAGATTTTACGCCACTTTTACAGCCACTTGTAATTTATTGCCATTTGTTTGCTTCTTGTTTCTCGTGACACGTATTCTTGGTCCCCTGAAATCTTTACGCGACGTTTATTTTGCTTGAAAAATATCTTTCGATTATTTTATTAATTTAGCGTGAGGCGTTCTCAGATTATTTCAATTTTACGTGAAACATTTTGAGCAACTGTTTTTATTAATAACGGTGTGATCTGTTCTCGGATTACTTCGATTTAACGTAAAGTGTTTGCGAATTATCTTCATTGAACGTAAAGTGTCTTGGGATTGATTTTGCCCGAGAGTAAATTATTTTCGGACTGGTTTATCTTAGAGCAGATTATTTCGGGATTGGTTTATTTCAGTGTGAATTATTCTCGGACTATTTTTATTCGTGGTGAAGTATTTTAAGGTTATTCCGATTCAGTGTGATTTATTTTAGGGCTAACTTGGATCCAGCGTCAAGTGTTTCTCAATTATTTCCATTTAGCGTTAAGCATTTTGGAATTTTGATTACCTCGAACTATTCCTGGATTGATTTATATGACAATTAATTATTCGCAGATTATTTGAATTTAGCGTGAAGCGTTTCGAGTATATCAGCATTAATTTAATTTGCTGTAAATTGCATTAATCTTACACTGGTTTATTTTACTGTGAAATTAATTTCTTCTAAAATTTGTGAAATCTTCTACGCTAAAGTATGTCGTTTCATTTCGCAAGTTTTGCAGCTAGTTTCATCAGGATTCGAACGACGTTCTGGTACATCCGGGCCGTAAATATTTCAAATGTCATTCTTTGCCACGATTATTTTCAACGGACACGAGAGAGCAATTTAAACATTCAATTAGAAATACAAAAATCAAAAATAATATATTTAATAAAAAAAAAAATTTTTTTTAAGGACTAAAACCAGCTTGCAAGGACGAATCAAATTAATTGGACTAATGTATTATTCGTAGATCGATCACGAAATAACCATTAACCGTTCTTTGGAATAAATTGTTCGACTGTTATTGCCAGTTCGACAAATGCGTCCTATAAAATTAGAAAAATGAAACGAGATCTCATTTAAATATATTATGTTTCAAGAGGCTCGTTTACCACACAAGTAAGTCATTTCCATTCGCGACTGTTTCTCAAACGTTTCAATTTGTATCGTTTCTCGTGATTCTGTTTCTCGAGTGTCATTTCCGTTTAAGTCGACGCAGCAGAACTCACCGATTAAAGTTCGCGGCCAGCCGTAATTCGTAAATGGAGAGAATGAAATATTTAACGTGGGTAAATAAAAGATTCCAAGAGAGCGAAAGGAAGAATAGAAAATACGGAGAAGCGAGAGAAGACGAGAAAGCTGGGACGAGGTGACAAATGTAGCAAAATATGAAATGCGCGAGGAAAAGTTAGAAAAGTTAGAAAAAGTGGAATAAAACGGGAAAGTAAAAGGTGTGCCAGGGAAGGTTATAATAAGCTACGTTAAATTGCTGCTTTAATTTCCAATTATAAAGTAATTGTTCTTTGGAATAAATTGCCACGTTATAACGTCCGCGGAATGAGTAAATTACGGCAATTTATCGTACGAATTTCTTCGAATTTTTCGAAACGTAAATCACATATTGACCAGAGTTAACTGTTGTACCCCGAGAAGAATGAAAATCAATTTTGTGGAATATTCCAAATATAGTCGAGATAGATCGTGTTGGATTTAATTCCAAATTATGATAGCAATAATTATATTTTGGATTAAATTCCTTCGAATTTTTGGAAATGAAGAAGATCGATAAAATAATGACCGGAATTAACTGTTTGCACAATAAGAAAAATGGAAATTAGTGTTGCGAAATATTGCAGACACAAAGTGCGGAATGACTATTAAGAAATATTATATTCTGATTTATGAAGATTTATTCTTACGATTTATTATTCTAATTTATGAGCAGATGTTGCTCAAGTTGAAACAAAGTATACATTATTTCGTGTTATTAAGTATTTCTTCAAATATATCTACACATATCGAGTTATTGATTGTTGGATGAAACGTTTTTTCAAGAAATTCCATGTTTTTATACATCCTGCTCGTTCCTCGCAAGCTATCGAGTGATCATCTACGTTTATCTTGGCGTTTGCTCGTCACGTTTTCTCGTACGAAGCTCGTTTATTCATCTCCTTTACTTTTCCCATTTACAGAAAGCGACGAACAAACGTAGAAGGTTGGTTCAGCGTCTGCTCTGAAATATTATCTTCCTTATTCTTCGCCTTCGATTATTTTCGGCAATAATCCATAGTCTGTCTATAACTTGCCAATCTTTTTCTCGATTTATTCGCCAGTAAAAATCATCGCCTTTCGACTGTATAATTCCAGCTTGAAATATTTATACCACGTCCTTCGAAACTTAAATTCACGTTTCGCAACGAACTTCTTGCAATAAATTTCTTGCGATTTAGAATTTAAAGAGAGTTAGAAGAATTTTTACTATGATTCGACAATTTTGTTAGAATATTGTAGGGACATTTAGAACGAAAAGAAGGATCTGTATAAGTTAATTGGAAAATAGATTACTCTTTTTCCTTTCAGCATAGAAAATAATTATCGTCCTACTTTACACTCTCAAAGTAATCTGTTTTCAATATCAAGTGGATCTAGCCTTACAAACAGATCGACGAATGAATTAACATTTTTTAACTAGCTTTAACGATCGATAATCGAACGTGAAAATAAATTTAACGTCATTTGCAACTGGCAAATTTTGATCTACTTTTTCTTTAGCGTCTTTGTGCCGCCTATCAGATGATTTTTTAAACTTAATTATTTATTTATTTCTGTTCCGTTTGATATTCTAGAAGGGACTTTAGGAACACTGGACGAGCCAACAGATTTGATTTCCGTGGCTTCGGTTCTGGAATCCAATTGCTCTCGTCTAAAATTGGTGTTTTTATACAGATACGATATTTTTTGGTAAATCGAGGCTTTCCGAGGGATTCCCCCATCTCTGTCCCAAGAAGATTTCTTCTTCGCCCATTTCGCAGTATTTTTTCGTTTTTTCGTCAGCTTTGTCCACTTTCCTGCTTTCACGATTTTCCCTAACTTTTTGCGTATTCTTCGTTACGATAATACGACACCATAGTGCACATACACTTAGCTTTTACTCTATTCTGCTTTATTTTCTTTCTCTTCGACAACTTTCCTCCGTATTTTACACGTCCTTGGAGGCGAAACAGTTACGTCAAGAATAATAACGCGATAAATGTTCATGTCCATGTTAAAAAAGTTGACGAAAACTCGCTTATCGTTATACAGTATACACTGCGATAAAAATTCTCCTAAAGTCCCTTGTAGAATAGTAAACGGAACAGAAATAAATAAATAATTAAATTTAAAAAATCATCTGATAAGCGGCACAAAGATGCTAAAGGAAAAGTGGATGAAAATTTGACAGTTACAAATGACGTTGAATTTATTTTCACGTTCGATTATCGATCGTTAAAGCCAGTTAAAATATTCATTTTTGATAACATCGTCTCTCGGACCTCGATAAATTACAGTGCAAGTTATTACGTTACCGTAGTCGCTATTGGAAACTCATCTCTAAAATATTCATCCTATGTACAGTTTAACGTACACCACTGACGCCTACAGACATACAATTCCATAATAAGAGTAATTCAACATGTTCCTTTTCAATCGCTTCTTCTTTCATATTTCAACGAATCATAGTTACCGAACCATTACGTTACTCTGGTCACTGTAAAAAAGAAAAACACGTTTCTACGAGATTAATACATAGCATAGTCTAATACTTATAATTACGTACGATTCCTTAATAAGAATCGTCCAACATGTTCTTTTCCAATCGTTTCTTCTTCCAAATTTCAACGAATCATAGTTACCGAACCATTACGTTACTCTGGTCACTATAAAAAAAAGAAAAACACGTTTCTACGAGATTAATACATAGCATAGTCTAATACTTACAGTTACGTACTATTCCTTAATCAGAATCGTCCAACATGTTCTTTTCCAATCGTTTCTTCTTCCAAATTTCAACGAATCATAGTTACCGAATCATTACGTTACTCTGGTCACTGTAAAAAAGAAAAAAGAAAAACACGTTTCTACGAGATTAATACATAGCATAGTCTAATACTTATAATTACGTACGATTCCTTAATAAGAATCGTCCAACATGTTCTTTTCCAATCGTTTCTTCTTCCAAATTTCAACGAATCATAGTTACCGAATCATTACGTTACTCTGGTCACTGTAAAAAAGAAAAAAGAAAAACACGTTTCTATGAAATTAATACATAGCATAGTCTAAGACATGCCACCGAAACTTATAGTTACGTACGATTCCACGGAATTGTCCAGCGTGTTCATTCGCAACATCTTTCTTCCTTTAAGTTTGAACAAACCATATACGAAGTTATAGCGTTACCGTAGTCATCGTGAAAAATTGGTCTCGAGAAGTTTGATACGCAAACTCGAACGTGTACACGATACTGTAGCTCCTCGAGTAAAACCAGGATGATAAAAAAGATTCTACGAGTAAAAGATCAAACGAACCCAGCACCAAAGAGTGGGAGAAAGAGGGACAGACACAAGTGGAGGTTCGCGGCGCGCAAGTTTCCCGCGCAAATCGCGCCCCTTCCCCTAAGCCTGGCGGTGAAATCTCGGCGAAAGCAGATCAGCCTGGCCAGTTGGACGTCGCGACGAACACGAGGTATCCGACGACGCCAGTGTGCCCAGCGTTCCCGTCACGTGAATCAAACGCTCCGTTTCCGCTTCCTGTGTACGCGTAACGCGCCTCGATACGACATTCGATTGACCGATCAAGCGCGTCCGATCGATCCGCGCCACGTACAGTCGTCCTTGAAACTGTCGCTGCTGCTTTGGATCGCGCGAACGACGCAGTTTCCAATTGATTTTCAACCGCCTTCCGAGCAACCTCGCGGTCATTCCGTGATCAACGAGCCTGACAGGGACACGGTTGATCGTGCAGCGAGGCTCGCTAACGTTCACGTTGCGTGATGGTGTGATCTTTTTCTTGCTGTGGTGTTTTGCTTGGGACGCGTGAAAGATGAAGATGGGGGATTTCGGGGATTTCGGGATTTGGGAAATGGGTTTCTAACGCGATCTTTTCGATTTCCGAGGTCGTGGTACGTCGTATTTATGGGATTTGATAACGCTGGCTGGATCTAGGTTTGAGGATTTTGTATTTTTTTCTTTTCTTTTTTCTTCTCCGTAGCAAGGATGGGAATGATGTTCTGTAGCAGAATCGGACATCGACAGAGATTGATCTTTAATTTGATTTTCAGTGACTTTACAGTGTCGTATTTATGGAGTTTGATAACGCGAACTGCATTTCAATTGGCAAATTTTTCGTTCTTTTGTTCGTAGAAAGGATGAGAATGGTTTCATAGATCAAAGTTAGCAATTAGCGGAGTAGAGGAGGTTGATCTTTCTTGTGGTTTTCGTGATTTCGAAGATGCTGATGATATGTATGCATGATCGAAAAGATTCGGATAACGGAGATTGGATGTAGGTTATTCGAGAATCTCTAATCTTCTTTTTATAGGAAACGTGGGAATGATTTTGTGGACCAAGCTAGAAATATAGGTTTCTCGTTTTTGGCATATTAAAAATTGTGTTATGCTGTTTACGGGAGTTTGATGACGTGGACTGGATTTACACTGTTTGAACAATTATTCAAAGAAATTTGATTGGATTTTTCTGATTTTGAAGGTTGTACCACGGTATCCGTAGGAATAAATTTAGATTGTTCAAAGATCTGCAATTTTTCATACGAAGAACGAAGACGGTGTTGTATTTTGCAACGCATCGTCGCGTTATTTCAGAACGTTCAAGTCGTTATTTATAAATTGAGCAGGCTATCTACAAATGTGCTATAGTTTATTTGGAATGATGTTTGGCGAACTATAATGCCATTGACTACTTCTTCAAAATTATCCCAAGCTTTTTCGTATCAATGATTATCGAGTATTACATAATTCTGAAAAAATCGGTCAAGAAACGATTAGAAAATTAACGTTCGTGACATTAATATCCTGCAGGATATTATGCTACTACAGACACGAGAAATTTGATCGTCTGATAATTACCAATTGGAAATCCCTATTTGTAGAGATTGATCAGTCAATCAATCATAATTGGAGATGCTCTGTTTGTACAGACCGAATAGCGTAGATGTGAACGTAATATCGTTGGATCGACGTTTGACGAAATGCTCGTTTACCATTTTCAGAATTACCGAACGTATCCCAGGTCAGATCTCTTTCTCTGTGTGAATCGATGAACACTATAACGATGGAATTTACTTTATATTCTCGCCAACCTGTACAATTGATACATTTGTTAATTGTAATTTCTTTCCGTTGGTAATATTTGGTAATTAAATATTTTCATCGACAAACGCGCCAATCGCACAATATTACGAAGAATATTCTATTCAATTTAATTAATTTACATCGAATTACTTGAATTTAATTCATCGAATTAACATTTTTCGAAAATTTCTTCGAACCTACAAATGAGATATCCTTTGTTTCACACGTTTATTGATAACATAATATTATTGAACATATTCCAATATTTATCTTCCTAAATTTCGTCATTTACTCTCACGCCTTATACGACTTATCTTCGATACTGGATTTGCGCTTTAAATGTCTTTTATAGTTTGCATGTGTGCTTTCAGATCTCTTGCAAACATTACCATCGCTAACATAATGTCGGTGTTTCGTAACGGTGCTAGCAAAATTTCAAAATGCACAAGTATAACGCACATAAGACGTTCGTAAATGTATACGAGTGTTGCGACACTTTCTCGAATCTCTGTATCTAATACATCGATAAAATTCAGGTCGAGCAGCGTATCTACGTAGATGTTGGAAATAAAATTTTCAGTGAGAGGATTGGCCAATACCTGTTGGAAACGAAACGGTCATAGAACAGAGTAGAATATCGTTGCTGGAAAAACATATGCGGAACAATGGTCTAAATTCGAGGGAACGGCGGATTTTCGCAATAGCCAAACAGGTTTCATAAATATGTAACGAACGCGACCTAAAACAGCGTTGAATATTTATATACATATGCGTGGCGTTCTTTCTTTCTTTCTCGTTCGAATTCCTATCAAATATGCATTCGCTGCACGCGCATTAACATTCATATCTGTCGTTACATAAATCGAGAGAGAGAGAAAGAAAAAAAATAAAACTAGCGCTGCGTGGAGCGAGAAAATACAGCGAAAGGTTAAAAACATCGTTAAACGTACATAAATAATGAAAGGTATAACGCGCTGAGTTAAACTTTCGCGAAATTCACACATTATGCAGCATTGAGAAAGATCGAACGTACAGTGGCTACAAACAGAATTTTTATGCGCATACTTACTCTCCCATCAAGCGTTTTTCATCTTGTTAGTTCAGATTTTTGTACAAATTTAAGATTCAAGATATAAAGTCGCAATATCTGTTACATTTTTCTAATTTATTTAATTTATTACAATTGGATCTAACTAACTGGCATGTAAATGCAATAATAGCGATGTACAGTGTGATAATGATATTGTTGCGATACTATAATAGTATTCAGCGATGTACATGTTACTTTTTGTAGCCATTATATACGCAGAATGGAAAAATAACATCTCATTTCGATGGCTGGACATTGAAAGATGATTCGCGTAGATTTCAAAGCTTTCAGCATTATTAAACAGAAATTTCGCAGAGTTTATGGGAATATATACTTCATTTTTGGAATTTCCGACGCGATCTACGTAATAAATGCCTTCGCAGATGGCACGGATTTAATATCAAAGCTTTTTCGAATTATTCTAACCCAGTTCTCAATTTTTCGTGTAAATTCCACTGACGCAATTTTTTTTTTTTTTTTTTTTTTTTTTTACTTTACTCTATGCTTTCGAATGGATTTTGGATTTTATGGACTTTTTCATACCGCAATTTCGATGCTCGGAAAAGCTGTGACAAGGTTGCTGTTGAAATCGCTCCAATTTGGGCAAGACATCGTCTAGTTTCGTAAAATTGTACAAAGTTTTGCAAAAGTTAATCACTTCGTCTTTAAAATAGCGCACAAGTTTTTCTAATTGCGCGCAACTCTGAATATCTCATTGACGTTGTGCAAAATCTGACACAATTTCGTCAATTTTCACACAAATCGAGGAAATGAAGCGTGCGCGTATGTGTGAAATTCTACGTAATTTTGAAACATTTGGCGCGGTGCTGTACAATTTTCTAGCTATTGTATCTCTATGAATTTTTATAAATTTTTACGAAATTTTAAGAAGATCCTGAAAATCCTAGGAAATTTGGAATTTTTACAAAATTCGACAAATCTCTGCAAAATATTCAGACACTTTGTATCTTTACGAAATTCTACAGATTCCCATAGAATTTTAAGTAATTTCGCTAAATCCCGCCAACTTTTGTACTTTCATAAAATTCTAAGAATTTCTACAAAATTGCCCGATATTTTACGTAATTTCAGAAAGTCGTGGCAAAGTAATCAAACTTCAGGCAGATATTGTCAAATTCCGTGAAAATCTTCCACTATTTCATCTAGTTTCGTGCAATTACATCCGACTTTTCCCTGACATTCCAAGAAGTCCACGAAAATTCTGTGTCATCTGCGTTAAAGCATTCCAACGGGCTCGATCTCGATTGATCGTCGGAACGCGGATACGAGTCCTGGTGCTTTATGGTCACACGACTGGTTAGACCAGGTCGTCAATTGCGGCCGAAATTAATCGAGGGTCATGGAATCCGCGTACATTGATGAAAATGTCGTAACGTTGCTGTCGACTGCATCAGGTTCGATACGTTGCGAAATTCGCGTGGCCACTCGGTATAATTACACTTTGCAGCTCTTTCTGTGAGATTTCCTGTTTTACGGATCAAATATAATTCGCAGCTAGTTCATTCGAGCAGGAAATTCATTTTTCTTCGAAATCTCCGTAACTTTCCTGGGATTTTTCATCATCAGCTTTTTCGATAAGCTCTTTAATGAATCTTCTGGAAATTCTCGTTTCCACGAGCCGTTCAATGAATTTTTCAGAGTCTGTTGATTTCTGGCGATTACGACGTTCATTTTCGGATTGGCTTCAAATTTGATTAACATAATAGTAGCAGTCCGGTCTCGCTAGCGTGCTAATGAAATTTCAAAATGTTTTATGTAACGTAGAAAATATGGACATAAACGTTGTCCATGTTTAACTGTCCAAATATTGTTGTCCAGAATATATTGTACGGTGAAATTCAGGTATCGCACGTCACGGTAGGTTATGAAAATAAATGAGAGGAGCAGAGATGTACCGAGTTATTGAATGCTATTGAGTTATTAAATTACTGGTGTTGATGAATGGGAAGGGGGAATTATATTAGATTGCGAAATCGTGCGACGGAGTTGCTGATTTAAGCGAGTATCTTTGCGATTAAATTGCTGAATTAATTACGATCGAGTATAGATAAAAGAACAATTAAACGGATCAAATGTCACAAAATCTGCATATATTTTAAACTCGTTCATTTTTTTATTGCCAAGGACGAAACTCGAAAATTTAATATATTCGATAATGATATCTCAAATTTCATTTACGAGCAGAGAGATAATTGCTGATGAGCGAAAATGATTTCAGGAAAAGTTTTATCAAGATTTTATCGCGATATATAACAGGAAGTTTGTTGTGAAATATTTTTGAATCGCGCAAGTGGAAAAATATATTCATACTGTGCACTTTTCGGTAGCTCGAATTTATCATGATAAAGCAAAATTACGTTGGCGTACTGACCAGAAAAGCACGCGTGTTAAACTACAAAAAGCAATGAAAAATTCCTGTAGAATCGTGCTCGTTTGTCAATGTTGCCCTGATTCTCGGTTTCCTTAGGAATATATGAACAATACATACGATTTCTTTCTCTTTCTTAGCAGTAGACGAAAAAGCTTTCGTCACTGGCCTAATTTTCATTGCAACGATCGATATTTTTCAAGTGTTCAAGAAACGTACAAGTTTAGTTTGCAAAGTTAATTCTAAAATAATGCCAAAATCAAATAAAAATACAATTTCGTGAAAAATAGAAAATATATTACAATCTTTGCATTACGATTATCGATATTTTGGAAAGATCGAACAAAAGTACAATTTTTCTGAAACGTTTAAAAATTGCCATCTCATAAAACAAATTATATCTTTTTCATGAAAAATAATTATTTGTCTCTCTTGCCTCGTAAAAAGGGGGAAAAAAAGAGACAACGATCGATATTTTTCAAATGTTCGAGAAACGTACAAGTTTAGTTTGCAAAGTTAATTCTAAAATAATGCCAAAATCAAATAAAAATACAATTTCG
This sequence comes from Bombus hortorum, assembly GCA_905332935.1. NCBI lineage: Eukaryota > Metazoa > Arthropoda > Insecta > Hymenoptera > Apidae > Bombus > Bombus hortorum. The sequence goes on from HG995203.1 coordinate 7,344,275, forward strand.
TGAAAAATAGAAAATATATTACAATCTTTGCATTACGATTATCGATATTTTGGAAAGATCGAACAAAAGTACAATTTTTCTGAAACGTTTAAAAATTGCCATCTCATAAAACAAATTATATCTTTTTCATGAAAAATAATTATTTGTCTCTCTTGCCTCGTAAAAAGGGGGAAAAAAAGAGACAACGATCGATATTTTTCAAATGTTCGAGAAACGTACAAGTTTAGTTTGCAAAGTTAATTCTAAAATAATGCCAAAATCAAATAAAAATACAATTTCGTGAAAAATAGAAAATATATTACAATCTTTGCATTACGATTATCGATATTTTGGAAAGATCGAACAAAAGTACAATTTTTCTGAAACGTTTAAAAATTGCCATCTCATAAAACAAATTATATCTTTTTCATGAAAAATAATTATTTGTCTCTCTTGCCTCGTAAAAAGGGGGAAAAAAAGAGACAACGATCGATATTTTTCAAATGTTCGAGAAACGTACAAGTTTAGTTTGCAAAGTTAATTCTAAAATAATGCCAAAATCAAATAAAAATACAATTTCGTGAAAAATAGAAAATATATTACAATCTTTGCATTACGATTATCGATATTTTGGAAAGATCGAACAAAAGTACAATTTTTCTGAAACGTTTAAAAATTGCCATCTCATAAATCAACCTGAATCGTACAAATTATATGTTTTTTACGAAAAATAATTATTTGTCTCTCTTGCCTCGTAAAAAGAGGGAAAAATAAGAAAGACAACGATCGTATGAGACAGTTTGATTGTAGATATTTCAGGAGAACACTAGCTTCGATCCAATTCACGAAGCTTGACGGCGAAGATGGCGATGAAATTGGTATAGGAACAGGTTTCAGTATCTCGAAGCATTATCATTATCAGCGTGTGTTGAGAACACTCTTGCGGTACTCGAATCCCCCTAATCTCTCGCTCCCCTATCAGATTTATCGTGCGTTAGGCGAGTCGTTTATCGGTCGACCGTGGCGTCAAGTTAATGACAACGTCGTGTTTCGTCACTGTTCCCAGCTTGAACGTTCTCACGACTGACTATAGTTCGTCGTTAAGTTGATTCGTGAGTCATTTCACTTAACGGCGGAGTTACAATTTTTCTTAATTAATTAAGTGTTTGAACGATGAAGTGTTGTTCCAATGAAGTTTCAAACGAACTTTTCAACCGGTTTGCTCCGTCTATTCTGCTGCAGTTTTATGTAATTTATCGACTTTGAATCTTTTTCGCTCAGCTTTATGTTAAGCGGAACGTTTATTAAAATTGCGATTAAATTTTCCAACGAGGTTTTCGAATAACCTGATTTCTCGGTGTACGTTCCATTGAATTCTTCGGTGAACGCTGAATCTTCGCCATAGTCTTCGGATAAATTGCAGATCGGTGTTTTTGTTTAAATCGTTGGTGAATCGTGGCTTGAAAATTCCGTCGAATTGTGCGGCACAATTTTACAAAATTCTACAAATTTCGCGAAATTCTACAACATTGCTACGAATTAAGCAAAATTTGTGGAAATTCGACGAAATTCTTCTAATTCTATCCGATTTATCACGCGTCCCTTATTTCTCTTTACAAAATTCCAAGAAATCCTCCCACGAATTTTCCACCAAATTTTTGCTCCCGATCGTTTCCCCGACAAATATTTCCGCGGAAGTAACGAGTTGATCGATGGATCCATTTTGTAAGTTCGCGATGGCTGATACGAGCCATTGAATCGGATTAAAGGATAATCGAACTGTCGAAACTTTGGAACTGCTTCTCTGCTGTTTAAACGGGAAACGCCGATACGCAAGTTTGACCCAATTTTCTAGAACAAAATGTGTCTGCTTGACGAGGGATGGCAAAGTGAGAAAGATGATGTAAGAGAAGCTTATGGTTTCAACTACGGACAGTCCAAGCGGAGACTCGAATTGAGAACTTTCGATAGGTTTGCGCGATTCGATTTGAAATTAACTCGAGGAAAGATCGAACGTTCCCTCAAATTTATTTCGTGGTATTCGATACGATATTAGAGTAAATTATCATAATATCGTTATATTATTCAATTATTAGTATTCTATTATCGGTATATATTTTATTTCGCTATTTAGAGCTTTAATGGTAATTTAATCTAGAAAGGAAGAAATTTGGCATTTTTTCAAATTTCTTGCACAATCGTATGTTATCTTAGCTACATAGACGAGCGAAACGTTATCAGAATGGTTAAGGTTAAGAGCTGATATCGGAAATATTTCGGCGCGTGCACGTTTATCGTGTTTTAGGATATTTGAAGTTTGTATTTAAAAGACAGATTTCGTATCATTTTGGCAGATAAAAATTATGAAATTATGAATTAATTCGCCTTTTTTCTGGACTCGATGTTCGACGAGAAAAAATTTGTAATACGCCGAGAGGGAAATTTGGAAACTTTGAAAATTGAAGAATTGGCCAGTTTGACGATTCAACAACTTAATTATTTATTAGCGAGATGATTGGAAATGTCACAAAAATGATACCTGCTCTTGAACTATTGCACATTTTGTATATACTTGATTTTTTATGGTATTTCAAATTTCTTTCGCGAATATAACAAATATTCGAATAATGTTCGAACTGTCGTTTGCGGATAATGAGAATTCTATGTTAGATAAATTTTCGAAGCTCTGGCTGGCCGCGAAATACTAATAGATCACGCTCATTATGTAATTCTAGTTGGCGGCGATATAACTTTACAAAGCACCTGACCCACTGTTGCTTCCTACTACATACTTGTTGGCAATTCTTGAGTAAATATCTGAGAAAATATTGCTTCCGTTTCTCGAATTAGAATTTTACCTAATTTCTGAATTTCATTAGCTCTTCTCTAATTTAGAAACGACAACATTTTGTTTACTACATTTCCTACATATTTCGTTGTGACCATAATTCTGACAATTAAATAATCATTTATACATCAAATTTACTTTGCTATACTTACTATCCATTTTCCTAACGATACCAATAACTATACTTGAGCGAATATTTTTAATAATCCCTATATCTATTGCAAGAATAAAATTAATTTTATCGGTCATCGTAACGTCAGTGAAAATATCTTGCAAAATTCAAGAACACATCGTCAATGCATACCAATTGACACAAAATTACACGGCAAATTTCTTTTCTTTAAACCTATTTTACACTAGTTAAAAAAAAAAAAAGAGACAATTGGAGAGCCATTTAATTCATTTAAATTCGTTCAATTCGTTTGGTTGATTCGAAAGAGAAAAGAAAGAAAAATGGATTCAGAAGTGCCATTATGAGTGTCGTGTACCTCTGAATAATCGGAAATAGGTTTAAACGCATTTGTAGACCGATATCGAACGATCGTGAAAAATAGTCTGAGAAGATTCCTCTTGAATTACGTCAATGCTGAGAAAGGTCAGCCTTCTCCTGTTCTCTCCCTGGTTTCCCTTGGATGCAGAAAGAAACGCGTTACGAGATGATTTTGTAATCGAACGAACCGTAGCGGAAGCCTCGATTCCTTTTTACTGGCGATCCAGCAACCGGCTCCTCGAGGACATTCGATTGCGTTACGAATTCCTTACGTAAAGAATTTCGTGGACAATCCTTGAAGCGTATTAAGACGGTTCTTTATTTCATTCCGATATTTATCAGTCGTGTCTTACTTAATTTTCGCCGAGAATAACTAAATTTATTTGCTTCGAGTTTCTGGAGAGTTGGCACTTTCTTAGTAATTACGATATTCAGTGATGGAAATACGATAATATTTAATAATCAATTCTTTTATTTAGTTTTCTCTTATTTAATAATCAAATAATCAGAGAATTCTCTTCGACGAGAAAATAGAGGAAGGAAGACAAAGGAGAGAGAATTTTTAGAAAAAATTGGTAACAACGTACGGACAGATGTAACGAAAGGTTCGCGTGTTATCTTTGTGGAGGAAATCGACAGATTTATTGGACGAAAGGTAAATGCATTTTTGCTGACTGAGCAATTTGGGGTATTTTGATGGATAGCTTTAAAAAACCGAAGGAAAATAGAAGACGATTTTGGGGGAAATTGATAACTTCGGAGGAACAAATATAAATAAATATTTTTGCGAGGAAAAATGACTGATAGAAATTAATGGATTGTAAAGGTTCGATGAAAATGAATTTGTTTCTAGTAACTGGAGATTGGAACTGTTTGATAAATAGTTGAGAAGAAGGAAGAATATACAACAGACTAAAGACAATAGAAAAATACAAAAACGATGTTGTTTTAGTTTTCATTATCTCGTTTAAAAAGACTTGTAATCTTCAGACCGTGAAATCGGAATTGTTTAAAAAAAAAAAAAACGATGTTTCGTATGTATTTCTGCAAACACATCTGTTTTCCGAATAAGATTGACGGATATTAATTGAACGTCGTGCTGTTGAAACCGATTGAAAAGGCTATTGAAAATTTCCTACTCTTTGATCGTAAACATCATCTTCGATGGAAGTAAAACATTTTCACTTTAATTTACTCGCTTTATCCCGACCTCTTTATAAAAATTCAACGAATTGCTCTTTTCCATTTTTACGTTCTCTCATAAATAAAAGTGAAACATTTCCACTTTAATTTATTCGCTCTATCTCGACCTCTCCGATTCCCTGAAAATTACCGCGTGTGTATTAATTCGATTAATTACTCTCTTTGATTTTGATGTTCTTTCATAAATTTCAAAAGGCTCGCGAGTGTTCAATCTGTCTATTGAAAGGGTCACGCGTTTTATCCGTTAGCTGTTCACACCGCGCGAAATTTCCATGAAAATAGACGCGTACTGCGCGTATAACACGTGAACACGAATTCACAGCCCACTGAATTAATGGTATCCAACAGAGCTTCGATCATTGAAATCGCTGTATCCTGCAGTTCCATATAGACGATACTATTGAAAACTTTATCCGCAGATTTTTCATAGAAATAGTCGCGTATATGTACAAATATTTATGGAGTTTGCTTTTATTAACGTGTACTGTTTATAACGATAACTTTTTTATTGTAACCGAATTTCCATTTATTCAGAATAGTCTATTTTTTTTTCTTTTTTTTCTTTTTTTCGTTGAGAGAACAATGATAAAAATTGCGTGTGAATCTTTTTAAGGACGTACGAATCGAATGTAAATTAAATTTGCATACGATAAATAAGTTGAAGAGTGTTCAATAAGTCGAATAAGAGAGTTTAAATAAGTCGAAGAATGAAAATGTTGTTATTCGATGTTAAAAATTCGTTGATGCATCGATCGATGATTTCATGTTTACGCGAGTTCGTTGCTTACGCTGGTTTCTGTTCTCGATTTATTTTTTTCGAAATTCCTCTCGAAACTTCTTCGAAAACAAATGCACTGGGTAACATCGTTGAATACCGGTTTTCCTTGGCCATCGGAAGTTAATTTTATCGTATGTGAAACCAGCTGCTGGAATGCGTTGTATATTGTTGTCTGTTTACGTGTACATTTCCGACAGTTTGATAAAAAAGTATCGACCAGCTCGAGACCATCGGCTGTTTAACTTTAGCAGGCTATTGTAGATGAAATTAGGCCTGCATGCATTATCGAAGAAGCAAGAAATTATTGTTCATTTCGCAAGCTACTCGCTCGTTATTGTTATACGAATCCATCGTGTCGTATTTTAAATTCGTTTTGCGAAATTGTATCATATATTACGATCACCCGTTATATTTAAATTCCTTTGCAACGAGAGAAATTTTTTAATCAACGATATAATTCTTAGGGAATCTGCTATTTTACAACAACTAACTTACGATAACTTCATTTATGAGAAACTTCAATCTACAGAAACGCTCGTAATTTGTATAATGTTTCAATTTTCCACTCGCCACCCCGTTTTACCCGGAAAAACTTTACGCCACCCGAGTTGCATAGAGAAAACAGTAGGTAAATGTGAATTTGCGTAAACATCGGTAGTTTAATAAGAACTGTTCGAAGTATAGTGAGTTGGAAGTATATTCTTGCACGTTGCAACACACTTTAAATGCGTAAACATCCATAGTCCAACCAGTGATATTTTCTTCCACGTAACAAACACAATATTCCGCATCGTAATGGAATCAAACATAATCAAAGTTTGGTCAAACTATCTGTTCGACTCTCTCTACGGCGAGGCTCTGTTCCGAATTCGAAATAAGGCAGAACAAAGAAAGTTTGTCCCCTCGTACAATACGAACGCTGCGCGCGATATTTCTCGGTTTCTTCGGTTTTAGCGAAACACGCAGCTCCCGCCGAGAATACGATACTCTTCTGCGTCGTTGTTACACGTCGCAAAACTACGGAAGCTTTGACATTCGTTCTAGAATATCAGAGTTGCGTTTATGACACGACAAAGCGGAATCTTCTCTTCGAACGTTTCTTCGCTTAAATTCTAAACGTAACTTCGATTTTCTGGTTATTCAACGGTATTTAAATTTATCATCAACTCCGCGGATATATTGTAAGGAAGAAAAAACAAATTCCGCCTGATTTAAAAAGGTTTACGTTTCGCTCAAACTTTCATCGTACTTTTAATTTCGTATTTCAATTTCATTTACTGCTTCGTCTTAACTTTTTATTTTCCAAATTCCTCGCAGGAGTTTTAAATCACGGTTGGTGCGCCATAATAATTTCTTTGAAACCTTCTCCCGGATTTTTTTTAGGAAGAGTATCCCATCGTTAAAATTGACGACTCACGAGGCAGTTTATTTAACTTAAAAGCTGAAAATTCTTGATTTATCGCAGACAATATGCAAACGTATTTCGTTTTCAAAAATTGCTACTTGGATGGCGAGGACCTTCGCTAAATTTAGGAATCGAAAACTGGCGAATGACAACGTTTCGATTTAGTATCGCAGCATCGTTTGACAGATAACGAGACGCTTTGCCAACAAAGCTTTGGATTAATTAGTTTCATTTAGTCAAGCTGTCGCAGTTAGCCCAACAGGCCGCTGCTGCAAAATTGACTCGTTCTTCGGTAATGAATAAATATTTCATGAAAAATCACAGAAAAATCTGATAGATATAAGTACAGAAGAAAATTAATTTTCGTTGCGTCAAGTTGACGGAGTTATCGTCGTAACATTGAACGTATTCAATCGTAAAAAATAATCATTCTTAAAGGTTTCAGCAAGAGATCTCAATTTTCTTTGTATATTTTTGAAACTCTTCACAAACGTTCCAATATAAAGGTATCATAGGAGATAAAAATTCCTGAGGTTTTTAAGAATATTCTGAGGATTTCCAAAGTTCGTCTAGCTCTTCGCAAGTAACGTAATATTTACGAATGGATATCAAGTATATAGTAGCAATATATAAGTAAAAGGAGAAGGCAAGAAGGAAGATAACTGGTCCGTTAGAATCGCGATTTGATATCAAAAAATGGGTCTAAAAGGAAACTATCTCTCTCACAAATCATAAATCGCGGATACAATGAATAAAGAACAAAGAGAAAAGGGATACGTTGCTTTGTGTATAAGATAGTTTGAGAAAGGCAACTGGCTCGTTGAAAACGCGACTTGATAGCGGCAAAGGGAACTAAATTGCCTCGTTTCCATAGAAGTAGAGCGGGCGGATGATTTTCAAATGACGGCAATTTCATTGACAATCTGAAATTCAGACGACACGCAATTTGTAGAAGCGCCGCGGTGCCCGCTCGTCTTTTCAACAGACTGGCTTTTGAAATTCAATCGTTCTAACGAAGTCTCCGCGCGAGTAAACAAAAATTCAAGCTGCTCCTCGTTTGCTACCTCCAGCCCGAATAACAAGAAGATTGAACCTGATTTCGTTTTAGCGTTTGTTCCACCTTTCTTTTCTCTTCCTTCAACTGTTCCGTATTTCGTCTTCATTCGATGTATCGTTAAATAGAATGACGTTCTGTCTGGTCCGCAATTGTTGCCAAGTTTCGATCGTTAGAAGTTGCTGTTTGGGAAACGAAATGTAAAAACCTTTCTTCGTCGTCGTCGTGCTGATAATGGGCAAGTTTAGTCCTGATCGAGCAAACTTTGGTTTCCAATCGATTAAAGGAGATTAGACGTCGGATAGCTCTTAGTAATTGCAGGAAATGTAGGTGTTTCCATGGTTTGTCCGATGACTTTTATGGGTTTTGTAGATACAACGTGGAATGTCCTCGTTAGAAGATGATTCCGATAGTTTTGTTAAAAACGTGTTCGGTTTGGCAATTTTCAATAAATAAGTTTTAAGCAGTAGGATCTTCTTCGGAAGAGAACACTAAAGATTGGTTTAGTTTTCTTTGAAAGAGCGAGGAATATGCTTCTGCTAAAAAGTTAGAATGCCACGGATGCCGTAAGAGTTCATATTTCACTCGTATTTAGTTTCAACAAGAATTCCATAGTTAGAAGATTGCTTCAGTTTTCTTTAAAAAAGAAACACGCCTCTGCTGAAAAGTTAGAGTGCTAAAAGTTACCGTAACAGCTCATTTCTTACGAATAAACAATCTTAGCTAGGAAGCAGAACTGAAACTTCAATTTCAGTCTTAGTTACCTGGCCGGTAGTTCTGTAGGATTTAAAATAATATTGGGGTGCGAAAATAAAAAATGCATGCTGCAACGTTATTAAATATTTCATACCTTTCGTACCAGGTGTTTCAACATCTTGAGAATTACTACGATTCCGACAATTCAGTGATATTCTCTGTGAGAACCGTGTCTGTGAAAGTGTATAGTCAACCATGAATCGTCAATGACGTGCCAAGTGAATCTAAAAGAACATCTACGAAATAAAAGTTCGATCAACAAGTGCATCACCACACAGGCCTCGCTATAGTGTTCTTCGCAGACTTTGCAAGACAAATAATTCCCCAATTGAGTAACTAAAAAAGGGAATCGAGAATAGGAACGCATTAAAACAAACGTATATAACACTCTAAACCTTAACCTAATTTCACATGCCAAAACCGACTGTGTCTCTTAAATCAGCCACAGCAATCAGACTGTGTGTCTCCTAACGATCCCGTAATCGTTTCGACAAGAGCCAAGATTTACATCCATGAGGACGCACGTCGCCTAATTATACCACTCCAATCGTCTGTAACCACTTGCTGAAGCGACTGTAAGACTCTTTACCACCTGCGATGATCCGAAACGGAAGAGACGAAGCGAGCAACGAGTTGACATGTGGTTGAAGGCGCACAGCAAGAGGGTCTAACGATGTCTGGGTCTAGTGGAGGCTTAATGGACTCCCCGACGTCCACTGGCGGCCTAAAAAGATGCGGCGGTGGAATGAGTTCCCCGTCCCTGGCCGGCGGAGGGGTTATAACGATGTCTGCAGGGCTTCCTCGCACTCGATCTGCTTGCGCTCTCCGGATGCGACCGTCCAGGAAGGCTGTGTTCTGGGAACAGTGCCTCGAGTCATCGCCCAAGAGAGACTTGTAAGTGGACGATGATTATCACAGCTGCTAACCTGTCGAATCGAGATCGATGTTCGGATTAGAAGCTTCTAGAGACACTCTAGAGACTTTCTAGAATCTACGTAAATAGCTGCTGATGAGCAGACTGTGAATTCTAGGGACTTTATGGGGGCTTTCTAGAGACTGCGTAAATCACTGCTGATTAGTAGATTTTTGGTGCTAGGGACTTTCAGAAGGCTCCCTAGAGTCGATGTAAATCATCGCCGATGATTACCGATTTTTACACATTTATGGAAAATTCGAAGTACACAAGATATTAAAAATATACTGCTTAATAGTATGAATATAATTAGTTAAAATTGCGTATCGAGGATTTTAATGCTATTCGCGCTATTGAATAGTGCAAGCACGGGGAAGTTGGGGAATTGTTGAATGTGGTTTGGACATTTTTGCCACTAATATACTGTTTGGAGATTAGACGAGCTTAGCCTTTGAGCTTATGTACGTTAGGAAACTGAGTTTAGAGACTGTAATGGCGGAACTAGTATTATTAATTTTCTTGCAGCACACGAGGTATTTAAGCTTTGGAAGGATTTAGCCGATGATGGGCGAAAGACGATGTTAGTAGAGTTTAGTTCTTTGAAAGATTCAGTCCTAGAAAATTCAGTCTATAGATTATTATAAATAAGCTAAAGTGTTTAGTAGGAAGTTTTCTTTCTAGAAATTTGATCCAGGGACTTTGCAAAGTGTAGTAAATTGTAGAAAACTGAGTTAGACAATGTTGTCCATGAATTAATATTACTAATCGAATACTTGACACGAAACGCAATTCAAAATAATTCCTAAATAGACAAATCTATAGAAATGTTAATAAAATCACGAAATTGATTGACTTACGATCGTTAAAAACCTGATTGTGTGCAAATGATTCCGTGAATCGAGATTAGGAAGCTCAATCAGAGATTCTAATTGTCTTTTACTCGTTCTTAACTACTCATAGTAAAATGAATGTCTCAATGTGACGCAAAATGAGACGCAATTGAAGAAGATTTTTCAAAGAACACTTAGGTAAAGATTGCGAGTTATCTATGAGGATTTACTGTATTTTCTCGGATCCATTCGTTGATCCAGATTAAGGCACATAGATCGATCGATATCGAAAACGTTTATTTATCGATCATCGAAAGTTAACATAACAAAGGCGTGATCGACTTTTCGCAATTAATTGCCTTATAATTCGCATTAACTCGCGGATAACGAGACACTGATGAACGATCGTTGGAAGACGATTAAACTTGATTCAATTTTGATCAACGACTCTTGAAGGCTGATTGGACTATAATTGACGGTAATTTTTCATCCAAAATGTTACAAACGATATTCACACGAAGTTTACTCGATTAGATAAATCGATAATCCGACGGTGATAAAGATACTTAATTTCTCGCGATCCTAATCGCTGTTATCTTAACAGATGTTTTAGAAAACACGAGTTAAATTTAATTTTATGGTATAAAACAACACGTTTACATTATGTAAGAAATATTGATTGCGATCAATGTTACTTAGGTAGCGCTTTATCGATTTTTCTAATACACAAATTGAATTTCCAACGAAATCAAATTTATTGAACTAATATTTTAATAAATTTTAATGAAAATCCTCTTATCGATTAAGATGTTATTTTTAAATCTTCGAGTTGTATTTTTTTCATACTTTTTAAATAACAACATAGTTTTTCGACAAAAAAAAAAACAGCCAGGGTCGGGTCCAAAATATTCGAAGTTACGCAAAAACGGATTGAAATAATTGGCTAATGTTCAAAGAATCGATTCACGAATGCTTACTAGTCGCTCGCTTATCGGACTGATGTATCTGCATAATGAATCAGGCGAATGACTGTCACGTATGATACATAAATCTGCGCGTTGGAAGTAAGCCAGAAGCTCATTCAGATTTGCATGATCTTGCCTTCCTAAATCTGTTTCGTTTCCGTTCGTTTGCAAAATAAATAAATTCAAGATATAAAAACAATTTCGTAAATATTTATACATTGCCTAAATTATCAATTTTCTACGATATTCTTAGCGCAATAAAATTGATAAATTTCTGCAAAGTCAAATTTTAATCAATTTCGAATGCATAGTGGCGATCGATGATTTAAACAATTTTATTCGAATACAGTTTAATCTTAGGGAAAGTCTCCCTCTTCATTTGTCCTGAATAAAATGGAAATTGCGACTGATTCGTTAATCACGCTTCCATTAAAACCAGCTTCACCGTGCAATCGAATTATTGCCTTCGATTAATCAAACGCTATCATTCGAAAATGAGATTTTCACCTGCGCAGAATTAAAACCGGGTTCAATTCTTTCATCGCTACAACTCTAATTTGAAAGACGAGGACAGTGCATAATCGAGGTGAAATAAAATTCTCATTTATCACTCTCTCTCTCTATCGGTCGAATATAAGATAACAATTTTTTGAATTATCTTAATTTTTAAAAATATATTTAGAACATTTTTAGAAATTCTGTATAATAATTTTCACCCGTTCTATTTATATTGACACGGTCATTAAAATATATATATATACATTTATTCTCAAATAATTTATATAATTTACTATGCATTCATTTATTTTATTTCGAAATGAAATTGTTCGATTTAATTTAAATTAATTGCAAAGGTGAAGAGAGTTGCTCGAAGCTTACGTAACGGAACAACGTGGCTCGTACATCAATCATATCCCAGATTTCCTAGATTCGAATCAGAAAGTAATTTTACCTCGCCGATCTGATGACACAACATCGACAAATGATAGGTTACTCAGAAAGGAAGAAAAAAAATTGCAATGCAAAGATAGCGATTATTTTTTTCTGAAAAATAATAATAAAAATATTCACGCATGACGAATACTCTACGTAACGTAGTATATATATATAGAGTATTTTCGAAAAAATTGCGATTACAGTGTGAAGTATTTTTATGTAACGTATATTTAAGAAAAATTTATTTTTCAATTTTTTCTCCTGGTTTTAATTTTTATTTCGAAATTCTTAGAACAAGAATTTTCTACGTGGAAAATAAACTGCTGTAAACAGTTTTAATTAGAGATTCACGAGGAAAATGACGATAGAAAAGACGCTGCAAGTGTGGTTCACTATGAAACATGCCTCTTTATAGGGTGACCCAGTTGAGGTTCTTTTTAAAAAAAACGATTTTTTTTTTTGCTCTTTTTTCGGCACTTTGGTGCTTCCTGCTCTCTCTTGTTCCTCATCGCCCACATTTTTTGCTTTTGACCTCTTCTTCTATTTCTTTTTTCGAAAATGTGCCCGCCCTCGAAATTTCACTCTTTTCTAAATTTCCAGCGTTTACGGGACAAATAAAAGATGAATGAAAAATGGTTTTGGGCGTGAACAAAGGAAAAATATTTTTTGAAAAGAAAATATCAGAAGAGCTCGATAATACGGATAAATATAATTTATCAGTTTTTAATATCTAAGAAACAGGTATTTTTAATCATTTATTATGATAATACTTTAAGAATTTGACGCACGGTATATATGGATTTTATTTTTAAATATATCCATGTATAGCAAAAAATGGAGCAAAAATTTATAAATGCGCATATGTATACGTTTAAATTCAAACAGCATCTCCCACTGTAAAAATGTTCATTCTAGAATGTACGACAACCTCGCAACCTAAGAGCAACATTTTAACAAGAAGAAACCCATAACCAGCAAATTCAAAAAGTTATAAATCTTGGAGGATATGTAGAGGACACATAGATACGTATTACGCACTCTGTTCTGCTGACCAAATTCACTCTAAGTAGGTGAAATTGACCCCTAAAGATCCGGCCGTAACATTGATAAATATTCTACCAAACGAGAGTAATAATTAAAAGAAGTAACTTTAGCCTGAGAACTTCTTTCCCGTCTCTTACAGGCAGCGAGTTACGACATGAAATGGGAAAATAGCTTGATCTTCTGGGATCTGTTTCATCCCCTTGGAGGAAATTTGGTCGGCGAAAGAAAATTGCGTAATACATGCCTATATATCCTCTACAAATCCCTAAAGTTTCATAATGTTCGGGGACGTTCCCTTGTAATTAAAAAACAAACCTGCAGAGAGAAACTAATGAGAATGCAGAAGAAGCTAGATAGAATATTCACAGCGATCTAATCCAATCTAACCTCTGCTATCTTCTGTCCAGCATTTACAAACATCAAAAATCGTTCCTGTGGAAAAGGCACGACCGGTATTTACCATGCTGAGCAGTCGTGGCACGCGTTGACCCAGAAACCATCCCCTGGTCTCATCAATTTCGCGAGCCTGGCACCGATTCAGCCGCTCGAATCGAATAAATACGGATAAGCCTGGGGATTCTTGCCACGGATCGAGGCGTTTCTGGTCTACTCTTAATGGCCAGCTTCGAAAAACCCAAACAGCAGGCCGTTTACGTGACGCGATTCCCTTTGTTCGAGGGTGGATTCAGCGAGGCTTGGGCCAAAGTCTTATGGATCTGCCGGAGTCTTTAGCAGAGGGGTGTTTAGTGGCAACCTAGTTTCTTCTGGATTGCACAGATTGAGTTGATTGATGTTCGCGTTGGAATATCTTCTGGTTCGGCTACTTTGACGAGGGGCGCTTTAACACGGAAAAGTTTGTAATCCCGATGAGATTGAGCTTATGTTCTGGGATCAGATGGCGATTGCCGTGGTTATTGGACCGGGGTTCTACGCTGGTTTGAAGGCAATCTTTGAATAACGTGGTCAATTGGTTCCACGTTGTTCTACGTTATCGAATATACACCGAATGCTCTGTGAATGTGTGTGAATAGATTTGAATAATACGATGAAGATAAAAAGATGTTTGAAAATTATTGTAAATTATAGTTTCTGAGGAAAACTTTATCGTTGCTCTATGAATATTTCTGACGATTCTGTAAATCAATTCGAATTTTGGTTATTGCGTCGAGGATGCCACGTTGGTCTGAAGAAAATCTTTCAAGCACGTGATCGATTAGTTCAGTTATGTGTGTATCCTCATGATGATTGTTTGTTACACGTTATTGAATACTTTAAATGTTCTTACGCGTGCAAATAGACATTTGGTTTTAGAATATAAAATGATGAAGATAGAAAGTAGTAGCATTTAAACAAAATTTTGTTAAATATTTTAATTGATTCTTACATATCAATTTACAGTTTTGTTAGATTTCTTTGAATCTTCCACCTAACACGTTCCAAGCTTTTTTAATGAAGATTATTGCCTGTGTAATTAATAATTAGTTATTTCCTTGTAACTGATTTGGATTTATAATGGTTTATCTGATTGAAAAACATTCGATTGATCAATCTTTCGTTGACTCGATGGGTGGTAGTAATTAAAAATCGAGTCAACGCTGGAAAACAATCCAATCCAAATAAAATAAACGTTTCTCCTAAGTAAATTTAATTATACTGCAGGTTCAATTTCATTTTTACCATACGTTCATCCAAAACACCATTGAACGAGCTGTATAGAAATTGTTATATCAACCCCTACGATTTTTCATTGAACATTTTACATTTATCAATGTGGAAATAAACAAACTTCTATCCTATATCTGATAACAATTCAATCAATACAATACAGCACGTTATATGTGAAAATTTCGAGGTATTTTATACGTTTTATATATCGTACAGTATTTTTTCGTATTGCGTGTATTTCAAAATTGTTTGCACATAAAATTTTCCATAAATTCATAAACATCCGCTAAAATCATCTCAATCATTTGCTAATAATACAACATTTAAATAGCAATTATTAATCGACGATATAATTATAAAATAATAATCCAATACTTAAACAGTAATTATTAAAATCAGTAACATAATCATAAATTAATAATCGAATATTCCAACAATAATTGCGAATCAAATTTAATTACGTTAAATATCATAATTTGTTCGATACGCAACTTCCCTCTCCGTATCGTATATTTGAAAAATGAAAGGAAGCGATTGTTAACGTATCCTGTTTACAAGATTCCTGGATTGTAATCCAGCTTGGGTTCGATCAATTAATCCTTGAATATCGATGACGCTTTTAGCATTAGTGCATTGAAGCTTAAACGATCCACCGATGATTTGACCTGTGCCCTTCGAAGGGGGGTAGTTTTCGCTGGGAAAAGCGTGAAGTAATTGACGCGCGTGTGCGTGTTCGCGCGTAGGAAGGCGCGTGATTTAATTAATGAAAGTTCCGCGAGAGACCTGCCGCTTTAGAAATCGAGAACGCGGCGATGAACGATGGCGATGGTGTTTCGACGGGCACTGAAAATAGATTTTACCATCGTTAACGTGTGTATAATTAATTAGTCGCTACTCCTTTCTAACTTCCATACTGCAACAAAGTGTGATATAAACAAACCAGTAAATAAAAAATCAATGAAATCGTTCGTCCACGGCAAAATCGCGAAGCCTCGTTCAGATTGAAAATCGAGGAAGTGTAATTTATTAGTTACCAATTAACAAATTATAAGAGACGATAGTATTCATTTTACGCAATCTCAAAATTCATTATATTATTCTTTCAGTTATCGTTGCGAAAGTCATTACATCATTGCGGGAAAAAAATATAACACGAAGTAGGAATTTGAAAATAAAATTGTAAAACCAGTCAATTTGACTGGTGTGGTAGTTCTATCGTTAACATTGTACCAATTCTTAGTTTGATATAAAATATACGGCGATCGCATTCATGGGAAATAACACGCTAAATGATATTTTCGTTGGATTTGTTAAAATTCGTTGGTCGAAAATCAATATTTTTATTCAACTTTTTAAAATTCATAAAAATAAAGAAATATAGAGTTGAAAGAGGAAGAATCATTGGCTGTAATTTGATAGCGACAAATAGTTCCTTTTCAGACAAAATTCCTATCAAGAATTATTTTTCAAATTAAATATTCCGAAATATGCTGTTAAAAAATTACGAGGGTACAAAATATCGGTGTAATATAATTACGTTATGCTAATAGAACAACGTAATTGATTTTATACGAATATCATCAAATATTTAAACAGTGAATTAAATTGCAAATGATGTGATACGATTGGTGTACAGTTTGAAACCAGAAATACGCCACGCATGCATGAGTTTAGAGTGCAGCTTTTGGAAACAAGAAGCAATGCTGTTGAGTTCATTGCAAGTTGAACGTTAGCCATTAATCCTCCTTTCACTGTACATTATGCTTCAGATATCGATGAAACATAAAAAATTGATTTTTTTCTGTTTGATCTTACAGCCATGGCGAGGAATATATCGTCACACCTTTCGCGCAGATTCTCGCCTCCCTGCGATCCGTCAGGTACAACCTCCTGTTGCTCACAGATGCATTCACGAACCGGTAAGTATTTTGTTTTATAAATAAAAAACACCACATTTCTTGTTTTTTCTTTATTTATTTAACGACAATGATTGCCAATACAGCGGTATGAAAAAGTTTTTGGAACTTCTTTTCGTGTTATAAGTAAAGGAATATACATAGTACATAATATATCAAGATTGTAGTGCTTCGCCTTTTTTCGCGAGCATAATATTAATATTCGTATTTTTTCTTATTTTTCATTATTTTAAATGTACTTTGTGTTTTCTCGTATTTTATATTTTATATTTTCTCTGCTAACAATAGAGATGATTTACTTTATACTTCCACTGTATAATAGAAAATTAGCCTGCGTGAAAAATAGAATTTTTTCTGATTTTGAGTTGACCAGCAATGATGACGTCAAGTCATTTCCGAAAATTTGTTCAAGCTTTGTTAACGAGCAATTGTGCTTTGTTTAATATTTCCCTGGAAGTTCAAAAATACCGTAATATTTAATCGTTAACAGAATTCTCTACAACTAATTTTTGGCACATGCAGATTTTTCTGCAGTTACTATTTTTTTTCTGATAAATTTTCACTATGCTTGCGGAGGAAATAGAAATAAATAATTTTCAGTCGTTTGTCACTTACAGTCTGTTATTTACGAGAAATGTCCATTTATCGTAACAAAGAGAAAGCTTGCGAAAACTTTTTCACCGTAACCCGCAATAACGTAAATAACATAAAGCACGAAATAAGAAAAAAGTTTCCCTAGCTCAACCTTTCCCTAGGTAAACCTTTAATCTTCAATGTTTTCTGAATTCACTTTGATTTCCGCTTTTCTCCTCAGCTCATTTTTTTTTTTTTTTCTGTGTCTTTGCTTTTCTTCCCGATTTCGAGCATCCATCTCATCCCCTCGCCTTTTCTCCCCATAATCGCTTCTTTCTTTATATCTCTTTATTCCCCCCCCATATGTGCTGCCACGATTCTTCTTTACCTTCGCGTGATCTACATATAAATCGAAAAGTTATTGAAATAATAAAGATATTCGATGGAATGGAATATCTTCCTCGATATTCGTTTCAGCAATCGAAATTTATCGATAAATGGAAAAATGCGAACTGAAAAGTATAATAAGCTAATACGATAACAAATGTAATAGGAAATTCATATAAAGACACGTGGCGGATAATACGTACACGCGCACGTGTATCAATTGTCAATATCAAATGTTAAAACTGTCTGACCTGGATTTAAAGCGAGAATAAATCAATGAAATCGTTAAAATTGTAAAACAATAAGAATATCTGGATAGCAAAATTTCAGATAACACGTGCACAGTATTGTGGAAAGGTCTTATTGTTTCATCACCTACGTTTGTTTGCCTCGTAACCGTCATGGAATAATTAAATAATTCCTGAAACATTTAGAAAATGAGATTGCGAATTTTAGCTTGGAATTTTGGATGTTTCAATTTTATTCGATTGGACGTCGAATTTGGAATTTTTAATTTCACGGAATCATATAAGGATCGTTATTATACAGAATATTATATTATTACAGAATTACGATTAACTTAATTTGGTAGAATGAATTTTAGAATTAATGTAGACTTGTCAGTATTGATTTCATCATTTATTCAAATTATAGTCAACGGAATTGTATATAGAATTATACAAACTTTAATAGACGATATATAATTTATGAAACAGAAAATTATAGTCGAAATTTGATCGAAATATAAAATATCATACATTTGTTTCATGAAATATCGATGAATTCTATTTTCATATGTTTATCGATAAATTTCGATTAATTCTAATTCGCAAAAAGCGTATTGATTAAAATTTATCAAATTTTATATTTCAATAATATACGGTTTATAATTTGCACGTTATATTTCCCTCTTCTATGTTGATGAAACTCGTTGTTAAAGATATTTTTTGGCACTTTGTCTGCAGAATACGAAGGAACAGCGAGCAGGCGGGCAGTTCATCGCAGCAACAAGGTCAAACGCTAGGAGGTAAGAATCACTTCGATATTCACAAAAAATCTTTCATCGACGTTAAAATCTCTGATTTTGTTTAACATTTTGTTTATGATGTTTGTTCTAAAAGCATTCAGCCGTAAGAGAATCGAAACGTTTAGGAAACACTATCATGTAAAAAGACACGCATGGAAAAAAAGAAGTTTCATTAATGTATTATCGATGCTGGATAAAATATGAATGAAGAATATTTCGGCTATTTTTATTTCAATAAAATCTGAAATTTAATTCGATTGAATTTTAAATTTTGTAATCGTTTTTTTTTAAATTGAATAATTATTGAAATATTTTAACTCTACGATATAAATGGTATTTATAATGTATTATAAATATTTCTTGACAATGAAAACAGGCTAAAAAGAAAGTTAATATCACAATGCACGAATCCGTAGTATTTCAAACTAAATTTATCATCTTTTTAAGTATGGCTATTCGCACGAAACAAAGTGCATCGTTCAAAGTTTTCATCGCTTAGAATTTATCTAGTCTGGTAACTAACTTTTTCTAAGAACAAAACCCTATGGTTAACAACATAGAATGTTTAAGAATCAATTGTAACTAACTCGCCTGTACGAAGACCCAATTACGCGTCACCTTTCATATTTCTAAAATTCATTCAGATCGTGCTCATTAAAATCCAAGTTTAATTATCCTTCCTGTCAGTGGAAATGGCTCTCGAGATAGAAAAGCAGAATCTTTCTCATCCGAAGAGTAAAATATTCACGTGACAACGCGACTATTCGATGAAACGACGTTTGTCTGCCTTAGAAAATGAGATTTCTCGAAATTGCTATTGAAGTCCGGCCCTCGCTCTATCTTTTACGTTTCAGCTGCATTCGTCGTCTGACGTCAATTCACTTTTCCTTTTTGTTCTTCCGATTGATCTCTTCTACGCTTCATTTATGCAACCTTTCATCTTCAGCGAGGTTCGCACGTTTATTTCATCATCTACATACAACGTTTTCCACCCACATTCGATATTTCATAATTCCTCCACGAGTGTTTCGTGTCTTTTTGTTTCCACGATGCTCGCGTTTCAACTACTTCGCGTCCTTTCTGTCGCGATGCTTGTGAAAAAGAAACAGGAATCTCATTGTCGTGCGATTCTTGGAACAAGAATTTTTCTGAGAAATTAGATTCGGCGATGAGAATGCTTTTGAGGGCGTTCTATTTATTTCTGTTTATCGAGAAACTGAGGGGAACAAAGGTTTTCTATTTTATTCAGATTTTATTAAGATTTAGTGAAATGCTTCGTGTGGGAATATGAAAGTATTTTTGTACCGAATATCCTTATATGGAATGTTGTTGAACGCGATATTCTTAAATTAACAGTATTTTTGTAAAATATTTTGATTTGCAATATTTTCATATAAAATTCCTTTTAAGTGGAATATTTTTCTACAGAATATTTCCACGTGAATATTTCTGTATAAAATATTCTCTTAATATATTTGTGTTCAGAATACCTTTCAAGCGGTGTATTCTTGCGTGAAATATTTTCTTAACAGCATACTTTTGCGTAGAGTATCTTTAAACAGAATATTGTTTCATAATTTCATACAATGGAATGTTTTTATATGAACTCCGTGTTTATGAAACATTTTTCCATACGATACTCTTTTACACGAAATATTCGGAGAAACATTTCTAGAGAAATTCAAAATTAAACGAGAAACACCTTCCAATTAAATTAAGCGAGAGATTCCAAAGCAAAGAGAACCAAATAAAAGAAACATTGCTAAAAAAAAAAAAAAATGAACTTCCATCGAAAGAAATAAATCAAAAAGTGTATCATTTCCCTGTAAAACACCTACTATCCCTAACATGTCAAATTTGCTCCTCAAATCCAATCAACCAGACTCTCGTATCCGAGGAAAGGTCTGTCGAGGCTTAAAGAGCCTCGTTTTCTCGCCTCTTCACAAGGCGACGATTAACTTCACAGAAATCTTATCGTGTCGCAGGAAGCTCTCGGTCATTTCCTCTGTTCCTCTGTGCTACTAAAGTCTCTTTTCCTGGTTTCAGACGAGGAATACGCAAAAACAGCCGCAGATACGATGTACGAGCTAGACTGGTGCCTGAAACAGCTGGAAACCATTCGGACGCATCAGTCCGTATCAGACATGGCCTCAACCAAGGTAAGACCCACTCGCTTCCTTTCTTTCTCGCGTCGACACGCTCGATTTACGGTGAATCGTCGCTGGATCGAGTTCACTGCACTCCAAGGAGGCTGTCACACTTTTGGTACAACTGCGAGCAAGTGATTTGGCACTGCGCTCGCCATTATTCGAATAGTTTCAGGCGTTCAGTGTGTTAGGCACGTTCATCTTGTTGTGGCATTCGAATTTTTATTTTATTTGAACCACGCTCTTGTTTTAACAAATGAGATGAACATTTTTCATAAATATCTAGGAAAATATTCGGACGAAAAATTATACATATCGGCAATTCGTAAGATTACTTCGTGTTTTCTCTGAAAATTTAAGAAATGATGGGACTGATGATTCGATCGTTAAGCATCGAGAGT
Source organism: Bombus hortorum (assembly GCA_905332935.1). Classification (NCBI taxonomy): domain Eukaryota; kingdom Metazoa; phylum Arthropoda; class Insecta; order Hymenoptera; family Apidae; genus Bombus; species Bombus hortorum. The sequence continues at coordinate 7,365,592 of HG995203.1, forward strand.
AATTTTAGAATGGGACGAAGGTGATTAAAATGAAGAATGTTCGATTTATAAACGTTAATTACGTTTGATAGAAATAATTGAATTGCGTGGTTTCTGATTTCGAGGAATTTTGTGACTAGACATTTTCGTACGAGTTAAATAAATTGCATTTGATGGACGTTGTCTTTTGTTCAGTTGTCCATAAATTAGGATTACTCTGCAAGATTCCGTGGAACTTTGCGAGATAGTTGATTTTCAGTTGGCTCTCCTCAAATACCTGAAACATTAATCAATGAAAGTTCTTAGAATTTCTGGAACTAGTAGACTAGTTTCAATTATCATTACTCTGAAGTTTATGACATGTTTACAATTTACAATCAGATAAGGTTTCTCAGATCGTAATCAAAGTTGTTAATCAATTCTTTCTGAGTAACCGAAGATATTAACTAAGAAATTAACTGTTCTTTAGCCAAGGTTCTTTTCCACATAATTTTATAAATTTAGCCACGTAAGGAAAGTTCTCACTTAAAATACAAAAGACGTTTCAAGAATATTTCTGTACTATCTTTGTCAAACTACATAGATAAAAACAATGTGTGATAAATCTTCTGTCACGATCTTTCGAATGATCGTTCTTCTAATCAATTTTTCATCTTTGTTACGGGAATTTTCAATTTCCTGTCCTACATAAAAAGTAAAATATTCACCAGTCAACCAGATGACTCTTACTTCCTATTTCTTTTTTTCTACGCGCTTGAGCACTTGAATCTTGGTTTCTCTGAAGCAGATGTTTCCACTCTAAATAAATCCAAAAATGAACTCTGCTGATTCGATTTCGTTACAATTTATAGTTTAATAGAAATCGAGTAAAATTATTTTTAATTGAAAAATCTACACGTCCGTCATGCTAATGGAAGAATATGAGATGACAGACGTTTCAATTTTTACGGAATTTTAAATAAAAGTCACAGCGAAAGAAAGTCACAGGATGAAACGTGACACGAAGATCGGTGAAAAGATAGAAATCGTTTCGTAGGATAATAATGTGCATGCTCGAGGCGAGATAATCGAGACTTTACGATTCACTGGAATTATGGTCGTTCTAATCTTCCTTCTTCGAACTCGATGATATAAAACGAGCAGCATATGAATAATCAAGTTTAATAGCACACTCGAGGCTTGCGAATCTATTTCGTTCAGTGGAATGCTCTCTTCCGCGTAATCGAGATTTAAACGGGAAAAATCTCGCGTTTTCCGCGAAAAAGCCAGTTTGATCATCGAATCATCTATTTCTAACAAAATATTTTCCTGCAATATAAATAATATAATAATAATATAATATTTAAATATATGTCGGGGTAACGTTGGAATTCGGGGCGTGTAATGAATCTTATTGTGACTTGGCCATCGTTGTTGTATACCCGATGATATTTGTTGAAGCCAATGTATTACAAAGGTTAACAAGTGATATCGATGATTGAATAATCGAGATGTCGATGACGATGAATTTAGCTTCGATAACGAATACACGGTCAACGGGATGACTGTTCACTGGACTAGTCGAACTTATTG